>JAHLJS010000006.1:65595794-66795794 GCA_038502445.1 Eremochloa ophiuroides
GAGTAAAACAAATAACCATATAACAGCTGGCACTGGTAGCAACAAGAACCGTCTGCTTGCATTTTCTTGTTTCACAACCACACTGAACATAATTTCAAAAAGAAATCCAAAGGGGTAAAGAAAGTCAAAATGGCGGTAAGGCGTATTGTGTATGGTTTCATAAAATAATTACCAGAGTCCCAAATCTCAGGTAAGGGAGAGAGTGACATTTGGATTCTCCTAGTTACATCACTTCATTTTCAGAACAATATTAATAACCTCTCACATGACAGCAATGAAGAATGAATAAAGAAACAGAGTCATAGAGGCAAAGAAAAGTTCAAGAGGTCTTCAAAATATATCACGTTCATAATATGTAAAGTAAACAGGGCAGTTCAACAGGTTGCTTCATCGGGCCAAGCAAATGCATTTGTGAGACCTTACTACCTGCCAAACTACTTGAAAATTCCTCCGAACTCATGCGTCTCATTGGATTTCAGCCCTACATCCTCATGCACACAGAACAAAATAGTCAACCAACAAAGAAGCTGATTGACAAAAGGAGCATAACAATATAATAGTAAAGATTTCTAAATCTCAAACAACTGAGATGCCAGGCTGTCAAACTAGGTACCTCATACTTCTGGAATTGTTCACCCAGCAGTCATCGACCCTGCACTTTTTAACTTACAAGTTCCTGTCGTGCAAGTTCAAAAAAAAAAAAAAAGTTCCTGTCGTGAAGTGTCCAAGTCAAAGTAATCTTTCAGTTGGTTAAGCATCTAGGAGATTAAAGGCAGTGTAAGAATATCGAAAGAAAATTTCTTTAAATATGTATATTTCAGGAGCTGTGCTGTGGCTGTACCTACGGATATCTACACATCCATTCTTGGGATGGTAGCCGAGTTAACAAGCTGTGAATCCACATGGCCCAATAGTGGCAGAAAAATCAGAACAAATTTACACGGAGAAACCAGGGCAGCATGAAAATAATCAGTAAGCTTGCTAACAAGAAATTACAAAATGGTTGCTGTCTCCAACAATGACTTCCTCTCTCCTCAGTAGTCTGGGTGTGTGCCACTTTCGGCCATGCCACTGCTCCATGAATTTTTTCACTTCCAAACCCGGGTAACGTTTTTGGCATCTGAACCACATATTTCACAGCGCCTGCATGACAAACGAAGGTTTAAAATTCTTGGGTCACTTGACACAAGTTCCAAAGATCTAACGTGATATCAAAATGAGATTGTGAAGCATGGAGATGACAAATAGAGCGAAGCGCTGCTAGCTGCAAACTACGTAAACCTTGATGAATCAGTTGGTCTTGTAAAGGTGTTTAGTTTGAGGAATCGCTCCATCCTATATGAGGTGGTGCATCATGAGTTTATTCCTCAAATTTGGTAGGATGACTCCATTCCTGATGCTAGTACTAGTTATTAGCTTGTGAGGAACGAGGTGATGATGCCTCAACCTATTCTATTCCATGAATGAACCAAACAAAGAAAGCGGTTAATGAGGAGAGTGACATAAAGCCTTAAAGGCAGTCAGAGATCACCGCTACAAAAACTGAAAAGTAGAAGCCCAGCATCCAAAAGTGCACGAATATAGTGCTTTGCTTCGTCTACGCCATCACACAGACCCCCCCCACACCAAAACAAAAAAGCAAAAAAACAAAGGAGGCCTCATCAGGTAAATAGGTAAACAGTGTTTTTTATTTCATGAATCATGGGTATAATTGGATGATCAACATTTGAACCTGCGGCATCAAGCCAAAGGCACGCTAGGCTGCTAGTATTAGTGTCATTGTTCCAGCGAAGCCATGTGAGTTCTAGAGCTTGCCTGAGAAACTGGTATGATCCTAGAACTATTCAGATCAAAATACTCCCTTAGGAGTCATCACCATTCACAATATGTGCAGTCACAACGCACGTAACGTCCCCCTGTACCGTGGAAGGCTTCCAGCACTCGCTAGGGAATTAGCGCAAACACCTTTCGCGCATACCAACCGCAGATCACTGCATATAGTATACATCAAAGAAAGCGAGCAACAAGATCCAGACGATCCAGCACAGGATGGAGCGAGGGATATACCTATCGCCCTTGATCCTAAACCACGCCTCGGCGCATTGCCGGTGCGCGGCGCCGAGCTCGTCCTTGCAGCCGCAGCCTAGACGTATCACCTCGGAACCTGGCGCCGGCGACGCGTCGTCCTCGGGGCCCAGGTGGCAGATCCGGCAACCCAGCCCGGGGGCCTCCGCCGGCAGCGGCGGCGCCCCCTCGATATCGATGACCACGGCATCGGCGGGGAGGACGGTGGCGTGGATCGGCGGCGAGGCGGCGGCCGCCGTTGGCGCGGCGGCGACGGCGTCTCGCCGCATGCGCCGGAGTTGGGTCAGGCCAGCGGGTGCGTGTCGGCCGCGGCGGTTCCGGACGGAAGCTACGGCAACGGGCGGGCGGGCGAAGCGGAGGAGGCTGGTGCGGTATATGAGCGGGAGGGACGCGTGGATGCCGCGGGTTGGGTTGGTCTGGCTTCGATGCGGGCGCGGGAGGCGCCGAGCCACCGGCCCAGCAGACGGGCGGCCCGCGGCCGGGGCGCCGGGCGCATGCATGCAGATGATGCAGCTGCCTTCATCATCACTTCATCAGTAGTACTGTCTGCTGGCTTGCCACGATGCACGGTTTGACATGTTCCTACCGAACTGCCGAGAGTTGCACGCTACGTTTGGGTGGCCATTGGAAACCATTCTGATTGCTCTGCTGCCCTAGCTCTAGCCTAACAGTGATCCACCTGAAAGGTAATAACGCGCAAAGCAAGAAATTAAATCCGCTAATCTATCCTTGTACCGTGGGAAGAAAGAGATTCTCGGAATCTCGGTTTCGAGAAGCGCGTGGGGAATGATCTCGGTTTGTTGATGGCCTAGTTTTAGCTTCTAACTAGCCATAAAATAATATTTTTCCTCACAATAAATTAGATGTATAATCCAGTTAGCCAAATAAAGTAATATTTATATCCTCACAATCTTTCACACGAAACAATTTGATCTCTCGTCATGCAGTTCTACTTAATCCGTTCTAATTTATAAGTTGTTTAACTTTTTTAACCCTAATTTTAACCACTCGTCTTATTTAAAAAATTACGCAAGAGTTAAATTTAACTTATTCTTGAAGAACTTTATTAATAAAGCAGGCCATAACAAAAACAAAAGTAATATTTTTGCACAAATTTTTAAATAAGACGAATGGTCAAACTTAGAGCTAAAAAAATCAAACGACCTATAAATCGAAATGAAGAGAGTATCCATCTTCTATATAGCAAACACAGATGTTTTCATAATCCAAACAAACTTTAATTCTTAACTCCAGCATGCAAGGGCAACCTAGCAAGTAGAATGTGAAAAGAAAATTACAGAACATTTTAGTTGGGTGAAAATAGGGTGAAAAGTGTACTGTAACACTTTCGTTTGTATTTGATAACTTTTGTCCCATCATGGTCCAAGTAGACTTAAAAGATTTATCTCGAGTTAGTCAGACAAAAAGTACACACATGCAACCGCTGCTACTTCATTTAATGTTCCATGCAAATATAAAGTACAATCGATGTGATGAAGAAGAGAAAAAATTTTGGGAACTAAACAGAGCCTCCATATAGGCACCAACCAAACACGTGGTTAGAATAGGTACATTGCCATATCTCAACGATCTCACAACTCGTTCATACAATGTCACATGTAATTTTTGCTTATGTGAAGGAAAGATAAAGGTGAGAGAGAAAGAGGTCGTTGTCTCACAAAACAACCACCTCATAAGCTAAAATTTAGAACAATGAGACAACTATTTTACCATTGTATAAGTTGTGATTGCCATACAACTTACAATTCTACTTTTACTCTATGCAAAAATTAAAAAAAAATTAGTTACTACGAGACAACTTGAAAAATAACCATTGTACATATTATCTGTTGAGTCGTCCTAAAATTATGTGGCATCATATGAGTCCATCAATGAGATATCGTCTATGTATTTGCCCTTACATGTCCTATGGGAGATACTCCATTCGTCTAGGAAAGAATACAATTCTAACACACTGTCATGATTTTGTATCTTAAGTTTAATAAATTATAGATAAAAAATAATATTTATAATATCAAAAAATACCATTAGATTTATTATAAAATATATTTTTATAATAAATTAATTTGGTGTCATAAATATGAATAATATTTATGAAAAATTACATATGAACTACTTTTGACAGTACGTAACATATACTTTATTACTTTACTGATTGAGGGAGTAGGCTTATAGGCTATATTCGTTTGAGCTTATAAGTAACTTATTTTGGTTTCTAGCTTATAGGCTATGTTCGTTTGTGCTTATAAACAACTTATTTCGGTTTCTTTTTAATCATAAAACAGTTTTTTTCTCACAATAAATCATTTTCTTTTAGCAAACAATGGCTATTAATCGAAAGTGAAAAAAAATTACGGGACATTCGGGGGTGTATTTTGAAAACCGAGTAGTGGCTGGCAGTATGTTGCACGGCCGCGCAATTCGACACTCACGCCACCAGATTCGCTGCCGCCGCATAGGTCTTTCCACCCGTCGCCGACGAGCAGCGGGATCCGGGGGGAGAAAGGGAGGGGAAGGAGAAGATGGGTGGCGGGATGGAGGTGCACAAGAACAAGTGGATCGAGGAGTGGAACGCCGGCCGGGAGAACCTCGAGTTCAACTTCCGCTGGACGCGTCGCAGCCTCGCCGTCGTCGGCCTCTTCGGCCTCGCCGTCCCCATCCTCGTCTACAAGGGCATCGTCCGCGATTTCGTACGCACGTTCCATTCCCCTCTCAATTCTCTTGGTCCTTTTCCTTTGCTGTTAGGGTTGCTCACCTAGATTCAGATCGGTCTCTTGCTGTAGATAAGACGCATTCGTTGCGGTGGAATGATTGAGTTATTTTTCTGTAACTTCCATCCCAAATCGAATTTTGAAACTATAACCCTTTTGCGGGTGAGAATGAGAATGGTTCTCAAATCAGGTTGAGTCGAACCCATCCTGATATTGGTACTAATTTGTTGGCTTGTTGCTTAAAATTGTGAAAGCATTGTAGCATTACACTCTCTGGTTCTTATCTAATCACATCATATATGTTTTATTTTTCTCGAATGGAATTCTGAATTGTTAAATCTTGTTAATGATAATACTATATGATACTTCACCCGTGTTTACCCAGCCCTGAACCTTCTCAAGGACAGCAAATATTTCTTTTCCCTTTTATATGTATCGCAGTCTCAGCCGTGATCCGAGTAGAGAATAATTACTTCCCCTTGGTCAGTAGGAAAAAGTTGGTGACTACTGTCTACTGGGTGCATCGATTATCCGCAAAAACTACTCCCTCCGTTCCAATTTATAGGTTGTTTTTGCTGTGTGTGTGAAGATCCTTCACAAAACGAATAGAGGGGTCAAACTCAATGGAACCATTATTTTTGTATGAAACGATAAATAAATAGGATTCTAATTATGTTTGGAGTGACCAAAATATTTTGAACGAAAAGGGGACCACACACTATAGCAAGAGAACAAGCCGGTAAGTAACTGGAAGCATAGACCCGTTATCTACAATGATGGATGAATGAGTGGAAGGTGAAGGTGAGCAAGAAAAAGAGAGTATACCAGCATCTAACGACATGTGCGAGTAAGCACCCAGGTCCATGTACTACTCACCACTCACCAGTGGACAGGGCCAAGTCAATGTCATAGACTCATGGTGTTGAAGGTGTTTGCAAGGGACTGTTGATCCCAAGAATCAGTCATCATCGGCTGCCAGAACGCTTCTGTTGTGGGAAGACCACCATATGGAACGGCAGCTGCACTCTAGCTTGTGTGAGAAACTGGGCCTGGAAAACCAGCAGTGCTGGTAGGTTGCAGTGAGCGTATGTGGAACAGGAGGCGTCCACGATGTTGCACAAGCCCGAGATACCAACAAGTCAGTAGGAAACCCATGCGGCCACACCTGAACCGTTCCCATCCATGGGTTGAGAAAGGACAGGAGCGACACTGGGATGGATGAGGTCAAATTGTTATTGAAATTATATCCGCCATGACCCTCAGGTGATTGTTGCACTGCCACTGATTGGAGGGTGTAGAATGCTACTGTTTGGTGTTGCGGCCGCTGGTTGGTGGTTTGGTGCATTTCCCTGTTCAGCCTGTTGGGGAGTGTTAGTTGATGCTTATCTGTACTTGAGATAGTAGAGAACTGTGTAGTTGAGGGCGTCGAGCTCATGTCTATATATGTACTTTAACAGATTAATGCATGTATTATTTCCCAAAAAGTATCTTCTGATAGTTGCAGTTGATATCGTTTGATTGCTCAGCTAGTATAACCGCATAAGAGCATCTCCAAGAGTTTGCTAAATTTTCCTCCTAAAAATTCCATGTTTGCCAACTCCTAAAAAGTTATTGGAAAGAAAAATGGTCATCTCCAATAGTATCCAATATTTCACTTCTAAAAACCAGATTTGGTCTTTTTTTCACGCGAGAGGCTTCGTCGCGTACGTGCGCCGCTGCCTCCTCTTCCTTCGCGATGCCTGCAACCAGCAGACAGGTAGCACCATCAGCAGAGCAGCAGATCACATTCAGAAACGCAAGCAGAAGGAACCGGCAACGGCGGCAAGTCTAAAAAAAGCTGCAGGCGTCCATCCTCTTCCTGGACGCCGACCGATAAGGAGCCGCTTCCTTCTTCTATCTCCGCGACGAATGTGCCATGGACAATTACGCGAAAGAGAGCGGCTACTGTACAAGCCACACAGAGCTCCAGGCGACGGCACACCACGAGAGGGACACGGACGGCGTACAGGCCAGGGGCTGCAGTGGCGCGGTGCAAGAGATCACACGGAGGATGGCGTCGTGGTGGTGCTGCGCATTCAGTGCGAGGAAGTGGTGGACTGCTTCACCACAGGCCATGCCCATGGCGCTCCCGTCGAGCCACACGGCAAAAAAACGGCGCGGGAAGATGACACCGCCCACGACACCTCTTTCGGTGTGAGAAGGGTCCACATAAAATTACGTGCGATGGAGTGAGATTTCCCAAGTGCCTATTTTTTAGGAGTGGGGATTAGGAGTTGTTGAAGAGGTGTTTTCTCTCAACTTTCTAAAATCGTGGGATTAGGAGTGGGTTTACCAAACTCTTGGAGATGCTCTAAGGTTGATTTCCTTGCCCACTTTGACCCTGAGATTACCTTTTCTCTCTACAACATGCTCTATCATTGCTGTGCAAATCCATCTTGTTTCTTAGTTTAAATTTGAATTTGTCCATGATATGAGTGATAGCAGCCAGGATTTGGATTTTTTTCCCAAATGGCATCTCCGACATTACATGCCACCAGTTCAGCATCAAGAAACAACCCTTGAAATTATTTTGATTACAACACTGATTTGTTAGTCATAGTTGCAAATGGTTTAAAGATGTTCACGTGATTATTCGATATAACATTAGTTAAAGATAACCAGCTGAAATTAGGCTATTCTCTATTCGATTTTTACTTTTGAAAGTTTCTGTGTTGCAGCACATGCAAGATGAGGATGCAGGAAGACCACCGAGGAAGTTCTTGTAACCTGCAGGTTCATATTCTTCTGTTTCAAGAAATAATCAATATTGCCATATGTGGCAATGTCAACCTGAGAAACATAATGCTACTCGGTTCTTTGTAAGCACTTTAAGTTGCTATATATGCTGTGGCTTCAGGTGTTCGTTCCTTTGAGGAACCTTATGTAATGTAACGTCTTTATATGAATAACTGTCACTATGGTTTATTAACATACAATATATATTTTTGTATAAACTGAGTGGGCACACTACATTGTGCTGGTGGTAGTTCAGTAAGCTGTTGTGCCCGTGGTTTGCACGACAATTTCAAGTAGCCTAACCGACCCTGATTTCTCGAAGGATACATGACCAACTGAAATTCCTATGCTCGGAAGACGACGGGATCTTTAACTTTGAAGTCACTGTGTGACTATTATGATAGGTGAAGATGCTTAAGTTTTTAGACATATATGCTATAAAATATAATGTGGCAAACTTGTACCTTTACCACATAGTGGTCAACTTTGTAAAACTAACTTTCAGCACACATATTCTATGAAATATATTGAGTAAAATGCATATTTATTTACATAAACTTGTCATGTGAGTGCACTTAAATACAACATCTCTTCAATTTGCTCAACTCAGTTAAAGAACTTGGCAAGTTGGTGCACTTATAATTTCTCAACTCAATTAAAAACAAGGCGGGTCACACATGGGTATATGTCTGGTCAGCAGGGCAACAGAGAGGCAAAAACAACCATACTAGTGGCTGATCTAGCTTAGAAGGTTAATAATTATTGATAGCCCCTTGGTGGTATATTGCTTTATTATTTAGTCCTCACTTTGGCATGCATTGGATGGCAATCGCGTGATCACCAACAGGTCTGTGCAATGGATGGGTCCAAGACTCCAAGCTGAATCAAACCTAATTACCAGGCTCTGTATCACAGACTCGCAGTAGGTGTTGAGGCGGAGCAGCGCTTGTAGTATATAGGTGGTGTTGAGGCGGAGCAGCGCTTGTAGTATATAGGTGGTGTTGACGTGAACAGATGCCTAAGAAACAATAGTCTCTCAACATGATTTGTCTTTCAAAGCTTCAGTGGATAAAATTATGGAAGGATCCGAATTGGGGGAGGGGGGGAGGAGGAGGTGGGGATGAAATTATGGAAGGACCCGATTGTAAGATGACCATAAACATGTCGATGCCAACATGACTTTTTTAGCCTACGCATGACCATTATGACCTGTTGTGCACCCCACCAGCCAAGTTATTGAACTTAGACGAGTAATTAGAGAAATGTTGTATCTACGTGCACCCACCTTACAAGTTAGTCCCTCTGTCCCAGAATAACAATTGTTTTGGGACAGGACATAGCTGCCCAGACTGGAGCAAAAGAATGAGCATACCCCTGTTCTGGTAATCCTGCTCTCTTGTGCAGTTGTGCTTCTCTTTCCTGTCCAGATTCTAACATTGTGGAAAGACGAGTTGGGTGGGAGCAATCAGACGGATGGATGGAGCTCTCGTGTAGGCTACAAGATGCGTAGGTGTGTCAGTTGCCAAGAAGGACACTTTCTCTAGGACAAAATTCAAATGATAATCGTGTATTTTACTTAAAATATTTTAGAATGTACTAGATTTTTTCAATAAAAAAGAGAAAATCGTAGTTGGCAAATGTAAAGTGGAGTAATATCTTATCTACTACATAGTATACATTATCTTTATTATCTCTAAAAGGGAGGCAGCGACAATCAAACCTGGGGTCGTCCGTCTGCCTGCCTGCGATCCCCGCCCCCGCCCGTGTAGACCCAGCTCCAATCAATCCCGGAATCCGCTCCCCTCGCGCGACATCCCACATCCAATCAACCTCCGTCCGTCTCCGCGGTCCCCCGCGCATCCGCGCACGCAGACGCTCGTCTCTCTCCCTGCGCTCGCGGCGCGACTCCATCACCGCGCTCACCCACACCGACCCCTCCTCTCTCTCTCTCCTTGCCCTCGCGCTGCGCGTTGCCGCGTGGGATACGTGGAAGTCGCCGCTGGATCGTCGTCGCACCTGCGCCGTCATCGTCGCCCTCTCCGTCACGAGCAGCGGCAGCCCTCTCCTCGTGCCGCAGTTGGCCGTCATCACCGTCGCGCCGGAGCCATCACTGGCGTCCTCGCCCTTGTGCCCATCCCGCGCCGCCACAGATCGGTCATGCAAGAGGTGCTGCCGTATCCATCCCTCCTCCATCAGATCCCTCTGGAACGAGCAAGACGGCGGTCTTGACCTCGGTCTCTGGGGGGAGATGGAGAGGAGGGATTGGAGCCTGGCAGCTTGCTACACGTGTGGATCTCGGTGACACAGAGGAGGACGATGAAGCGGAACGTGGGGAGGAGTCGGCAGCAGCGCCGCCGCCGCGGCACCGAAGCGCTGTGTGCGCAGATGTCCACCCTGCGTCCTGCCACGAGCGTCGGGGGCTGACTTGCTGCTCACCGCGCACGCTAGAATAGCTCAAGCGCCCAGAGCAGCTGCTCTCCTCGTAGAGTGCCAAGTCGTTCCTCCACTCGCATGCTGGCAGCGAAGCGATTGCTGGCGTCACACTACGCGTTGGTTTCCAGAGGCACCAAGCTTAGTCAACTCCTTGCGACCTTTTATCAGGTGTGTGCCATGTGTGCTTTTTTTTTTAATTTTTGAACGGACGAACATGAACTCCTTGCAACCTTATAAATGATATATATATTTGCAGTTTGGCTTACCATATCAAACTAGAAAAAAAAATCTGTTCTAGATAAGTGTGATCTTTTGAAGGAGTCATACAATAGCTGCAAGGTAAAAAGGGCACTGTAGTTATCATGCAATTTGGAGTATGTTATCAGAGACTGATTCAAGCTCAATGTGATCTCATCTACCGATTATCTGATCCATTTATTGAGAGGTTCTTATAGAATAGAACTATGATTTCAGTTTTTGCTATTAATCACACCACACACACTGTTATATTTTCTTGTTATTTAAGAGCTTTGTCATATTCAGTAATGAGAATTGGGAGACCGCAATGGATGCAAACCATGATCATATTCAGTAGTTATGCAAGATCTCTGTGTCAGATTTGCTTGTTATTACCAGACCACTCATGCTTTTCAGTTGATTGCAAGTTTATTATTGCTCTTGTCACTGTGAAGCCTGAAGGTGTGGTGGTCGATGGCTGGAGTCGGCCCTCCACCGCCCAGTCTGCCATCCTTGGCCACTTGAGGATACCTCGAAGAATTCTGAATGGATTCTCAGTTGGCCACCAAAATGCAAGCTGCATTGTTTCTCCAAGAACTTAAGCCTGACTCTGAACCCAGAGAAGCCATTGCAATTGACAAAGATTTGAATTGGATACACAAATTTAGTGAATTATATACCTATACAAACAGGATATGCTTCACTGGTCAATTCAAGCTTAATCTCTGTATATTACCAACTAGGGTGCAACAAACAATTGAATACGGAATACAGTGCTCTGACTAACCACAACACTGAGCCCTTGCTTCTCTAAGTAGCACTGCATGGGCTTCAACCTCTTCTGTATGGAGCCTCAACCTTACCAAGGTGCGTGCTCCCTTTTGTTCCTCTCTGCATTTTGCTGTGAGCGCTCAGGTCTGAACTGACTTAGTAGCGAATAGTAGTTGCATAATTGCTTGACACATCATCTATTCTTGGCTGAATGTAGTAATAATTGTGTTGAATTGAGTCTTTGCAATATTGAAAAAGTGAGTCAAATTATGTGGCGGCTATGAGAACTACAAAGCATCCAATAGTCAGCATTTGTCAGCCTCTAGACAATGTTGTGGCTGCATGTACATTAATCAGGAATCTGCTAAACTAGCTACTGAGTTTTAGCTCAAGTTGTACTGTTGTAGGACCTCACCTTTTTTTAATTAAAAAAGATATGTGCCTACTGTTCGTAGGAAGATGCTTGGTTACATTTACGTATGCTGCTATAGCCTAGATTTCTGCAATAATGTTTGTATTTTCTCCAAACTTACAACTTTGAAAAACTAACAGTACTATAATTTGGTGTATTTCGTAAATTGAATTCCTTAAAATTGATAATTGGAACTAAAGGGTAGTGAGACATTCTTTTTTTTGTCTAGGATTGTCTGTTTTTTGGTTTCTTTTCCAGGATTTGCCTTGGGAGGCACTGGTGCTAGATTTGTGGCTCTGGGAGGAGGAACATCGGAGGAGATGGTTTGCTTTGGTTGGAGCCACAACATACCTCTGGTCATGGTGATGATGTTTGGGCCTTGGGAATTTCGGAGTTAGCATGATGCTTGCTGATTTGGAGGATGAAGATTGCTAACTGAGGGAGTTAGGAAGTGAGGGAGAAGGCTAGACATGTGGATGATCTACAGCTGGTGCTTGCCGACAGGAAGAAGGAATTACTGGTTGTTGTTTTCCATGGTGGAGAAGAGCATAGAGGATATTTAGATGTTGCATGCCCATTTGGAGTAAGAAAAACAAAGAAGCTAGCTGTATTTTTCCTGGTTATCGAATCTGCTACATGAGTACTAATTTGGAACCATTGTGCAATTAATCTTACAAGGGGCTTTTGGCTGATGATTACAAGTTGTCACATCCTGCTGTGCATATTGTTTCGCCCTTGATGATGCAGACTAGAAGGAGGTAAGTTTCCTACTTTGTTGGTGGAAATACTTCAGCAAGTCATTAGTTAGATTTTCTTGTGTTAAGCTAAGTATCTTGGATTATTTAAGTCCATACCAACTGGTAGCCTATGTTTGTTTGTACAGTTCACACTTGCATAATTTGTTTGTCATTAGTATTTAAGAGGAAATGGACAAAAGATTAAATCACCACAATGATGACTATTGTTAAACTTGTCCAACATGATGACATGTTCTGGGGATTCAAATGGCCCGACCTGTGCATGGAAGCTGCTGCCACTAAAGGATAGCATTTTCAATGAGATTGAAAATACTGAACTTGAGATTGTCATTGGAAGGTCAGTTTAAATTACTTTTCAGGGCTTACATTTCAGCTTATAGTAGATAAAAATCTAAAACACATTATATTCTTTTTGTGTGGGTTCAGCTTCAGGGACATGATTTCTTATTGTAAGACTAGCGATGTCTAATTGTTGTATAAAGTTGAGACTCGGGACCTTAAGAAGAAACTTTATTTGGTCACACGGAAAATTTCTTGTTTGATAAACCGTTTCTTCATCGGTAATAAATAGTTGTCGTTCCTATGACCAAATTATCATATTTGCATATGACCTGCTGTTGGCATCTGTGCTCCATTATTTCAAAAGTTTGCCAAACATTTGTACTTGACTAATTGTTTTTTCAGGTCAGAATTTCAGAGTAGAACCACCTGGTCTGTTCAGGGCACATGGAGAGCATGGAAAGGTGCATATATAATATCATGTAAATACACATGTTTTTTTTTCTTTTTGTTTCAAGTGAATGCCATCTTTTTAAGGCTCTTTGTTACATAAGGTGTAGATAGGAAAACTGAAGCGATACATTCAGCTAAACGGTATCACAATAAATATCAGAAAAGGAGCTCTGGTGCCAGAGTGGCTGATAAAGAAAGGTAGCATTTTCTTGGATCCTTCATTCATAAACTATGTATGAAAATATTTTCCTTACATGCAAGCAGTGTTTGATTGTTCAGGTGGGAAATTTCAGTGCTGATTCATGTGTGCTGATTTGCACCTCCAATTTGAGCCTCAGGATTGGGGCAAATCGTCGGTAATCATGCTCCTTGTGTGCTGATTTGTTGTGTGGTTTGCTGCCCAAGGTGATTGAGGTAACATGTACGCCATCACCTAGAACATACGAGGTCCTCTGTTTCCGGGAGAGATATAGCTTGAATGAACCATTTGAGGATGAGAGGATCTGATAGGGGACTTGCATGCTGCTCTCCAAAATGCATTTTTTTAGGCCCTAAAAGTTATGTTCCTCAAATGTTACATTGTGATACCTATGCTTCATCTGAGTCTGCAAATAACTGTATTTAAGTGATAGTGAACAGTCTTTTTTTTTGACAAAGTTGATGAAGCACTATGGATCTAGTGAAAAGTCGTTTCTTAGAATGGAGAACATATGATTCATGATTTTGATCCTTTCATGTAACGCACGGCCCTTCATGAAAACTCATGTAATAGTGACGTTGCAAACATGATGCTCTTGAATTATTATTTTTCAAATAAGTATAACACACTTTTATACTTATGTTGTTGTGGCACTATTTTTTTCCCATTGTAGCATATGGGCAATCAGCTACTCCCTCCATCCCAAATTGTAAGTCATTCCAAGAATCTTGGAGAGTCAAATTATCTCAAGTTTAACTAAAATTATTGAGAAAAATACAAAGATTTAGGACACTAAACAAGTGTACTATGAAAATATCTTTGGTGAAGAATCTAATGATACTTAGTTAATATTATAAATATTATTATCTTACTGTATAAAATTGGTCAAAGTTGAAATGGTTTAACTTTTCAAGATTTTTGGAATGACTCACAATTTGGGATGGAGGGAGTACCTCCTACAGGAAGTCAATTAATTATGTATTTATTTGTTAAAATTGACACATGCTAAAAATTCTAGATTTGCTTGTAAAAATTATGGATTTCAAATTATTATATTACCGTGCGATCCATATGTTTTTATAATAAAAGTTTAGTTGTCCCGTAGCAACGTACGAGCATGTTACTTAGTACATACATATATATATATACATCTACAACTAATAAAATTAAAAAGGAGATACTATTTTGGTGCGATAAGTAGTTTCGTTTTCCCTCTGCCACCGCGTGCGATACGCGCGACGGAAAGAAACGCCAGCGCCGTGCGTTATGGAAGAACCGTGCGTTATGGAAGGAAGGGCCCGCGCCGTTCGTGCAACACGGAAGGCCAGCGTTGATTGGCGTTTCTTTTTTTCAACACGGAAGGACAACGTTGATTGCGCTGCATACCCGAGTCATGATTCTGTCCATCGATCTTCTCCTCCGCAGCGCCACGCCTCGGTCACCGCCGCCGCTCCCAAACCTCGCCCACCGTGTACGTCAGCCCTCGCCCAGGCCGCGCTGCCACTGCCACCCTTTCCCCTCGACAAAGTGACGCCGTTCAACGCCGGCTACCCCAACGAGGTGGTGCCGCCGCGCGCCGCTCCTTGTCAAGGCAGTGGGCGTGGTCCTGACAACGATCCCCTCGCCCTCACCATTGCGTGCGTGCGCCTTCACAGTCGCCGTCGCCATCGCCACCGCCATTCCTGGTTTCGATTTACCGCCCCGGCCAGAGCCAGATCTCACCGCACGCAGCTGCCGGTTCCTCCGCCACACGCATCTAGGCGCTCTTGTCGTCGCAAGACGTGGCCTGACGTTCTCGCTCGCCGGCATTGATCGCCATCGCGGTCACCGTCCATCGCCCTCGCTGTCGCGAGCTGCGGTCGCCCTCGCCCAGCGCACTTATGATCCAGGTGAGTCCGGATCCAAATCCTCTCACTCACAGCGCCGCCCTTCCTACTCCTCCCACAGGTCGTCGCCTCCGCCTCCAGCACGCTCCCCGCCGGTTGCCGCCCCTCGACGCTCCTCCCCGTCTCTCCCTCACAACTCATGCATGTTCGAGAAACAATGTCATGCAGAACCATGTTAGCTGCAGAAGAAACAACAACGATTCAGAACACATGATACTTTCACCTGACCAGAGTAACATTTTGGCTGTAATTTAAAAAAAAAGCAATATTTTGGCTGTAATGTGATTTACAAATTCTAATTAACCGCTTGATAACTGATGACAAACATGCCTATCAGGTTAACTAATCAACAGCAGAGCAGATCTTTTTTTTCCTTCTTCTGAATCAATGTGACTGGTCATATGGAAAACAAACTCTGCTTGGTCTGACAAATACATTGGGTCTCAAAAAACAGAGTATTTTGCTATAAAATTGAATGATCCATGCATCACTGGAGAACAAATAGTGCAGTTTAGCAAATTACTGGTGCAAAAATCCCTCATTTTTTGATGTTCGTTGTGTTTTGATTACCTTATTTTCCTATCTAATCCATTCTCCTGTAGCTATCTTACTGGTGATCTACCACAAAGTTTCTCTGTATTGTCAAGCCTGAAAGAATTAATGAATGATGCATGAATGTTTAGTTAACTGGTAGATAAATTCTTTGTGCAAAGGAGCTGTTTACTAAACAAATAGTACATGAAAACTTTCCGTGTTGCATTTCAATTAAATTTTTTGTCAAAGTCATCCTCACTCATCCATGAACACTCGTGCAAGTGAGATAAGTCTATGGATAGTGGAAATGAAAATTGTTTATTGATATGAAATCAACAGTTTTGTGAATTTTACTCAAATGAAATCATATTGTGGAGAAGTGGTATGAAAATTGTTTATTGATATGAAATCATTAGTTTTGTGAATTTTATTGAAATGAAATCATATTGTGGAGAAGTGGTATCAGCTGATGCTAAAATATGTAGTTAGAATTATCAATTTATCATGGGTGTCCAAGAAATGTTAGGTATACCTGTCTGACTATCACATTTCAAATCATGATATAGTTATGAACACTTTACCTTCCTTTCAAGTGAACAGCAGATACCTTAACTAATACATTTATAAATTAGACATATCTAATATACTATTTTAATATACGATTCACATATTTATCATATACTATTATCTTATCTTGTGATCCGTGTATTTTTGTTATAACAGTTTAGTTGTCCCGTAGCAAAGATAAAAGTGCAATCGTTCGCCAGAGCCAAAGGTTTCGACTCCACTCCACATGTAAACCGGCCTCTCCCTACTCCCGTCGCCGTCGCCCGCATCATTGCCGCCGCCCACCCGCCTCGCCCTGCGAGCCGCGGCCGCCGCCGCCCGCCCGCCTCGCTCTGCGCCGCCCCGCGCACACCCTGCGCCGTCGCCCGTGCCCGCCCGCCCGCCTTGCGAGCCACGGCCACCGCCTCGTCCTGCGCCGTAGCCGAGGTCACCTGCTACTCCTCCTTCTCGGCCTCTCCTGTCTCCTCCGGTCCTCCCCACTCCCGACTCCCCACCAGCGCCGCACGCCCGGCCGCCCGCGACAGCAGCACGAGCAGGCGAGCAGAGCAGCAACGCACCAGCCGCCGGACCCGCACCACAAGCAGGCTGCAGGCGAGTTGAGCAGCCTTAGCCGCAGGAACACAGATGCGGGCGTGGCCAATGCCGCACTCCTCTTCGTTCGATCTCCATCTGCCTTCGTGGCCACGTCACTGAAAACTGCGAATCAGGCGATTGGTGTAGGAGGAAGCTTTCTGCACTCCCCGGCCTCCTTCCCCAGGGCCGTCAAGATCCAGCGGTGCCCATGGCGATAACGCTGCAAGATCCAGTAAAGGCGGCCTTGATCCGGTGGCCAACATGCATGTATTTTGCTTTCTTTGAGCTTTACAAGCCTTGTAATTTGTACAGATATATAATAAAAAAAAATTAAATAGGGTCTTCCCTGTTGTTCCCTCAAATAAAATGCAGGGGCGAACATCTTCACCCACATCCCGAGAACGAGTATGCAAAAGGCGCACAAGAGCAATGAATCCCAGCGTGTTACATCCTAACGTTCTCTTCCATGATAGTTGCAATGAAAAGAGGAGCGGTGAATCAGCTTGTAGCTGAAGGGGCACCGGCCTCACCAGATCACTAATCATGTGAATTCTATTCCTTGGATTCTATAAACAAGGTTAGTCGATCCCAATCTTCTCCAAATGTCGTGGTTATTTTTATTACAAAATTGTATCTCACACAGTAGTTATATCTGGTAGAGAACTTTTTATTAATGAGTATCATCACTTCTATTTTATGAACCTGGACATTGTCAGGCTTGCCAGTTGCATTGTAATTCAGTATGTACTAATGTTCTTAGATGAATTCATGTATTTCCTTGATAAAACACAATTTACAATGGCTAGCTTTGGACAATGGTGCCCACACTGATCAGCTACGCCCGGACACATTCGTTACTCACTGGGCAGCATAAGTGGTGTGACCAAATTGCTTGCTTGCTCTAGGAGCTACATCCCTGATTAGTGATATGAAATTCTGATGAGCAAATAGACCCATGACCAATGCCACATGTCTGGCCATAACCTTCACCATTACAAGGACTTTTGGTGCCAGTGTGAAAGCAAGGAGGCATTTTTTTACTCGTCAGTGAAATTATCCGAGCATGACATTTGTATCTTCTAATAGTCCATCAGCTCTTCTAAAACAATGTAACATCACTTATGAATTTCTTGGAAAAGATGCACTGATGCATGCACAATTAAAATCAAATTCAGTTCTTTATGGGACACAGATTATGGGTTTGATGGATCTTTATGGGGCTGTGCATATATTAATAAAATGATCTTAGAACATTTGAATGGTACAATATTTTGTCAAAATAGAATGCTAATCAAGGTATGATCTATTGCCATCTTTCCTGTCCTTAGATGAATCCATGTATTTCCTTGATAAATCACAATTTACATGGCTAGCTTCCGACAGATGCAAAGCAGAGCAGCAGCCTGAATTAAACCTGCCCTTGTTGACATGAATACAGTCCATGCCAAACATCATGGTAGCCAAATTCAGAAAGGCCAGTCACTGAACTTTGATAAGGAATGGCTGAATTTTATGCCTGAACATTATGCTGACATTTGCGACAAAATAACAGTGGCGGGAGGACAGCTCAGAGGACATAAGAGATACTGCGGGAAGGCTCTGCAGATGCTGCGATTCGACAAATGTTGGGAGGTAAGTGCAGTTCAGCTTCATTTACCTATTGCCCCATATCATATTGGTGTTTGTGGTAGTGACTTATTTTTCTCTGCACATTGTAAATTAGATAAACAAAATAAAGAAAGAAGTTGAGTTAGGTGACACATTTATTGTTTGACTTACATGGTTTTCCTCCAGTATAATGTCTTCTGCCAATATGTATTTAGCTGGTAACCATGTATTTTTTGTTCTTGTTTGAATAATTTTGCTTTGTTCTTGCCCAAGTTATTCTTCCGGCTATCGTATTTAGGCTGTAAATACAATCACTCTACTCTAAAGACTATCACTAACTGCTTGGTGGCATGTTCAGATGCTCTGCACTTGATTTACATGGTTTTCCTCCAATACGACGTTTGCTTCCAATCTGTATGTAGCAACGATGTTTCTTCAGTTCTTGTTCAAGTATTTTTTTTGTTTTTGCTCCTGCCCTTCCAGGTGTCATCTTTAGGCTGTAAGTACAACTGCTATACTGATTATCACTGACTGTACCACCATTCACCAGGCAAGGGCACAGGAAATCGATCAACCTATTAGAGATATCTTGTGCTTTGGAGATTCCAGATTTGTAATCATTGGCTCAAGTTTTCTGAAACTGGCCGGCTGGAAGCCCGTCATAGATGTTACATGTACCCTGCATTCTGGTGTTCAGTTTTTATATTTCAGATTGTAAGGGTTATCTATCGGCACGTGCACTTTTATATGGTTTCTTGGGCAAAGCTTCCTTTGCTTGTGTAACAATATTCTAATGTTATATGTTGTGGAGAATGACATACAATTATGTTTAAATTTTTTGGTGGAACTGCACTATACTATCAATTCTCATTGCAAATGTCTGGGTGGCCAGGTGAAAGATGCTAGAGTGGTTAGGTGGTTGAGTGATCAAAGCGGTCAAAGTGGTGTTTTTATTGTGACAATTATCTATTAATTGTTAATGTTGGTTGAACCTTCGTGTAACGGTAATGATTTACCACAAAATAGAATGATATGAATATCAATGGTGTGCAAATGTTGGCGTCACAGGATCTGATCTGCGCTATAAAAGCTGAAAAAAAAGTTGTGGAATAGTCGTGGCGCTGACAAAGTGTGGGCAGGGCTGCTCATACCGCTCATCACCCTTGAGTACAGGTTGTCCTCGTACCAATTACATGTAAAAGAATGGCTGATGAGGCGGAACTTGCGGTTTTATTAGCGCACTAAAAAAATTAAATAAGAGAGATCTTTTTCTTACGATATAAAACATTATTTTAGTTGTATATAGAACGGTCTATACAGTAGAGTTTGCAAGTGAATATTAGAGATTTTTTCTATTGATATAAAACATTATTTTAGCTGTATATAGAAAGATCTATACAGTAGAGACTCATCACGCGTGAGTTTCATGAACTTTACTTTTTTATTAAAAGTGACTTCATAATGCATTCAGCACCATACCCCTTCTATCTTATCCATTCTACATATTTCTTGAAATACGTTTTTAAAATAAGAAATGAACCTTAGACTTCATGACTAATTCATATATCTACAACCTATCAGAATAATTTATTTTTATTAGGTTGAGCTTATCGTCTCATGTACACAATCCTAAAAATAATAGGTCAAGGTTCAGGACTGAGCTTAGTGAGTGTCACTTGGTTTGCGTCTCAATGTATAATCTCTGTAAGATAATATAAAAGATGTTTTAAAAGGTAATTATGAGCAACCCTGCAATGACCAATTCACAAGTCTGGTTTTGGAGGAGTGGCAGCCTAGAGCACCATGGTAGTCTGGAGCATCAATGCTCCGAGCATGCTTCTCATATAGGTACAGATGCACCTTCTAATCCTTTTGGGATTACAATTCTCTCACAACTAATAAAACTAAAGAGGAGACACATTTTGGTGCGACAATCGATTTAGTTTTCCGTCTGCCTACCTCCTGCGATCCCATCTGCCTCATCTGTAAACATACCTGCGATCAAAACTTGCTGGCTCCAAAAAAAAAATGAAAAACGAAGGCGCTAGAAATCCTAATCGCCGGCTGAGAACAGTGGCTTGCCCTCCCGCCGCCGCCACCATCGCGTGTATCCCTACCGCCATGCGGCCTGCTGCAGGGGCCCTCCGCCGGTCACGGTCGTGGCCAGGAAGGGGAGGCCCATCGTGCCCCCCGCCATGGCGGCTGTAGCCGGCTGGGTGCTACTCGGGAGGTTTTGGAGGGATGCGCGCGCGACGTGGATCCCCTGGAGCTCTGATTTGGCATGACAGAATCCTGCCCCTAGACTCAAGCCGTCTTCTCCATTGTTTCAGGGGCAGGGGAGGGTGTGGGTTGTAACAGAACCGGCTAAATCACCTGGCCCACAGGCACCTGTCATTGTCACTAATGACTCTGACAGCCGGGCCCGTGTTCCAAATGATCTAGACAGGCCTGTCGGGCTACATCAGCGCCCAAAACTCCGCAGGATCACATTGCGAATACATTACAGATTACAACATTTCATAACAAATTACATCAGAGTACGGAAGCAGAATAAACATACTTTATATTACAAGCCAGTTGTCCAAATAAAGTTCAAGTACGATTATTACAATCCATAGGTAGTGGCAGTAGCAGTTGAATAATTATACAACATTATACATATGATAATTCGAACCCTGCCCACGGGTTCCACATTCACTCTTCCTCGTTGCCCTCCTGGATAATGGTCATGCAGCACGGGGCGAGACAGACGTCAGACGGTGGTTCTCCTGCAGCATGGGTTAACAAACCCTGAGTACTTGGGGTACTCCGCAAGACTTACCCGACTAAGGGTGTAAAATGAGACTCAGGAATGCAAGTCATAGGTAAGGCTAGCAGGAGAGAGAAGGTTTGCAGAAAAGCATTGCTAACCAACATTTTAATTATTTATCATTATAATCATAGTCATACTTCCAATAATCAATCTCATCTATCATCAATTCTCAACTTCCTTTGATCATTCAGTGAACCTAGTTGCGAACCACTTTTCGGGGTAGGTGTGAGGATCAAGTCTCCATTAACCGAGGAGCACGTCGATTCGAATCCAGAAAAAAATACCCAGCTGGGGATTCTAACCACACTGCATATGCAGCACGCCGGCATACATATACCAACCCGTCATCTAGGTCTTTCTATCCCGGAACCGGTCCTGCGCCACCCGGGAGCACAGTACTCCACTCGTCTCCAGGCACGCCGGCCACGTGGGTACACGCTACTCCCGCCATCTCTCCACTCCCAGTGCGTGGTTGTCGGTTCCAGCAATAGAGCCACCTGACTCTAGGCTTTCCACATAGGTATGTGGCTAGGCTGTTCATCATGATCACAGCAGGCCTACAACGAACGGTCCCTACTTCCTTCCTGCCGTCAGACTTGCATTGGGGCCTAGCCCGAATACAATACTGCCCGACAGTTTTATTATCATGCCTGAAGAGTAGTGTGACATGGGAAACGCCGTCCCATGAGCAGGCCACTCAACGAAACACATTTTGGGTGATACCGACCAGTTCCAAACTATTCCGAAAGCGACCATGTATCGGGACTCTAGCCCGAATACACATCGACCAACGGATAACAAGTTCTTCACCAATCATAAAGTATATACATGTACATAGCACAGAAAATAGTTTTTCTTTTATGGAATTCTAATTTCATTAAGCATGCCTAGCATTTTTCAAATTATTTATTTAAATCAGGTTTCAGGGTAGTTATATGGGACAATGCATTTGGATAGGTAACAATCAACTCCTAGCAACCTAATGCAATAGATTAACTCGAATTGTAAAGGATTTCATAATAGAGGGTTAATGCACCGGGGCTTGCCTTGGATCGCGAAGAGGGTGGGATCAGGGTCGGTTCCACAGATGTCAAATCCCTGGATCACCTCCGGAGTCGGCTCCCCAGCAGTGGCCTCAACCTTCACTCCTTCGCTCTCGGTCACTACACGCGTGCAATGATGCATGCTTAACATGATGTAACAATGTAAATAGAAATGCGATAATCAACGATTAACATCTTGAGTACAACTTTCCTTCACGGAGAAGTTGTATTCGGAATTCGCAAAATAATATAACAATTACTATTTCTAACCGTCGTAGAAAGCCGCTGCACAACTTTATCACTACAACCTACAATATCATCTTACATTGCCAAGGATCATAGGGTGGTAGACCCTTGGACTACAATCAATCCAAAATACACACAAAACCCTAAATCCATTTCTCCTACTCATTTTATTCATTTTTTCTAATTTCACTTATATTTACTAGCTGACCAAACTTACTCCAATTGTGACCAAAATTTATCAACAGCTAGATTTCATCATCAAACAGTGCCACAATTAATTTCATGATTTTTGGAACTACCTACAATTTATTAAAAATCACCAAAGTTGCATTATTCATTTATTTGGGTGATTTTTACTCCTAACAGAAAATGTTCTAAACCTAGATGTTATATTTTTCCTAAATACTAGGCATCACAGAGAGCTTACACAAATATTTTCACATTTTTCCAGCTAACAGATTAATTCCTATGAAATTAACAAACATCAGTACTATTTAAACAAATCAAATTAGAAAAGGTAGTTGAAATACCTCTGGAAATTGGAAAAACGAATTCAGCCCATAGCGGCCCACGCACCCGAGCGCGGCCCGCGCGCGCCTGCTGCCAGCCCCGCCGCAGCCGCGCTGCTGGGCCGGCCCAACGGCCCAGCAGACGGCCCGCACGCACGCCTCTCTCTCTCCCTCTCTCACCCGCGCCGAGCCGGCCCACGGCCAGACACGGCCCGGCCGAGCTCCACGCTCACGCGCGCGCGCGCGCCCGCGGACGCGGCGGCTCGCCGGGAAACCTGCCGGCGACGATCCCCGCGACCGAGCCGAGCCTACTACCACGACCTAACGAGTCCCGCGAACCATCCTAGCCAACAGCCGAAGGCTCTACGCGCCTCCGACGAGCACGGGCTCGCCCATGGCGGACCGGCGGCGACCCGCTCGCCGGCACATCCTACGCCGGCCGCGAAGGACCGGGAGAGAGGAAAAAGGGACAGGGAAAACCACCAGTGGCTCACCGCGATCCTAGCCGAGCAGTCGGGTGAAGCAGAGGCGAGGCGAATCAACGGCTTGACGTCGAGGGGATCCGCGGCGGCGACTCCCGGCGACAAGCTTCCCGTTCCGGCGAACCTATTGAACGCAAGAGGAATCCGTCGCGAGCATCAGGAACCAAGGGACCCATAGACTCCGAAACGCAAGAACCCAAGGGCCAGAGCTCACTCGAAGAGCTCGGACGCGACGGTGGGACTCACGGCGGTGCTCCGGCCGGAGCCGAGGAAGAAGAAGACGGCGTCTGGGCTCCTCCGGCGATGACAAGGCGACAAACCGAGCCCAAACGATGCGCAAGGGAATGTTGAATCTAGCCACGCGGTGAATCGGATTGTAGTAGTGGATGGACGACGAATTTCGTCGGAAACCGAGAGGGTCACCGGCGGCGAGGGGAAGAAGAAAAGACGAAGAACGGCGACCTCCTCGTATTTATAGGGGCAGAGCGAGTTGAGAGAGAAGAGAGACGACGCTCGCGGTCGCTTTTGCGCGGTCGTGGGCACAGGAGCGACGAGAAGACGGCCGCGACGCCCCGGCCATGCCGGCGGTCGCGCGAACAGGGGAGAAGGACGGCGCCCATGCCGTGGCTACTGTAGCAGCTACCTACTCCTCTCTGATCTTTTGCTCAATTGCGCCCAAACCGTGTGTCAAAAGAAGAAACAGCAAACACCAAAGTTGTAGGGCTATAAAAACTGAACATCTTTCATTTTTGGACCAACCCCAAATTCGGCCGAATTTGAAAATTATTCAAAAGGGGGTGAATAGGGTTTTTGAAACCTAGATTGAATTTTTGAAATTACTTTTGATTTTTCATAACAACTTGAAAAATGGTCAAAATAAGAATTGTTCCCCTCAGAGAGCTTAACAACTTTCATTAAGGAAGCTTTGTCAAACTCCAAGTAATTTTTGAAATGACATTTCAAATTTGGTTTTCAATTCACTGTTTTGAGTTAAATTCAAATTTTTATAACAGAACTTCAAAATCTCCAAAAATACAAGTTGTCACATTTTAAAAGATCTACAACTTTCATTTAGGGGTCATCTCAAGATTCCTTATAGATTTTGAATTAGGGTTTTGGGCCAAAATTAGGGTTAATTCGAATATCCGATTAGGGTTTTGAATTTCCAAATCAACAATTCATCAATCCAAACCACTCTAGGACCCTAAGCACAATCATATGCAGATTAATTAATTTAAATATGATGACATGGCAAATTTAATTATCCCGTAATACCCGAGGTATTACACGGGTCATAGGCCGCCGCGGGGCACCCTATGATCCTCTCCGTGGCATCGTGGCCCGACCCTGTGCCGCGCTACCACTCGGGCACCGTACATGGAATTCAATTTTATATTGTGATGCCATCTAAATATTCAGTTTAAACTTTCAACAATCTCAATGCTATCTGAAGTTTCAATCCATGTTCCGCAATTTCTAGAGAACAATCCATAGGTCAGAACTGAAACTTTACTAGCAACCAACCTTACTAAAAAAAAAGATGCAGCAGCACCTTTGCCATATAAATTTGTCTCAACCCAACGGCTTGCTTTACGACCAAACTGAACCTTTGTAATTTCAATCCCTGTAATTTTGCCAAGTTTGTTTGGGATTCATGCTAGCTAAAGTTTCAGTCCCTGTAATTTCAGTGAAGAAAATTCATATGGCATCAAGATCTTATTTTGTATATGTCTTATTAACAATCCATGTGGCTTTTTTCTTTGTTCATTAGATTGATTATAGTTGGTTTTGTGGGCGAATATAATGCTAGCTTAGGTAAAAATCAATCTAAAGAACAGTCATAGCCTACCTTCTTTCCAATCCGGTTGTCTAACTATGCAATTACTAATAAATCTACCTATAAATGACTGCTGTGTACTGCATGCTAATAGTACTACTTAAATAGTCCAGAGTTTACTTTCGAGTGATCGTTTTAAAAAATAAATGGTATCTTTGTATCAAGGTTTTAAATAGCGGGCTAAGGTGTTTAGCGGTTTATCTCTAAAACAGCTATTAGCGGAGCTATAGCGGGCTATAGTGGGATATAACGACTAAATTGTACATAAACACGAATAGCGGCACCCTGCCTCAAAAAGCTATAGCGGGCTATTTAAAACTATGCTTTGTATACATTGCATTAGATATGTGCCATTCATCATTGCCAAGCTGTTGAGTGGTTATTCAGTAGTGCGTTCATTGTTTTAGGTTTTTGGATTCGTTTAAACAATGCAAACAGACAGAGCACGAAGCAGCAAACCAGGTTCACACTGCCCTCGTTCCATTTAATAGTGAAGCTATAATTGTTATAATTTACAGGCCAATTAACCAATTTAGATCACCACATTTGGCCCTGATTCATGATGTCAAGGTCGTGCATTCAGATGTCGCTCCCCTGTCAAGTTAGATCTTTGATTGTCTGAACAATATATGACAATAGCATGTCATTGAAAATGCCTTTAGAACTTACTGCTGAGCATTTACTAATGGCAATAGTTTCATTGTTGAATAGTGGGTTCAGATATTCAGTTGTTGCTGAGAGCCATTCGGTTTATGGTCTCACAAGACTTAGGTTTCAGTCAGAGGAACGAACTTTCATGTAGGGCCAAAAGCTTCATTTCACTATTTTTTTCTTCTTACTTAATATAATGATGAAACACAATTTATGCATGTTCAAGAAAAAAAAGTTGGCATACTCTGTACAAATACTACAGATTTAATTAATTGCTCTATACATATCCCCTCGTCGATGTTGCTCATCACTAAAATTTTGTAGGATTGTTAATATATAATGAATAATTTTTTGTTGTGACACAATGCCTGTGCTACATCACTGGTTCAATGTTCCTGATATGTCATCCATATTTTCAGCTAAGCAACTTTCAATTTTTTCCAAACCCTTATTGCGACACAAGAAAAATCTTATAAAATCTTAGAAAATAAGAAGTCACACAATCATGTATACTGTTCTATGCTAATATTGAATCTCAAATATAATAAAGAAGGGAACGAAAATATCACTTTAACGTTGATATTTAATTTTATATTATTGTTATTTTATTGTGTGATCCACGTATTCTTAGTATAAAATTTTAGTTATCCCATACCAATGTATGGGCACGCTAAAAATAGAAAAAAAAAACGAGTCAGATATTCCAATTGTCTACAGTCTTTGGCTCTGTTCGGTGAAGCTGAAAAGCGCTGAAAGTACTGTAGAAGTGCTGATTTATTGTGAGAGAAAAGTGCTGTAGAAGTGCTGAAAAATAAGCGCTTTTCAGCTCCAGCCGAAGGGAGCCTTTTTCAATCGGACGGCTCACTTCCAGTTATTTCACCCTTCTGGTCCCACCCAATCCAGTTCGCAGGGTCCTTCACTCCACTCCTCTTCCTAAACTCCGCCGCACCCTTCTCCTCCTTCCTCGCCTCCAAAAACACAAAAACCCCGACCGCCGGCGGCGGCCATGCTCCTCCACCACCGCCTCCTCCCTCGCCTACTGGTCGTTTCTTCCACCCACACCTCCACACTCCTCCGGCCCTCCCGTTTGCCGCGCCGCCTTTCCCTCTCGCCGCGCTTCTCCGCGCTGTCCCACCTCGCGGCACCCCAGACCGTCGACGACTCCGACGACGAGGGGGCGGCCTGGGGGGAGGTACAGACCAAGCTCCCGCTCGACCACCTCTTCGTGCCGCCCGGGGCAACCGTGGATGCAGGGGACCAGGAGGCCGTGAGCGCACGGGTGCTTAAGGGCTCCAACATCGTGCTGGGCCCATACGCGCGCGGCGACGCACAGGTGGTCAACGCAGATTTTGTAAAGAGCAGCGTGCGTCCCGATGACTGCCCTCGGGATGGTCTTCCGGAGTTCGCACTCGTTGGCCGGTCCAACGTCGGCAAATCGTCGCTGCTCAACTCGCTTGTCCGCCGCAAGCGCCTTGCCCTTACCTCTAAGAAGCCTGGTAGGTTTTGCTTTGCCTCATTGCCTGGGTATTGCTTTGTTCGGTTCTTCCTACAGCGTTATCGAGTTTAGGATTTAGTGGAGTAGTGGTTAACAGAGGTCCTACTTGTTGAGGAGGTGAATCTAAAGCTGATAGAGCATCGGTTTCGTTAACTGTAGCTACTGGTAGAGTTGGTAAAACCGTGAAAGGTCGGGAGAATCTGTTGATTGAATTCGCGCAGTTGTGCTCGAAGGAAGTGCTGTCGTGTTGAATTGTATAGCCCATTGCTCCTGCAGTTGAAGTATTGCAGGATTTTTGTAGTTTTATTATGCAAACAGCAATGCGTTTTTCATTTTCTGTTTGCAGCTGATTACCATTAACGCCTTAACGGTAGAACTGGTTATGACTAGGAGGTGTTTGTTTTGAGGAATCAGTCCATCGTAAATCAGGTGGTGCATCATGAGTTCATGCCTCAAATTTGGTGAAATGATTCTATCCCTCAAGCTTATACTAATGAGGTGGTGCATCATGAGCTAGTGATGGATCAGATCATTCCATTAAACAAGCCAAACAAAATGTAAAGAGTGAGAAAATGGACTAATCCATTCCACAAACAAAACACCCCTTAGAGAGTAGAGCATTTGCAAGAGAACCTCTATACAGCTCTTATTAGAAAATTTGAAAACTAACAAAAAAAAATCAGGCTCCAATAGACTTTCTAAACCATTATTCTTTTTTTTTATGTTGTCCAAAAGCACTCTCGATTAATTGAAAGGCTACATCACTCTCTAAATGCAATGTATGGTAGTTCTATCATGACTTTTTTCACATAAGAAAAATTACGATAAGCCATTGTAGTATAGAGAACGGAACTTATAAGTCTGTTGAAGACATGAGAGATATTAAAAGAGAACATTTATGGGATGGCTCTCCAAATAGAGATATATAGAATGGATTTTAGAGAGGCTCTTGGAGTTTCTCTTAAGCTGCTGAACCCCTTTGGTTTACCATGGTCATATGTGTTGTCCTGGCTTTATCTAAAATCTAAATACCATTTCTTGTTGTATTGCTTGTCGTTTGGAAGGTCTGGTCAACCAGGTACATGAAGCTGTAATTTGGGACTCGTTTTCCCCAACTTCTTACTTCTAAGATCTATCTATTGTCCCATGTGAGAGTATAAAACTGTCTGGCTACGCATTATATAGTTATCTCTAAAATCTGTTAGATTGTGCTCTGCCATCAATTTTAGCTTTGGAAAATCTCCACAAATTCACAACCTAGCCTTACATTTAGTTTTACTTTTACACTTTGGAGATATACTGCATCTGTGCAACAGGAAGTTTATAATGGTTACAGTAGTAACTGTACAGAGAAGCTTCGTTCATTTCGTTAATTTTGTTGGTTATTTTCATTATTGCAGGGAAGACCCAATGTATCAATCATTTCAAAGTAAATGAAAGCTGGTATCTTGTTGACTTGCCTGGTTATGGGTAAACTACTGACTAGCACACTTTCAGTTTTACTAGTAGTTTTCCAAAAAAAAAAAAAATGTAGATGAACGTATTTCTTATGGTCAAAAATATTATTCACATAGGAATGGATGAGGTGCCATATGATGTTACATGTTTAATCCTCTAAGTTACTATTCCATACCTGCTCTGAATCGATTACCAAGGGGTTGATGATTACAGGATTTGCTTAAATAATCCCAATCAAACCCTTTTCTACTTACTGTTTTGAATTTTTATTTATTTCACCAAAAAGAGTTCTGCCCTTCCATCTCTTGAATAAATAGAGGAGGAGGGCACAGCCTTGCTACTACAAATATTACTGGAATGGATGTGGCAACAAAGGCCAATGCATGGTTTGTCCAAGAAACTAGTAATAGTAAAAATGTAAGAAAGATTTTTTTATTTGATAAACTTATGAAGCATATGACATTGGTAGTATATGCATGAAGGAGATACGGTTTGATACTTCAATCGACATGTGAAAAACACCATGTCATCTAGTTGGTGTTTGTGAGTTCAAAAGTTTGTTTTAGAGACTCACAATATTGACTAAGAATGTGTGTGCCTAATAAGTTTACATATTCTGCTTTGATCATATCTGAAAAACTCTACGTCGCTACATGATCTTGGAGTTTTCTTTGGGCAAATTAATCAGATTACCTGTTATTTGTCATATGTATAACAATGAGACATGAATTTACAGATATAGAAAATAAATTTGCTTCCCATTAGTTGGAGGATATGTTTAGTTGAAATATTATTCATTTTTTTGCATTAACAACTAACAAGAGCTTTTATTGAACAGATATGCTTCTGCACCACAGGAAGCTCGTACCAATTGGGATGAATTTACTAGAAATTACTTTCTCAGTCGGGAGAATTTGGTATCTGTTTTTCTCCTTATAGATGCAAGTATACCTGCCAAGAAGATTGATCTTGACTATGCTAGTTGGCTTGGCCAAAACAAGGTAAACACACTTCCGAAACAACCGAGCTCCCATTTATGAAGTAATTAACCATCTTTCATCCATGTATGTTAGGACTTAGGAATGCTCTTTGTATTGAGTAGATAAATCTAGTTGATATCAGCAATAGAAAATAATTCTGCTGAAAGTCTAATGGTTGAATATCTCAATTTGTCATGTTGAAAATATGTTGATTATAGCAATAAGCTGAACCAGAATTATTTCAAGTATTTTAGCTTTCACACACAATGTGTATGGATGGTATCTGTTCTTGTTAGTCAAAGTTAACTATGGTTACTGATTTATTTATCCGTATAATGAATGATGTATACTTGTCCGATAGAACAAACATGACACTGTATTAGACTTTATGCAGAAGCAATCAATCTTTTCCTAGAGGTTTGAGTTAGAACTTGGAAGGCATATTGCCATCCTTGGGACAAAGGAAACCAAGAAATTTTTACTGACTTATTTGGTCACACAAGTACTTAGCTTGTCAAGTCTATAAGTTCCCTTTTATCACGAAACTATTCGATCATTTAGGACATAATTGCAATGGGTTGTCTGTTTATGCATTTTGCCATTGGTCTTTTTATGTAGCCTACTGTTTGTATATTGTGCTATCTTTTTTTAGAACCCAACGAAGTCTTGCAGAGTGCAGCTTAACTCTGGAGTCTGGACCCCCTACCTCATTTTTAAAAATTATAAGGCTATACAAAGTAAAAAAAAAAAAAGATCTGGTAACAGTCCGACATGTATGCGGTACTAAAAGGTGTTAGCTTCGTGCCTTTTTTCCCTCTTCTGTCCTGGGCATAGATCCAGTTCCATTCTTCGTGTAAATACTGCTGTGCACCACAGCCACCCACCCTTCCCAACCAAGTCTGAACTCTCAAACCCTGGACCGTTTGTCCTATCCAGTCAATATCAATTGACGGCCCCACCTCCTTATGCTCTTCTGTCCTTTCTTTCTTCACCACGAACCATTATTTCGCCTACTCTCATTTCTGTTTTGCTGCAATCTAGTGCAAAAATAACCCGCTTTGGGCAAGGACCAATTAACAGCCCCACCTCCGTATGTTCTTCTGTCCTTGCTTCCTTCACTACGAACCAGGAACCATTATTTCACCTACTCTCATTTCTGGTTTGCTGCAATCTAGCGCAAAATAATCCTCTTTGGACGATCAATGTTAGCATGACCCTTGGTCCTTGGGACACCAGCTAACATACTCCTTTCCAGACATACAGTAATTGATGGACTTGTCTACAGTTAGATTTATGCAATTAGTAATGTGCTTGCCATCTGCATCAAACTTGCATTATTGTTTACCCATGTGAGGAATTTATAAGTTGTTGAGTAATAAATCTGGCACTGTTCAGTTTTGATGTTTTATACCCATTCTGGTCAGGTTCCCATGACCCTTGTGTTCACAAAATGTGACAAGCGCAAGAAGAAGAAGAACGGCGGCAGGAGACCTGAAGAAAATGTGGAAACTTTCCAGAGCCTAATCCGTGAATACTTCGAGGCTGCGCCTCCTTGGATCATGACGAGCAGCGTGACCAACCAGGGCCGCGATGAGATACTCCTGCACATGTCTCAGCTTAGGAATTATTGGCTCAAGCATTGAGATGCAATGATAACCAAACCGGACCGAAGCAACTAAAACAGCATACAAAGAACTGTCGTTCATTGATGCATCGACATTCAGCAGTCTGCACCTCGCCACCTCCACAATCAGGCGGTTGCACCAACTAATCCGCCTTTCGAGCTGTTAACTGTCCAATATGGCCCCTGTACATGATTACCCAATCAACACTCTGGGAATGCAGACAAGGTGCTAAAATCAGCTGATCCTGAGTTTTTCTATTGTGTACACGTACAATCCCAACGTTTCCCCCTTGTTCCCTTCTGATTATAGTTTTGTGTATGCTGTGGGGTTAAATGATTAGAAAAAACCCTGGTGTTAGCTAATCGTCAGCGGGAATCTGACTTTTTTGTTTGTTACTTACGTATGTGCTCCCTTGGACCCTGCAGTATACAAATGGCAGCTGGTGCATGAACTTGACCTGTTAAGAAATGGCTTTGTGGTGTACAGAATGTATTGAGAGCGCCACATTATTGGGAACTCCTACTATCATACAGTATCCCTTCTATCGTACGGTGTCTTGTGTAAAATATAAGTGAGAAAAGAGCCGGTGGAGCTGTACAGGAATAGTTACAGGCAAACCTGGCTGTAATTTTGTTGATCCTGGTGAAACCATATAGGCTTTCAGTAGTCCATCTGTCCTACACCTATAGTTTAAAGTTCTGACACCCATGTCTCTCTTAAAAAAACATGTTTGTCCTTATTAGGTCCACGTCTTAAAAAGCCGTGCGCCGTCTACGCGATAGATGCTTGTATAATCCAAGAGAACAGCTCGGCTGCCTAACCCACAGCTGGAGCACGCATTAGCCGCTAAACAATGCAATCAGCGCGTACCGATGCCATGGAGAAACAGCACGCTAACAAGGTGTTGTTTTTATGCTTGGTGTGTCGTGTGTGCAAGCATGCAAGGATTCGTTCAACGCTTCAGTTACTTGCGTATTGGTACGGTAAAGGCTACTACGTCCTTGTAGTATACTAGTAGATAGTTGTGCCGTGGCAGTGGTGTACAGTTGCAAAGTGGAGGGAGTTGCCGTAGTCAATGCCCGTTGCCCGGTACTCGCCGGCTCCAATGCAGTCATGCACAGTAACTGGGGGGCAGTTGCAGCCTTGCAGAAAGTGCAGATGATCGCACGGAAAGCGGCAAGTAGACAACCAACTGATCGCTCGATGATACACTCCCCGTGTCTTTACTTCACCCAGATGTGTTGCGGCCCAACGCCTGCCTTTTGTGCGCCGGTGCGTTGTGTTTTGAGCCAGTCTGCGATCACAAAGCCGTAGCTGTTGCTGTTCCTCCCCTTCACGGAAAGCTTACTTTCAACCAGCTGACTCCGGCGAAAAACACACAGCGTTCCACGTGCACGCAGCGCGGCGCTCACAAGCCGCCCAAGCCCGGCCCCGACGCGGCACAAGCCACGCTGCATCGCGACATCAGCTTGGCACGAACGAGTCTCTTTGTACGTATTCCTTGTTCATAAGCTAAATCCAGGAAGACTAGTAAACGCATCTGGGATACAGAGAATACGGCATCCGGCGGCCGCGCGCGCACGACGTGGTGGTGACCGTACGGGGGTAGGGTACGGCCGTAGCGGCGCGCCTCGGGCCATCTCTTTCTCTTCTCCCCCCACTTACGTTACGTGCGATGCGAGCGAGCGAGAGCCCACGACCCGAGGTTGCCCTTGCCCACCCACTCGTACCACACCATGCTCTCTGTTCTGTCCGGAGAGGCCTGGGCGGCTGGACCTGGCAGTTTTTTGTTCCTAGCTCGCGGCACGGGCGGTTAAAGCCGCGCGCGCGAGGCCGCATTAGCCAGGCACGAACGCGATACACCAACATCCACTCCCGCCCCCGGCGCCTTCTCTCTTCACAGACCCATAGCACCCCACGCCACGCACGCCACGCCTAGCTCGCGGCAACCGGCGGAATCAAGCAAGAGCGCAGGCGCTCGAGGCGGCCGAGCAGAGCGCATGCGCCTTCGCGAGGCCATGGAGGACGCCGGCGCGAGCGCGGGCACCAGGCGCAAGAAGCTGAAGCACCGCCTCGCAGCGATCCTCTCGGTGTTCTCCCGGCGCGCGGGGGGCGGCGGAAGGAAGCGCCGCGGCAACGAGGAGGACGAGGCGAAGCCGCCGCCGCCATTGGCATTCCCGTCGTACTCCCGCCTCGGCAGCGGCGGCAACAAGCCCGGGAATGGGAATGGGAGTGGGATCGTCGACCGCCGCCTGTCCCTCTCCGCGCCGCGGCCCGCGCCGCTGGTCCACATCAGCATCGACTGCGCGGGCCGCCGCTCCGTCGACGCGGCCGACCCGTCCCTCCTCCGTCTCGACGCCGCCGCCGGCAGGAAGGCGGAGCATCAGCGGTCCACGCCCGCCGCCGCCGGGCTGCCGCAGCACGAGGCCGGCGAGTGGGAGGGCCGCAAGTGCCCGCCGTCGTCGCCGTTCGTGGCGCACCTGCCGCCGCTGCCGCCGGTGGCGAGGTGGAAGGAGCGGGCCAGCGTCGGCTCCTCGCGCCGGCTGTCGACGCACTCGTCGCGCCGGCTGCTCAGCAGCTCGTCCTCCGACGACGAGTACGACGAGGACTCGAGGAACCTCTTCTCGTCGCGGAGCTTCTCCTCCGACTCCTCCGACTTCTACAACTGCCCGCGCAAGAACGCCGCCGCCAGGCCGCGCGCGTCCGTCTCGGGCCCGCCGTGCCGCGCGCCGCCGGGCCCCGCGCGGCGCGGCGCGTCGCAGAGCTGCCGGTACAGCTTCGAGCTCCCGCGTGGCTCCGCGGCGTCCGCCGCGACGGACGGCGGGTTCGCGGTGGTGAAGCGGTCGGCCGACCCGTACGAGGACTTCCGCAAGTCCATGCAGGAGATGATCGCCGAGTGGCCCGCCGGCGCCGGGGACGGCAACGGCGGCGAGGGGGACGAGCACAGCGCGGAGCGGCTGCTGGAGACGTACCTCGTGCTCAACTCACCGCGGCACTACCCGGCGATCCTCGCGGCGTTCGCCGACGTGCGGGAGATGCTCTTTCCATGAGCTTTCGTCGTCGCCAGCGATCGATCGGCCGGCGGCGCTTCATGTTGATAGGATTAACCTTGTCAGACGGAAGTATTAATGGCAATAGAATAGAGTATGTCCTTTGTTGTCTGCGTGTACTACGTGCATATTACTGCTACATGTCTCTGCCGTCCTTGGCCTGCTAACCACTGCTATGCAGACTCTGTTCAGCAGTCTCTTGTCTCTCTTATTATGGTAATCTCTATTAAGTCTCGTTAATGTTAATTTTGAGAGCTTGCTTGGCCTGTTGTGTACTACTGCACATACTACTACCTCGTCCTCGTCTCTCTTGTCTCCTTGTTATGAATGCACATATTTTTCACTTTCGTGTATAATGAGCTATTATGTTGAAAAAAGGGTGATTTGGAGCTCGGTGCGTTCGGTGAATGCTCGTCACGTTTTGAGAAGCGTACGTGGGGATTTGTTTCATGGCACAAGATTATAGCTAATCCAATACTCTATCTTGTCATCTATTATATACTCTGACAAAAAGAACTCTTTCTGACAAACACGGTCCGCAATCCTTTCCGGCATTTGACTCCGCTTTTTATTCCTATCGCCGCCTTCGCCAACTCCTGAACAAACAAAAGTTCTCCATGACGAAATGAGTCCCAAGTGCATGTGGTATCCCTGGCAAAGAAATACTTAATTTATTTCTTGACAACTTAGACCATACTCTCCGCTTTTGTCTGACTCTGCTTCAACTTATAAGGAAATATAGAAAAAAAAAAGGCGTAGAGTATTCATTCCGGCAAACAACGAGGAAGTGTCAAACTGTCAACCTCCTCATCTCGAACAGGCGTATCCCGCAGCCAGCCATTACCGGAAACGCATAGATACTCGCTCCTACGACAGGGCCTGGAACTGGAAGACTTGCCGTCGTGCATGCCCTGGGAACGTTGCCTTGTGTAGTCTGCTCTGTCTACATTAGTTTCGGCAAAGAACTCGAGTCCAGCGTTCGGGCTTCGGAGAGCAGCCAGGCCATGTGCGGCGTTGGTTGGCGACTTGGCGCGGTTGGTGACCATGGCCCATCCGTGTGTGATGGTTGGCGAACCGCATCGCACCCACCAACCAGGCGGCCGTCCGCCGTCCGCGCGCGGCCGCGGCGTGAGAGTGAGACCGCTTCGACGCGCGCGGTTGGGGATTTGCACCGCACGTCGCCATCGACCTGCAGCGTCAGGCCGAGGCCGGCGCGCCTGATTGGATTCGATCAGGGCAGCCGCGCCGTGTGCCCGTGAGCGCCCTGCTCGTGGCGGCTCGCCCACCGCCCGCGCGCGCTGGAGGACGTACGCCTTCGTTGAGTTCAGGTAGACTGAAGACTCACACACAGCACTGGCAGAGTGGCAGTGGCAGTCGTGGAGAACGGGCGGATGCGTTCTACTACTAGTTCCATGCGCCTGTCCGCGTCCGCCTGGGCCTGGTGCTGGTGCCACTTGATCGTTCCACTAGTGCGCTCCCGGTCCCGGTTTTCGCGCAACGCGACTGCACGGCGGGCCTAGCTAGAGCGGAGCCGCAAGAGCCCAGGCCCCGTCCCGTCCGAGCTGCCGATCAATGGACCAAGACGGGACGCCGTCGTCAGGGCACCGTACCCACGGGCCAGGATGTTTCCAAACCTGGTCGCGTCTTGTCGCTGCCGAACACGTCCAGTCCAGCCGCTAGCTGCTTGTTAATCAGTGCCCTCTCTTCTCTCCTCGCGTCGGTGCGTCGCGCACGCGGCGGCCCGGCACGTAGCCAGGCTTATAGGTCTCGCCGTTTCGTCTCATGCACATCCGCCACCCCACTCTATAAGTATGTCGTGATGTTGCACAGTACCATGCTAAGATACGCAATCAGCCAGTGGTTAAACTACTGGCTCCTGTGAAGTCTGCCAGTACACAGCTCGGTGAATCGATGACCGGTCACTGACAGGCGTATGATCTCATGGCGTGAGCTGCCTGAGGCTGTGAGATCGTCTCAACGTGACGCGTCTGATTTCTGTCTTCTTTGATCGTTGTTGTTCACTGCGTGCGTAGAAGGCCGGCCGGAGGGCATGAACTGACGTTTCGAAGCATGGCCGGCCCGGGCCCGTGGCCCTTTTTTGCCGATCGGTCCGACGGGATGTTTTGGTCCCGGCCGCGCTCCGGGTATCCGGATGGCCTTGTCACGTCTTGTCGACGCTCCATTTCTCGACCGTGAGAGCGAGAGGTCCTCGCAAAGGTGCACAACTCGTGGCGCCTGCATGCTAGCCCGTCGTCGAGCACAGCACAGCACAGAAGCTAAGCTACAGTAATCATGCCCTGCACTTCTGATCGCTCATCCAGTCATCCTACGACAAGAGCACACACCTACTATACAGGTTGTCAGGTTGAGACATGATGCAGCCTTCGCAGATTCGCAAATAACTACTCCCTCCGGCCGTATACCACTTTCACGCGATAGCACACAATGCAGTAGTGCATGTACCAGCATGTGATAGCACACACTGACTGAATTACAGTACAAAGTACAAACAAGAAACATCGAGGCATCGACAGTCTGAAACCGCACCGCTGCTTCACTTCGGGCGTCCGGTCTAATTGGCCGTGATTATTAGTAGTGGCACGCGTCTACAGCGGTGGGAACACCTAAACACTCTTAGACCTCCGCTGTAGAGCACAAAAAATATGGCCTCGGAACTCGCGGACGTGCGGATGCCTGTTTCAGGAAGCGCCAACATGAAGGCCCGTCCCCCAGCAAAGATTCCTCCGCAGCGGGGAACGCGCGCGAGGGCGATCGAGCACGAGAGCAGAGCTGTCCTGGCGGCGGCCCGACGGTCCCGGGCGAAATTTCCCCCTCGATCTGCTCGATGACGCACGCAAGGAAGCCGGTCACGAAGCTCGCTCCACTTCAGTGTCCAACACATGGCGATCGATGCGCACCGCGGGGTTTAAGATGCCTTTGGGAGCACAGAATCATTCTCTCTGTCAAACACATTTTTCAGTAAAAAATATTCTCTATTAATTCTATGAGATGATTTTCGAAAATAATTTTAAATAAAAAAAAGAACTTTCAACAACAGAATTACTTCACTATAGAATCAAAAGGCATAACTAGAGAATCAGGGAGCATGGCTGTACTAAACATGCCCTTCCTCGTCTCCACATATCGGCAAGACCGCGAGAGAAAAACAAGACACACATTTGTGGCTTATAAATACTGGGAAGAGTGAAATGCCCAAATTCTTTTGTGTATTCTCGTATGGATCTGTGGCTGTGAACTAGCATTTTCAACGGTTTTTTAGACTTTTTATTCTCTGTCTGCATGTAATTTTGTACATAACCCTGTTAATATTTATTTCAAGCAATCAAGTCATTTCTCGGTACGCGGGTATAGATCCATACCTGTTTGGATAAATATGAGACCTAAATATATTTTAAGGACTCAAACACCCTTTTTAAGTTCAGAAACTTTGGAATGACACACATGTACAAGTTCGTGAAAGCAACAATAAACTTTACTCTTGTAATAGTTTGGATACAAGCCTTTATGGCTAGAAGGACTGTGTCACTTGCACGTCTGCAACTAGTTCGATTACACTCGATTACAATAAAAAACACGAAATATTGAGAAATAACACTTTGAAGGCACTGCATCACTTTACGCGTCTAATTGGGTAGGATTATAGTAGTGGCACACGTCTACATCGTAAATCTGATCAAGGTCTAGTTCGGCCCACGAGCTTTAACAGACAACGGCCCACGAGCTTTAACAGACAAGGACTGAATATAGTAGGTTCCGATGTCCAGTAATTTTTTTTTTCTCAAGCGCAACATTTATTTTAATTATTTTCACTCTAAAAATGTACGGATGGCCCTCTAATAGACAACGGACTGGGTTAAGATTCATCTTCTTCTTTCCTTGTAGGTTAGAGTCCATACATTTCACGACACTCCTTGCCTCCCTGGGTGATTAAGAGGGACTACTTTTTAATCTACGTCACATAGAATGTTTTACTATTTTTTAGTAGTATTATTTTTTTAAAAAAGTAGTATAATATTAACTACTTATAAAACTAATTACATAAATAAACGTAACTTTACGAGACAAATTTATTAATTTTAATTAATTCATCATTACCTCATATTTATTGTAGCACCATATTGTCAAATCATAGACCATGTAGGCTTAAAGAAATTGTTTTGCAAAATGACCTTCATCCACAAAATTGGGTATTTAATTAGCCTAAATTTATAATACTATAAAATAGTATCCAAAGATCCAATATAATATAGACTGCTTTTAGTTTCGAGAGGCAACACTCCCTAACATTTTTTTTAGCAGAAACAGAGCTTTCATTCATTAATCAGTGACAGGATTACAATCGGCAGCGGCTAGCCCTGCCAACCACTCTGGGATGTAGTCAAGCCAAAACAAGGAGTGTTCCATGGCCGACACCATACATGCACAACAATCGGCCACCGAATTGGCTTCTCTACTCACCCAACTAACATAAAACTCACTAAAACTCCTGCCTAGCTCTGTGACGTCGAAACAAAGACCACCTATAGCAGACCTGACACAGGAACTGTTTTGAAGCAAAATTTGCAGATCTTGACAGTCAACCTCCAAGATGACACGGTTGCAGCCAATTTCCGCCGCTAGTTCTAGGCCCTCTTTCGCTGCCAAGGCTTCAGCCGTCAAGGCGTCCCGCACATCCTCCATCCAACGTGCCGCTGCAGCCTGCACCTGCCCCAAGTGGTCACGGATGACAACTCCCGCGCGGCCTGTACAGCTGTTGTAGTCGAAAGCCGCATCCGATTTTACCTTGCACCATCCCTCTTCAGGTTGCTGCCATCGTTTCTGCCTCACTGGTCTCGCCAGCCGCGAAGGCACCTTCATCATAGACAACTCCTCCAGTACCGAGGATATGAAGCGAGCCGTCGCTCCCAGTTCCCAAACCTTGCGTTCATGGCGCTGAGCATTCCTTCCCGACCACAGTGCCCAAGCACCACATACTATCGTTGCAGCCACACCGGTAGAGCAAGTTTCAGCATAGAGGACATCCATTGCCCATGTGCAGGGGTGCAGGTCTGGTACCCTGACACCGGTCAGCTTCTTTACCTCCTCCCAGAATCGCCGCGCCACTGGACATGCGAGCACCACATGGTATACTGATTCAAATGGATCCCCGCACATCACACAGAAACTTTCCCCTGCAACATGCCTCCTCTTCAATTCAGCTTTCGATGGCAAAGAATTATGTAACACTCGCCACCAGAAAACTCGGACCTTTGGAGGGACATTCAGTTTCCAAACCCTACTCCGTGCTTGTTCATCCCCAGACATCGTAGTTTCACCAGTAGCAGCCATTGCCACCGCCGTTTGATCCTCCTTAAGCATCCTGTACGCTGATCTTACTGAGTAAAGACCATTCCTTTCAAAAGCCCAAGCAGACACATCATTCTCCAAACGTGAGCTGGGCAGGGAAAACTCTAAGTTGTGCGGCAAGAGAGGTTTTGGTGAAAGCAAATGCTCAATCAGTGCCAACTTACCCGATGTCATGCTTCAGGTTATCGCCGACTATCTGTCGAAAGCTAACATCGGCGGTGTCCAACTATTGGTGGGGGAGCTCTGTGGACAATCACAAAATTCATTGGTTGATGCGGGAGAAATTAACAAGGACAAAGGCACAAGGTGGTATTGGCTTTAGAGATTTTACTCTGTTTAACCAAGCCATGCTGGGGAAACAGGGGTGGAGATTAATTACACGTCTGGAGTCGCTATGTGCAAAGGTTCTAAAAGGGAAGTATTTTCCATCGAGTGATTTTCTTTCAGCGACAAAAAAAGGCGAAGCTCGACGACGCGGAGATCAATCCTACATGGTCGAGATGTGCTGAAATGCGGAGTTATTAATCGGATTGGCCCAGGTGACATCAACATTTGGGATGACAACTGGATCCCAGGGTCTCGGTCCCTCAGGCCACTGGCGAGGAGGCCGACTGCCACTGTTGAACGGGTACGCGACTTGTTTGCTCCTGGAACTCGAGTGTGGGAGGAAAGCAAAGTTCACGGGAAGTTCGTACCTCTGAATGCGGTAGAGGTGCAACACCCCCTAACATTATGCATTCTGCATATACCTCATAAAAAATGTAGTTCGAAAATCCAATGAGAAAATCGGTTACCGGAGAAAAGAGTATATCACATTCACAAGGAGAATTACACATGTTTTCTCATGAAAACTTGGTGTGAGAAATCTTCACGTAAAACTCCCTTACAGAGGAAAATAATAGTATAACACTTAACCTTCTTAGTTTTTTAAACTTCAATTCTTATCATGTGAATAAGTTTCCATCTTCGTGGCCTATGCATAACCTTTAATGTTTTAGCATTTTCCTATCTCCATCCGTTTATCAAATGTCCCGACTCCTTTGTTGTGAATCGTGAATCCCTCTTAGATTCTAAGGAGAATAAGGTGTACAATTCAAATTCTAGTCTATGGTCTATGCACCAGGTGCATGAGTCCTGTGTTGCCACGTTGTTAAACACAATCGTTTCTCGTAGGGAGAAGTCGGCGGTGTCGCTACCACCCCCTGACACACCTGTCTCTATTCTGGCACTTGACCGTCAGGGCTGCCTAGTGTAGCACAACCTTCTTTGGGTGCGCCTTCTCAAGGCTTCAATGGCGGATAAGGAGCCTCCTTCCCGAAGAGGCTAACTAGTGGGCTCCGAATACCTCCACCCTTGGAGTTGGTGAAGCCCCTTGTCCTATTATGTCACGTGGGTGCAGGGCCTCGCTACCTTTGAATGGAGCATATGGCTCGACATTTTTGTGTCTACCAGGCATTTGTTGGGGGCTACCATCGCTCGGTGGTCGAGACTGTCATCGAGCCCCCGAACCGTGAGTAGCAACAGTGAGGCTCTTGACCTATTTCTATTTCTTTCTAGATGGTGGCATGAGCGTACTCATTGGGTATAGCCCTGAGCCCCGAGTGATCGGTAGGATTAGCACAGGGGTCATCAATCAACTTCCATTTTACTAGGGACTTGTTATACCTGTCGGGTACCCAACTATGGGGTACCCAACTTCAACGCAAAAACATACTTCTCAAATAAAGCCCGGCCCAAAAAGGCGCCAACCAAGGCCCATGCCGAAACGGCCCACGCGGCCTAAGACAGAGCCGCGCGGAAGCACATCACCTCCCCCAGGCGCGGGGACCCCTCGGGAGAAATCTTCCGATTCGCCGGAGCCTCCACGACAGGGTTCGGGAGAGCAGGACCCTCGGGCGACACCATCCGATTCGCCCGAGCCTGCCACCAAATGCCGCGAGGCAACCGGCTTCCGATTCGTCCGAGCCCCCCGCTATATGCAACCTCCCTCGGGCGCACTTCTTCGGTTCGCCCGAGCCCTGCCGACATCAGCAGGGCAAACTTGCCGGCCAAGGGACCTCCCTGACCACTTTACAAGCACGGTCTAATCGAGAGGATCCCTCGACGCGACTACGCCCCACACGCGCACGTTCGCCGTACCAACTGCCACATCTCCTCTGGCAACCGGTCAGATGGCCCCACTTCTCCCACGCCGCTACAGGGATAGACAACCGAACGACCCTCTAGGCCAACGAGGGGATTCTCCAACTACGACAGCGACTGCCCATGCCCCGGGCGCACGTGTGGCACCAGGAAAAGGGGAATGACAACCGTTCGGCCAACCAAGGGGAATGGGCAAGGCTTACGACCAGGCTCGCCTACCCCCTGGAAAGTACCGCACGTGGGAAGGGACGCGCCTGAGGGAGGACACTCCCACCGCTCCGTCCCGTCAAGCCTCCGACTGCATCAAGGACTCCCGAGCCTCGGGAGCTCATACTCAAAGGTCAACCTATCTTCTCATTGCACTGTGCAGGGTCAGATGCGACGGCATGACGTAGTGGCACGCAGCAAACCGCGTCCCGCACTGTGGGTCGCCTCGGGACTCACCAATGGAACAGCGGAAGATCAACCGAATGACTAAGGCCATACCTTCGAGGCGCCAAGACGAGGGCGTGGCTGACGATAGTCACCGGTCACCACTGTCTCCACCATACCGAACACTGTAACCACAGCGAAACACATGTAACTCTAGCCTTTCCCTTATAACTATAAAAGGGAAGAGGACGATCTCAAAAAAGGGAGAACTTCACGTCACTCTCAACACCCTAGTATCATAAGAACACACACATACTCACTTTCACAAGAGACTTGGGAGCTCCCCCCTCTCTCGCCTAGGCTTGTAACCCCTACAACAAGCACCCCGGTGGAAGGCAACATGACTCGACCCGCACTGGACGTAGGGCATTCTTAGCCCGAACCAGTATAATTCCTGTGTTCCCCCTTACACACCATCCGTGATCTCAATCGCAAAGCACAAATTTACTAGCCGGTGTTAGCACCAGCTAATCCTAGCACCGACAGTTGGCGCGCCAGGTGGGGGCCTATTGCATGTTGATCCAGGTCACAGATGGCAGCTAACATCCTAGCGTTTCCCGCTGGTGCGGTGCTCCGGTTCGGGAGCCTCGAGTTCGTGGCCACTGGCCGCGATCTCGAGATGAACGTTCGCCCGATCGAGCCCCGGGCCATTGCCGTCCTGATCCCGGCCCAGCAGTTGGCTGGGGAAAGGACCACACCTCCACCCGTTTTGGGGGACGGAGGGAACGCCACGCGCCGCTCCCGCCGAGCTAAACGGGGGAGGCGCAACCGCGTCAACCCGAGCCTCGCTACGGGAGACGTGACCAACCCGGTGTCCCCTGCGCGGGACACCGCCTCTACGCTCACCACCAGCCCAACGCCGCGAACGGTGGTAGCGCCACGCCCCCACTACTCCGCGGAGAAATGTGGGAGGGGCCGCGGCGTCGCCTGCCATTTCCCGTCGTCCTCATTGGGGAAGGCCGGTGATGCCCTCACCATTTCCCTTCGGGCTTCGCAGCGTCGCGGACGCCCACGTCCATGCCGTTCGCGCCTACCAGTGTGTAACAGAACTGCCTAAATCACATAGCCCACAGGCACCTGTCATTGTCACTAATGACCTCTGACAGCTGGGCCCGTGTCCCAGATGATCTAGGCAGCCCTGCCGGGTTACATCAGCACCCGTTTCTCCGACAGGATCCCATTGCAAAGCCATTACAGAATTACAACATTTCATAATAAAATACATCAGAGTAAAAGTGCGGAAGATTTAACTAGTAATTAGATTACAAACCGGTTGTTCAAATAGAATTCAAATATAGTTATTACAAACCTAGCAGTAGTAGAACAACGACATAACATAATAAGATAGATAAAACACGGACCCTGCCCACAGGTCCTCTTCACTCTTCTTCACTATCCTGAATGATGGTTACGCAGCAAGGGGCGAGACAAACCTCCTGCTGCTGACTACCTGCAATGGGGTTAACAAACCCTAAGTACTGGGGTACTCCGCAAGACTTACCCGACTAAAAAAAAGGAATGAGACTCAGGAATGCAAGCTGAGGGTAGTGAAGGTAAAGCTTTAGCGAGAGTCAAGATATTTTACAGAAATAGCATTACTAATCCTGTTCTCAGTATTTTAATAATCCTTATTAATAGTCAATAGTAATAATTCACAATTCTTTACTAATATGTCCATCAAACCAATTTACTTATTCATCCTCAAAAACATCCTACTTTCGAACCACTTTTTGATGTAAGTCAGTGGATCAAGTCTCCATTAACCGAGGAGCAACGACGATTCGAATCGATTAGTACCCAGCTGGGGATCCCTAACCACACTGCATATATAGCACCTAAGCTTGCTTATACCAACCCCGTCTACCACGACTTTTCTATCCCTGAATCGGTCCTGCGCCACCCGAGAGCACAATACTTCTCTCGTCTTCAGGCACGATGGCCACGAGGGTATACGCTACTCTCGCCATCTCTCCACTCCCAGTGCGTGGTTGTCGGTTCAAGCAATAGAGCCACCGGAGATAGAGCTTTCCGTAGTATGTGGCTAGTTGCAAAGTCTCGATCATAGCAGGCCGACAACGAACGGTCCGTAAAACTTTTCCGTTGGAAACCATGCATTGGGACTCTATTCCAAGTACAATGATGACCACATGGTTTTCACATCCCTTTTCCGCTGGCGACTATAAGTTGGGACTCTAACCCAAACATACGGCCACCACCCGGAAAACCCGTCCCCATTGATGACAATGGACTGGCCAAGTACACTGCCAATCAATGAAGACCATACCCTTCCCTTTCAATGATTCATCCTTTGCATATTATCATATTTCAAAATAGCATTTTTATGAAAATCTAAATCAATTAAGCAGGGCTAAGCATTTTTAAATTTTTAATTAAATCAGGTTCTCGGGGTGTAATTAGTGGTCAACGAAAGGTAATGCATCAATTGGTTATCACTCAACTCCTATTAACCTAATGCAGTAAATTAACTCTAGTGATAAAACATTTTAAATACAAGGAGGGGCTAATGCACTGGGGCTTGCCTTGGATTGCAAAAAGAGTCGGGTTGGGATCGGTGCCGCAAATATCAAACCCTGCCACAAACTCAGCAACAGGCTCCTCAACTGTCACCTCGGCCTTCACCTCAGTATTCTCAGTCACTACACGTGTGCAATAATGAATGCATGAATACGATGCAACATGAAATGACAGATAAAATTCAATAATAAACAATACAGACTTGATCATAACCCTACCACAGACTAACCAGGATCATTCTAATCCATTAAGCCCTAGGTCATAAAGGGTGATTGACCTAGAATCACAACCAATCCAAAATCACACCAAACTTAAGTCATTAAAATTTTCTATTTCTTTTATTAATCTTTTAATCAAACATATAATCAGTAACTAACCAAACTAATTTCAGTTGTGCCCAAACTTTACCAACAGTTAGGTTTAACCCTAAAATAGTGTCAAATAAAATTTCATAATTTTTAGATCAACAGGGAATTAATTAAAATTGTCTAAATCTGCATTTATTATTTAATCTTCCAATTTTTACTTCTTACAGAAACTATCCAAAAGCTATATTTAATATTTTTATTAAATTCTACATGACACAGAGAGCCTCCATAAATATTTTCATGATTTTATGAGCTACACATTAATTCACCCAAAAATAACAAACTGCAGTACTGTTCAATTTAATTGGAAATGAAAAATCATTTAAAAACCCCCGGCCAAAAATGAAAAGCCAATCTCACCCGAGACGGCCCAGTAAACCCGGCTGGCCCAGCGCCCACACGCGCTCACCCTCTCTCACGGGGACGCTGACAGGCGGGTCCCCCCTGTCAGCTCCCTGTTCCTCCTCCTGTCGGAGCTCCCGCGTGAGTGCGCATGCGGCGGCCGCCGCGGATCCTGCCGTCGGCCACGCGACAGGCGGAACCGAGCGTGCCAACACGAACCCTCAAGCCTAGCGAACAACCTAGTTGGCTCAACCCTCGTCCAACGCGCCTCCGGCGAGCCTAGGCTCGCCCATGGCGGATGCGGTGGTGCGGTCTACGCGTTCCACCCGCAAGAGAGTGGTAAAGAGTAAATGGAAGAGTCGGGGATGATAAATGGCTCACCGGGACTTGAGTTAGTGAGTTGGTTGAAGCCGTAACAGTGCAGAAAAGCGAGCTCGACATCGACGGCGGATGCAGCGGCCCACGCCGGTGACACGGTCTCCGTTCCGATGGCCCCAAGGCGGTAAAGGTTAGGGAAACTAATCCGAGGGAAGGGGTGTGCCACAAGGAACACAAAACACCAAAAAGAATGGTAAGAGACCCACCACAACGTCGCTGAGACGAGACGAGGCGGTGCCGCAATGACCCCCACCGGAACCGAGGAAGAAGCTCGGCGGTGCGGTCGACTCCGGTCACGAACGTCTTCACAAATGGGTCCAAACAGCACTCAAGAAGGTGACAAAGGTGTGGATGAGTCGGAGCGGCTGGTGGTGGTTTGAGAGCAACAAATTTTGCCGCGGACAGCGCCGAGCTCGTCGGCGGCCGGCGGGAGAGAAAATGAACACGGGGCGCTCGTCGTCTTTTAAACGGACCGGGGATGAGGGGATAAGATCGGGCTCAGTCTGGGACCCCCCGAGCATCCCTGGCGTGGCGGTGACAGCGCCTCTGCCGGCCGGCCGGCGGCAGCGCGCGGCGCGGCAAGCGCGTACAGTGACGAGGATGAATAGGGAACCCCCCTGTAGGTAGAGTGGCTACAAAATCTAGGTCAAACGCTAGATGAATTCAATTGATACTCATCTGATCCGAATCTGTAGAAACGCCCAATACAAAAGTTGTAGGAAATTTTATGCAGAATATTTTTTATTTTTGAATCCTTTTCAAATTCTGCTCGGATTTGAAAATATACAAAAGGGGGTAAAAGTATGATTTGAATGTTAAACTGATTTTTTAAAATTACTTTTAAATTTTCTCAACAACTTAAAAAATGGTAAATATGAAAGTTGTTCTACTCAATGAACCCTATAACTCTTATTAAAGAATTTTTGTTAGATTCTAATTAATTTTTGAAATGTGTTTCAAATTCAATTTTTAAAACATTGATTTGAGGTTAATTTGAATTTCCACTACAAAATTTCAAAATCTACAAAAATAAAAGTTGTTCCATTTTAAAAGATCTACAAATTTTATTAAGACACTTCCATCAGATTCTTTATAATTTTTGAATTAGGTTTTTGAGGCTAATTAGGGCTTAATTCAAACTTTCTTTTAATTAAATTCTTTATTTCCAATCACAGGTTTAATTGCTCAATCATTACCAAACATAATCAAAGCACTCTAGAAGCCCTAAGCACAATCATATGCAGATGATTAATTTAAACATGATGACATGGCATTTTTAATTAACCGTAATACCCGGGGTATTACACAGCGCGACTAGGCGATGGCGTCTGTCCATCGCCTGGAGGGCCTGGACGACCTCGACGACTCTCCACCGTCCTCTCCGGCAAGCTCTCCCAGGGCATGCAGCGGTGGGGAGTCCAACTCCAGCACCAGCTGCACCCTCCCAGAGTACCCGGAGGGATGGGACCGCCACGGCCGCGTCTCGTCGTCACGGTGAGACCTCGGTAGCGACGACGACGACGACTTCTGGGCGAACGTGGACTTCTCCGGCGTCCACGACCCCCAAGCTTTCCTCCCCCAACGACGCGAGGGATAACACCCTCAGCGTCTCCGACGAGAGCCTCCACGACCCCTCCCGGGAGTGCTATCACTTAGTGCAACCGGAGGAAGCCGTGTTGGAGGATGTCCACTCGGAGGAGGAGGAAGACGCTCCAGCAGAGCAGCCACAGTTGCATACGCCACCTCCGCCGGCTCCTGGCCCCACGCCTTCGAAGTACCTGGGGGCTGGAACGTCCTGTCCCCTCAATCGTTCTCCGGAGCTAGAGCAACTTCGGAAGTTCGAAGCCCGGATGGACGAGGACCGCTTGCGCCTCGCCCAGCTTCAAGCCGCCCTGGAGCACGAGGTGGAGCGGGGAGACGGCGGAGCAGCACGACGTCAAGCCCACGATGTCCAGGCCCGCATCGTCGCCGATGATGGGGCCGGAACCCCGGGCAAGCCGGAAGCTCGTGGAAACTGCAATGCTCCTCCGAAGCATGCGTAAGCTCTCCAACACGGAGGCCCGGCAGTTCAGGAACCAGCTCAAAGACCTCCTGGAGGACGCCGCAGTCTTCCAGGCAGAAAGCTCGACATCCCGGCACCGTGGAGCCGAGGAACGTTATCGTGGCGCCCCAACGCGCCATGAACGAGAGGCCTCAGTGCAGGTCGAAGCACCGAGGGCCCTCTCGGTCCACCAACGGCTTGGCAAGGACATCGACGTCCGCGCCATTCTTCAGGCTCGCGGGCGGTGAAAGACCGATGGGCCTGCACGAGGCTACAACATCCACCGGGGAGGACGCTATGACTCTGACGAGGACCGTGCGCCCTCACCCGAGCCACCGGGTCCTCGCGTCTTTAGCGAGGGCATCCGAAGGGTCAAGTTTCCACCCTGGTCTCGACAACCGGTGAACATCGCCAAATACTCGGGGGAGACGAACCCCGAGCTTGGGCTGGCGGATTATCGTCTTGTGTGCCAGCTGGGCGCCGCGCAGGATGATCTCATCATCATCCGCAACCTACCTCTGTTCCTGGCCGACTCTGCGAGAGCCTGGCTGGAACACCTACCCCCTCAACTGATCTTCGACTGGAGCGATCTGGTCAAGATCTTCGTGGGGAACTTTGAGGGAACTTACATGCGCCCTGGCAACTCCTGGGACCTCCGCAGCTGCAAGCAGAAGCTGGGCGAGTCCCTCAGGGACTATATCCGGTGATACTCCAAGCAGTACAACGAGCTGCCCCAGGTCGCCGACTCCGACGTCGTTGGAGCCTTTGCTGCAGGGACGACCTGCAAAGAGCTAGTTCATGAGCTGGGGCGTCAAACCCCCACGAGCATCGCCGAGCTCATGAAGATAGCTATCAGCTTCGCCTCGGGCAACGAAGTAGTGGGAGCCCTCTTCTCCGACCCCAAGGGCAAGCGGAAGGAGGAAGCCCCCGGGGCTCCTCCTCTTGAGCCCCCAACAACAAGAAGAAGAAGGGGAAGGGGAAGGCCCCCCTCCTCAATGAACCCCTGGTTGCGGCTGCCGAGCCCAGGGCGAAATAGCCACCCCGTGGCTGCTTCGACGAGATGCTCTCCAAGCCGTGCCCTCACCACAAGGGTCCGGTGAACCACACGCTCGGAGCGTGTGTAATGCTCAAGAAGCATTACGGGCGGCAGGCATTCAGGGACGACGCCGGTAAGAAGCCCGCGGAGGACAAGGAGGACCAGGGGAAGGACGACGAGTTCCTCCCCGTCGACAGGTGCCTCAGGATCTTCGGTGGGCCTGGAACCGCTCCCACGCCGTGCCAGCGAAAGCGCGAGCATCGGGAGGTTTACTCATTCGGGCCAGCGACCCCATGCTTCCTCGACTGATCTCTCGACGCCATCACCTTCAGCCGGGACGATCACCCGGACCACGTCCCATCGCCGAGGAGCTACCCGCTTGTTGTGTACCCCATCGTCGGCAACACGCGGCTCACCAAGGTCCTCATGGACGGAGGCAGCGGCCTTAACATTCTATACGCTGATACCCTCGACTCGTTGGGGATCAGCCATTCTCTTCTCCGAGCAACGACATTCCCGTTCCATGGGATAGTTCCGGGGAAGTGCGTACAACCCCTCGGGCAGATCGACCTGCCCGTCTACTTCGGGGCTCCTGACAACTTCAGGAAGGAGACCCTCACATTCAAGGTGGTAGGCTTCCGTGGCACCTACCGCGCCATCCTCAGGAGGCCATGCTACGCCAAGTTCATGGCCATCCCGAACTACACCTACCTCAAGCTCAAGATGCCGGGGCCCAAGGGGGTCATCACCGTCGGCGCCTCCTACCAGCACGCCTACCAGTGCGACGTTGAGAGCTGCGAATACTCCAACGCATTGGTGGAGTCCAAGGCCCTCATCGCCGACCTCGAGGAGCTGGCCAAGGAGGTTCCCGACCCCAAGAAGGCCACGGGCACTTTCGAGCCCGTCGAGGGGGTGAAGGAGGTGCCCCTCAACCCCGGCTCGACCGATGGCAAGGTGCTGAAGATCAGCGCCACCCTCGACCCGAAATAGGAAGCCGTGCTCGTCGACTTCCTCCGCAAGCACACCGACGTGTTTGCTTGGAGTCCCTCAGACATGCCAAGCATCCCGAGGGAGGTCGCCGAGCACTCCTTGGACATCCGAGCCGGGTCTAAGCCGGTGAAGCAGCGCCTGCGCCGATTCGACGAGGAGAAGCGCCGGGCCATTGGGGAGGAGGTGCAGAAGCTTTTGGCGGCCGGATTCATCAAGGAGGTCCTTCGTCCAGAGTGGTTAGCTAATCCCATCTTAGTTAAGAAAAAGAATATAAAATGGAGAATGTGTGTTGATTACACTAGTTTAAATAAAGCTTGTCCTAAATATCTATTTTCATTACCTCGTATTGATTAAATAGTTGATTCCACTGTTGGTTGTGAACGGCTTAGTTTTCCTGATGCATATTCTGGTTACCACCAAATTCGTATGAAAGATTCCGAAGAACTAGTGACTTCTTTCATCACTCCCTTTGGCACGTATTGCTACGTAACCATGCCATTTGGCCTAAAAACACGGGCGCGACTTACTAGCATTGCATGCTCAAAATTTTTGGGGACCTCATCGGGCGAACCGTTGAGGCTTACGTAGACGATATCGTGATAAAATTTAGGGAGGCAGACGACTTGGTAGCCGACCCAGAAGAGGCGTTCGAATGCCTCAAGGAATAAAAATATAAAACTCAACCCCGAGAAATGCGTTTTTGGGGTCCCCCGAGGCATGTTGCTCGGGTTTATCATTTTCGAGCGTGGCATCGAGGCCAACCTAGAAAAGATATCGGCCATCACAAGGATGGGGACGATCCGCAACCTCAAAGGCATACAAAAGCTAATAGGGTGTCTTGCAGCCCTATGCCGTTTCATTTCGTGACTCGGCGAGAAGGGGATGTCTCTGTATCGGCTGCTGAAGAAAACCGAGCACTTCACCTGGACCTCCGAGGCCCAGGAAGCCCTCGATATCTTAAGGCTCTGCTTTCGGAAGCTCCGGTGCTCCTGCCGCCCACCGAAGGGGAGGACCTCCTGCTATACGTCGCTGCCACTAACCAGGCTGTGAGTGCAGCAATCGTCGTAGAACGGCGGGAGGAAGGACACGCGCTGCCAGTCAAGCGGCCAGTGTACTTCATTAGCGAAGTCTTGTCCGAAACGAAGACGTGCTACCCCCAGATCCAGAAGCTGGTGTACGCGATCATCCTCGCCCGGCGCAAGTTGTGGCACTACTTCGAATCCCACCCCGTGACCGTGGTATCGTCCTTTCCCCTCAGGAAGGTAATCCAGAACTGGGAGACGACTGGGAGGATCGCCAAGTGGGCTATCGAGCTCGTGGACGATGGCATCACCTATGCGCCCCGCAAGGCCATCAAGTCCCAAGTACTGGCAGACTTTGTGCCGGAGTGGACTGAAACACAACTACCACCGCTACCCACCCAAGCGGAGTATTGCGTCATGTATTTCGACGGGTCGATGATGAAGACTAGTGCCGGCGCGGGCATAGTCTTCGTCTCACCTCTCAGGGTTCGGCTCAAGTATCTGCTGCGGCTGCACTTCACGGCTTCCAACAACGTTGACGAGTACGAGGCTCTCGTCAATGGACTCCACATCGCCATTGAACTGGGGATCAGGCTCCTCGAGGTTCGAGGAGATTCCCAGCTCATCGTGGACCAGGTGATGAAAGAGTCGACGTGCCACAACCCCAAGATGGCCGCCTACTGCAAGCTGTTGCGGTTTCTCGAGGAAAAATTCGACGGCCCCGAGCTCAACCACGTCGCACGCGGATACAACGAAGAGGCCGATGAGTTGGCAAAAATTCGCGTCTAAAAGGACCTCGGTCCCGACAGGCGTATTCACCAACGATCTCTACAAGCCTTCGGTCAACATCGATCCCTCGAGAGGCAACGGGAAAGAAATCCCCGAGCCCCCAGGAGAGCTCGGAGCCTCTTCAAGCCGCGGAAGTCCCTAGGGGGCTGCCGACCCCTATGACAAAGAGGAGCTGCCCGGGACCTGAGGCTGAAACCAACGACGAAGCCGAGGCGATGGAGATCGAAGCCGAGATGGACGATGACGAGCCAGATTGGCGCGAGCCACTGGTCAGTTGGCTTGTTCGAGGGATTTTGCCCTCGGACAAGACCAAGGCTCGGCGGCTGGCACGAAGAGCCAAGTCCTTCACGATGATCGACGGCGAACTCTACCAGCGTAGTCCTTCCAGGGTCCTGCAGCGCTACATCCCTTTCAGTCGAAGGCAAGCGCCTGGTTGAGGAGATACACGCCGGGGCCTGTGGTCACCACGCCGCGCCAAGATGCTCGTCGGCAACGCTTTTCGACAAGGCTTCTATTGGCCAACCGCCGCGGCCGACGCTATCGGGGTAGTACGCTCTTGCTGAAGGGTGCCAGTACTACGCTCGGCAAACTTATCTCCCAGCCCAAACTCTCCAGATGATTGCCATCACGTGGCCTTTCGCCGTGTGGGGACTGGATCTTGTCGGGCCCCTCAAGAAGGCGTCCGGGGGCTTCACCCACCTGCTTGTCGCCTATCGACAAGTTCCTGAAGTGGATCGAAGCTCGGTCGATTGCCCTGATTAGCTCTACCCAAGCGATGTTGTTCTTCACCGACATCGTTCATCGGTTCAACATTCCAAACTCCATCATCACCGACAACGGAACGCAGTATACTGGGAAGAAATTCCTGGCATTCTGCAACGTGCACCACATACAAGTGGATTGGGCGGCGATAGCTCACCCAAGGATGAACGGCCAAGTGGAGTGTGCCAACGGCATGATCCTCCAGGGGCTCAAGCCGAGAATTTTCAATAGGTTGAACAAGTTCGGCAAGAGGTGGCTGACCGAGCTCCCCGCGGTGATATGGAGCCTAATTACCAATCCGAGCCGAGCCACGGGCTTCACGCCTTTCTTCCTGGTCTATGGTGCCGAGGCTGTACTCCTCACAGACTTGGAATACGGCGCTCTGAGGGTCCAAGCCTACAACGAGCAAGGCAATCAAATCTCTTAGGAGGACGCGCTGGACCAAGTCGACGAGGCCTGAGACATCGCCTTGCTGCATCGGCCAAGTAACAGCAAACCCTACGTAGGTACCATGCTCGGCGCATTCGAGGCCGAGCCTTCAGCGTAGGCGATCTGGTGCTACGGCCCATGCAAGACAATAGAGGACGCCACGAGCTAACGCCACCGTGGGAAGGGCCATTCGTTATCGCTGAGGTACTGCGTCCGGGAACGTACAAGCTGGCGAACGAGAAAGGCGAAGTCTACGACAACGCCTGGAACATTGAACAGCTAACATCGCTTCTACCCTTAAAATTCTTAGGCATTGTACATTCTATAAATCTTGAAATGAATAAAAGATTCGACTTCTTTTTCTCGTATGATTTTAAGATTTTCACCCGAGCCCACCCTCGGGAACGGGTGAACCGTGCAACCAAAAGTGAGGCTCGGCCCTATCTTCAATAGGGCCGACCCTCCCTCGGGGGCTAGGACGGGGGGAACCCCCGGACTCCTCTGAGGCTTAGCGAATTCGAAACCCAAATTTCAAAACTATTGAAATTTTTACCTCCCGAGTCCCCTTCTTACCCAAACCAAATGCAAGCTTATAAGTCTCAGACTAGCAAAAGAAGTCTCAGAGGGCAGAGCCGGCCGAGCCATGAGACCGCCTACGCTTCCGAGATACGGCATCTCCACTCACCACTCTACGCCTAAAGATAACTTGCGCTCGGAAAAGAACTTATAAGAATAACGTTTGTAAGGGGAGAAGGCTCAGGTGGTATCGATCAAACCTTTTTTCTAAAGCTCTCGCCCTACCGAGATCCCTAGGACTATGGCCGTGTCTACGCCGCTAAAGCTACGACACCCGGAAAGGTCCCCCGAGGCTCGATGGCCTGGGCTCAGGGTCGGCGAGGAAAATACACAAGGAAAAACGCCAAACAAAAACACAAACATGCAGCAAATATTTACATAAATATCGAGGCTGCGAAGGGCCGCATGGTCGATGCTTACAATCTCTGTGGGCACGATGGACCAACTTTTCTAATCTAGGTCCAGGGGAGGAAGCTTCACATCTTTTCAAAAAGAGCCGCCAGCGCCACCCCAGGGACCGCCATCGAATTGATCAGCGTGAGGAGCTCGTTGTCAGAGGCCTCGAGGAAACCCTCGCTGACGGCGTCGGTGTCGAAGTTCTCATAGTGAGACTTCACCACAGCCAGTGTCTTCTGGACGCCCGTCAGTAGGGACTTCTTTGAGCTGATCGCCCACCCTCCCGTGGAGGGCTTCCAGGCGGCACCTGAGCGAGCTCCCCGAAGGCTCTCCGCCGGTGCCGAGGGCGTCACACAATGCTCGCGCGACCCTTTGTAGGTTCTGGTGATCGACGATCTCGGCATCGTGGGCGGCGTTGAGGGCGGCGATGGTCCCTTGCGCGCTGACAGCCTCCACCATTAAAACTGCGGTGACAAGTCGGTTAAGCAAGGGAGACGAAAAACTGACGGGCGACCAGAACGAACGAAAGGTAAAAAGGTAAGGCTTACCTTCTACCTCCTCCCACACTTTCCTCGCCTCCTCCTGGACGGCGTCGACCTCGCCCACCGCCTGGTTCAGGGCCGCCTGTGAGCGGTAAAAGTCCGACGATAGGACATATACGGCGGCCTCCTTCTCGGCGGCGAGCGTCCGCGCAGCGTCCCGCTCCCGAACTGCCTCAGCCAAGGTGGTCTCCAGCTGCTGGACGCGCTCCTCCAGGGGAACGACTTGGCCCCGAGCCTCTGGGACCTCGACCTTTAAGGAGTCACGGTCGAGGGTCAGGTCGGCCAGCTGAGCCGTCGCGCAGGCGAGTTCCTCCTGGGAACGAGCGAGGGCCCGGTGTTGATGGTGGATAACGTAAACTTTTATTAGAACTTTAGACATGAAAGGACACATGAATACACACTAGTCTAGGGTTTTAACTGACAATTTCCATGAGTTTTGCATGTTCTGTATTTTCCAGGGGCTATTCCAGAAAAGCGTAAAAGAGGGGTTAAAGAGCATAAAAGACAGAAACTTAACCGCCAAAGAAACATCATCACGAAGACCCTGGAAGGATCTAGAAGACACCCGAGCAAGCGGGGCCCCAGATCCCACAAAGTAGGGCCGACCGGCCCTAGGGTGGGGCCGGCCGGCGCCCCCCAGCTGAATCTGGGCCCTACCTTCTAGAATGTTCCTCCCATGCTTCCTTGGCACCCAGGTAAAGCATCCCTACGTCGATCTAAGATCAGTTTGATCCGACGGTGCATATAACATGAGACGTGGATCGATGACATGGCAGTTTCTGGCCCCCTACTCCACCTCGGCCTATATAAGGATGCCCCATGCCTCTCCAGAAGGCATTCTACACCCCGGTGCTTCATATTCTCTACATAAATTAGGGTTATGGTCCCTCTAGTTGATCTAGTTCTAGTTCATCTAGTTGTAGCAGTTAGGAGAGACTAGTTCATCTAGATCTAGTCTTTTTTAGAGATTGGAGAGATAGAGTAGGAGAGTAGAGATTCTGGAGGCAAATTAATTAAGTTAAATATGATGACATGGCAGGTTATTTATTCCGTAATACCCAGGGTATTACAGCCTTCCCCCCTAAAAGAAATCTCGTCCCGAGATTGCTAAACTAGACATTGAAACAAAGTAATGGGAAAGAAAATACATAAGGTAAACTATACTTGCACTAGCTCACAAAATAAGTAGGAGGGTTTTTAACACAGGGAGTACTAGTCAGACTATTACAGTTACAGGGTGGCAAAGAATTCCGGAAAATTCTCCGCCAGGTAGTCCTCAGATTCCCAGGTGGCTTCGTCTTCGGAATGTTGACTCCATTGAATCTTGTACCATCTAGTTGTGGTCCTTCGAGTGACACGGTCCTTTATGTCCAAAACCCGTACTGGATATTCTGAGTATGTCAATTCGGGTTCCAGTACCACACCTTCCACATCGGTCACTTGGTCGGGAACTCGCAGACATTTCTTTAGCTGAGATACATGAAACACATTGTGCACTTCTGACAGATGATCTGGCAATTGCAACCGGTAGGCAACTTTTCCCACATGCTCGGTGATTACGAATGGTCCAATGTAGCGCGGGGCTAACTTGCCTTTGACCCCAAAACGGTTGACCCCTTTCATAGGCGAAACCTTCAAGTACACATAATCTCCAACCTTGAATGCTAATGGTCTACGCCGCTGATCGGCATAGCTTTTCTGTCGAGACTGAGCCACTTTCAGATTCTCTTGTATTAATCGAACCTTCTCTTTGGCTTCATTGACCAAGTCGACTCCATAAAACCATCTTTCACCGGGCTCGGACCAATTCAATGGAGTACGACATCTGCGGCCGTATACTGCCTCGAACGGAGCCATCTTGATGCTTTCTTGATAGCTGTTGTTGTACGAGAATTCAGCTAACGCCAAACACTTGTCCCACTTGTCAGGGTAATTCAATGCACAGGCTCTCAACATATCTTCAAGCACTTGGTTGACTCTCTCTGTCTGCCCGTCAGTCTGCGGATGATAAGCCGTACTATGCAGAAGTTTTGTGCCCAATGATTCATGGAAAGATCTCCAAAACTTGGATATGAACTGAGTGCCTTGATCAGAAACAATGGTCTTCGGCACCCCATGGAGCTTCATCATATGCTCTATGTAGAGATTTGCATAAGTCGCTGCCGTGTATTTGAGCTTGACTGGCAAGAAGTGAGCTTGCTTAGTGAGGCGGTCGACGATTACCCAAATGGAATCATAACCGCTTGATGTTTTGGGCAATCCCACAACGAAATCCATGCTAATATCTTCCCATTTCCACGCGGGAACAGGCAATGGTTGTAGCTCTCCACCAGGCTTCATGTGCACAGCCTTGACCTTCTGACATGTGTCACATCTCGTCACGTACTGCGCAATTTCTATCTTCATCTTGGTCCACCAGAATTTCTGTTTCAAATCCTGGTACATCTTATTGCTTCCTGGGTGGATAGAGTATCTGGTCAGATGAGCTTCATCAAGAATTTTGCGACGTAGCTCCGGAACTTTTGGAACTACCAAACGATTCTTGAACCATACGACGCCCTCATCATCAATTCTGAAACAATCTGCCTTTCCTGCCTGGACTTTTTCTTTGATATGCTTGATGCCCTTGCTTCCCTTTTGAGCAACCATGATCTCATCACGGATAGAAGTTTCAATACTGATGTTTGCCAGACTGCCCTGTGGAACTATTTCTATGCCCAACTTTTCCAACTCACCGCACAACGACAGACTATAAGGCTTCACAGTCAGACAGTTGCAGTGAGCCTTCCGACTGAGTGCGTCAGCAACCACGTTAGCTTTGCCAGGGTGATAATGCACTTCAATATCATAATCTTTGATCAACTCAAGCCATCTTCGCTGCCTCATGTTCAGTTCTTCTTGTGTAAAGATGTACTTCAGGCTCTTGTGATCTGTATACACATTGCAGGTGCTGCCTAGCAAATAGTGGCGCCAGATTTTCAAGGCATGAACCACAGCTGCCAATTCTAAGTCATGAGTAGGATAATTTTCTTCATGAGGTCGGAGTTGTCGTGAAGCATAAGCAATAACTCTGCCCTCTTGCATCAAAACACAGCCGAGACCAGTACCAAATGGCTTTTCAATATCTGGCTGAGCTAGGACTGGTGCAGTAGTCAAACACTTCTTCAAGGTTTGAAACGCTGCCTCACATTCTGACGACCACACAAACTTGACTTGATGTTTCAACAAGTTGGTGATTGGTTTGGCTATTCTTGAGAAATCTGGGATGAAACGGCGGTAATATCCCGCCATGCCCATAAAACTGCGGACCTGATGAACAGTGGTTGGCGGCTTCCAATTTAAAATTTCCTCCACCTTACTCGGATCGACAGATACTCCTTCAGCTGAGAGAATATGTCCGAGAAAAGGAACTTTGTTCAACCAGAATTCACACTTGCTAAACTTTGCATAAAGCTGGTGCTCTCTCAAACGAGTTAGGACAATGCGAAGGTGGTTGGCATGTTCTTCGGGTGTTTTGGAATAGACAAGGATATCATCGATGAACACGACAACAAATTTGTCGAGCTCGGGCATGAAGACGGAGTTCATGAGATACATGAAGTAGGCAGGTGCGTTGGTTAGGCCAAAAGACATGACTAGATATTCATATAGGCCATATCTGGTAGTGAAAGCCGTTTTTGGAATGTCTTCAGGACGGATTTTGATTTGGTGGTAGCCGGACCTAAGGTCGATCTTAGAAAACACCCTAGCTCCAGCCAGTTGGTCAAAGAGTAGGTCAATACGAGGCAACGGATATTTGTTTTTGACAGTCACCTCGTTGAGTGGACGATAGTCGATACAGAGTCGAAGAGATTGGTCCTTCTTTTTAACAAAAATGGCAGGACAACCCCAAGGAGATGAACTAGGGCGGATGAAACCCTTATCAAGCAGCTCTTGCAACTGAATTTTAAGCTCTGCCAATTCCTTGGGAGGCATCCTATAAGCTCTACGAGAGATAGGAGCTGTTCCAGGCTTTAGCTCAATGGCAAATTCCACATCTCGATCAGGTGGCAAACCGGGCAACTCATCAGGAAACACGTCTGGGAATTCACAGACCACAGGAATCTTCATCACTTCTTCCACTGAGGTAGCACACAACCTTTGCACGGTTTTCTCCACCTTTCTCATAGGTAGTGGAAGTTGGATAAGAAGTTGAGTTTGACTATTAGGTATGTTCACTCTTATAGTTCTATTCAGCACATCAATGAGAGCATTGTGCTGGTACATCCAATTCATACCTAATATCACCTCAATATCTTGATTCTTTAGCACTATCATAGTCGTAGGGAATTTATGCCCTCCCAACTCTATAGGCACTCCCTGAACTACCTCTTTAGTAGACATACGCCCCCCGGGCGAGTGTATAAGGAAATCTTCCTTTATTTCCCCAATTGGAATTTCATGCTTGACGACAAAGGTACGATTTATGAATGAATGCGATGCACCAGAATCGAAAAGCGTAAGTGCAGGATGACTGGCAACAGGGAACCTACCCATCATGACGGGCTCTCCCGCAGGGATATCATCAACTTGAGTGTAATAGACCTGACCTGCTTTCTTGACAACTTTGCCCTTCTGAGCATGATGTTGATGACCACGGTGCTGACTCTGCTACTGCTGCTGATGTTGCTGCTGCTGACCACCAGGTGCATTCTGATTGTACCTCTTTGGGAAAGGGCAGTTGCGTGCCCAGTGCCCCATCTTACCACAGTTGTAGCAAGGATGATTGTAGGTGGTTTGAGGGGTATTAATACGAACGCCAGGGGCATTCAGCTGAGTGGCATTTTGTTGATTTGAGGTGTGGGAGGTGGCGGCGGTGCGCACAACCACCTGCTGTTGAGGATAAGATGGACGATTTTGGTGAGTGGGGTGGTAGATGAATTTCTGGCGCTTCTGACCACCAGAAAATGCAGGCCTCTTATTCTTTTTCTTCTCCTCCTGGAGCTGACGGTTGCTTTCTTCAAAAGCCAATGCACAGTCAACCACTTCATGGAAAGTACATTTGAGGTTGTTGGACAAACTGCGCTGAATCTTGTAATTCAGCCCCCTGATGAAACAGGCCTTCTTCTTCTCATCGGTGTTGGTGTGCTCGGGTGCATACTGTGCCAGATGGTTAAACTGTCCCAGGTACTGAGTGACAGTGGACTCGTTCTGCTTCAGTGACAGGAATTGATCCAACTTCAGCCTTATCACACCCGCGGGGATATAATGAGCACGGAACGCCTCGCGGAACTCCTGCCAGGTGAGCTGGTGTCCTTCAGTCTGTGCTGCCAACAGGTTGGCATACCAGGTCGTTGCTGGACCACGGAGTTGTTGCGCTGCGAACAGAGGTTTCTGTACCTCGGTACAGTGGATCAAGCTGAACTTCTGTTCCATGGTACGAAGCCAATCGTCTGCCTCCAGAGGTTCATCTGCCTTGGTGAACACAGGCGGACGGGTGTCGGTGAAGTCAATATAGGTGGTTTCCTCATTGTCGCGGCGACCACGGCGTCCACCACGATCTTGCTGGCTCTGAGCTAGCAGGGTTGCCACGTTCGTCAAAGCAGTGATGGCCTCTGCCAGAGTGGTTGGAAGTGGTGGCGGTGGAGGGGCGCCAGTCCCATGACCAGAGTGATCTCCCATCTGTTAACAAGCAACCACTAAAGACTTATATTACATAAGCAGAGCATAGAAGCACACACAATTCTTACATTATTAATATTACAAGACTCGCACCCAAGCAAGAGTCACGCCCCATACTAAGGTTTTTCTAGCAAGCACCTATTTTACAAACTGGAAAGGCAACTAGCTGACAGCCCTAGGCCTACACTAGTCTAGTCCTCGTCGACTGCAGACGCGTAGGAAGCGTCACTGTCCACGAAGTCCTCCTCAAAGTCCCCGTCACTCTCCTCGGAGCCTGCCTCCTCGACCTCGATAGACTCGATCTCCTCGTCAGTCTCCTCCATGTCCTCCTCACCAAGGACAACTCCAAGCTCCGGGTCCTCCTCCTCAGGTACCGGAATAGGGTAGAGCTGATCATTGAGCTGGTGCACCTCCTCGTGCAAGGCGATGTTGTCTTCCTCCAGCTGCGCGGTGCGCTGCTCTGCCTGCAACATCCTGTCCATGATCGCTCCCTCGCGATCCCAAGCCTCGTCCCGCTGCTTCGTCAGGCGGTCAATCTCCCGACGCAAGTCTCGGTTGGTCCTCACATCACGATAGTGATTGAGGCGAGCCACACGGTAGTCCTTCTCCCACTGACTCACTAGCCTCTGAAGTCTCCCGACCTCAGCCTCCAACTCCTCACTGCTGCGACAGGGTGGGCGACCCCCAGAAGCCTCGCCCTCCCCGGTACGTGGCGCCAGCTGGTGGCGCGGAACGCCACGTGGTCCCGTCATTTTCCTGGCAGTGAGCTTGCAACGAGCCATCTGGAGAAGGTAAGTGGATTTTATAAGATATACAAGTTAGCAAGAACAGGTTTGGTAACTTATCCCAAATACCCACTTTTAAGGAGGAAGTTATTATTATGTGATTAACATGATGCATGCACGTACTTACGAATTTAAATCATGCAAGTAAACACATACAAAAGTAAGTAAACTTTTCAACATAGGGCTAATAATAATATTATTATTCCACATGCTACCATAGCCACATGATATTAAATATAAATCACTTAAGACTACAGAATAAGATAAGAACAGAAGCAATTTGGACCCAAAATAATATATTAAGTTTTATGATCCAAAACATTTTGAAGTTTTCGAAAGGTAATCCGTAATGATTGGCAATGTAATGCTCTGGTACCAACTGTAACAGAACCGCCTAAATTACATGGCCCACAGGCGACTGTCATTATCATTAATGACTCTGACAGCCGGGCCCATGTTCCATATAACCTAGACCGATCTGTCGGGCCACATCAGCGCCCAATTTGTTTTTCTTCCGCAGGATCACATTGCGAATACATTACAAGATTACAACATTTCTGTAACAGAACCGCCTTAATCACATGGCCCACAGGCACCTGTCATCGTCACTAATGACCTCTGACAGTCGTACCCGTGTTCCAAATGATCGAGGCAGCACTGCCGGGCTACATCAGTACCCGTATTCCGACAGGATCTCCATTGCGATGCCATTACAGAGTTACAACATTTCATAATAAAATACATCAGAGTAAATGCGGAAGATTAAATAATACTTAGATTACAAACCGAGTTCAAATAGTAATTAAGTGCAGTTATTACAGACCATCTTGAAATAGTAGCAGTAGCATGGAACAACAGTACAACATAAATAGATAAATAGACACACGAACCCAGCCCACGGATTCTGTCTTTACTCCTCACCACTATCCTCCTGGATCACGGTGGCACAACAAGGGCCAAGGCAGACTTCGGGCTGCGACCCTCCTGCAACGGGGTTAACAAACCCTGAGTACGGGGTACTCCGCAAGACTTACCCGACAAAGTAAAAAAAAATATTTGACTCTTGGAATGCAAGGTTATAGGTAAGACTAGCAGAGATAGGGATTTAGCAGAAAAGCATTACTAATCTATCATAATATTTTATTTCACTTAAATTCAATATTATCATAATTCATTCTTTATCCTCTCTCTAAATATTGATTCTTTATTCTCAAACATCCTACTCTTAGAACCACTTTTCGGTGTAGGGGTGAGGATCATGTCTCCATAACCGAGGAGCACGTCGATTCGAATCAAGTAAAGTAGACCCAGCTGGGGTTCCTATCCACACTGTATATGCAGCACGCCGGCATACGTATACCAACCCGTCATCTCAGCTTTTCTATCCCGGAACCGGTCCTGCGCCACCCGAGAAAACGGTACACCTCCAATCCGGGACTCTAACCCACGAGGGTACTCACTATTCTCGCCATCTCTCCACTCCCAGTGCGTGGTTGTCGGTTCCAGCAATAGAGCGACCGGACTCTAGGCTTTCCGTAATGGTATGTGGCTAGTCTGTTCATCATGATCACAACAGACCGACAACGAACGGTCCCTACTGCTTTCCGCCGGAAACCATGCATTGGGACTCTAACCCAAATACCTTGGAGTCCGCTCGGTTTTCAAATCCCTTTTCCGTTGGTGACGAAAGTTGGGACTCTAACCCAAACAATTGGCCAACCACCCGGAAAACCCATCCATAATGATGATAGTGAACCGGCCAAAGTACCCCAATCATCATACATGGACATATATACCCTTCACTTGATATTTCTTCATAATGATCCTCAAGTTAAAATAGTATTTTGCAATTCTATTATTTAAGCATGACTAAGCATTTTGCAATACATTTGAAAATCATTAGGTTATCTTGGTAATGGTAGTCAAGAGTGATAAATGCATCAATTGTTTTCATCACACAACTCCTATCAACTTAATGCAATAGTTTAACTCAAGTGATAAAGCATTTGTAAATAGAGGGTTAAATGCACCGGGGCTTGCCTTGCAGAGCAAACAGAACTGGGGCAGGAGTGGCACAGGCTTCAGGCTCAGGAGCTCCTTCCACTGCCTCCTCTTCAGACACCTCGAGCTTCACCTCCTCAGACACGGGAACTACACGGGTGCAATATTGCATGTATGAATGCGATGCAAAAAGTAAACATGTGCGGAAAAGGAAGCTAACCCTAGCACAACACATCATGACTTCACAACGGTGTCCTAGGTCTTAAATGGGTTGACCTAGAACCACATTTAATCCAAAATCACTTAACACTCCTAAATTCAAATTCTAATTGAATTTTTATTATTTAATAAACCAACATAATTCAATTACAGAAGCAAACTAATTTATTTTGGGTCCAAACTTCGCCAACAGTTAGATCTTTACTAGTAACAGTACCAATTAAATTTTTGTGATTTTTGGAATTACCTAGAATTAATTAAAATTGTGCAAAGGCCCACTTTTCATTTTATTTAGTGATTTTTAACCACTACAGAATGTACCCAAACATGACAAACAATATTTTTATAAAATTCTACACTACATATATAGCATGTGTAAATTATTTCACAATTCTTGGTTGCACAGAATTAATCATGCAAAAATAATAAAACAGGTTACTATTCAAACCAAATTAAAATAGAAAAGCATTTCAAAATTCACTGGAAAATAAACAAACCCCATTCGGCCCACTCGGCCCACAGACCGGCAGGCCGGCCCAACCGGCCTGCGCGCGCGCGGCGCCTGGCCATTATGCTAAAGAGCCCTTCGGTTTTGCGGAAAACAACCCGCAGCCCAAGCACTACTATTCACATGAGTCACAGACATTGCAAAAACCCCCCTGGATTTCTGCTCCTTCTAACCCGAGGTCCTTGCCTCTTCCTCCTCCGCCAGGACGACAGACCCGCCGGCGGTTCGCCGCCCGTGGCTCGCCGCCGGTGGCTCTACTGGCCCAACCAACCCTACCACTGCACTCCAGACTACAAGCCGCACCTATCGAGCTACTACTCGACCCTAGACGACATCCGGAGCAGGCGCATCCACTGCCGCGGCGGCTCGGAGACGGTGTCGACCATGCCGCCGGTGAATATCAACTAATAGCGATCAAGGAAATGGGCGCTAGAGCATCAGGATCTCACCCTGAAGCGATTAGAAGAGACGGTGGAGGTGGAGACGGCTCGGGGACGGCAGCTTGACGGCGACGGTGGACCGGCGGCTCGGCTCCGGCGAGGCGGACACCCTCCGAGCAACCTGGACCATCAAATGACACGCCGAGAAGCGCATGAGTTAGGGAATGATGAGCCGCATCCCGTGCGCATCGGCTCAAAGGCTATAGCTCACCCAAACGAGGAAAGCACGAAGATGAACCCGGCGGCGGCACTCTGCGCGACCAGCGGCGGGCACGGCGTGACTGGGCTTGACAAGGCACCGGAGCTCCACTGGAAGGGTGGAAAGGATGCGCAATGGAGTGAGCAAACTAGCTACGAGATGGAGAGGCTAGAGATCGCCGGAGGACGGCGAATTTTGTGGACGACAGAGGTGAGCTCGGAGACGGTGGCGGTGGCGGTTTCGGACGGGAAGGACTGGGAACGGGCTTAAATAGACGGGAAAGCGGTCGGGCGCGACGTGGGGGGGTCCGGCGACATGTTGCGCTCGCAATGGACAACGCCCCGGCCCCGACGCACGCGCTGCGCTGCCGCGCACGCCGGCGACGTGCGCGCCGCGCGGGTACGCTGGGTGGCAGATGAACAGTACTCGGGTACAGTACCTGATGCAATGCAATTCGTCCAATTTGATCATGTAGATGGCCGAATCTGAGGGAGTGGTCAAAAGGAGATTTGTAGATCTTTAAGTACTGAACAACTTTTGTTTTGGTACCAATTCAAAATTCGGTCAGGATTTGAAAATATTCAAAAGGGGGTAAAAGGTGGTTTTAAATTTCAAACTGCAATTTCAAAATTACTTTTGATTTTTCTAAAAAACTTGAAAATTGGTCAAAATAGAAGTTGTACATCTCATTGAGGCCAACAACTTTTATTTAGGGGGTTTTGTCATATTCTCAATAATTTTTGAAATATAGTTTTAAATTCAAATTTTGAAACACTGTTTTGAGCTTAATTCAATTATTTTCAACATAACTTCAAAATCACCCAAAATAGAAGTTGTTCTACATTAAAAACTCTACAACTTTTGTTAAGGAACCTTCCTCAAATTTGATCAAATTTTAAAAGTACACTTAAGGGCCTTGATTAGGGTTTAGAGGTAATTAAGGAGGTCACAAGAAATAACAATGAAATTAGGGTTTTTAGGGCACTCATCCAATTCTAGTCAATCAAACACCCTATTATTCTAAATGGCAAACAAATGCACATAATGGTATGATGACATGGCAGTTTAAATAATCAGTAATACCAGAGGTATTACAATTTCACAGTAAAATACATCAGAGTACAGGAGCGGAATATTACATAACTTTATGTTACAAACCAGTTGTCCAAATAGAGTTCCAGTACGATTATTACAATCCATAAGTAGTGGCAGTAGCAGTTGAATAATTATACAACATTATACATAAGGTAACTCGAACCCTGCCCACAGGTTCCACTTCACTCTTCCTCGCTACCCTCCTGGATGATGGTCATACAGCACGGAGCAAAACAGACATCTGAAGGCGGATCTCCTGCAGCAAGGGTTAACAAACCCTGAGTACTAGGGGTACTCCGCAAGACTTACCCGACTAAAGGTGTAAGATGAGACTCAGGAATGCAGGGTCATAGGTGAGGCTAGCAGGAGGTAAAAGATTTGCAGAAAAGCATCACTATCCAATTTTATTTCATCATTATCATCATCATATATCTATAGTTCCAATATTCAAACTCATAGATCGTCATTTTTCCACTTACTTCCTTTATTCAGAAAACACCTAGTTGAGAACCACTTTTCGGGGTAGGGAAGTGGATTGAGTCTCCATTGACCGAGGAGCACGTCGATTCGAATCCAGAAAGTATACCCAGCTGGGGATTCTAACCACACTGCATATGCAGCACGCCGGCATACATATACCAACCTATCATCTAGGTCTTTCTATCCCGGAACCGGTCCTGCGCCACCCGGGAGCACAGTACTCCACTCGTCTCCAGGCACGACGGCCACGTGGGTACAAGCTACTCCCGCCATCTCTCCACTCCCAGTGCGTGGTTGTCGGTTCCAGCAATAGAGCCACCTGACTCTAGGCTTTCCACAAAGGTATGTGGCTAGGCTGTTCATCTCGATCCAGCACGCCTACAACGAACGGTCCCTATAGTTTTGAAAACCGTGTCTGCCGGTGAGAAGTCATGGGAAACGCCGTCCCACGAGCACGTCAGCCGAGCGAAACACCTTACAGTGATATCGACCAGCTTTGAACTATTCCGAAGGTGATCGTGCATTGGGACTCTAATGCAAATACACATCGACCAACGGATCACAAGTTCTCCACTAATCATAAAGTATGTATACATTCATGGCACAGAAAATAGTGTTTTTTTTTATAAAATTCTAATTTTTATTAAGCATGCCTAAGCATTTTTTTAAAACCATTTCATTTAAATCAGGTTTCAGGATAATTATTTGGGATAATGCATCTGGATAGGTAACAATCAACTCCTATCAACTTAATGCAATAGATTGACTCGAATTATAAAGAATTTCACAACAGAGGGTTAATGCACCGGGGCTTGCCTTGGAGTGAAAAGAGGGTCGGGTTGGGATCGGTCCCGCAGATGTCGAAACCCTGGATCACCTCCGGAGCTGTCTCCCCAGCAGTGGCCTCGACTTTCACTTCCTCGCTCCCGGTCACTACACGTGTGCAATGATGCATGCTTAACATGATGCAACAGTCTTTATAGGAATGCAATAATCAATGATTAACATCTTGAGTACAACTTTTCTTCACGGAAAAGTTGTAAACGGAGATCAAAAATTATACAGCAATTATTAAAGAGTTTTAGAAGTCATGGAAAGCCGTTGCACGACTTTTATTACTTTGACCTTACACTAACATCTTTTATTGCCAAGGATCATATAGGGGTGGATCCTTGAGCTTCAATCAATCCAAAATCCACACAAAACCCTAAATCCATTTCTTCTACTCATTTTATTTATTTTTCCTAATTTCACATATATTTACTAACTGACCAAACTAACTCCAATTGTGACCAAATTTCACCAACAGCTAGGTTTCATGATTAAACAGAGCCACAATTAATTTTATGATTTTTGGAGTTACCTACAATTTATTAAAAATCAACAAAGTTGCATTATCCATTTATTTGGCTGATTTTTACCCCTAACAGAAAAGGTCTAAAATGAACATATGATATTTTTATTAAATTCTATACATCACAGAGAGCTACCACAAAATTTTTCATGATTTTTCAGGCCACAGATTAATTCCTATGAAATTGACAAACATCAGCACTATTCATAGAAATAAATTTGAAAAAGGCTATTGAAAATCGCTGGAAAATGGGAAAAGCGAAACCGGCCCGAGGCGGCCCACACAACCGGCTCGGCCCGGCCACTCGCCCCCGCCGCGCTGCCCGCGCCCGCGCCCGAACTGGGCCGGCCCACTATCACGCGCGTCGTCTCCCGCGCGCACGCAGCCCGCGCCTGCGCGAGCTGAGGCGCTGACAGGCGGGCCCCGCCTGTCAGCTCCTCCTCCTACCTCCCGCCAGCTCGCGCACGCACCGGCACGCGGCGGTCCGCCACGGGTATCGCCGCCGGCGACTTCAACAGCGAAACTGACCGCGTCAGTCCACGCCCTAGAGCTAAGGGAACACCCAGGCATGCTCAGCTCCTACCCTAATAGCCTACGACGAGCCGAAGCTCGCCCATGGCGGACGCGCAGCCCGGCGGATCTACGCCGCCCACGCCGGACCCGCGAGGTAATAACAGAGGGGTTGGGGAGGGTCATCAGCTCACCACGGGTCTCGGTGACAAGGTGGTGAAGGCAGAGGTGGCCCGAAGGGACGAGCTTGACGGTGACCGCAACGGCGGCGGCGTGCTCCGACGGTAACTCCCCGTTCCGGCGACACTGGACCACCACAGAGCATACGGTCGCAAGCATGAGAAACTACAGGCTACATGGAGCCTCGGACACAAGCTAAGGATCCCCAGAACTCACCTAATCGGTCTCGACACCGCACGCGGCTCGCGGCGGCGCTCCGGGCACCCGCAGCGACGGCGACGAGTACACCGGCACCCTCGAGCCACTACAGCTTCCACCAGTGGGCTCGGGAGGTGCGCAAGAGAGTTGGCTAGATGCTCACGAGATGGAGAGAGTGATGGTGGTGCGGTGTGGGCGAATTTTGCCGGCGAACCGAGCGAACTCCGGCGAGCCGGGAAACGGGAAAAAGAAGAAGGCGGCCCGCTCGTCGTATTTATTGGGCAGAGGACGAGAGGGAGAGGGAGAAAAGGCGTCAACGGCCCGTATTTGAGCAACGTGGGAGCAGGGACGGGCGTGGCTGACCGACGGCGACGCGCCCACGCCGGCGACGCGCGAACAGCGCGAGGAGGACAGTGCCCATCCCGGGTTACTGTAGCTCAACCACTCCCATTTTTGTTTTTTTTGTGGAATTCGGTCAAATTCAAATGGAAAAAGGAAAAATGGTAAAAAGCAAAGTTGTAGTGCTCAGAAAACTGAACACTTTTTGTTTTTGGACCAACTCCAAATTTGGCCAAATTTGAAATCTATTCAAAAGGGGATGAATAGGGTTTTTGAATTTCAAACTGTATTTTCAAAATTACTTTTGATTTTACACAACAACTTGAAAAATGGATAAAATAGAAGTTGTTCCCCTCAGAGAGCTTTACAACTTTCATTAAGGAAGTTTTGTCAGATTCCAATTAATTTTTGAAATGGCATTTCAAATTCAAATTTTTTTTTATTCACTGTTTTGAGTTAAATTCAAATTTTCATAACAGAACTTCAAAATCTCCAAAAATAAAAGTTGTCACATTTAATTAGATCTACAACTTTCATTAAAGGATCACCCCCAGATTCCTTCTAGATTTTGAATTAGGGTTTTGGGGCTAAATCTAGGGTTATTTCAAATATGCAATTAGGATTTTAAATTTTCAATCCAATACTTTATCAATCCAAGCCACTCTAGGTCCCTAAGCACAATCATATGCAAATTAATTAAGTTAAATATGATGACATGGCAGGTTATTTATTCCGTAATACCCAGGGTATTACAGGAGGGGCCCCCCGAACGACCAGCACCATGGAGTCCGCGGGGGGTGGGGCTGTGCTGACACTTGTTATCATCCAAATTTTATTACCAATTATCCCTGCATTAAACATGAATATCCAGTAGAATAGGGTTATTACTGACAGATTCCACGAGTTTTGATGAATTATCTATTTCGCAGGGGATTTTCCAGAAAAGCTTAAAAGAAGGATTAAAGAGCATAAATACCACGAAACTTGCACGCGAAGGAAACATCATCACGAAGACCCTGGAAGAGTGTAGAACATACCTAAAGCAAGCAGGGGCCCACACCTGACCAGGTGGGGCCGGGCGGCCCCCCTAGGGTTTCCTCCTGCCGTCTTCTGGAGTCTTCTACCACCGCCTATTAGGAGTCATTTGGGCCCTTGGTTAAGTCGGTTTGATCTAACGGCGCGCGTGCATCCCACCGGCCTATAAATAGAGGGCCAGACCCCCTGGAGGAGAGCCAGATCAAGAGATGAAGACCCTGAAGCATTAGATAGATATCCACTAGATCTAGGCTAGCAATCAAGAGAGAGATTAGAGAGATAGAGTAGATGAGTAGAGATTCAGAGGAGTCCTGGCCTGTCGGAGCTTCTTCATAGCTGTGTTCATCTGGATTTAGCTCCCTCGCCCGGATTTACGTTCTGAGGTACTTTTGTATTCAACATCCTGATTCAAGTAAGCATTTGTTCTTTTTCGTTCTTAAGTTTATAACTCTATTTGAGTGTTTTGATCATGGTAGCTCCTTGGTTGAAGTAGTAGTTTGTAGTGTAGACGTGGTGTCTGCGCTATAATTACTTGTGAATGTCCCCTGATTGGCCGTATAGTGGTAAATCGCGTAGGTGACAGTTGCGTTGAGTCCTCTGTAGTCCACTTCCCGTTGATAGGATCGATAGGTGTATAAGTGTTTGGTAGGAGGAAATTCTGATTTCCGCTCTTATTCATTTCACTGCCCGATTAGAACGATATTATTCAAAGTTTACCGGTTGTCGGATCTAGATAATCATTTGTTATCTCCTCATTCTTGATATTCTCTGGATTGATTGTATTATCGGGTTAAGAATCAATAGACTTAGTCAGTATCACCTACTGTTCCTTTGGGTTCGATATTAAAACCGGGATTGTCTGGTGAAGTGCTACATCGGTGTTTTATCTGTGCACTTGTGGATACCTTGATAATAATAATCTTTAATGGAGTGGAACTAATTTATACCAACAGGCCGCGACCTCGGATGACGGCAGGACGTCGACGTCCATGGCTGCAGCGCCGTTGTTAGCCGGCTCCAGTGCAGGAGCGGTGGCCGCCACCCCCGAAGTACTCCCGAGAGTGACAACGGGCGTCTCGGGAGCCGGAGCCGAAGCCGTCTCCTCGGGGGGCGGTCGCGGCCGCAACAACCACGGGAGATGGGACCGCCTCCGGTGCCACCGGGCCCTCGGACGGACGGGCCTCCGCCGAGGGAGCCTCCTCGGTCGCCAGGCGGGTGGCTCTCCTCTCCAGCAGTGCTTCGGGTCTGCACCTTCAAGACCTTTAGATGTGAAACCTGGAGGGCCGACCCCGGGTGCTTCCTGGAACAAGACAGGGAGAAGTGGGCATTCACGACACGAACAACAAAAATTGGTAAGGGAACGATTCAAAAAACGACTTACCAGGTCTTGGAGACCGCTGTCTTCCTAGCCGCCCCAGCGCTCGGTGGAGCAACGGGCCCGGCGGATGACGTGGGCCGCGTCGCCGGGGGTGGAGTGGGTAGCACCTCGACGTCGCAGTCCTCGATGTCCCGCCTCCTTTGTTGTGAATCGTGAATCCCTCTTAGATTCTAAGGAAAATAATGTGTACAATTCAAATTCTAATCTATTGTCTATGCACCAGGTGCATGAGTCCTGTGTTGCCACGTTGTTAAACACAATCTTTTCTCGTGGAGAGAAGTCAGCGGTGTCGCTACCACCTCCTGACACACCTGTCTCTATTCTGGCACTTGACCGTCAGGGCTGCCTAGTGTAGCACAACCTTCTTCGGGTGCGCCTTCTCAAGGCTTCATTGGCGGATAAGGAGCCTCCTTCCTGGAGAGGCTGAAACGACCTTGATTTCCACGAAGGGAAATCCACAGGCTCGAATTGTAATTCAACAGATTGCTTGGGACAATCCATGAAATTACCCATATCTCAGTTGACACCAGGATCCATACAACGATAATTAAGTCTTACATAAACATTTATTACATCGCCACACTGGCGGAATCAACATTCAGAGAAGCTTTAGAAGATGCGGAAGCGATTCATCCTTCACGGCCAACTTGAGTGTAGCACGCGACCCTATTCCACGTCATCATCTCCCTCGAAGTCGTACTCATTCTCGTCACCTGACAGCAAATTTATCAGTACGATTTGTACTGGCCACGGAGCCCACCTATGCAGCATTTGCTTTGTGGAAAGTGGATGCAAGGCTATACAAGCAGACCTATAGGCTGAGGTTTTCCTATGCAGCTGTAATCAATGTTTTAATTAGTCAAGTTTTATCACCAGTTAACACCATTTTCCCTTTTCCCATCACCACACCTCACATACCCACACCTCACTCTCATTCGACAGGCCCAACTCCCTCTCGGGCCTATCTCAGCGGCACACTACCACAACGGGTACACTGCCGGAAAAATGTCATCCAGGGGGAGAAGAGAACACTCACTACACTAGTAGAAGCTTCACAGGAAAGGTCCATAGCCAACAGGTTGGCATATATATCGATCGATCAACCATACACTCTGCAGAGGTTTCACTACCCACAAGATTAGCCATCATAGGTGTTGCGCAAACACCTAGGCAGAATTCCGGGTGCTTGCTTGCCTAGGTCGATGCCACCCTACCACTCAGCCCTGGGATATTCCGGATCCTACACCGTTATGCTGAGACTGGGAGACACAGTACCGGGCCCATCCAGTGGTACTGTGCATCTAGAACGGAACGGGAACCCATCGACCGTCTCCGCCCACCCTTATCACCTTTCAACCTAGCAGTAGTGGCACCGTCCTACCAAGTAGTCCAGCCGTCTCCCGCCCATCAGAAGCGAGTGAGTAGAAAAGGATTCCCATGAACCTGAAACTAGTCCATCCTAGGTTTGACCAAGCAGGCATCTCCACTTAGGGGATACTCTCCCCGTGCCATCACAGCACCTCCGTTCACGGGCTTCAAACCACCAAGGCTATCCCACCCGGAACCTCCTCAACAACTTTACCCGCCACAGGTATCTCGCTTGGGGATGCCCAGGTTGCACCCCCGGCACGACTTGCCCCATGGGCTCATCTCACATCCCACTTGGTCGACATCAACCCTTACCACGCACCCAAGACGCACGCAGCACTCTCTCCCAGTGGTTATAATCAGTTATACACCGTCCCAATTCCACCACATAGCATATAGCAAGAAGAAAGTAGTGGAAGAGTAACAGTAAATTAAGCAGCAGCTAACCTAACAGCGGATAGCAGGGTAAAGTCTTATCAAGGCAGGGAATTCAAATATACTACCATGCAACCAATCCATACATAATCATAAAGCAATAGCAACAATGTCATTTGCAATGCGTAATAGGATCTAAGGATTTGGTGGGACGTGGCACCTTCGTAGTCGTCTCCTAGCTCTTGGAAGTACTCGTGGTCGTCTTCCTTAGTCAGATCCTCCTCCGGCTCTGAAATCGAACACGAAATAGTCGCGTCAGCGACTCCTATAGGGTATTTCAGAAAAATCCAATAAAACAAAGAGCCAAATGCACACAAACATAGTCTTAGATTGTAGATCTCATTTTCCTGAGAATTTTGATATATGGTGCGCAATTTTTGGTCATCGTACGAATAAGTTATGAATTTCCGAAGATTATCCTATTTTCTGAAAATGGGAAAACTAGTCGGTTAATCAGGGGCAGCTCGGGATGTGGCGCGCGGGTCCAGTAGTGCGGCATGTGGCGCCTCAACAGAACACAGACCCGATGGTCGTCCAGGTGTTCGATGCTGGTTCCCAGAGAGTTGCCGGAGTTGACGTAGCTCGGCGTGGCTCGGCGGTGGTCGGGGGTAGCTCGGCTGTGGTTGGGGGTATCTCGGCGGAGCTCGGTGTAGCTCGGTTTAGCTCGGCGGGGCTCGGGCGAATCGGAGATTCGGGGCGCCGAGGGTGCCGCTCTCCCGAGCTCTCCCGGGGAGGCTCGGGCGAATCGGAGATTTGGTGCGCCCGAGGGTGCCGTTCTCCCGAGGTCTCCTGCGGAGGCTCGGGCGAATCGGACATTTGGGTGCCCGAGGGTGCCGTTCTCCCGAGGTCTCCCGCGGAGGCTCGGGCGAATCGGAAATTTGGGTGCCCGAGGGTGCCGTTCTCCCGAGGTCTCCTGCGGAGGCTCGGGCGAATCGGAAATTTGGGTGCCCGAGGGTGCCGTTCTCCCGAGGTCTCCTGCGGAGGCTCGGGCGAATCGGACATTTGGGTGCCGAGGGGGGCTGCTCTCCCGAGCTCTCCTGGTGAGGCTCGGGCGAATCGGAAATTTGGTGCGCCCGAGGGTGCTGCTCTCCCGAGCTCTCCTGGTGAGGCTCGGGCGAATCGGAAATTTGGGCGCCGAAGGGGCTGCTCTCCCGAGCTCTCCTGGGGAGGCTCGGGCGAATCGGAAATTCGGTGCTAGCAGAGTTCCAGGGCGTCTGTTCAAGGCGGCGGTGTCTCTCCGGTGTGGCGGTCGGTGACAGGGCGGCGATGGCCATATTTCGGCAAGACAGGGCTCGGCTATCTAGCGGCGGTGCCGAGGCAGACTTGGCGAACCTCGGCGGCCTTTCTCCGCAGCGCGAGGCGACCGGGGGTACTCGGAACGGATCTTAGGCGAGGCGGAACCTGTCGGCGGCGATGTCGTCGCGACGGTGAGGTTCCGGCGGGGTTAAGGAGGTCTTCTAGGAGATGTATACGCGTCCAGGGTCCAAGGCGATGGTATACCAACTACCAATTTTGGCTACCGAGCTTTCCAAGGTGCTCGGTTGTGGCGGCGGCGTGTCGCCGACGACGGCGGAAAACGGCATCGCGGCTACGACCAAGTATTGGTTCAATCGAATGCGGTCTTGTCAAATTGGTGAGGCCAGAGAGGCATACAACACTCTGGTGGCGAACTTAGCCATGGCATGACCTTCTTCTGGCGACGGCTCGCGGCGGCGCTCCGGTAAGGTTGCGGCGCACGCGGCCAAGGCGATTCAGGCTTCCTCTAGCGCTTAGATCCGCGTAGCTAGCTCGAGGGGGTCGTGGCGGTGCTCCACGACGCTCTAACCTATACGGTTGCTAGACGGATTGCTCGGAACGGGTGATTCGGCGTCGGAACGCGTCGGTGGTGAGCGCGCTCCGCCGAGAACGCGTCGTGCTGCGTTCTCGGTCTAGCAAGCTTGTAGTCCGGGGGTTTTGGCTGGTCGAGTGAGTGCATGGTGCAGGTGATCTTCCCGAGCCGGTATAGGCTCGTGCCGGCGCGTCCCGAGGGTGGAACGCCATGGCAAAAAGCAGGGCAAGGTTCGGACATGGCGTGCGATGGCTCACCGTGGTGTCGGTGAAGCTAGGATGGCGGTGCAGTGGCGAGTCGGAGCCGTGCAGAGCGATCGCAGTGCCGTGCCGCTCCTCGTCCGCAGCTCGGCTTCTCCTCCGTGTCCGGCTCCGGCGTGCTCCGCGGCGGCGGCGCTCCGGTAGCTTCTCCTCCTCTGCTCCGTCCTTCTCCTTCGCTCTCTCTCTCGGCTTGGTGCGGTGTGCCGGTCTGTGCTGCGGTGGCGGCGAGGGGAAATGAGGGTAGGGCTTCGGGGTGCTCCAATTTATAGGCGAGCTTGGCCAGCTCCAATGGCGAACGGTCTCGATTGCGCTCGGCCGATCGAAGGGCCGTGGCTCGAGTGGATCTAGGGCTCCGGATGGCGCGGGTTCGCTTGGCGGCCAAGAAAGGAGGGGACAGGAGGGGAACAGCGGGGTCCAGGGCTCTGCCATGCTGTCGGCTGTGGGACCGGGGTCACGCCATTCGCGCGACACCCCCGGCAGGCGCGTCGCCTTCGTGAGGAAGAAGAACAGTGGAGGCGAGAGTGGCTGACAGGCGGGGCCGGGTTGGCAGCGAGCGCGAGCGCGAGCGCGTGTGTGCCGGTCGCGCGCGTGCGCTGCCGAGCCGCGACGTGGGCCGCGCGCGGTGAGATGAGGAGAGGAAGGTCGGGCTGGCTCGGGCTGACTGGCTGGCCGAACTCTCTTTCTCCTTTTCTGTTTTCAGTTTAGTGTATATATACATATATTGCCCATTTTAAATATTGAGTAAATACAAACATAAATTGCATTAAATCCCAAATGTGATGCATAAGTTATTATTCTATGTGATTGGAATTAAAATGCAAACTACACTCCTTTATTTACCAATTTCATAATGAAACCTATATGCTTGCACAAGAAAAATGGGTTTTCACAATAAATAAATAAAAAATTTTAATTGGTTGGGATTTTTAGATTGTGTGGATTTTTAGGGTTGTTACAGTCCTCCCCCCTCATTAGGATCTCGACCTCGAGATTCAGAGTTAACGTACCCATCGAAGAGGTAAGGAAACATAATCCGCAAGTCCGATTCTTTCTCCCACGTAGCTTCCCTTTCAGTGTGATTGCTCCACTGTACCTTGCACATCGGAATGGTTTTGTTTCGCGTCTCTTTGGTATCCCGTGCCAAGATCTTGATCGGATGTTCCTTGTATTCAAGTGTGTCTTGCAGGTCTAATGCATCTGTAGGAACTTGCTCCTCGGGAAGCTTCAAACACTTCCTTAATTGCGAGACATGGAACACGGGGTGTACTCCAGATAATTCCTCCGGTAGTTCCAGCTTGTAAGCAAGCTTTCCAACCCTTTTACAGATCTTGTATGGCCCAACATATCTTGGTGCCAATTTCCCTTTTACGTGGAATCTGACAGTGCCACGAAGTGGAGATACCTTGAGGTAGACATAATCCCCAACCTTGAACTCAAGCCCTCTACGTCTTCTATCTGCATAGCTCTTTTGCCTACTCTGTGCAATCCTCAAATTCTCTCTTACTTGGGCAACACCTTCTTCTGCTTCCACAATCTTAGCAGGACCGAAGAATGTCCTCTCACCTGGTTCTGACCACATTAGTGGGGTCCTACAGGGTCTCCCATACAATGCTTCAAACGGTGACATCTTGAGGCTTGTTTGATAGCTGTTGTTGTATGAGAACTCGGCGTGGGGTAGACAGCTCTCCCATACTTCCTTGTACCTCAATACACAAGCACGTAACATGTCCTCGAGAATCTGGTTCACTCTTTCTGTTTGCCCGTCTGTTTGCGGGTGGTAGGCTGTGCTATAGTCGAGCTTGGTCCCGATGGACTTGTGCAAGGATTTCCAGAACTGTGATACAAACTGTGAGCCTCGGTCAGATATAATACTCAGAGGCGCCCCATGTAACTTCAAAATGTTTGATACGTACAGATCTGCTAGCTTTTCAACTCTATACTTCCTTTTGACCGGTATAAAATGTGCAACTTTGGTTAGACGGTCCACTATTACCCATATAGAATCATATCCATGCTCGGATCGGGGCAGTCCTATTATGAAGTCCATGGATATGCACTCCCACTTCCATTCTGGTATCTCAACTGGTTGTAGCAACCCTGCTGGTCTCTGATGTTCGGCCTTGATTCTATTGCATGTATCACATCGGGCTACATGCCCTGCAATGTCTGTCTTCATATTCTCCCACCAGAAGTGCTTCCTTAGATCATGGTACATCTTGGCTGACCCTGGGTGAATGCAATATTTGGAGTCATGCCCCTCTGACAGAATCTCTTCTCGTATCGCTGAATCCGTCGGTACACAGATTCTATCCTTGTACCATACAGTTCCCTGCTCATCTTCTCGGTATTCGGGGCCTCTTCCCAGCTTCATCAAACCACGGATATAGTCTATCTCAGGACAGTTCTTTTGTGCTTCACGGATTCGTGAGGTGAGATTGTACTCGACGCGAAGCTCATTTAGCATGCCATAGGAGACTACCTCGAGCTGGAATGCGTCAAACTCTCTCCTGAGCTCAGGTGGCATAGAGTTGGTGATGAGGGTATGGCAGTAGCTTTTGCGGCTAAGTGCATCAGCGACAACATTAGCCTTTCCTGGGTGGTAATGGATCTCAAGATCATAGTCCTTGATGAGTTCTAGCCATCTGCGCTGCCTCATATTCAGATCTTCTTGTGTGAAGAAGTACTTCAGGCTCTTGTGGTCAGTGTATATGTCACATTTGTTGCTCATCAGATAGTGTCTCCAAATCTTGAGTGCATGTACCACGGCTGCAAGTTCTAGGTCATGAGTCGGGTATCGCTGCTCATGTTCCTTCAACTGTCTTGAGGCATAAGCTATCACTCTTCCTTCTTGCATTAGTACACAGCCCAAACCTTGCCGAGAGGCATCACAATATACAACAAAATCCTTGTGAATATCGGGCAGGGCTAGTACAGGTGTAGTAGTGAGCTTCTCCTTCAAGGTCTGAAAACTCTTCTCACATTCAGGAGTCCATATAAACTTGTTCTCTTTCTTCAGCAAGTTGGTCATGGGTCTTGCAATCTTGGAGAAATTCTCAATAAATCTGCGATAGTATCCTGCAAGTCCCAAAAAGCTTCTAATTTCTGACACATTACAGGGTTGTTCCCACTCTTTCACAGCTTCAATTTTGGCTGGGTCTACTGCGACTCCTTCTCCTGACAGTACGTGTCCAAGGAAAGCAACTTCCTCAAGCCAGAATTCGCACTTGGAGAATTTGGCGTATAGCTGGTTGCGAGACAACCTCTCCAATACGGTCCTCAGATGATGTTCATGTTCCTCTTTTGTGGCTGAATAAACCAATATATCATCAATGAATACCACCACAAACTTGTCTAACTCATTCATGAAGACCTTGTTCATCATGTTCATGAAGTATGCCGGAGCATTAGTGAGTCCAAATGAGACTACTGTGCACTCATATTGTCCATATCTAGTGACAAATGCAGTCTTCGGGATATCTTCTTCCCTGATCTTCATCTGATGATACCCTGATCGGAGATCGATCTTTGAGAAGTACTTGGCCTTACTCAATTGATCTAACAGATCATCGATGCGGGGCAATGGGTACTTATTCTTGACTGTAACCGCATTCAGATTCCGGTAGTCAATGCACATCCTCATCGTGCCATCCTTCTTCTTGACAAACAAAACGGGAGATCCCCAGGGCGATGCACTTGGCCTAATGAAACCCTTCTCCAGTAATTCTCCCAGCTGCTTCTTGAGTTTCCTTCAACTCATCAGCCGACATTCTGTAGGGTCTTTTGGCAATTGGTGCAGTCCCTGGCATCAGCTCTATAACAAACTCCACATCTCTATCTGGTGGCATTCCTGGCAACTCCTCTGGAAATACGTCATTGAATTCACAGACTACTGGCACATCTCTGAATGTCAGCTCTGTCTTATCTGCTTTAGTCTCCAGGGCACATAGGAGGGCTTGGACTCTCCAGACGCGCGGAACGTCTCATCGACATCTGAATTTATTAGGTATGTGCTTAATGCAGTAATTATCTTGTAGTGGTTTAAGTAGGAGTTAGATGTTTTCAACGATTTAAATGAATTAAAACATTTTTCATGCTATCCTACACTCAACCAAAGAAGCATAAAGAACCATAAGAAGCATAAGATCCAAATGTCACTCATCACATGGTTATTATTACATAAAGGATGTTCCTAGCTGCTAAGAAGATCGTGCTATGCGCAGATAGCCAAATGACAGGATAACTCAAGGTATCACTAGTCTAAGGGCCACGCAGGGTCCCATAAGCTACTGGTGCATAAGGTCGAGTACGGCGTCGGGTATGCGGCTGTCCTCTGCCTCGATCTCGTCGTCGGTCATGGTCAGGCGCTTGACATAATCGAGTGCTACTGCTAGCTCTGGAGTGGCCTCAATCTCCTGCATCCTTTGAGACGGACACGCTCTCAGGTTGAGCGTAGTGGGTGGTATGCGGAAGTCTCCCTCCCGGGGCTTCACCATCTCCAGTGGGGGAAGCGAACTCTGTACCTTCCGGACCTCAATAGCTCTCCTGGCGTCGGACTGCTTCCAAGCTGTCTCTGTCCTCCGTAGCTTGTCCTTTAGGAACTCCACCATCTTCACGCGGTCGATCAGAATCCCTTGGTTGCGGGTGGACTTGTCCTCGGCTTTCTCCAACTGCTTCTCCAACTCCTTGATCCTGGAACGCAGCGTGATCATCTCGACTACCCTGTCTCTGCTCCTCTGCTCCTTCTCAGCAAGTGCTCTCTCCTTGTCATCCAGCCTCCTCTGTAATTCCAACACTCTGCTGTTCAGGTAGTCATTGCGAAGCCCAAAATCTCCGACCTTGTCTCGCAAGTCGGCGATCTCAGCTCGGTGTAACTCATCACGGCGCTGCATCTCCAACTGCAAGTCAGTGACTGCTCTGCTCAAACTCTCCAGGGTCTGAGTCCCTTTCTGCAAACTGTCCTCGACCTCTGCCATGCGTGCTCGGTCATGCCGCCTCCTTTGCTCCAATGAGCTGATGAACTCGTCCTGCTCCTGGAGGTGGTGTGCCACTGTGCGTAGGCAAGGGTCAGTCTCGGCCTGAACGATCTGGCCGGTGTACAGAATCCTCTGGATGGGGTCAGGGTGCAGCTCCAAGGCCTGAGGTAGCAGACGGAAGTGGGTCCCCTTAAGGTACTCGTATGCTGTGTACACAACTGCGCGTAGTACCTTGCGGGAGACAGACTGTACTCCGTCCTCCACAGTCTCTCCAGCAGTGTAGTCAGTAAAAACCGGCATTCCTGGAAGGGTCAGGCTGACGGGTGTCTCAACTCTGGTAGTGACAGGTCCTTCAAACCTCTCAGCCTCGACAAGCTTCCCTCGGCTGAAGTACTGGATCTGGTCAGACGGTGCTCCCAGCTCCTCCAGCACCTGGCGTAGTACCATGGCAAATCCGCCGTGGTTCCTCCCATTGATCGGGATCTCGATAGTGCCGTCGTGCAGTGGACGAAGTGGTGGTCCAAGGCTGGTCATCTGCAAATTTTTCAAGAAATGGATTAGCAGGTCCTTGTATTAGATAAGCCATTGCATAAAAAGTGAATGCAAGGTCGGTAATATAACCGAAAGAGAGTCTGGCTTCCTATTCTAACGTCCATTTTCTATGGGTCTCGTCCTACAGTCAAGTATGGCTCCGATACCAACTGAAACGACCTCGATTTCCACGAAGGGAAATCCACAGGCTCGAATTGTAATTCAACAGATTGCTTGGGACAATCCATGAAATTACCCATATCTCAGTTGACACCAGGATCCATACAACGATAATTAAGTCTTGCATAAACATTTATTACATCGCCACACTGGCGGAATCAACATTCAGAGAAGCTTTAGAAGATGCGGAAGCGATTCATCCTTCACGGCCAACTTGAGTGTAGCACGCGACCCTATTCCACGTCATCATCTCCCTCGAAGTCGTACTCATTCTCGTCACCTGACAGCAAATTTATCAGTACGATTTGTACTGGCCACGGAGCCCACCTATGCAGCATTTGCTTTGTGGAAAGTGGATGCAAGGCTATACAAGCAGACCTATAGGCTGAGGTTTTCCTATGCAGCTGTAATCAATGTTTTAATTAGTCAAGTTTTATCACCAGTTAACACCATTTTCCCTTTTCTCATCACCACACCTCACATACCCACACCTCACTCTCATTCGACAGGCCCAACTCCCTCTCGGGCCTATCTCAGCGGCACACTACCACAACGGGTACACTGCCGGAAAAATGTCATCCAGGGGGAGAAGAGAACACTCACTACACTAGTAGAAGCTTCACAGGAAAGGTCCATAGCCAACAGGTTGGCATATGTATCGATCGATCAACCATACACTCTGCAGAGGTTTCACTACCCACAAGATTAGCCATCATAGGTGTTGCGCAAACACCTAGGCAGAATTCCGGGTGCTTGCTTGCCTAGGTCGATGCCACCCTACCACTCAGCCCTGGGATATTCCGGATCCTACACCGTTATGCTGAGACTGGGAGACACAGTACCGGGCCCATCCAGTGGTACTGTGCATCTAGAACGGAACGGGAACCCATCGACCGTCTCCGCCCACCCTTATCACCTTTCAACCTAGCAGTAGTGGCACCGTCCTACCAAGTAGTCCAGCCGTCTCCCGCCCATCAGAAGCGAGTGAGTAGAAAAGGATTCCCATGAACCTGAAACTAGTCCATCCTAGGTTTGACCAAGCAGGCATCTCCACTTAGGGGATACTCTCCCCGTGCCATCACAGCACCTCCGTTCACGGGCTTCAAACCACCAAGGCTATCCCACCCGGAACCTCCTCAACAACTTTACCCGCCACAGGTATCTCGCTTGGGGATGCCCAGGTTGCACCCCCGGCACGACTTGCCCCATGGGCTCGTCTCACATCCCACTTGGTCGACATCAACCCTTACCACGCACCCAAGACGCACGCAGCACTCTCTCCCAGTGGTTATAATCAGTTATACACCGTCCCAATTCCACCACATAGCATATAGCAAGAAGAAAGTAGTGGAAGAGTAACAGTAAATTAAGCAGCAGCTAACCTAACAGCGGATAGCAGGGTAAAGTCTTATCAAGGCAGGGAATTCAAATATACTACCATGCAACCAATCCATACATAATCATAAAGCAATAGCAACAATGTCATTTGCAATGCGTAATAGGATCTAAGGATTTGGTGGGACGTGGCACCTTCGTAGTCGTCTCCTAGCTCTTGGAAGTACTCGTGGTCGTCTTCCTTAGTCAGATCCTCCTCCGGCTCTGAAATCGAACACGAAATAGTCGCGTCAGCGACTCCTATAGGGTATTTCAGAAAAATCCAATAAAACAAAGAGCCAAATGCACACAAACATAGTCTTAGATTGTAGATCTCATTTTCCTGAGAATTTTGATATATGGTGCGCAATTTTTGGTCATCGTACGAATAAGTTATGAATTTCCGAAGATTATCCTATTTTCTGAAAATGGGAAAACTAGTCGGTTAATCAGGGGCAGCTCGGGATGTGGCGCGCGGGTCCAGTAGTGCGGCATGTGGCGCCTCAACAGAACACAGACCCGATGGTCGTCCAGGTGTTCGATGCTGGTTCCCAGAGAGTTGCCGGAGTTGACGTAGCGTGGCTCGGCGGTGGTCGGGGGTAGCTCGGCTGTGGTTGGGGGTATCTCGGCGGAGCTCGGTGTAGCTCGGTTTAGCTCGGCGGGGCTCGGGCGAATCGGAGATTCGGGGCGCCGAGGGTGCCGCTCTCCCGAGCTCTCCCGGGGAGGCTCGGGCGAATCGGAGATTTGGTGCGCCCGAGGGTGCCGTTCTCCCGAGGTCTCCTGCGGAGGCTCGGGCGAATCGGACATTTGGGTGCCCGAGGGTGCCGTTCTCCCGAGGTCTCCCGCGGAGGCTCGGGCGAATCGGAAATTTGGGTGCCCGAGGGTGCCGTTCTCCCGAGGTCTCCTGCGGAGGCTCGGGCGAATCGGAAATTTGGGTGCCCGAGGGTGCCGTTCTCCCGAGGTCTCCTGCGGAGGCTCGGGCGAATCGGACATTTGGGTGCCGAGGGGGGCTGCTCTCCCGAGCTCTCCTGGTGAGGCTCGGGCGAATCGGAAATTTGGTGCGCCCGAGGGTGCTGCTCTCCCGAGCTCTCCTGGTGAGGCTCGGGCGAATCGGAAATTTGGGCGCCGAAGGGGCTGCTCTCCCGAGCTCTCCTGGGGAGGCTCGGGCGAATCGGAAATTCGGTGCTAGCAGAGTTCCAGGGCGTCTGTTCAAGGCGGCGGTGTCTCTCCGGTGTGGCGGTCGGTGACAGGGCGGCGATGGCCATATTTCGGCAAGACAGGGCTCGGCTATCTAGCGGCGGTGCCGAGGCAGACTTGGCGAACCTCGGCGGCCTTTCTCCGCAGCGCGAGGCGACCGGGGGTACTCGGAACGGATCTTAGGCGAGGCGGAACCTGTCGGCGGCGATGTCGTCGCGACGGTGAGGTTCCGGCGGGGTTAAGAAGGTCTTCTAGGAGATGTATACGCGTCCAGGGTCCAAGGCGATGGTATACCAACTACCAATTTTGGCTACCGAGCTTTCCAAGGTGCTCAGTTGTGGCGGCGGCGTGTCGCCGACGACGGCGGAAAACGGCATCGCGGCTACGACCAAGTATTGGTTCAATCGAATGCGGTCTTGTCAAATTGGTGAGGCCAGAGAGGCATACAACACTCTGGTGGCGAACTTAGCCATGGCATGACCTTCTTCTGGCGACGGCTCGCGGCGGCGCTCCGGTAAGGTTGCGGCGCACGCGGCCAAGGCGATTCAGGCTTCCTCTAGCGCTTAGATCCGCGTAGCTAGCTCGAGGGGGTCGTGGCGGTGCTCCACGACGCTCTAACCTATACGGTTGCTAGACGGATTGCTCGGAACGGGTGATTCGGTGTCGGAACGCGTCGGTGGTGAGCGCGCTCCGCCGAGAACGCGTCGTGCTGCGTTCTCGGTCTAGCAAGCTTGTAGTCCGGGGGTTTTGGCTGGTCGAGTGAGTGCATGGTGCAGGTGATCTTCCCGAGCCGGTATAGGCTCGTGCCGGCGCGTCCCGAGGGTGGAACGCCATGGCAAAAAGCAGGGCAAGGTTCGGACATGGCGTGCGATGGCTCACCGTGGTGTCGGTGAAGCTAGGATGGCGGTGCAGTGGCGAGTCGGAGCCGTGCAGAGCGATCGCAGTGCCGTGCCGCTCCTCGTCCGCAGCTCGGCTTCTCCTCCGTGTCCGGCTCCGGCGTGCTCCGCGGCGGCGGCGCTCCGGCAGCTTCTCCTCCTCTGCTCCGTCCTTCTCCTTCGCTCTCTCTCTCGGCTTGGTGCGGTGTGCCGGTCTGTGCTGCGGTGGCGGCGAGGGGAAATGAGGGTAGGGCTTCGGGGTGCTCCAATTTATAGGCGAGCTTGGCCAGCTCCAATGGCGAACGGTCTCGATTGCGCTCGGCCGATCGAAGGGCCGTGGCTCGAGTGGATCTAGGGCTCCGGATGGCGCGGGTTCGCTTGGCGGCCAAGAAAGGAGGGGACAGGAGGGGAACAGCGGGGTCCAGGGCTCTGCCATGCTGTCGGCTGTGGGACCGGGGTCACGCCATTCGCGCGACACCCCCGGCAGGCGCGTCGCCTTCGTGAGGAAGAAGAACAGTGGAGGCGAGAGTGGCTGACAGGCGGGGCCGGGTTGGCAGCGAGCGCGAGCGCGAGCGCGTGTGTGCCGGTCGCGCGCGTGCGCTGCCGAGCCGCGACGTGGGCCGCGCGCGGTGAGATGAGGAGAGGAAGGTCGGGCTGGCTCGGGCTGACTGGCTGGCCGAACTCACTTTCTCCTTTTCTGTTTTCAGTTTAGTGTATATATACATATATTGCCCATTTTAAATATTGAGTAAATACAAACATAAATTGCATTAAATCCCAAATGTGATGCATAAGTTATTATTCTATGTGATTGGAATTAAATGCAAACTACACTCCTTTATTTACCAATTTCATAATGAAACCTATATGCTTGCACAAGAAAAATGGGTTTTCACAATAAATAAATGAAAAATTTTAATTGGTTGGGATTTTTAGATTGTGTGGATTTTTAGGGTTGTTACAGAGGCTAACTAGTGGGCTCCGAATACCTCCACCCTTGGAGTTGGTGAAGCCCCTTGTCCTATTATGTCACATGGGTGCAGGGCCTCGCTTCCTTTGAATGGGGCATATGGCTCGACATTTTCGTGTCTGCCAGGCATTTGTTGGGGGCTACCATCGCTCGGTGGTCGAGACTGTCATCGAGCCCCCGAACCGTGAGTAGCAACAGTGGGGCTCTTGACCTATTTCTATTTTTTTCTAGATGGTGGCATGAGCGTACTCATTGGGTATAGCCCTGAGCCCCGAGTGATCGGTAGGATTAGCACAGGGGTCATCAATCAACTTCCATTTTACCAGGGACTTATTATACCTGTCGGGTACCCAACTATGGGGTACCCAACTTCAACACAAAAACATACTTCCCAAATAAAGCCCGGCCCAAAAAGGCACCAATCAAGGCCCATGCGGGAACGGCCCATGTTGACGGTGGATAACGTCAACTTTTACTAGAACTTTAGACACCAAAGGATACATGAATACACACTAGTCTAAGGTTTTAACTGACAGTTTTCACGAGTTTTGCATGTTCTGTATTATCCAGGGGCTATTCCAGAAAAGCATAAAAGAAGGGTTAAAGAGCATGATTACCACATAACTTAACCACCAAGGAAACAATCATCACGAGAACATTAGAAGCATCTGGAATACACCCGAGGCACCGGGACCCGAGACCCCACAGGGTGGGGCCGGCCGGCGCCCCCCTGCTAGGGTTTCGGCCCACCTTCTGGAGTCTTCTTCCACCGCCTTTGTGGAGTCATCTTAGCCATTGTTTCAAGTCGGTTTGATCCTACGGCGCACGTACATCCCACCGGGCTATAAATAAAGGGGCAGACCCCCCTGGAGGAATAAACCTATCATTCATTCAAGGCATCAAGTCCTCAAGCCATCAAGAGCCTCCTAGTTCATCAAGAGCCTCCTAGTTCATAGTTCTAGCCTAGTTAGATTAGAGAGTAGAGGAGTTCTAGTTCTTCGGCGGATCTGGAGCCCCGGCGTCTGTCTGGAGCACGGAGTTTGTTATAATTCTAGTTCTTTCTATATTATTGTATTCTTCATTATGATAAGGGAAACATTGTTCTTAATAGTTTATATGTTCTTGATTACAATAGTTTTTGTCTACTTTGATTACATGTCTAGTATAATTGGTTTGATCTTATTGAATTCATGTAATTGCTCGTATAGCGTTTATTCATGCGTACGATGGATAGATGATGAACGATATGTAGACGTGGTGTCTAGGTATTTTGTTTATCTGCGAGTGCACCCTGATGTGCCGGGTCGTGTGGTAGATCACGTAGGTGACAGCTGCGTTGAGTCCTCTGTAGTCCACCCCCCGTATGTAGGCCAGCAGGCACGGTCGCGAAGTTTGGTGATGACTCTGTTTTACACCTTTCCTAGATGATACCCTTTGCATGTGATCATGATATAGGATTAGTCTAACAATGATTGCTAGATGTAATTGCACTAATTAGAGTTATTCATTAATGTAGTTATAGAATTACCTTTGATATTAATTCCTTAGTTTATCCATTGGCTAGCTATTACTATGACTAGAGAAGTGCTCTGATGATTATCATTTTATTTATGATGCTTGATCATACTTATCACCTTTATCTTTATTTACCTTGTGACCTCTGCCTGTTATGAGTAGAGCAAATGACATCGGTAATGTCACTTATCCATTGTATACCATCACTATCAATATAACAGATTGTAGTTTATTCTTAGTCCTTCCCAGTGGTATAAATATAAATCGATAACCTGGTAGAACTCCCTAGGTAAAATGCTATAATGGTATAATTATCTGTCTGCTTGCAGAACTGATCTTATTTTATATTATTTATATTTATTTCTGCCTAATCACATAGATTAATATATGAAACCTTTATTTATTCTTAACATTATTAATTAGGGATGACAACCTAGTTCTTGCATAAGAATGTTGGTAATAGAAAGGTGGCTAGTTGCTAATGACAAGTTAATTAATTACCATTCATCTTCTAATCTCGCCTCTCATATTAAAAGTTATATAGTTATATTTGGCGACGTTAGTAGATGTCAACAAGCATTTTTGGCGCCGTTGCCGGGGAAGGCACATAAACTTAGGAAATATTGATAGCATATGTATACATAATGGATAAGATTGTATTACCGATTGATCTCTAACTCAAACAGGTAAACTCTTGTTTTTTTATTATTTGCTTATCTTATGCAGGGTGATGAATGAATGGTTTTTTTCTTCTAAATAATTATATTGACGATCCAGAGAAACTCCTGAGAAGAAAGAAGTTTGTAGAGACGAGGGAAGATTCCGAATCACTATCAAAAACACCCATCGTTTCTCGAGCTAGTTTATCAAAGGAGCCAGCTCCAACATTGGAAGAAGAACACTTAGGAGAAGATTTATCTCCTATGTTTTGAAGACATGGCTGAGAAAACGCTGCGCGAGTTCTCTGCCCCAACAATAGAAAACATCCGGACTGGACCAACAGTCAATACGGGAGAGAATGGATTCGAGCTCAAGCCTGCTCTTATCACCATAGTTCAAGCTAGCCAGTTTTGTGGAAAAACTCATGAAGATGCAAGAGCACACTTACAACACTTTTTAGAGATTTGCAGCACCTTCACGATTAGAGGAGTACCAAGAGATGCTATTTTACTCCGTCTTTTCCCATTTTCACTTTTGGGGAAAGCCAAGCAGTGGTTTTACGCCAACAAAGACAAGAACACTACATGAGACTGATGCTCAACTGCTTTCCTGGCAAAGTTCTTTCCTACAGGCAAGACAAATGCTCTGCGTGGGAAAATCTCAAGTTTTCAACAGCAAAATAACGAATCATTCACTGAAGCATGGGATAGATTCCAAGATTATATTGAAGACTGTCCTCATCATGGGATAGAGGATTGGCTACTATTGCAGACCTTCTACCACGGGCTTATCTCAAGCATCCGTGAGTCCATAGATGCTGCAGTTGGAGGAGCTTTTCTGTCACTTAAGCTTCCAGAAGCTCAAGCACTCGTTGAGAAGATGGCCTCAAATTCAAGTTGTAATGAAGAACGTACTCAACCTCGCAAGAGAGGAGGAGGCATCTATCATCTAAAGGAGACTGACATGGTCACTGCCAAACTAGACCTCATCATGCAGAAGCTCGACATAGAGAAGAAGGAAGTCATGCATATCAATGATTCTCGTATGACCTGTGAAGAATGTGGAGATTACGGGCATTCAGCTGCCAACTGCCCTACATTGCAAGAGGATGTGAACTTCATCAACAACAACACCTACTATCGTCCACAGCAAAACCAAGGATGGAATCAGCAACCTCGACAAGGTAATTACCAAGGTAATAATTACAATAATTATAATCTTCCGCTTTTAAGAGATTTAGTTACTGGTCAATCTAAATTATTAGATTAAATGTCTAGAAAGGTATTCTCGAATGATAAAGCTTTAGAAAATATAAATACTAGAATGGATACCTTTACTTCTGCTATAAAGAATCAGCACAGCTTTAATAAAATGTTAGAATCACAATTAGCTCAGCTTGCTGCTGCTGTCCCTCCATTTGAGAAAAGAAAGATTCCGGGCCAGCCGAAGGATTTAGAAACTGCTAACCTTGTTAATATTCACAATGCAACACAATACCAAATTGAGCCTGCAGATATATAGTGGATAGATCACCCACTACCTAAAATGATGGGAGACCCTGAAAGACCTGTGATTCCTATCTCTATAGGATGTCACAACTTTCCAGATGCTATCTGCGATTTCGGCGCAAGTGTCAACACAATGCCTAAGGTAATGTATGAGAAAATTTTAGGTGATCCTTTGTTGTACACAGATATGCGTTTGCAGCTTGCAAATCAGTCCATTTGCTACCCCGAGGGAGTACTAGAAGAAGCTGTTATCAGAGTGGGGCAATCATATGTCCCAATTGACTTCGTGATCATGGATACTGGAGGAGATGAGAAGGCACCCATTATCTTGGGACGACCATTCTTATGCACAACCAAAACCATCATCTATGCGGAACACGCCAAGATTATCCTCTCCATCAAAAACAAAAAGGAGAGATTTTCATTCAAGAACCGCATCCTCAAGAATCCAGCAGTCCCGAAACAATTCCATCAACAAGAAGAGCAACAACAACAACCAGCACCCAAGAAGAAGAACAATAGAAGATGGAGCAAGAACAAGTCCCAGCACGTATCTGAAGGAACCGCTCAACCAATCAATGCCATAAACACAGAAAATGATCATATGCTCCCGAAACCATTTCCAACAAAGAAAGGTGACCTAGGTGTACCAATCATCGAATGCACAATCAGAGACATCACTTTTTCCGACACCATCTGCGACACTGAATCAGGCGTCAACGTAATGTCAAAAAAGTATATGATGAATTATTTGATGATTTATCATTATACCCAACATATATTCAGTTGCAGATGGCGGACCAATCATTGAGATTCCTTGAAGGCGTAGTCAAGGATGTCATGGTAAGAATTCAAAATAAATATATACCCGCAGATTTTCTAGTTCTTGACACGCAGGGAGACGATGAATCACCTATTATTTTGGGAAGACCGTTCCTCTACACCGCCGAAAGAAGAGATCCAAGCACAAGTAGAAGAATGGATGAAGAGAGATGAAGAATCAAGAGAAGCATATAAGGAAGAGCTGGAGCTAGAAAAGAGAGAAGCAGAAGAGACAGAAAAGAGATGGAAGGAGAAAGAAGAAACATCTACTACACCACCGCAAAATGGGAAATTGACTGAGGTAACCTTAGACAATGAACCTACCGAGTAAGTCCTGTCGGTAAACTTTAAATTCCGTACCCTAGCCATAAGGTTAGAATGGTAGTTATCTAATTAAGTTAGCATTCATTAGTAATTTTGCTTAGCATATTTATTAGTACAATCATTTTTGCATAATAAAACCCATAAAAACATTTACTGCTTTATTTATTGCATCATAAATATTGAAGCCCCATGAATGAACCTATGGTAACCCTGTAGGCATATTTACTGCGGTGGCATAAAAATAAAAATAAAAATAATGATCTATATTTACTTTGTTACTTTATGAAAATCCTAAACCCCATGAGAATGAATATTCCCTATGGTGGCATAAAAATAAAAATGATTTATAGATGGTAGTAATATTTATAATTGCTTTGTTGCATTATGAAAATCTTAGGCCCCATGAGCATGAATATTCCCTGTGGTGGCATAAAAATTATTATTAGCAAGCATACATATTTGATTTCTGTATAAAAAAATTAGAAAATCCTAAAAAGAGAATCCTGTTAGAATCCTGCTAAAATCTATTAATTAAAATCAATTAAAAGAATAATCAAAGTGCTCATTGACTGACCGCTAACCTCTTGATAATTCGAGCCTCGAGTTTTGGTTTTTTGTTGGAGTATAACTATGCAGAAATAATATTATGATTAAGGAGAGAGTCTATTAGTGTCACCCACCAAGACTGTTATTAACCAACTCACTCTGAAGATCATTCAAGCACCAAATATTGCAAATATCAAGCTTGGGGGAGGAGCATCCCTTAGTTACCTGGTAACTTTATCTATGCGCTTATTAAGTCTACTTTATACAAACATAAAATACCAAAAATATGTGAACACATGAAGGTTCATCATAGTATCATAGGAAAATCTAAAAATATCAAAAATATGTGGGCACATGAAGGTCCACACCTTTCAGAAAAATACCAAAAATATGTGGGCACATGAATGTCCACACTCTTAAAGAAATTTCCTAATTAGGTAAAGAAGCTTAAGTTTCTGCTGGAAATATAAAATTAATCACTTATCATGGAGTGGTATTAAACCTAACCCCCTCTCCATAAGATTCGGTATTTTATTGGCAATTGAGTTTCAGAGGAAAATACAAGATCAAAGAGCTAGTTAACCCGACGTCCTTACACTGCCAATACACTGTTCAAAAGGATCACTTAATTTGTAACATCAAAGACCCTGTCAAACGTCAAGCTTGGGGGAGGGCACCATCCAATTAAAATCCAGCTAAGTATAAGTTTCCAATATTATCATTGTTACTATATCAGTTTTTTCGCGTGAGTTAGCTAGTAAGATAAAATTTGAAAACCAAATAAATATCTATCTATATATTAGAGTTTGTTTAGAGTCAGTCTAGACTAGAACTAAATTAAAATTGATGAACATTAAAATTTTATCTTGAAGATGATAAATAGTTGCTCTGTCACAATACTTTTCAAATGCCTAGTTATCAAACTTAAATTCTCCTGAATTTTAGATATTGCTGTTTTAACTTAAGATTTTACTCTGAACCTGAAACTTGTGGAGGCATATGTTTGAGTTAAGTTTAGGTAATTGATTGATATGATTCATAAAAGTTGAGCTACTATTTATCTTATTCCTAACATTACTAAGTTCTGGAGATTTATTTCGAAAATTTAAAATCTACATGATGAGCTCTTGTATGATAAAATGTAAATTCCTACCAAAGCTATATATGATACATCTAGATAGGAAAACCTTTTGCATACTCATGCTGCTTGCTTTACATTGAGTTCAGTCAACCTTTGTTATATACCATATGGGTGTTTTGTCATGCTTTTAAAACCAAGATCACGTACACACTTTAGCACATATGCATTATTCCTACCCTGAGAGTAATCACAACCATTTCCACTTTCATCAATGTTCATTATAAAAATGTTTTCTCCTGCACTAGGAGTGAATACCCAAAAATATATAAACCCCGTAGGACAGTCTTGCTATAATTGCTCTAAGTTCTTATTATTAGCTCTCCAGTTATTCATATTCAAAGGATACATGTGGCTATGAAAAATATAAAAAGGAGTAAAAGATGGACAAGTGTCCTAGCATTAAAACAATTGGTACTAGATGTCCACCTCCCGAATGAAAAAAAGAAGAAGAGAAAGAATAAAGATAGCCCATGCATTCTTCGAAGTTACAAAGGAGAGTGAATCATTTTCAAAGAGCAAAAGTAGAATTAGAAATAGCCACTAAATACCACATATATACCTATCCACCATATTCCATACACATGCACATCTTGTTTTGATTGTATGCCTCGATTCTCTGTAGATCCATTGTTTGACTTTATAACAGATGAATTGCAAGTATGCTTAAACCTTGTTATTGTCACTTTTATGAGCTCCACTATAAATCCTTAGTTATAGGAAAGCATAACATTAATGTCTTAAGTGAGATCCACAAATACTATATATACTGAGAGACTTAAGGTGTCATACAATTAAACTTCTGAGTTTTATTTTTAAAACTTGCAAAACTCACAGCCGCTGATGAAGTTGTTGTTAAGTGTGACAAACAGCCCCTAAATATAACCATTTTTAATTTGGGATTTGTCGCTGGCCAAATAGACAGCTAGAGTGGTTCTCTAGATTACGCAAAAACTGTTAGAAAATGAATTTTACGTAAATAATTTTGCAAGGAGATACGTTGGCAGGAGAAGGTGGAAAACAGCTTGTAAAATTTGTCGTCGGGACCCTGCTCCGGTCCGACCCCCAACGACGAGGGCGTGTGCGTGCGCCGGCCGCCAGGGCGGAGGGACCGGTTGTCTCCTATGTCAGGTTCTCTCCGCGTTTCTCCTCTCTTGTTTGTTTGGCGTGCCTCGGTTCGCTGATTTCGGCTCTTCTCAGCAGTTCTGCCTAGAGGTTTGCATCTCCTCGACTCGTCGCCGACCTCCTGTGATCCTGCCTCTTGGCCCTCCACTGAATATTCAAGACATGGAGGATTACCCCGCCATAGGTGCACAAAGTTGCAAACTCTACCTTGCTGTGCTCTAGAAATAATAAAGAATGTGCTAGGGTTCATGTAGATTTTGTGATAAATAAACACTGCTGTGGATTGATGTAGAAATTTATCTAGGAAATTTACAACAACTTCTATATACCGGTTTTCCAAGCTCTGGAAAGGAAATTTTTTCTTACCTGCATAAATTTAGACACGTCATTTATTGAGTTTTGCCATACTGTTGAGTTAGTTGGTGAGCTGAGAATGATCTATTTCAACATCAAGTGCACTGTACCATATTTTAAAACAAGCAGGAGCCTTGAATATATGCATACATAAATCATGAAAAGTACACTGGTGATCAGCAATGCCTCCCTGCTTTATTAAACTTTTTTTGAACGTAACTGCTTTATTAAACTTGTAGAACTTGCATAGTATTTCAACATGTTGCAGAATTAAAAGCATGGTTTATAGATGCTACTCCACCATGCTGCACTTTTTTTTGTTGTTGCCCTTTTAGCTATTTTCCTTCATACATTGATCTGACAATGGTGCCCTTATATTTGATGCATGTTCCTTCTAATGCTTTTTAGATCCCAACTGCCCCACCAAAATATTGTATTGCTGTTGATTTGCCTTTTAGATGTGCCCTCCATGATGTTCTTCACCACTTTTGGCACTTACAAAGATGCAATTTAATCAGAAACCCAAACTGAGTTGCTTCTTTCTTCCACTAGAACTGACCTGCATATTAGGTAACAGGTAGATTGTCTACGCCACTTGGCAAAGCAAAATACAAATGTTCTTTGTTTCAGACTTGCCTTATATTGCACACTACATCCAAGGATGAGCTTCATGTAATTTGCTCTGCCAAGTGACAAGTTATATTTAGCTAGGGAAAAATGTGCTGATTCAATTACTTTGTATGTTAATTTTGTTAGAGAAATACTGGATGCCATGAGACAAGTAGGCTCCAAATTTTTAGTACTCGATTTGTAGTATCTCAGTGCTAAATAATCCGCCCATGGTTTTTGAGGCGTTGCGGCGTCATGTGGTGCTGGGGGGCATGCCTGGACGCCCAGGTGATATGGGGTAACTAAAACCCTGTGGTGTCGTGGGGCGCCTGGGGTACACCTCAACACCTAGGCGACGCCTCAAAACCCTTGCTTCTGCCTAACCAAATAAAACTAGCTATACACATCCTGCCGAACAGAAATTAACTTACTATCATGTAGTGCACTTGTAGTCACTAAACTTTTCCATTTAGGCACTGAAAACTGCTGTCACTTGGTAACATTGCTTATTTGGTTATGCATACTTTGTCATGCATCTCTAATAATTTTTATATTGCACAGAGAAAGCAAAAATGCTTAACCACAGGAACCCACCTTTTTGTCTCCATCCTGTTGTGGAAATCCCTTTTGTGTATGATCGCTTGTTGGTCAACACTTGGCATTTGCTTCAGAAGAGCCTGCTACTGTTTTAGTCAACTACATATTTTGGTATGGAGAGAAACCTGCAATGCACATACTTCTGAATCTACGATATGTTCTAGAGACAAGAGCAAGACAAATGTGTATTAGAGCAAAGTCTAAACAAGGTAGTAATTTTATTTATATCTAACTGAATTGTAAATCATTTAATTAGGCATTGACATTGTTGATGATCACCAATGCAGAACACAGTGCTCCATCCACCATCCCTTTGGCATTCACATATTCACCTTTTAGTGGCAGAGGACCACAAACCTTGTGAGAAGGTAGAAATAGCTGAGGCCACCTTCACATGTTCATTTGACATTTGGTATTGAAGGAAACTGTTGTTGTTTTAGTCAACTAGATAATTTTGTGAACATCTTTTTGACATGTCTGCTTATTATGCGTGATTTCTTTTCATATTATAATAATGAATCTGCTTTAGTACCATGAATGTAAGCTTTGATCAGTGTTAGAAAATACCGGATAAACATTTCGTACTTAAGAATTCTGATCATGCGTGATATATGGCTAGAAAAGGACCAAATGGGCTCTCCACTGTTCGCATCAACTTATAAGCACTTATTTTGGCTTATTTTCAACTATAGAACAGTATTTTCCTCTCACAAGAAATCAACATAAGCCATTGTCAGCTTTCAGCTTTAGCTTCAGCGAGAGAATTGATCCAATGCGAAATTGAAATTGTATTATGAAAGAAGTCATTCCTGTTCAACTACAAGTTCAGGCCTAATGTCTAGTGCTACATCCATCAAAAAATCATGCAATTCTAGATATGGCCACAATCAAATATCTTAAGTTTGACTGAATTCATAGGAAACAATATCAACATTTATGTCCCCAAATAGGTTTACTATGAAATATGTTTTATAATTAATCAAATTTGAAATCTCTCACGTGGCTGTCCTCGATGTACCAATCATCGAAGCCAAGTAGAGAATTTGGAATGTGGCCGGTTGGCTAGCCAGTTCCAGCTTAGGATGGGTATGTGGGGAAGAAGCTCCTAGCATTTTTCAGGATGATTTTCGTTTCCTATTCCAGTCTTGCAAGATCTGAATAGGATTGGGAATGGTTATGAATTTTGAATGGTTCCGTTGGAGTTTCGCCCGCCTGGTACTTATTCAGTATCATAACGCACATTTTTTAATAGATTTGGTCAAACTTCAAATCGTTTGACTCATTGAAAAGTGAGAATTACATTTTTTTGGGATGGAGGCAGTAGTTTCTAACCATATGTGCAATATGGCCTGCTGTTCCTTGCTTCCTTCTCTAATGTAGCATACCTGTCTAAATAACTCTACATACATTTCTTGTAATCTGTCAGATCTAGTTAACAACAATTTCAGATGATATATGTACTGAACCAAGAGAAACGCCTTCTTTCTCTATTACAAGTCTAGGTTTCTGCAATCTTTGCTCTTTTTTTTTCCCATCCAAACTGAAGTAGTTTTCTGCAGCTGCCATACTTTGGCCGGTAGGGTGTGCACCAATTTCTAGGGATATTTATGCCAACTTTCAAACTTACTATGTTGAGGATTTAAATGAACCTCTTATGTTGAAATCACTCTAGCAAGTGAGATTGCATGCTGACAAATGAACTAAAGAAATGTTTGCATCTTTAATTTGACAAGTGTGCCTGAAGTTTCTACGTTTCTGATACATGACTTAATGCTTTATTGTTTGACACTATCCTCCAAATGTGGTCCATTTTATGTTTAGTCTTTATGCTATTTATATATATCTGCATAGTGGAATTAAAAGGCACACAGCCAATGCAATACTAGCTAAGTTCTATTTTTTCTTTCCTCAAAGTGCACCTGTTACTTATTCAAATCTATAAATATATCCCATGCCTGCACACACTCTGAACGATCATCTCATCTCATCATCCTCCAAGGAATACAATGCCTACCTATTGTTATCTCCAGCAATTCTTGAACTCCTAATGTAGCATCGCTTACCCTTGTAAGCTGACTATTGTCACTTTGCCACTCAAGTAGAAATATTCTGCATAGGCCTTTCTGAAAGTAAAGGCACTTCCCATTTTCAAATAGCAATTGCTATGATAAACTGATGGAGCATTCTAGAGTCTTCAAATTTGTAACTTGAAACTATAGAATCACATTCAAGCAATTTTTTATTCATATGATAGCTGCAACATTGAATTGAGCTAATTATACCACTTTATTAAATCTGAAATGCATGCTATTTGTCGTATTCACCTTCTCCATAAAGAAAAAAAAAGGTGTATGCAATGTGGAATATGGTTCTGTAACTTTCTTGCTAAGTTGTGTTAATGATGCCCTTAAGCAAAGATTCCAATATTATTATGTTCGTGCATTAACTTACGCATGTGCAATAATCTTTCCCTTACAAGTACAATTTGATTAAGGGCCTGTTTGGATCCATTACCAATAAAATTTAGCAAGCGAATAGCTGCTACTTTTTAGCCAGCTAATTTTTAGTAGGAGGCCATTTGGATCCACCTGCTAATAGGTGGTTGGACAATGAGTTGAGGGTGCATATGAACTATTAGCACCTATTAGCAACTCCAAACCAGCTAATGGAACTAATAGTTAGCAGCCCCCTAGCTAATAATGAGCAGGTCTATTTGGATCCAATAGTAATGATTTTAGCTGCTAATTTTTAGTGCTAATGTATCCAAACTGGCCCTAATACACAAAGGGACTTTTGTAGCTTCTATCTATACTTGTTCCAACAGGTGTGTATTTATTTTTCAAGAGAGGCATACTTCATCACCTTTTCCTGCTTATCTATCCCCTTTGCATATCCATTCTTTATGATCTTTTCCATATCCACTTAGTTTGCACTGTCTCCTTAGCATGACATAAACGACTCATGAGAAATGACTTAGTGCTTTAGGTGGTTCAGGACTTATGTTTCTTGAATCTGGTGTTATCTCAGTGTAGATATGTCATGGCTAACATGATTGCTGGTATTACCGCTAAACTACTTCTATTGTTCCTTGCAAGTTATGGCTGTATTCTGTATGTAGAGTCACACAAAACTAACCCACTCTACTTTCAGCTATTTTATGTCAAATCATGCTTCAAGAAAAAATATTTATGCAATGTCATTGGCCGCAAAATTCTCATGGGAATCATTTCATTGTTCTTCTTGGATCACTGCCACACATTGGCTGGTCTGAAGTGCTACATCAATCAATATAGTTGCATCCTTCCTGGTCAAATGCTTCATAAATTTATTAGTGTTCTTCTCTACTGTTTTAAGAAACAAATATATCTCACAGTCAATCGTTGTTAGATGAACAATATAGAATAAGTGAGACAATGAAGGTGAGGAGTCTTTAGTCTTTACAATAGTCTAGTGCATTAGATGGATTTGTTATGAGATCTAACTCTTGTGCTTATTAACCCCTATTATACCCTATAGCTATTTCTATATATTTCCAGCCAAGTTCTAGGCTAGTTTCTGATATAGTTTACCTGTTTTTGATGTAACATTCTACAATATGAACTTGCTTTCGGCTGAAAAAGTCATCAGCAACAAAAGAGACTGGAAAATGCCTATAGTTATTTAATATAAATAGACTACTTCATAGGATAGATTCTCAAGCTTAAAAGGTGCAGTTGTATATTTCAAGCTACATGCACATGCAACTTTGCCATTACTATAATTAGTTATCAAAACACAGCAGGTACAAGCATGGAACAGGAAATTTGTTCTGCCTTGTTAGTGGCTCTGGCCCCTTTTACTTTGTTTGCAGTTGAAATACCCAAATCTGACACCTTTTCTAGTCTTTTATTTTCACACCATTATGATGGATGAAAACATGGTTGTGTACTTGCTTGGTAAACACAAATTACAAACCCATCATGATAGGATCACAAAATATGGTTCTGTACTGCTTCCTTGATAAACACAAATTACAATGAGGATTCTGATTCATCTGTCTATTTTCTTGAAGAAATTTGTTGGCATGTACTGAACTTTACTGTTCCGATCTCTGACTTTCTCATTAGTGAACATTATGCTTTAGTAACCCTGCATTTTTTTTATGGAAGGTGCCTATATTGAATGAACATCGATTTTTTGAATATTTATTTAGAGCAAATGGAGTACAATGTTCTACACTGCACAATTGAAGAGGACAAAGTGACATCAACCTATCATGTTATATTATCCTTTTCAGTGTACACTGCCTTTTCTGCAAAGAACCTATGTACCACACTTTGTCCCCAAATTATAAGTCGTTTAGGCTTTTCTAGGTACATAGGTTTTTTTTTTTCTATGCGCCTAGATATACGATGTGTCTAGATACATAATCAAAGTTATGTATCTAGAGATACCAAAACGACCTATGAATCGGAACAGAAGGAATATAGTACACACCTTAAATTCGACAATCGACGAAACAAATTTCGTTGTGCCTGCTCCAATTTGCCATTCTATAAAACTTTTCATCTGTCATTTTGCTTGTAAACTTAAATGGGCACACTCCTTTGCCAGTGGTTGATTTCTGTTCCTTTCTCGTCCACTCCAGCCCAAGGAATCCACTTCTATTGAGGCGTGTACAGTTTTCTTTTTTCTTTTTTTCAGTGCCCAGACACCGGCTATCAATTGAAGCATTGCTTCGTAGCTCTTCATAGACTGCCTTTTCTTTTATGATGTCACAATTTTCAGCCTATGGCCAAGTAAATGCCTTTCTCGGATACTGTTCGAAACTTTGTATTGAATGGGAGGAATTGTTACTGCCCACCATTACTGGATACAATTAAGTCCTCATTTCCAAACTATAGCTCACTTTAACTTTGTCCTAAGTGAAACTTTGACCAATTTTTATAGAAAAATGCACCAACATCTAGTCATCTACGAACATTAAGTAGTTTAATTAAATCTACTATGAAAGATATATTAATAGTGCATTTATTTGGTATTGTAGATGTTGCTATATTTTTCTAAAACTTGATCAAAGGTAGAGAAATTTAACTTATCATAAAGCTAAAGTGATGATTATACTTTTTGTATGTTACTCGCAACTCATGCCTAGACTAATACTTAACCTCAGATCAATATCTTTTTTCACTATATGACATAATACTGCTTAATCAAGGTTATAAATTAGAGGGGTTGGAATAATGTAGCATGTTTGATATTGTTGAGCCTCATTGATGCTTTATATAGACTACAGATCTTTGAGAGCAAAAAGAATTTTCTAGTTTCGTTATAAAAAAAAAAAGAATTTCCTCGATAAGGCAGTTGTCTCGGGATTGATACAAATTCGAAACTAAAGTATCTGTAGATATCCCAGTATACTCTTAAGTATTAACACCTTTTCCCCGCCCTCCCCCTTCCAGACTTCTTTTTCTGAGCATCGCAGTGCTTTCATTAATTCATAGCAGGATTACAATCTTCGGCTGCTAGTCCCACTAACCAATCTGGGATATAGTCAAGCCAAAAGCGGGAGCACTCGATGGCTCATGCTTGCACAGCAGTGGGCCACCGAGTTGGCTTCCCAACACGCCCACTCAACTCTAAAATCAACAAAACTCCTGCCTAACTCTGCGATATCGAAACAAAGCCCTCCAATGGAGGACCTCATACCAGACCGATCCTCCAGCAAAGTCATCAAGCCTCGGCAATCAACCTCCAAGATAATTTGATCATAGCCATTCTCCACTGCGAGCTCCATTCATTCCTTTGCCGCCAAGGCCTCGGCCGTTAAAGCATCAGGCACATCATCGGGCCACCTTGCCGCTGCTGATTACAAGCCCCGAATGATCTCGGATAACAATCCCCACACTGCCAGTGCACGAGTTGGAATCAAAGGCGGCATCGGTGTTCACCTTACCCACCCCTCCCAGACTTGAGAAGAAGCCAAAGGTATCCCTTACTGCTACTTGCATCGAATCTTCTGTTGTTTCAACCTTGACTTGTTGCTGGAAGGGTATACTTCTGCATGTCATGTCCTGTAGTGCTCTACCTGCAACAATGCTGGGTCTGAGATGATTCATGGCATGTGAAACAGCATTCACTCTTACCGAAAGGGTAGTTGGAGCTGTTCATTCACCAAAATAAAGGAAACATCATTCTGAGAGTGCTCTCGCTGCAAGAATCCCCAAAAGCGATGGCTCAAGAGATCGCATTGTACGGTAGTGGGCTGGGTACAGAGGAATCTAGTGGGAATCCTGGAGCAAGTATACTGGAAGAATGGCAGGCATGAGCTACGTCTCAGTGGATCCTCCATCATTAAAAGATGGATCCTTGTAGCATGTGCTGAGTGTGCAGCATCCAGCATGAGTGATTTGGGTCTGATTGGTGCCAAGCAAGGTACTGCTCTTGTCTAGGGCAATAAGGCCACAATTTGCTTGCAGCCACTAAGGAAGCTTGTTAGGTTCCCCATTTTTTGTGCCTCATGGCAGGTGGGCGTTAGTTTCCTGGGGAAGAAACTGGGTTTGTGCGAGTTGCATTATGTGCATATCGTATGTATATCTTCTTAATGCTAGCAACAAAGAAAATGGTGTCTGGTTATAAGTCGAGTGGAAAATACAAGAAGTTAGGTGAATGGTGAACCCATTATATATATTGCTATGTTGCTCAACAGAGCACATCCCACCGGAACTGCGTCATTAGATTCAGTCCTTCACACCTGACCCTGTTTTGATTGACTTTTTAGCTGTGATCAACCTACATGGTCAGCTAAATAAAATGCTTTTCTTGTCCTTGGAACTTACCAGATCACCACTCATTTACAGTTCACCCATGAGAAAATTTTGCTTCTGCTTACTACCCTCATTAAAATTAGAAGTACATAGTTCCTCCTATGTTTTCATGTTCTTTACCTCTCCTTCAGAGTAGAGACTACATAGCTAGCTGTGCTGCATAAAAGTAGGATTAAGTGAGGTGGAAAGCAAATTAGCAGTAGGTTAAGGTAGTAAGATAGTAAGGACCTCTCTTGAATTTGAAACTTTATTGAAAATTTTTGACTGTCCATCATTGCATTAGATTTTTTAGTTATGGGCAAATTTTGGTTCATTCGAGTAGAACATGGGATTTTGGCTAAGTGCAATGGCAATTCTGGTAATTCTTGTTTGTTTGGAGTTGACATTTTGAAATGTTAGGCCCTACCAAGGAGAGATGTTGGGGACACCACTATTTTGTAGGGAAAAAAATGAAATTAGGTATAGCACTTGGTCAGTCGTTTTGTAGGGGGTCATTTGTCAGGTGCAGTGCCACAATATAGTGTTATAACATGAATTGCTGATGGCTGAAAAGTTAGGTCTAATAATTCTTTGATGCTGTGTTGTAAACAAGATGGTCCATGAACAATCATTGAAAAAGTTCAAGAATGCTGACATTTCTGATTTACCTAGGCCCTGCAATAAAAATTGTTTTCAGCTAGTGTTGTCATGGTACCTGACACTGATGTAAGCTACAATTGTGCCAGATGCTGATCAGTTCTTATTGTTTATGGATGCTTCTAGGATATTGTTTCAGGCGAACAGTTCTGTGGAAACTTCTAGGTTATCTTCAGGAATAGAACACACATTTCATAACAAAGTAGCTTACATAACTCTCAGAGAATCATTCATATTAACTGCATGAGATCATTGCTGGGGCATTAGATGTGGCAGAATAAATCATGGCACAAAATGGTTGCAGACTTGCAGTTGCTTTTGCTAATATATTAAGTTCTATCCTTTTTAGGCATCTTTGCCTTTTCAGGCTTAGCTCTTACAGTTAGAATTAACTGTGTACTCTTAAATCTTGCCATGAAAAAAAAATTCTCGTGCTTGTTTAGGTCTACTATTACACCTTATGTACAGTTCTGTGATTAAACTGTATCACGAGGCTCTGATATCCTATGCATGTTCTCTGTTGTGAAACCTTGCCACACGTCTGCCTGAGTCACTAAGTGATCCTCCATGACTCACCTTTCTTTAGTATTTTTGGATGGGCCTACTTGATCTGAATCAAAATGAGACTCTACATAGAGTATATAGGGCACACAACTAGCTTAGCTAGGCCATGCATGCAAAAACTGTACATAGAACTCTAGAAGACAGACACCTTCAGAATTTCCTCCTCTCTACTTGTCAAATAACAAAGAGTCCCACTAGATTGCCCAGGCGCCAACCTCTTGAAAAGAACCAGTATTCTTATAAATCATTCGCATCAGTCTTCACAGTGCCTTCTGGAGATGCACACATATCTCCCCCATCCTTCTCTCTTGCCCATGCCTACTTCATAAACAGCAAAGTTGCCTGGTTATTTTGTATCACCATGAAGTTCGAAGCCAACACATCCATTTCTTGCTAGTAAGATCAAGAAAACTTCATTGAAGGCTACTTCCTACCCAAACCTTCATGGATCCTTGGAGTGAAAGTGAGGGCAAGAGAACCCATGATCCTATCTTCAAATGTTTCAGCCAAAACCAATGCCTCGACCACTTTAAGGAAAGGAGTGCAGATGCTGCTGTTGCTCTCTCTGAGAGATGTGGATGCATCTGGGTTTCAGGTCCAATTATCGTGGGTGCAGGACCATCAGGACTTGCTGTTGCTGCATGTCTCAAGGAGAAGGGGATCAGCAGCCTTATTCTTGAGCGCTCCAGCTGCATAGCATCCCTCTGGCAGCTCAAGACATATGATCGTCTCAGCCTTCATCTTCCTCGGAAATTCTGTGAGCTTCCTCTCATGCCTTTCCCTGCCAACTACCCGATATACCCCTCAAAGCAGCAGTTTGTAGCCTACCTGGAGAGCTATGCTGCAAGTTTTGGCATTTGTCCCACATACAATCGCACAGTGGTGTGCGCAGAATATGATGAACAGCTTCTGTTATGGCGTGTGAGGACACAGACTTCTGGCACAACGGGAGATGGTGGTGGAGTATGTATCTCGGTGGCTTGTTGTGGCAACTGGTGAGAATGCTGAGCCTGTGCAGCCAGATATTGGTGGTCTACAAGAGTTCCCGGGAACAATCATGCACACCAGTGCATATAAAAGTGGCAGTGCATTTACTGGGAAGCGTGTTCTTGTTGTTGGATGTGGAAACTCCGGGATGGAGGTGTGCCTAGACCTCTGCAACCACAATGCAGAGCCCCATATTGTAGTTAGAGATGCTGTACGTGACTCCTCTCTACTTCTCAATTGCTTTTCTTTCCTATGTTATTAAGCATTCTTAATTAGTTATACTGTTCTATGACTTATATCTGTTTCCTACTCTTAATTCTGTAAAGTGATAGTGCTGTAATAACAAGAGGTGCCTCCTTTCCTCTCAAAAAAAGAGGTGCCTCTTTGGTTGCTATTTTTGGTTGTTTATAAGTGCGTTTAGCCTGTGGTAGTTATCAGCAACTTGTGCTTTTCTCAAGCTCATGAGCGTAAGGAAGGCTTAGAGCCTCAAAAAAATAACTCTGTTGCATTGAAAGCAAGACGAGTAGCTTTATTTGCCTTAAGTTATGCTAGTCCAGGGTAGTTCTTAGGAAAGCGAGATATTCTTGGGAATGAAGGCTTCTGGGGCTGCTATTTGTATTCGGGTTAGTTCTTTCTCGGGATTCATCCCCATCCGTGTGTACTTGCAGCTACTCTAACCATCTCTGTGCGTGTTTCACATCCGTGTATGTTCTTTTGGTTCTTTCATTGCTCTCTGCTAATAATTTTCTTGCCCCAAGGGCAGTGCAAAGAGTATTCTTGTCTATACTTGTTTAATGAGAAAACTATAGTTTGCATGCACTAGCCATGGGTCCCCATCACCACCACGAGAGTATAGCATAAGTTTGTCACTTTAAAAGAAACATTAACAAAATGGCTTGAGAACCTACCTTTCACGACTAGGTGCATTCCTTTCTCACAGCTCTTTCAGCTTTGAAAGAGCTTATTGTAATTAAAGTAGTTGCAATCTGCGTTTACATTGTATACTATATACTATGTTGGAGATAAGGGTATAAGTTTTGCCCAAGGTCCATGTTTCAAAAGAAAAATGTCCTGTGACATGTTGCTACTTGTAGCATGCAGAAAGCAGCATTTGGAGTACAGATATTTATTCTGATTAGTTGTCTGATCCAATCATTAGTCAGATGTTGCCTTTTGTGAGCTGAGCCCGGGCTAATATTGTGTTCATAATTGGCAGGTACACATCTTGCCCAGGGAGATGCTTGGTCACTCCACCTTTGGTCTGTCAATGTGGCTGCTCAAGTGGCTCCCAGTCCATGTTGTGGACCGTGTTCTACTGTGCATAGCGTGGGCTATGCTTGGGGATACTGCTCAGCTCGGGCTAAAGCGGCCGGCCTTTGGTCCTCTTGAGCTCAAGTCACTGTCAGGAAAGACCCCAGTTCTTGACGTCGGCACATTTGCAAAGATCAAGTCTGGTGATATCAAGGTCTGTTTCACGCAACCGAGGCTTGTTTGTTCAGTGGAATCAATTGATCAACCTCTGCCTTGATTTAGTCCTGACATGTATCTTCCCCCATTGATTGAATTGTGCAGGTGCGACCTGCTGTAAGACAGATATCAGGAAGAGTGGTGGAATTTGCGGATGGCAAGTTATTGGAGTTTGATGCCATTGTGCTCGCAACTGGCTACAAGAGCAACGTTCCCTTCTGGTTGAAGGTACTTTTAACTTTTTTAGTAGACTGACATTTAGGTATTGTGGAGGTATGCCACTTTGGGCTGGCATTTATCTGGAAAGCCAAATCTGACCATGTAATGAAAATACTGTAACTACTTAGAACAATAAGCTTGAAGTTAGACAAGAATAATCATGTCTTTTTAAGATTGATTGACTGTCATTTGCCAATTGATTGATGTAGTGGAAATAGATTGGTGAGATACTACTGTTCTAATGATCCATCCTCCTGATAGCTAAATCGGTGTTTTGAATTGTTCAGGACCGAGTGTTGTTTTCTGAAAAAGATGGCTTGCCAAGAAAAGCATTTCCGAACGGGTGGAAGGGTGAGAACGGCCTGTACTCGGTTGGGTTCACCCGGCGTGGACTGATGGGGACCTCGGTCGATGCCAGGAGGATTGCCCACGACATCGAGCAGCAATGGAAGGCCACAGGGACGCGTCCGGATGGTTCCTCTAGCTCTCCTCGCTTCTGTTTACCATGATGACGGGAGCCGTGTCATCTCGCTGATAAGCTTGTGAATATACTAGCGGTAGGTTTGGTGAGTGATACGATATTTGGGTGTTGGGGCTGTGAGTTGCCAAAGGGTGTGTGCATTCTGTTGCTTTGTTGCTTGCTTGTGTTGTGCTTGTATATGTGGTGTTTTTACTGTCGATTTCTGCGTTAATTTGTCGGTTTTGATGACTAACCATCCTGTAGGGCATAGGCATCCTCGGGGGGTGAGGTGCCCGTGTTCTCAGTTGACTTGCCTCTACTGATGATGAATGGATCTTGCCTGGTTTTGTTTTGTGTACGGTTTCGTGGCACTTGCCAAGCAAATTAAAATGATCAATCATATCTGGATTCCTGTTGCTGTGGTCACTGACCTGTTATTATGTTACTAGCTAGCGTGCTACTACGATGATACTGTATATGGCTTTGCTCCATCACGTTACTTTCGGCATGGAGCTTTTGGATGCTTTGGAGTTGGAGATCCATGCTGACTCCAGGACCCATGCCCTACAGGCTTAAACAAGGTCTGTCCTTGAATAAAGGACAAGGTCGGCTACCTACTGGGAATCCGTTTCTGCTTTTGTTGGCCGTGCGCAAAAGTTTTGGTTGCTGGGCAGCGAGCAGCAATGCAACCTTTGCGTTGCGTGTCACCGGCGAAATGACAGTTGGATCGTGTATGCCTGCCAAAAGGGCCTCCACGGCTCGGCACAGAGCTCAGGCGGGGACCTACAACTACAGTCTACAGAGGTCATTGGGGGGGGGGGGGGGGGGGGTGCTTTGCTTTTCACTGTGGGAGGGAAAAAGACTACAGCATGCGGCGCTAATATCTGTCCTCGACTTGCTTAGGAAGGCAGGATTTACTACGACTGCAACTAATTCAAGAGAAAATTACTATTCTATAGCTAAAAAGTAGTTTAACACTTGAGTTAGGTAAGCTTACTTTTAGCCATAGAACAATATTTTTCTTTTATAATAATTTAGTTGTATAATTCAGTAGTCAAATTTCAACTTAGCCGACGTCATTTCATATGTGTATGCATGAATGCAAAGATTTTACCGGCCGGCTGCTTTACTATTGTACTCCGCCGTTGGCGACGTGGATGAGTTGGTAACACGCGTCAAGCGATTCAAGGTTTAGCTAGCTAGTGTTCAGACGTCAAGGCTGTCTAATGATTGCTTCTTAATAAACAATTGTAGATGAGATCTAAACTGATCGAAATGAAGATAAGCAGAGCAGTGAGTCGAGGCGTCCGTGCTGACGAAACGGAGATCAATTTTGAAGCGTCATTTATAGCACAGGGCAGCGCACATGCATGCGCGTCTCTGGTCCATCGATGCATCACATTCACGTCGTACTACGTTCTTGCAAGCACCAAGAGGCAAGAGCTATAGCGCGGGCACAATGATGAGCATGAGCTAGCTAGCTATAGCTGGGTAGGTATATAGCAACGACGCAACGTTTGTGATTTCGCAACAGTCAACACCACGTCCGGTCACGTTAGAGAGACGGCACCGGCAGGGTTTTTATTACCGACCGGTAGCCGGTAACCGCCGGCCGGCGGTACCGGTATACCGGTCCGGTTTGACCGGTTACCGGTAGAAACCGGTCGAATTCAAATTTTGAGTTTGAACCCCAGTTCAATCGGTTCCGGACCGGTATACCGACCGGTTTGACCGGTTACCGGCCGGTTTGAGCGGTTTACCGACCGGTTTGGTGGTAACCGGTCGCATTTTCAAATTTCAGATTTATTTTTTTTAAAAAAAAATGCTAAAAAAATTTCTAAAAATAGTTCATGATTTATAGAATCCAATGATGTCAAAGTTTTTCAAATTTGAGTGCGTTTAGTATATTTTTCGACCTTCATGATTTAATGGGCCTAACGGGACTTAATGGACCTTTTTTTTTTACTTTGGGACTTCGAAAAAAATTCTAAATGTAGTCAAATTTGAAAAATTTTGACACCATTGGAATCTATAAATCATGAAGTATTTTTAGGAATTTTTTTACCATTTTTTCCACCGATTTTAAATTTAAAATTTCGGTTTTTTCAAACCGACCGGTACCGGTACCGGCCCGGACCGGTATGACCGGTAACCGGCCGGTTACCGCGGTAACCGGTCGGTAAAAAAAACCCTGGGCACCGGTCAGTCGCAGTATCACTATCACTGTCACTGGATCTCTCCCTCTCGATCTCATCTCGAATGTCTGCCTGGTCGATGTGATCGCGATCGATTGATCGATCGATCTCACTGCGAATTAAGAACCGTGCATGCACAGCACAGCACACCGACAACGTACGGGTCGTCCGTCGTCGGCTATATTAATATTATGGGACGCTGCACCGGGTGCAAGCAGCATGCATGTGCGTCCATGCTCGCATCGATCGTCCGTCCAAGGAGAAGCGAACGGAGAAGGGAGTGCATCCATTGTAGCGTCCATCCCGCCTGGACTAGTACGTTTCCGGTTGTGCCATCATCAGCCGATCGAATGATCGGTCGGTCGAGCCAGTTGCAGTGGCTTGACTATGGGGGTCCATCTATCATAGTATCTCATCATGAGGCCTGTTCGTTTCTCCTGACCAGATGACATACTAGCTCCTCGCATTCAGTTACCAGTGGATGGACGCACGCAGAGATTCGCGTAATCATGTCCTGCGCCGGCGGATGATTACTGGGACGGCGCGACGTGCTCCGATCCTATAACGCTAGCTGTAGGTTCTCCTTTCTTACGCAGTGTGGCGCCGCCGGCGCGTCGTCGATCGACACGCGCGCATACATGCATGCAGTTCCCAGTCCAACAGGGCAGGCAGCACGGCGCCACTCGGCCACCACTGCAGCGCAGCCGTTGTTGTCTGCAGTGCAGATCCGGACGGGACGCTTGTGCGCGCCGCCCGGGTTGGGGGGCAACAAAAGGCTCGCGCCGAGGCCCCTAGCTAGGACACTAGGACTAGGAGCTAGGGCCCGGCGACGAGACACAAAAGGAGCGGACGGCATGCAGCCGAGATGGACGGAGTCATGGAGATGGACGCGCGGCCGACGAGCTGGCTGCTAGCTACTGGACCACATGCCGAGCTAGCTAGCCGGGCGGAATTAACCCACCAAGGACCCGGCACATGCGCGCGTGCATGTGCATGCATGCAGTGCAGTGCAGGCCGGGACGGGTGCGCACCGTGCTAGCTCGATCAGCCCTCCTCCGACTCCGATCCTATGCCATCCGGGCCGGGACGCCCATCCCTTTTGTTTTGCCCTTTTGGCACGAGAGAGTAGTGGCCACGCGTGTACCACCGCCTGCACTATACTGTAAGCGAGCGAGCTAGCCTCGGCGGGCCACACTCGCACGCACTGCACCTCTCTCCCAGGTCCTTGGAACGAAAATCCCGTGCCTCGCTCTCCTGCTTTTCGAGCATGGCAGGACCAGCTTGCCTTGGCCTCTCACGATCGCGGGCCTAGTAGCGGGCTGTGGCTGGCTGGTTTTCGATCGATCGTGCCATGGTACGTGCGGCAGAAATACACGCATGCATGCATGTTTCTCCTACCTAGCTACTGGAGTATAGTATACTTTGGATGAGTGCAATGAGGAAGGGTGTGCATGCAGTGCATGCCGCCGGGCTAGCTGGACCTGGACCGGTACATACATAAAGCTGGCCGGCCGGGTGCGTGCTATCTGTATCTTGAACTAGTATCTCCTGAATGACAAGGCCTTCCTGATCCTGATGATGAATCACGACCGACCTTCCGTCTAGGCGCCACTTGCCGCGTCTTGTCAGGGAATATACACCGGAGATTCGATCTCTCGCAGCCATGTCACAAGGTGCAGTGCAGTGAGCTGAGTGCGCGCTAGCTGCAGCTAGCAGGGTTGCGTTACGTTATTGGTCGAGACCAGCATTTGCCGGATGCCCTTTTTGTGGCCAAAAGCGACAGCATTGCCATAGGAAACCCATCACAGCGACGAAAAGTCAATGCTAACCAAGCAAGGCTGTCTGTGTTAATCGATCAATCGAGCCGCTAGACGATAGCAGCCCTGTGCTTGGTCTAAATCGAGAGTAGCAGCCGCTAGTGCGTGCTCGGACGGTGAGCAGTACTGATGCGCTCTGCTCGATCGACCTGTGCTCTCAGTGTGCGTGCTCTGTCGTCGTCCTAGCTACTAGCTAGTGCCTCTCCAGCTCCACGGAAGGGCCGGGCTTCACCTTTTGGCGTCGTCGCCTGCCTCTCCCTCCTTCCTGCCCAGGCACTGCATGTCTGCATCTGCATGCACGCCCAGCGGACAGTGCTGGCTGGTATCTGCATGCTGCTAATGCGGTGTAGAATCTATGTCGACCTGGCCGAGATTTCATGCTAGCATCCACTACTGCCGCTCCACAATGACAACCGGGCATGCAAAGTAGAGCGCGTCCACCTCCACCAGGTGGTAGGCTGCCAGCAAGTGGTTGACGCTTCCGACTGCCTTTATTCCCCAACTCAGCCAGGCATCAGGCATCCGCATGAATCTAGAGATTCATCCAACTAGCTAGTGCTAGCTTATTATCTGCAATGCGCCCTGGAGAGACGACGACGCCACGGCTTGCGTCACGCCCATGCACCAGACGTACGCGTGCGTGCTTACTCTAGCTAGTATACAACCAGAGTGTGACGAGCAGCCGAAGATGTCACTGCTGGTATATAAGTGGAGCTGATGCGTAGCATGGCATTCGTCATCGTACGTGCGTGGCTCTGCATGCATCATATTTCGATCATTGTCAGTTTGAGGAAATATATAAAATTTGCTTAATTACTACGCTGTATCTGATCCTTGAGTCTATATAAACCCGTGCGATCCGTATATATCCTTCAAATTTGAGTATAGATCCCAGTGGCGGGGTGTGCATTTGGCTTTGTGGGTACAATGCTTTCTAATTTGTGGGTGTGAAAATTTAGCACTTATCACGCACCTTTTACAAATTTTTATGGGTGCCACTACATTCAATATAGCTCCGGCGCCCCTGGTCCTGTAATATGCCGTACACAGTTTTTTCAAGAAAAAAAAAATTAACATGTACATACAATTCACTCTCGAGTCGTTTTTTTAAGGAAAGTTCACTCGATGAGTCTCGTATGCAGAAGAGAAGAAATGAAAGCCCGAAAAGGCCCATATAATAAATGTCACGCAATACTGATAGGCCCAAATGTATTCCAGCTGGAGGCCCGGCCCAATGAGGAATCAGAAAGTGTGGCCCAAATAAATTTGAAGGGTTTCTTTGGTTCAGCCATGAGCTATGAAAAAACTACATTAAACTATGAAAGAAGTTCTTGTGAGCTACTCCCTCCGTCCCACGACGACTGTTGCTGAGGCAGGGGATTTAAATGTCAGTGTTCACTGTTTTAGTCCATCACCTAGACGCTCTTCTGTCTACATTCATTGAGTCTCACGTGAATCCAGTCAAAAGCCTAGACGACAGAAGTAATGGGGCAGAGGGAGTATTTGCTATGAAAATTATAATTTATTTTGTTTTTCTAGAAATCTATAGTTTATTTTGTTGAAACTAATATAGACCCTACTCTGTCTCACTTTATGTACCATGAAAAACTGTAAATGTTTTTTTATCTTCCACAAAAGCAGTTGCTTTTGAAAAACAGCTTTAGATTCTACCCGTTTGTTAAGATTCTACCTTCTAACGACAAAAGCACTTCCACAAACGAACGAAACAAATCCTAAATAACTTCAGCATCGGCATCCTATAATAAAAATAGAAAAGCTTGAGCATCCGTGTGATCGACCGACTGACCGTGGCAACAACGATACAAGAGATGACGAGGTTTGAAATTTGTCCATTCCAGTTTAGTATAACAATAATAACACTCTTTCGGCAAGCTTAAAATTTGTCTCATGGTTTGAATCTGTAGATTATTTTTATTGGTATCTTAATACCTACTCTTTCCGTTTAAAAAGAGGTGTCGTTTTTTTACTTTCGAATATCATATTTGACCATTCGTTTTATTCAAATTTTTTGTGCAAATTATAAAATAAATACATTGTTATTAATGTATTTCTAGTGATAAAATAAGTCACAACAAGATAAATAATATTTATTAAAAAATTTAAATAAGAAAATGGTCAAATAATATGTCTAAAATTATAAAATGATACGTTTTTTTTCGGTCGAAGAGATATGTGACAAGTGGTTGCTGCACACATGTTTGTGTGCAATTAGTAGATCTTTAATGACGAATAAATCGCAGCCCAAGCATCCTATCCACGTGTACCATTTACTGCAGGTGCGGTACTTTAGTGATATTACTGTTTTTATCTAACAAAAAACATTGTTCGTCCAAGTGAAATAGTGCTGTTCATCCACAAAATTTCTAGGTCATGTTTAGATGCACTTCCAACCTTTGTACATATGCACGGAGTATTAAATGTAGATAAATCTTTTGTATTTTTGCACTGGGTATTACAAAACCCACGAGACGAATCTTTTGAGCCTATGACCTATTTAAATACATCACTAAAACTAAAAGTTCTGCCACATTAATATTTGGACACATGCATGAAGCATTAAATATTGATGAAAACTAAACTGAGGCACTATTTAAATACACCACTAAATATATCAAAAGTTTCGCCACATCAATGTTTGCACATATGCATGAAGCATTAAATATTGATGAAAACTAAAACTAATTTGACAGCTTCACAAAAAGTTGCAAGATGAATCTTTTGAGTCTAATTAGGTCATGATTCGACACTTATTGTAAATTATTACAAAAGTTAGCACATGTACTACATTGTATTTTTCGTAAAACTTTTGGCTTCTAAACACCCCCTAATACATTACAAATACTATAGATTACTTTTTAGTACTGTTCATTACTTTTAACTGTTTATGAAAACGGGCGCCGTTCATCCTAGTTGATTACTCCCTCCTCCGTCCCAAAAAGCATGCAACTACGGATTGCGTGCCAGATAAAATAGTTCACATTTAACCAAGTTTCTAGCGAATAGTATTCGTATTTACACCTCCAAATTAATATATTATGAAAATACATGTCATAAATAATCTAATAGCGTTTATTTGATATTATAAATATTTATAGTTTTTATTTATAATTGGTTAAAGTTGGTACACTAAAATACGCTACTCTACTAGAATTGTATGTTTTTTTTTATGGAGGGAGTATTATGTTGGAGTACCACGCATGCATGTGGAAGAGCGAGGAGGCCCTGCCACCTGCCGGATAGTTTGCCTAGGCCTCAGCGCACGTCGCTGCACTTGCACTGAACGAGCTAAACATAGGAGTATCTGTCTGACTGTCTATCAGAGAGAAGATGTATACGTACTCCCGTAGTAGCTACCCTCTGTCGCACAATAAAAGGAAAAAAAAAAACTGAGAAGAGAGCGAATCACTTGCTATCAAAGGCTAATTTGGCTGAGCACGGACGACCTAGCCTTGAATTTTGTAGGTCGTGAGGTCCCAGATGGATGCCTGCAGGTGCCGGTGCATGGGATTCCAAGTTTCCGAGCAAACAGCCAGCTCCTCACTGCGCACCGCCATGCTCGAACAGGGAATGTTACCGTGTAGAGTGCGGATCCGACACGATGGGTTTCCTCGTGAAGTGCGGGGCGTGGGATCGGAGACAGAGCCCTCCACGTCGAAAAGCCACGGGCCCGTGGCCGCCCTCAGGCCAGTGCGCGTCGAATCCATCCATCCACATCCACCACGGCACCACCCCGCTCGCAAAAGCGAAGCGAGCGTACCGCGACGACACGCACGGCGAGGCGATTGGCCGCTTGGTTGCGACGCCGACGCCCTCGCCCCTCGCTTTCGCCCGCACGCGACGATCGGGACGCCGGGGTGCGCAACGTGGCCACGCGTGGGAGGCGGCGACCTGTCAGGTGTCAACGACACACCAGCGTCCGCGCGCACGGCTGCTTTCCATTGGGCCAGCCCACCGGTTCCCGTGGGCCTAGTGCTGCCGCCGGGCGTGTTGCTCGAGCCCAAATGGATTCAGGCGGTTGGCTAGTTGGCTAGCACGGTGGGCACGGGCGCCTCCACAGTCCACACCTGCACCTTAAAGCTGCTGGATTTGCACAGTCCATGATACGGAGTACATCTGTTTCAGTGACACCATCTCTTGGTCTGATACAACTACTCCGTGCAACGTGGTGGCCTTGTAATCGTCGGAGGGGGAAGTCTTTACTACACTGGTTAAGTTCCCCCGCTAGGCCGCTAACCATTCTCGGCACATATAGCGACAAAAGCGACGCAAGGAATCTGGCGCACCGCACTTAAGATCTCTGATGTTTACCTTGAGTGCTTTAGCAGCAAACGTGGCAGGCCGACCTGCTCCCACCTTTTCCTGTCACCGCGCTCCACTCGGCTGATCGTTCACACCTCAAGGCAAAAGAAACTAACCAAATCTTTTGCCTCCGGTGATCTCACTGTTCGTCGATGTGCTGTCACGTAGTACAGTAGTCCAAATTAAGACCACCGATCTCATATCACGCTACTACTCAACAGGCTTAGGGAAGAAAAAGCGCAAGCGCCTGTAAACGGACATGCTATGACCCAAGGGACAGCACGACACTTTACTGCCTGTGCCGCCACACGTGGCCCCTAGGCAACAAGCAACGAATCCTCCCAAAATCCGGGCACACCACCACCAGGCGCAGAGCACCAGCGCCACATCACGGCTCAAATCACATGGCTCCATTTGTTGCCGCCGAGCGCCGAGCCACCTGGCCATGGCTTCCGCTGAGGCCGCGGATAAGGTCGGCACTTGGCACGCGCACCGCTCGGCCTGCCGCCGAGCCAGATATATTGGCGGCGGCAGAGGGCAAGGCACTTTAGTTAACCGCCCCGACGGACAGAAATATCTGAGGACATGTAGCACTCGCCCCGGCCCGAACCGACGAATGAGACGAATAAACCCGCACGGCCACCACGCTCCACACACATACCGAGCGAATAACAGAACAGCGAGACCAAAGGAAAGCGAGCGTCTTTCTTTCTTATCCGGTTCTTTTCTTCGCCGAACCGGAACGGGGGGATCTGTTGTTGTAGCGAGCGAGAGTAAGCGTCGCGTCATGGGCAGCGAGTGCAAGGACCACCTCCAGCTTCACGGCGGCTACGGCATCGGCGTCGCCGGCAGCCCACAGCAGCAGCAGCAGCAGCAGCAGGAGCAGGCGGGCGGCATCGCGCCGTTCGTGGCCAAGACGTTCCACATGGTGAGCGACCCGGCCACGGATGCCGTCGTGCGCTGGGGCGGCGCCAGCAACACCTTCGTCGTCCTCGACCCGGCCATCTTCTCCGACTACCTGCTGCCCTCCTACTTCAAGCACCGCAACTTCGCCAGCTTCGTCCGCCAGCTCAACACCTACGTGAGTGCTCCTCTGCTCCACTCAGCCAGCAGACCACTCCTCGTGTGATGTGATCGTCGTAACAGTAGCCGTTCTTGGCGTGCATACTGCAGGGGTTCAGGAAGGTGGACACGGACCGGTGGGAGTTCGCGCACGAGTCGTTCCTCCGGGGCCAGGAGCACCTGCTGCCGCTGGTCGTGCGCAAGAAGAAGAAGGCGGCCTCCGGCGGCGGAGGCGGCCGGGATCGGGAGCTGTGCGAGGAGGGTGAGGAGGTGCGCGGGACCATCCGGACCGTGCAGCGCCTGCGGGAGCAGCAGCGGGGAATGGAGGAGGAGATGCAGGCCATGGACCGCCGCCTGCGCGCCGCCGAGAGCCGGCCAGGCCAGATGATGGCGTTCCTCGCCAAGCTCGCGGACGAACCTGGCGTCGTGCTGCGCGCGATGCTCGCCAAGGAGGAGGAGCTGGCCCTGGCCGGCAAGGCGTCGCCACCCGCGGCTCCCCAGCTGGAGCCGCCGGGCAAAAGGCGGCGGATCGGGGCCGAGGCCGCCGCGAGAGACGTCGCCGGCCTAGCGCAGAGCAAGGGGGGCGCCGTGCCGTTCCCGTTCTCTGTTCTCGGCCAAGTGTTCTACTAGGGTAGATAGGGACAGGTGTATATATCAGTTGTAGCATAGCTTTGCCTCCTTTTAATCAGATATTCCCTACTATTAGTAGTAAGTAATAGTGCCTGAAGAAAAGTTAAGTGTGGCGATTTGGGATCCGTTTGGCCGTTTGGCAGCGCTCCTTACAGCACCTTGTTCGTCTTAAGTGTTCTACTGGGGTAGATAGGGGCAGGTGTTAGCGGTGTATATATCAGTTGTAGCATACTAGCTTTGCCTCCGTTTAATCAGATATACTGCCTACTATTAGTAGTAAGTAATAGTGCCTGAAGAAAAGTTTAGTGTGGCGATTTAGGATCCGTTTGGCCGTTTGGCAGCGCTCCTTACAGCACGTCAGCACCTTGTTCGTCCTCCTGAGAATCAGTGGCGGACCCAGAGATTTTTTTTAAGGCCTCGATGAATATATCAACTAATATCAATTTTAGATAAACACATCAACTACTAATAGAAGCAAAGTCAGTAGCATAGGTAGTTTTGGAAATAAAACTAACGCTAAGTACGCATGTGAGGGAGCATACATTAAGAACTAATGCCGTAGAACTGAAAAAAGAAAGCAAAGTTAGTCTGTACGTGCTGTTTTTTAGTTGCTTGCCTCTTCCATGACCTGTACTGTATATGTGCTCCAGTGTTGCTCGTGAAGGAGCCCGGGCAGGTGCCGAGGCTTACCGGGCCCTGGGTCCGCCCATGGTGAGAATGGTTCCTCTTCGTATAGATTTATATAGAAGTCTAAAAATAACTTTTACCTCTGTACTACGCTAGCAGCTGGAAACTAAAAAATACATGTTCGTCATTTGGATGCTAAAAAATACATGTTTCTATTCCTCATGGGAAAATCACAATCACAATAGGACGTGCGCTCACCTCTTATTTCTCATTGTCCATTTCACATTGATATTCGTATAGAAGTGCTTTAAAATTCATGCTAGAGTGCCTTTTTTGAAAGGATCAAGATTGTTTTTTTCCTGTACTGTGAATAATAACGAGGTGATGTGCACAAATCTTATTGTGACCTGGGCGGTTAGATAAGGGGTATGCGTCCATCCCGTTGTCGAAATTGCAAGTTGATTCCTCACCATTCTTTGTTCAATCCTTAGAATTATTTCAGAATCATATCCCACTTCTCTCCTATTAGAATCACTTATCTTTTTCAATAATTGGGGAAAGATCCCCACCTAATTATATTGTAGCACTAGAGATGAAAACTTCAGACCTCATTTAGAGCAGAGACTCCGCCATACAGGAGGTTGTACAGTAGTAGATGTGAGAGTATGAGAAGAGGGGTGGAGAGAGAGGTATAAATTGTTACAGCAGGATAGCAAGAAATCCCTCTATACAACCAGGAATATGTCTGCCCTATATCGGCAGGCCCACTGATCAACGTCCCATATCACCGCTCTCAGGACCTCTTTCATAAGAGAGAGCTAGTTATTAGTTGAGCTAAAATTCAGTTCAAATTAGCCAACGTTAGTTAGGTAGTTGGCAAACAACTAGTTAAAAACTTGTCTAAAAGATTTGGCCCACTGGTTAACTTTTTGTTTACATGGGTTGAAGGTAATTTAGACTAATTTTTAGATGGCCAGATATTAGCTCTAGGATCCTAACGGAACCTTAGAACAACTTGAGTGGAGAGATCTTGCCCTCGGAATACCAATGCCTTCCACCTGTTCCAAATCTTCCAAAGCACAGGTATTGTATCTAGCTAGAGCCAAGAATCAAGGAATATAATTATACTAACATGCTCTTATGGCTAGCTTCAATGTTAAATATACATACGAATCTTCAAGCTAGCAAAGTACCGACAAAACGGCTAGCGCCACCATGGCAAACACTACCTCTGAAGACCCGAATGGAAGCTCTCGTAGCTCGTGTCAATGTAAAAGGACTAGATTTGGACGGATATCACTGCTATTACATGTGATTTCATTTTTTTATCAGATTTGAATATGTATACTGTCAACTATCTTGGATAAGATATGATTGGATATCGGTACTATAAGTATTTAATTTGGATATAGATACAATATCAGACGTTTAATATCTGAATTTAGATACAGAACCGTTTGCACATCTAGGTCATACTTATTCCAATCAATTTAATTGTGAAACTCGTCAGGTTATAAAAAGGTGGTTGTTGTCAGCTAAAGAAACGAAACTGATTAAGGCCTCATTAGTTTTGGCCCGATAAGAGCATAGAACACGGCCTGATCCACCTGGAATAATTCGGCCTGGTTTCAAATTAGACCCAATCTTCATTCGTTTAGGCCTGCCCTAGATTGAGTGGAACCAGGTGCAATGATTCAAATCAGGCTTGTGGAATAAAAAGGTGCCTACATGAAATTCAGGTGTGCCGAGCGAGGCCTAACTGAATTTTGTGGGAATTATAAATGGAGAACTGTTGGGAACACCACAACAAGTCTTGGAAAGATTACTCGTGGCGTATCTGGAAAGAGCATAACTCCAGGATCTTCAATGCTTCGTCGGCCTCGGTTCTGAAGGTTTTGCAGGGGGTGCTGGACGAGGGTGGCCTGTGGGTCACCGCAGGCTTCAAGGGGATCCAGCCACTCATTGTCGCCGGCTCTTCGTAGCTGCTCCTTGGATAAATTTTGTCGCCCAATTGTTTGCAATGTAGTCGGCTTTGCGCTTTGCTCTTTCTGTGTTCAGTGTTCGTCTCTAGCCCCCCCCTCACCCCTTCTCTTTCTGTTTTCCTTTTCTTCGTTCCCGGGCATCTCGCCTATGGGACCCTGTTGTGCTACTCTTTGTTTGGTTTAATGAAATACACGTGAAGTCGTGTTCTCGAAAAAAAATCTTGAAAAGATTACTTTTGAGTGATTTTGGGAGATATTTTTTTGGGGCAAGATAATCTGGCAATCCAGAGGACCCACCTTCTTGATTTTTTTTGAGCAAACTGTGACAGAACCGCCTTAATCATAGGGCCCACGTGCACCGTCATCGTCCCTAAGGACCCACGATCAGTCTGCACGAGTTCCCCTTGACCTAGGTGGCCTGCCGGGTTCCCTAGGAAACCCTAACTTCCCGAGGATCTCATTGTAAGCCTTGCAAGTATTACAACAATTTACACAAATAAGTTGAGTCAGAGTATAAGGTGCGGAAGTATTACATAAATCTAGATTATAAAAATAAATTAAATTATCCCAAACCAGAGTTTTGTAGTGGAGTAGCATATACAACTAAACACCCTGCCCAAAGTTATATCTTATACATGTCTTCACCCATGCGCGAGCCGTCAATCGGCACGGTCCCGAGCATGACTGTACCCTCAGCTCACCTGCAACAGGGGTTAACAAACCCTGAGTACTAGGGGTACTCCGCAAGACTTACCCTGACTAAGAAAAATGAAGGAGACTCAGGAATGCAGGCTGGAGGAGTCAAGGTAAGGCTCAAGCAAGAGTCAACGAGTTTTACAGAAAAGCATTGCTATCTTATTTCAATAATTTAACTCAGTATTATTTTAATCGTGTCCATAGTTTCAATATTCATTCTCATATATCAAATACTTTCAATTTCTTAATCATTCTTAAAAACACCTAGTTTCGAACCACTTTTCAATTGTAGGTCAAAGGATCAAGTCTCTATATCTGAGGAGCAACGACGATTCGAATCGATTAGTACCCAGCTGGGGATCCCTATCCACACTGCATATGTAGCACTTAAGCTTGCATATACCAACCCCGCCTACCACGGCTTTTCTACCCCTGAACCGGTCCTGCGCCACCCGAGAGCACAGTACTCCTCTCCTCTCCAGGCACGCCGGCCACGAGGGTACACGCTACTCTCGCCATCTCTCCACTCCCAGTGCGTGGTTGTCGGTTCAAGTAGTAGAGCCACCGGAGTCAGAGACTTTCCGTAGTATGTGGCTAGTTGCAAAGTCTCGATCACAGCAGGTCTACAATGAACGGTCCCTAATTTTTTTTCCGCCGACGACATTGCATTGGGACTCTAACCCAAGTACAGGTCTCCCAACGGTTTTCAAATCCCCTTTTTCCGCCGGTGGTCAAGCATTGGGACTCTAACCCAAATTCACAACCACCGAGCAAGAAAATCCCTTCTCGTTGGTGTAACACCCTAGTGTTAGTTACTATTTTCACACTTGCATTTGCATGTCATCAAGCACCTATCATGTCATTTCATGCATCATCACTATTCAAGTTAAATTGCCTTTCTTATATACTATATGTTTCCTTTATGCTCATGTGTGGTAGATATGTTAGCATGCAAATGTGATGCTTGTTTATTGTTCTAGATGCTTTAGACATGTTTGGGGTAACATTTGGAACAATGTTCATGTTGGTGAAATCCCCAAAATACCCCTCTAGCTCATAATTGACTAGAGAGCCCTCTAAAATCTATTCTGTTTGACCAAACAAGAAGGGCATTTTAGAGATTTTGCATGTCAGTGCACCCTTAATCAAAGTTGTGTAGAATTTTATAAGCAACAAACTTTATTTTTAGGTCAACTCATGAAAATGGGTGGAAGGTGGTCAAAAATCTGAATTAGTGCAGATTTGGAGTTTCAAAAATTTCCTAAGTCTAAAAACTGGTTTTCAGTTTCGGTGTACCCATGTTCTTGATCCATATCTCTCAATCCAGGCCGATCTAGAGTAAAGTGTTCTAATATGGAATGGAGTACTCATGTAGCTCTTTGATCCATATTAGTGAAGTTTTGGCTAACACTCACTGGATCACGAGATATGGCGCATTAAAGAATCGAGTTTCAGTCGGTTTTCAGAGCTGAATCGAGCCGATTCAAAATCGGCATTCGGCCGAACAGCTGGCACGGCCGCAAGCAAACGGCGCCAAGTGGCGACCGTACGCCGGCGTCGGGCCACGCCCGCCTGCTGTCGCCCTGCAAAGGTGAAAAGGGCACCCCCTCCTGTCCCCCAGCACGCTCCTCTCACTCTCCCCCGCTCTCTCGCCTCTCTGCTTGCCGTTTTCCCCTCCGCCATCGCCATCGCCGCCGAGCCAGCTCCGCTGTAAAATCCATCGCCGTTGCTTCGCCGCCGACCGCTCCATCTCCACCATATCTCCACCACTCTCTGCTCTACACCCTCGACCCCTTTCCAAGTCAAGAAGACCTAAGGTATAGCTCCAGTGAGCTTCTCGCCGCCGTGACCTCGTCGGAGCACCGCCGAGCTCTCGGGTTGCCACGACGAGGGCAATGCCGTAGCCGTTCTTTCTAGTTCTTGCTCGTCGTGGTGTCCACGTGAGTCGTAGATCTAGCCTAGGTCGTTGGTTGGGTCGGTCTCGCCGTAGGTTCGCCGGAACCCGAGCTCGCTGTGAACCCGCCCGCCACCGCGTCGCCATGCGCGCGGTTAGAGCAAGTTGTCGTGCACCGCTGTTCGATTCACCGAGCACGGAGCTCTGTTAGGGTCTAGGGAGTGCGGAACGTGGGTTGGTTTCGCCGGTGAAGGTCAGAATCGGCCGGCGCAAGTTCGCCGGACCGCCGCCGTCCGCCATTGCCGGCGACGAGCGTGCTCTGGTCCGCGATAGGGCTCGGGAATTAGTCCGTCTAGTTCGCCTCGTTGCCACGAGTCGGTAGGTCACCTTGGTGTCGCCGGAGACCTCGCCGTCGGCGAGCTCTCGCCGGTCAGCGCCGGCGGCCCTGTCTCTCTCTCTAACGGGTGGAGTCAGATTGACCCCGGGGCCCGCTGGTCAGCTGGCTGGGTGCGCCTCTGGTTCACTGAGCCGGATGCGCGTAGCAGTTAAAGCCGGTTTTGGATTTTATGATTTATGAAATTGATTTACAGAAAATGTGTAAAATCTTCCAAAATTCATATCTAGAGCTAGGAGTGTCCAATTGGGGTGAACCAAATTTTGTTGTATTTGTATTTCTGAGCTCTATCAAGGAAAAATATAAAATATACTTTTGGAATACTTTTTCTGTGCAGTTATATTTAAATTGTTAATTGCTTGCAAACTTGATAAATGCATAAGTAATTGTAGGAATGTGCTAAAAATGTGATTCCACTTGCATTAATCTTGTTTAGGGAAGTAGAATCTAAGAAAAATATGTTTTCTGGTGTTGCACTGTTATTTGTATGATGTCTTGTATAATGTGCCTTTTATGCTTTAATCTTGCAAAAATCACCATGCTTAATGTGTTAAGGATAAGGTCATGAACATTTTTCTTGAACCATGTTATGTTGTGAAGAAGCTAAGAAAAATGGGAAATCTGTTGTTTGATACTTTTCACTGTGTTAAGTATTTTCCATTGCTTAAAAGGCTGGTTGTTTGTTATTTTTGTGTAGCCTATTATACTTGTCCAAATGACTTGAAATTTTGTTAGTAGGCTAATCTGGATGTGTAATAGCTACTGTAATTTTTATGGATTTTTCTGGGCACAACAAATAGTAGGTCCAGTTATAGGCTAGGGTCTGTTTAATTGTTTTTAAGTAAATATCTTTTGGTTAGGAAGTGTTTTTATGCATTTCTGTGATGTTCAGTATTATCAATTGTTTAAAACAGTGGAGTTGATCCTCATTTGAGCTTAGGGCAGCAAGGTTAATGTTTTGTTTATATGATGTTGCTCGCGCTTGTTAATTATAAGTTGATTGTGGTAGGTTAGTTGATGCATGTTAATTATTAAGTGCAGGTTATAGACCTCTCACCCGGGACGAGAAATTGTTCTATGCTTTGCTTAAGAAGGGTCAGTATGAGTTGGTTGTCTAGAGAAGAAATATGCACGTACTCAGTAAATGAGTGCGGATTGTTAAACTGATTGCATATCATGGGTTAATTTGTGCATCTCTATCTTGCATTTTATGTGCATTCTCAGTTCTCATATATGCATATCATGCATACAGGATCGCCGGGAGGAGTGACGCTGTTGCAGTTCGATCCACCGGAGGAGGGAGTTTCGCCGGAGATTGAAGTGCCAGAGGTTCCCGAAGGCCAGGAAGAAGAGGCTGAACTTCCAGAGAGCCCTGATCACCAACCTACTAACTTTGCGAAAGGCAAGCCCCAGAGCATCCCTAAGTCTCCACCTACTCTTTTTACAAATGCACTGGTCTTTATTAAATCGTATGATTGTGCACTTAAGTATAGGAGTTGATATGATACCGTTGCTGCATTTATACCTTGCCCACTTATACTTGATCCTTAAGTTATTACTAGACAAGGGATGGGTTCGATCTTATGCTTAGCCATGCTTAGACCGGTAGAAGTCGAGGGATTTCATGTCCCTCGCGAGCATAGGTGGTTACTAAGGATGGTTGGGATGGATTCCACATGATGGACTATATGTGCCACCATGCCACAGTGTCTAATGAGAGAATCAAGGCTAGGTAGCGGGGAGCCGTATGACATGGTTGAGGTCATGCCGTCTTCGGTGCTGCTTGCGGCCGACTAGGACTGAGGCCACCAGACATTAGTTGAGATTGAAAGACGTCATCACATAGCTAGCCAGATAAGTCGTTCTGACCGCGAAGCCGAGTATTTCTTTCTGAGCCGGGAATTGGGCGTGATAAGGCAGACATATTCTGGAGGTAGGAAGGATGTGCGGAGACACCATCTTACCAAGGGCAGGTCAGGGACCTGATGCATCCTGGAAGTGGGTTTGTCTCTGAGAATATGGACCCCTCCAAGCCCGCGATACATATTATGTCTCAGAAAGATTTAACGGTGGCCCAAGAAGCCAGTGGCTCGGCTGACAGGGTTTGTGATTGGCATATTTGCCAGCTGGTACAATCGATTCGAATCGTCATCTCTCCTGGTTAGTGAGAAACTGAACTGATCTTCTGGTGAGGTAGAGGCTAATAACTTGAACATAATGATTATGGTGAGATGAGGTTGATATCTGTGGATATCGGAAATCATATGGTTTTATTGATTACTATAATATTCAGTGAATGCTTAGTATAGTGGCTAATCTTAGTAAATAGCTTAACTGAAATCGAAGCTTATCACAATTAAAATGAATAAGTTGAGGATCTACTGTAGTAATGCTTTTGATGCAAAAAAATGATGCTACCCTCTGAGCTCCACCAAATAAGCCTTGCATATCCTTGAGAGTCTTTTTATTTACTCCCTGTCGGGTAAGTCTAGCTGAGTACAATTGAGTACTCAGGGTTTTATTTCCATTGTTGCAGATGGTGTAGTCTACTACGCGTATTGCAGGAATTACTTCACCCCTGCGGGCGAAGAAGACTAGACCCGAGGGCAGGGTCATTATCTATCCTTAGTTGTTGTATGAATGCTGTGACCTGGTCATTTGATGGTACTCGTATTTGAACTCTGTGGTGTAAAACTATGTTGACTTCCACTACTACTTATTTCATGTAAAAGACTATGTTGTACTCTGATGTTTAAATTCTGTCGCGAACTGATGTATCATGTGATCGGGTATTGCTGAATGAATGATCCTTGGGGTATGAAATGTTTGAAATCCTTCGAGATTTCCGGACTACCGGGTTTATATTGGCTCAAGTGCGACTGGATTACGATTAAAAATGCGATCGTTGTACTTGTGCTCGTATAAATTGGTCGGTTCTGTGATAGTCGGTGACAATGTACTGATCAGGTGCACAGCCACTCAACGAGAATATACCAATTCCCTTTTTCATGAATTAATCATTAGCATATATATATCACACGGCTCAAAATAGCATTTTATGCAAAATCTAATTTATTTAAGCAGGGCTAAGCATTTCAAACATTTTATTTGAAAATGGGTTCTAGATATTTTCAGTGGTCAAGGTTGGTAATGCAGCAATTGGGTCTTCAATCAACTCCTATCAACTTAATGCAGTAAATTAATTCAAGTTATAAACGTTTTTCAAATCACAAGGAGAGGGGCTGCATGCACCGGGGCTTGCCTGTGTTGCAGGTCTGTCACTTCTGCCAGAAAACCAGAGAAACCCACTTGACGTCTCTCGATGAATAATTCTTCCGTCGGGGAGAAATCAAGAAATCCTTCCGATAACCCGATCACTACACGTAAAATAATGATGCATGCTTACATGGTGCGGAATGACATGAATGGAAAATGTAGAACAAACATTTAATTAACAACCTGGAGTACAACTTTCCTTCACGGTAAAATTGCAAAACATTTGTCTCAAGGCATAAGAGTGTTTTCGCATTTCATTTTTATTGACCATTTTAACGGTCATAGAAAGCCGCTGTACAACTTGCTCAATATCTCCCGCAATACACCATTCAAGGTACCGAGGATCATTACAGTGAATGACTCAAGGTCGACAAACAACCCAACAGTCACACAAAACCTACGGTAATTAGTTTTCCCCTTTTATCTTATTAATTATTAATGATATGTAGAGGTTACATGATTTATTAATAAAAATTCCCAATTATAGGTTAATGATGAACTTAGACAACAAGTAAAGTGCCAAGGGTCACTTTGGGTCAATACTCAATTTCAAAAGCCATCCAAAACCCTAATACATTAAGGGTTTTATTTTTCTTTTATTAATTAATAATTATACATATATTATGAAACAATTTAACTTCTTCCAGATGGGCTACAAATTTTTGTGGAGGTAGCCCACAGTACAAAACAGTAACTACACAATTTTCATGATTTTTGAATTAATATTTTAAGCTATATAATTCGTAGAAGTGTCATTTATTAATTAAAATTCCTATTTTTATCACCTATAGAAACTGCTTAAAATTCAAGTTTCATATTTTTCTTAAATACTACACTATACAGGGAAGCTACACAATTTATTTCATAATTTTTGGAGCTACCCATTTATTCCTACAAAATTCATAAATACTAACACTATTCCCTTTCAGGAAAAATGGAAACTCCATTTGAGAACAGTCTGCAGCACTGCTGGGCCGGCCTAATACGGCCCAAACCGACCCAAGCCTGCCTGGCTGGGCATTGGCCAGTCCAGGCCAACTCGTGCCCTCGGCGGCCAGAGCTGCCGGCCGGCCGAGCCAGCTCCGGCGAAGGCCGAGAGCGGCCGGCGGTGGCCGAGTGGCCGACAGAGGGCCACAAGGTTCCCCGCAACGGGACTAACCTACTGGTACCACCCAAGAGATGAAACAGTGGCTCAAATGTGCATGACAGCGGCCATGGCGGGCTCGGCCGCGGTGGCGCTGGCGGTTCGACGAACGGGGACCCTCCCGGACCTAACCGTACACTCACGAAGCTTTAGTAGGCTCACCATGGCTTGATGCTCGCGTCAGTTGAGACAGAGACGGCCCGGAGGTGGTTCGGCGATGGAGATAATAGCCTCGGTCGCGGACACGGCGGCGAGCTTCAGTTCCGGCGAGCCCTGTGCAAGACCGGGGAAACCGCCAGGTGCTTGAGCATCCCTGACCCACTGAGACACTAGAACAATAACTGAATTACGACGTAACTTACTAGAGGAAGCTTATCCACGGCGAACGGAGCGCGGCGGTGTTCCGTCCGTTCAGAAGGAAAATGGCGGCGCACCGGCAACTCCGACCACGGGAAGACACGGAAATGGCTCAATAGATGCGCCATATGGTGGAGAAGCTATTTGCGCAATCAATTTCACATGAGGATGAGCGACAACAATGAATTTGACTGGAAACAGAGAGTTCGTCGGAGATGACCGAGGAAGAAGGAAGCAACGGCGAGCTCCTGGCATATATGTAGGGCCAAGGAAGGATGCGCGACGTGTAGGTGACCCCCACGGGCCCGGCCACATCGGCGACACGCGGCCAGCTGGCCCCGGGCAATGCCGGCGCGCGGCGCGGCACGCGCCTGTGCGCGCGAGCAGAGCACCAAGCCGGTCCCCATCTTCTACTGTAGCAGATCTAGATCCTAATCCCTATTTTGTCAATTTACTTTTTATTTTGTACATGAACTAGAAAAATTGCTAAAATATGAGTTGTAGTAAATTTTGTGATCAACATTTTTGGTTTTTGGGCCATATTCAAATTTTTAGTAGATTTTGAGAAATTAAAAAGGGGGTAAAAGTTCCATTTGAATTTCATTCCAAATCCACTCAAATTCTCAAAATTTTTCTCAATAAGTTGAAAATTTTCAAAAATAAAAGTTGTACTACTTGCCAAGCCCCACAACTTTCAGTAATTGAGTTTTGTCAGATTCTTCATAGTTTTTAAAATAGCATTTCAAATTTAAATTCTAAAACACTCCTTTGGGTTTAATTTAAAATTGCAATGTATAAGTTCAAAATCCCTAAATATGAAAGTTGTTTAAATTTAAAATACTTTCAACTTTAATTAAATGAGTTTGCCCAAATTCTTTGTAGTTTTTGAAAGGGTATTTTAAATTTGAATAAACAAACACTAATTGGGTTTTAATTTAAATTTTCACTGGTAAACTTTAAAATCTTAAAATATGAAAGTTGTTCCATCTTGAAAGGGCTAAAACTTTTATTAAAAGACCATCATCAGATTCCTACTAATTTTTGAATTTGTATTTCAAATTTAAACTTTAAAGCATAAATTAGGGTTTTATTTGAAATTCTTGTTAATAACCTCAAAATTGCTCCAAATAGAAGTTGCTCAACTTTTAAGTATTTACAACTTTTTTTAAGGCCCCACCACTAATTCCATTTAGTTTTTAAATTAGGGCTTTGGGTCCGATTTAGGGTTTAAAAATGACTTTCTTTTTATTTTCCAATTGGATTTAGATAATTACACACCAATACAAATATTTACATATCAAATCACTATAATTTACCTATTCACAATCAAATGTAAGAATAAAACTGATTTTAGTTGATGCAACTTAACAGAGTCAAATACGGGATAATTTACATGCAATCATGATGACATAGCAGGTTTTAGTTACAGTAACACCAGGGGTGTTACACAAACCTCCTTGAATTAGTTTTGTTCTGGAAAAAGTGAATTTGGGTCCTTCCTCGGTCAGTGGGCTTCCTCTCAGAGACTGCGGTTTTGGGCCAATATCACAGGCAGGCCTTCCCTAAGGCATTACGCCAAAGAAAGGGAAAATAATCAAATCACCCTAAAAAAAAAGGGAAAATAATCAAATATGTACTATATAGTTCGGTGGTGTTCGCATTCCCATTCCCGCTGAAAGAAAGCTTCATGCAACCACCCATAAAGCCGAGGTGCAGGAGGCCGATCTCTTTCCACATTAGGAAGCGGGCCGGACCTTATTAGATGCACCACCGGCCATACAAGTATCAGTACCACGACCACGATGGAACTGTCCATATTGGTGCCAACCGTGGCTACATATGACACGCTTCAGTCAGCATGTCGTGGTCTCATGGATCAAGGATGGATGGAGCAGCCGAGCAGAATAGAATGATGGGCTGCACGCTGCAATAACCAGGCCGTGGGAGCTGCACCGTACGCCCTTGCACCGGGGAGTACCAAATCAATCAGCCGACGGACGGCCTCCGAATAATGCAAAGCTGATGCTAGCTCTCGCTCGATTAACTACCAAACTGGCTCGAAAAGGTGCTTTTCGTGTCTGTGTTAAGGGCAATACAGTGCAGTACGTAACGTCCTCGCCGTATCATCCAACGCCCAACCGTTTGCAGCTCTGTCGTGCTGTGCTGGCTTTCATTTCCACCGCTTAACTGATTGATGGCACCGCGCGCGGGATCGCGTTTATCTGCCTGTCAGTCAGTCAGTCATCTCTGATCGATCAGGACCTGCTGCAAGCCTCTTGACAATTTTGCTGCTGGCAAACATGATGGAGGCCCATGGCCGTATATACACAAGAAAGGGTGCCTGCTGTCATCAGTTACTAACTTACTATTAGTCAACAAATGGCGGGTGAATGCATTTAACTACATTCATGGGCGATTGAAAAATGTATGGAGCATGGATCATCATGCCCTCATGCGTTACGTGTTGATTCTTGGAAGTTGGAACTCATGCATGATGCCCTCATGTGTAGTATTGATCATCATGCCCTCATGTAGTACTACACCAAATTTTTGAAACGAAATCATGATATATTATTACCCATCTAAAATGTTTTGATTCTTGGAACCAAACACTCTAACAGTGTCTGGAGGTCTACTGCGTTCAGGTCTTGTCATGGCTTTCACAGACCAAAGGGAACCGCAGCTTCTGGAAATGGCGTGATCAATACTAGTAGCCACTATGGTACTAACACAAGATAAGCTGCACAGAAATGGCCTCAGAAACTTGTAAGTAATGGAGATTTTGTGATCTCCTTTTCTGATTGTGGAAATCTCCCAGATCAGTCATCAGAATCGGTTGCCTCGTGGGATATGGAGCCGTTTCTGCAGGAGTGAAGCCTCAATTCCGTGACTCCGGCTTCAGCAGCTCCTTTGGCAAAAACCCTTCACCGGCTCCGGACCCTTAGCTGACATAGTAGTCGGAATCATCGAGATGACTCCCTCTCTCTTTCGATTTCAGCATTTCAGGAATGGTGGCACGTGGACAAGTGACGCACGGCACCGAAGATGGGGATAGCAAAGGAATTGACTCGGATTGAATGCAGTTTAGCATTGCGCATGGGGTACCCCATTCTGTTCATACAGTTGCCAAGCACCCTAATCCAAGTATTTTTAATCGTGCTATCCTAAATCAACAGCGACTGTTTTCTAATTTTTCTTGTGGTAGAAGAATTTTAAGCGTACATTGGGATATCTTACAACAGTACCTATGAAGAGAGTACACTCGACCAGTACTTGAATGTGTATGGATGCAGCCAGAGGCGCCGACAGACAAAGCCAGTAAGATTCATTTAGCCCACATCGACACTGATGGAACGAAACTAATAAGAAAAAAAAAATGTCAAAGCGGCTTGGTCATGGCATTCCCAGATTTGCCAGTTCCCTCGTTTGGTTGGTGACCATTCGTGCATGTATGAATCGTGGCCGGGCGGGGGAAGAAAGGTGGCGGGTTGCGGTGCGAGCATGGAAGCGAAGTACTGAAGTTCATTTCGGGCTTGTCCTGCAACTAACTCCCAACCAAAACGGAGACGACCTGGCCCCAAGTTTCCACGCCTCATTACTTGTTTCCGCTCCAAGTCGCAACTGCGATATTGACGTGCGTCATCAGTACAGAAACAGATGCACACCCTTGGCCGTCGACGTCGTCAATGGTTCCATATCATCGTCTCCGGACCTGTTTAGATCCAGTGCAAATTGCAATTGTAACTAGTCACATCAACGTTGCGGTATATGCATGGAACATTAAATGTAGACGAAATGTTTGCATGTTTGTACTTTTTGCATGTACATCACGAGACGAATCTTTTAAGCCTACTTGGACCATGATTGAACAAAAGTTGTCAAATACAAACGAACGTGCTACAGTGCAGAATTGCAACTACAACTAGGATCTAAACGGCTCCAGCAGCCGGCAAGCAAAGCTAGTACTAGTAGCTACCACGCACAGCCGGACAGCTTGTTACATGCCGGCCAGAACATCCGTCTTAATAAAGTGCATAGACTATCCGCACTCATCATTCTCTATTTTTATTCTCTATACATCATGATCATCAAGATCTCTCCTCTATACTCGTTTCTTCCATACCCATCATCCTCTGTATCTCATACTCTATACCAACTACTATTAATGGATCTCACTTGTAATTTTATCTAAATATATCCACGTGACATCTTGTTTTGAAAAATTTATTGAAATGGATTTAATGGTGCAATCAAAATTTAATTTGGTTTTTTAGTTTTTGAGTTATAACATTTTTTCATTGTTGTAATCGAGCTTTTATCATTTCTCCACATTCATAATTCCTTTTCTTTAATCCTCGGCTTAAACCCTTATTTCATTCCATTGCATGGATTTAATTCAATGAAGCCCGCAACTGTCATCTCTGTCTCCCTTCTCTCCCGCGGAGCGGCTTGGCTACTCCACTCAATATACCGGACAGCTGCTCGTTGAGGACCGAATAGCGGAGAGGGTTGCGGATGCTTTTCTAGTACCGCGTTCCCCAGGAACGTTTTATAGCAGCAGGAAATCTTTTTCAATAAGTGTTTAATTATGATCTAAGTGGCTTAAAAGATTTGTCTCGTGATGTACGTGTAAACTGTGCAAGCATGTAAACATTTTATCTATATTTAATAATATATGCATGTACCGTAATATTAATGTGACTAGTTACAATTTGAAATTATAAGGTATTTAAACAGGGCCTTATTAGACTACCTTCACTGCTATCCTGTACCGCATCCGGTAAGGCTCTAACTCAGTCAAAATAGCAGACGAAAGCCTGCAGCGCATCCGCGACAACATTCCCTAAGCGCGCCCGTTCCTCAAAATCTGGCAGATTCCATCGTTCTCCGATACCGTTGAGCATCGCAGAAAAGCAGAGAGAGAATGGGACAGTGGCGGGGCCCACTGTTTTCGAGCTAAAAAATATTATAACTCACAGACAAAAAATCAAATTAAATTTTGAGTACATTATATTTGTTTCAATAAATTTTTCAAAATAAATCTCACAAGAATATATTTAGATAAATTATAAGTGAGATCCACTTATAGTAGTTAGTATAGAGTATGACATATAGAGGATGATGGATGCGGAAGAAACAATTATAGAGGAGAGAATCTTGATGACCAGGATATATAGAGGATGAAAATAAAGGATAATGAGTGCGGATAATCTTAGAACCGTATGCTGTGAGGCGCTGCAACTACCAGACAGAGACTGTAGTTATGGCCCTGGATATGGTTCGACGATGCGTGTATTGTTCGTAGCGTATCCTGTGCCGTCCTAAAGAAAAACAGAAGGCATCTTCCGTCTACTCCTCTGTTTCCTAAATACATGTTGTTTTTGTTTTCGAGAAATAACTTTAATTTTAAAATATTAATATTTGTATTATAAAATTAGTACTATTGAAAAATCTTTGAATCTAATTTTTAATAAATTTATCTAGAGAAATAAATATTGCATATTGTTTTTATAAATTGAATTAAAATTATGACAAGTACACCAACAATGATAATTATTTTAGAATGAAGGGAATACACTGCTCCCAAGACGTAACATAACAATACATATCGCTCTCCAACATTGAGGAGGCAAATCCAACCCATTTGCGTTCGGAACATTGAAAGCATCGTCACCGAAAATCTCCCCATCTCCAACAGCGAAGGGAAACGAGAAGGCAAATCCCCACCCCACTCGTCCCTGTACCGCCCCACCCCCGCAGAGCTGCAGCCGGAGCGGCCAGGGCGGCGCGCAAGCAGCGGTGGGAGCAGGCGCAGCTCAAGGTGGCCGCGGCGACTGCGCCCCTGCCGGCGCCACCAACTAACTCGGAGCAGGGAAGGAGACGGCGTCCGCCGCGGCCCATCACTTCGCGATGACCAGGGAGGAGGGGGGAAGGCCGCCGCTACAGATGGCAAGATCCGCCTTGCCGCGGGCTCGCCCCGCCGGCCGCGACGACCAGGGAGGAGGAAGGGGAGGCCGCCGTTGCAGCCGCCAAGATCCGCCTTGCTGCGGGCCGCTCCACGCCACGGCTCACCTCACCGTGAGCTCGCCTCACCGCCGGCTGAAAGATCCTAGTTTGGTTTTGGTAATTTATGAAACCTAACTACTAACCTAAGTCCTAAGTGTGTGTAGCAAGATAGGTTAGTGGAATATGACATGGTGCTCAAGTGGAGATCAAGTGATGAATTGGTGAAAGGCGAACGAACAAGGAACTAGAGGCTAAGGTAAAATGATAGGGCTCTTTGTTTCGGTGATCAAGGCACTTAGTGAGTGCGATCACGTTTAGGATAGATGACCGGACTATTAAGAGGAGAATTATTTCGTGAAACCGGTCGGCAAGTGCTCTAGGTTGCATATTAGTTGCATACACTTGATCTAACATAGAGTGACTAACTTCGCCTTGCTATTACGCTTAAAACTTGTTAACAATCGTGCCTAAAAGTGTGAAATACTTAGTTGTTAGCATTTATAAGCAAGGTAGTTAAAAAGAGAGTGAAAACAGCTTTCAGAGGAGCACCGGACGCTGGCTGCGTCCGATAGGTGCTTACCGGACGCGTCCGGTGTGCATTTGACCTCTCTGGAACCTCTCCACGTAGACACCGGACGTTGGAACAGTAACTTTAACGCGTTCGGTGACTTATTTCGTGTGTCCGGTGAAATAGTTGAGAATCTGACTCGGTGAGTGACGCGTTCGGTGCAACTTTGAACTCTTTGGATGCTCTCTGTTTGTGCACCGGGTAAGGGCGCGAAGCGTCCGGTGTGACTGCTCCGCGTCCGGTGCTAGCGCGCGCAGTGAACAAATTCAAACGGGTAGTACACGTGTCAGCGGGTGATACACTGGACAACCACCGGACGCGTCCGGTGTGAACTTAAACAGCGTCCGGTGTGCCCGATTTCAGTGAGAAATGGCTAGATCTTTGAGCTCGCTTATAAATAGGAGTGTGGCTGGCTTGGGGTATCTCTCTTGCACATTTTAGGTCTTCCTAAGCCTCTTGTGAGCTTAGCACACTCCATCGAACTCTCTCCCATTGATTCAACTCAAGATTTTGATTGAGAGAGAGTGAATCAAGTGTAGTGATCATCTTCTTGCATCCCATTGCACTTGGTGGCTTGGTGGCGGAGTAATTCTTGTTACTCTTGGTGATTGTCGTCACCTAGCCGGTTTGGAGGTGGAGAAGGTGTGGAGAAACTTGGTGATTGTGCTTGCTCACACCGGTGGATTGTGAGGGATTTATACCTACCCCAAGCGGAGAGTTCAAAGGTAACTCTAGTAAATTTCTCGTGTCATTGAGTTACTTCTTCCGTAGTAGGTCCTTGTGGCGCCTAGTGTAGGCTCGGTTTGTGATACCGATTAGCCACCGGACCACCGGTTGAAGTCGACAAAACGGAGACGTAGCGTGCCGGCAAGCACGTGAACCCCGGGGATAAATCTTGGTGTTCATATTGCTATTCTCACCTTCGAGCGAGTGATTTATTGGTTATCCCAGTGATTAGCTTTTTCTCAAGGCAAAGATATAAACCACAAGCACATCTCTTTTACTTTTGTGCAAAGTAGCTTAGTTCTCTAGTTAGCTTGTCTTGTGTAGTTGTGTAGTTGTTTTGCTTGTGCTAGTTAGCTTGTGTGGTTTAGAGCCTAGAGTTAATTAGAATTGTGTAGGTGACTTGTTTAGACTAGTTGTTTCTCTAGCTTTGCGATTATAGCCTCTTGTGGTACTAATTACTCGTTCTAAGTGATCTGTAGAATTTTAATTTAGGCTATTCACCCTCTCTCTAGCCAACTCGGACCTTTCACTGGTTGCTCCACGGCGCGGGCACACCTCACCGTGAGCTAGCCTCGCCGCCGGCCGCTCCACGCCTCCACGCCGCGGGCTCGCCCCGCTGGCCGCTCCATGCTGCGGGCTCACCTCACTGTGAGGTCGCCTCGCCGCAAGCCCACCACAATGGGCGCGCCAGAGATTTGCGTCGTCTAGAACGGCGATGCTTTTTTGCGTTTTAATGTGGCTGACACCCAAAATGCATCGCCTGTTTTGGTCTTCCGTTGGAGCGGTTTATGGGTACCTAAAAGCACTGTGCGCGACATAATTTTGCATTTGGGTAGCTTTGTTGGAGATAGCCTAAGGAATTTAGTTTAAATACTACACCTGGTGTTCTTTGTCTTTTTTTCCCTCCTCCCCCTCCCCACTAAAACTAAGGGCCCATTTTGAATCCTTAGCTTGTAGAGTGTGGTTGGCTAAATTTTAGCTAGTAAAGTTTAGACCATAAAACCGTTTATAGACTAAAATATATACTTACTGCAGTAAAGGACTTCTCTGCTCCTAGGCCTTTGTTGCTGTTCACACTACATGGCCGTGAGCCACATTCTCACTATGCTCTCTGTGTTCGTGTTTAATCCTTTTGTTCTGATGTTGTTTGCTTGCAAAAATAATAATTTGGATCAGTAACACAGTTTTCATCATAATTTGGATCAGAGTTCAATCCTCCTCCTCTTCTTCAAGACCAGCCCCTTCGAAGCCATCACCTGCTACCAGCGGCGGGCCCTAGGAATTTTTGACCTAGGTATTCAAAAATGTAGAACAGTGTCAACTTTTTTAATAACCTAGACTCTCAAGACCCTGTTTAGTTCCACCAAAAATTTATGTCTCTATTTAATGTTTGGACCCATAGATTGAGTTTTAAATATAGAGAAAAAAACTAATTACACAGATTGCATGTAAACCGCGAGACGAATCGTTTTAAGTTATGATTGGACACTTATTATAAAGTTAGCACATGTACTACAGTACCTAAAATTCAAACTGTCTAGAATCTAAACACCGCCTAAATCCTAATATTTTGCAATTGGCATATATAACACCACGTGGTTCTAATTAATATATAACAATTATATAACACACAATTGAGTTTTAAGCTGATTGTTATATAGAATTTGACTGTATTTTTCTTTTTTCAATATATTTACATGTGTACAATATATATGAATTTTTTTGCTAAAAAAATGGGTATTCAACTGAATACCATTGCACTACTATAGGCCCGTCCCCTGCGGCGGGCGCAGGATTTTGAGGGTGTGTATTCGAAATATATAGACGTCTAATATTTTTTTTGACAACTAAACCCTAATATATGACATGTATAATGTCCGCATAGTTGTAAATACATAATATATAGCAAATATACACACACGCACTAATTGAGCATGATTTAAAATTATCGATCACAAAGGGTAGCAGTAGTTCAACATAGCAAAGTGGCAAAACATCACATATGGAATATATATAGTCATCTAGAGGATAGGAAACTAGAGAAATGATAAGAAATCATACAAATTATAAGACAACTTTTCGATCCTTTATACTTTGGAAACATTTGATGATGTTTTTAAAAAACTACCAATTGCATTTGGTTTTCATTAACAGATGGAGCAACCATCTCTTGTCCGGCTTCATCTCTTTTTTGTTTCTTCTTCTTAGCTTTTTACATAAAAACCCTCAAATCTATACTAGCACTCTCCTGTTTTCTTATCCTCTTCTTCATGGTGGACACAATCACACAATAAATCTAAAAATCAAAACAGTAAAAAGCATTGGTTCAGATTTCAGAGACTCAAATGCTCAACCATTTGAACCATTCAAACATTGAACAAAGAAATTGCACAAACCCTCAAAACTCAAACGCTGCTGCCAATGTGACTGCTGTCTGCTACCCTGCCTGCCTGCTGCTGGCGGCTGGCCTGCTCTGCTCCCCTGCGCAGCTGCGCTGCTGCCCCTGCGCCCCCTGCAGGACGTAGCCCCGCGCGCTGCCGGCGCCGGTGGTCCGCGTACACGTGCCCCGGCCGGCCGGCCCCGCGCGCCGGCGCTCCGCCTCCCTGCACGCGCACCCCGTGCTCGCTCCTGAGACGGCGAGCCCCGTGGCCGGCAGGCCCGCACCTCGCGCGCCGGCGCAGCGGCGCTCCGCCTCCGCCCTCTGTGCACGAGCGCCTTGCACGCTGGCGCTCCCACACGCGCGCCCCGCGGCCGCGCCCTCGCCGGCTCGGCTCGCCTCGGCCGGCCGCCGCTGCGGCGCTGCCCGCTGGCCCCCCTGTGCCTGGCTTCCTTTAGGGTTTGGCTTGGCGCCGGAGCTGCTCACTGCTCCTAGTCCTAGGCGTCTGGGCGAGAAGGACTGGCCGTCATGGGCCTCGTGGCCGAGCAGACTGTGTGACTGAGTGAGTGAGTGAGGGAGGGAGGGAGAGGAGTTGATTTTGGGCTTTTTGGGCCATGTTGGTTGTTGGGCCGACGGGAAAGAGAGATGAATTGGGAGGACAATAGTTGGTTTGGGCCGCAGAATACAAGAAACATTGACATTTTCTATTTTTTTCCAATACATATGTATATATACACTATATGTATAAATTTTTTTCTCAAAAATAATTGGTATTCAACTGAATACCGAATGAATCAACGTGGGCCCGTCCCTGGACGGACCTGCTGTCCGCCGGTCGCTAGCAGGTGGTTTCCCAGAACAATCGTCGTCTTCACCGCGAGCAAGCCCATCGCCCTTCGTCTTGGGACGGTGACGGGCATTCAATGGCCAGGGCAGACAGGGGCAGTTGAGAGTCGCCGCGATACACAATTCCCATATGGGCCATGGCCGCCCCGGTCCTCTTGGTCGGCTCTCTCTACTGCTACCCATACCCTAACCCCTACCCCCGTGCGTGGTGCGTGTGCGTGGTGCACGCTGAGTGATGACCGCCGAGCGAGCAAAGGAGTCCTTGGAACCGACCGATCCGGTGGTGGTTCAGTCAGTGGTGCCACTCTATTACTGCGGCTGCTGTGCGTGTGCCTCAGAGAGAGCAGCAGTGAATTGTTGATTCCTCCTTTCAAGACAATTAATTCTCTCAACTACCAATCTACTCCCTGGTTTTGGTTATAAATATTGGCAAGTGCTGCCACCTGCTGCAGGGCCATCGTCTGAATCGCTCGCTCTCATTTCACTGGGAACATCTATCAGCTTGCTCATTGGCCATCTTCGTCTTCCATGGAGATGAGGCTCCTAGCCGGCCTACTTGGCTTCCTATTGGTCAGTCCCTCACTCTCAAGCAGTTCATCTTGTGAATGTTTCTCTCCCATCATTTGCTTCATCAGCCTTGCATGTATGCATATGGACAGAAATGGGGGCAAGGAATATCGTTTCCCTTTTTTCAGTAGTGGTCTCTACAGCATGTATACACATATAAAAAGTTGTATGATTGCTACTTGTATGATTTTTTTTTCTATTGTTATATATTTGTTATATATCGATGCACTTTCAGACGATGTTAACATTCTTTTCACCCCAGTATAGTAATGACATAATAAGGTAGACGATCTGTGATGCAATGAGAACTCTTGTGGTTAATTTGCATGCAGATTGCGTCAGTAGGAAGCCATGCAGCTCGTGCTCCGTATCAATACTGGAAGTCAGCTCTTCCCGACACTCCCATGCCGACCTCCCTCTCCCAACTCCTCAACACCCCAGGTATTGTACACAAACAGCTCCAGACCTTAATCAGTAGATACCTTTTTTTTTTTACGACTTCATCAGTAGATCCTAGGCCTGTCCATCATACAAACATACAGTACCAAATAATAACACCTCTTCGATCAATTCCCTGTGTGTTCGCAGCCGGAGGCACGACCGTCAACGCCGGCTGGGGCGGTGTCCACGTCGATGCCGGGCTCGGCAAGCCCGGGGGTACGACGGTTGACGTAGGCAAGGGCGGCGTCGGCGTCAATGTTAAACCTGCAGGCAGCGGCGGCACCACGGTCAGCGTTGGCAAAGGAGGAGTCGGCGTCAACGTCAACCCAGGCTACGGAAAGCCCGGCGGCACCACGGTTGGCGTCGGGAAGGGTGGCGTTGGCGTTAACGTCAACCCTGGCAATGCCCGGCGGCACCACGGTCGGCGTCGGCAAGGGCGGCGTGGGCGTCAACGTCAATCCTGGTGGCAAGCCGGGTGGCAGTGGTACCGGTACAACCGTTGGCGTTGGCAAAGGCGGGGTGGGCGTCGGCGTCAACCCCGGGTACGGCAAGCCGGGCGGCACCACGGTCGGCGTCGGCAAGGGCGGGGTCGGCGTCCACGTGAACCCGGGCAAGGGCAAGAACAAGCCCGTCAACGTCAACGTCTCCCCTTTCGTTTACAACTACGCCGCGTCGGAGACGCAGATGCACGACGACCCCAGCGTGGCGCTCTTCTTCCAGGAGAAGGACCTCCAGCCCGGCAAGAAGGTGACCGTCCAGTTCGCCAACACCGCCGGCGCCGGCGCCGGCGCCAAGTTCCTCCCACGGAGTGAGGCCGAGGCCATCCCGTTCTCCTCCGAGAAGGTGCCCGAGATCCTCGGCCGCTTCTCGGTGGACCCGGACTCCGCCGAGGCGGCGGAGATGGCGCAGACGCTGCGCGACTGCGAGGCGCCGGCGGCTAGGGGCGAGAAGAAGGCGTGCGCCACGTCGCTGGAGTCCATGGTGGACTTCGCCACGGCCAGCCTCGGGACCAGCCACGTGAGGGCCGTCTCGACCGTCGTGGCCAGGGAGGGCTCGCCGAAGCAGGAGTACACCGTGACCGGCGTGAAGCGCGCGGCCGGCGCCGCCGCTGGCGAGGACGACGACAGGCCGCCTCGTGGCCTGCCACGCGGAGCCGTACGCGTACGCCGTGTTCGCGTGCCACCTGACGCGGCAGACGCGGGCGTACTCGGTGTCGATGCTCGGAAGGGACGGCACGGCCGTGGACGCCGTCGCGGTGTGCCACGCCGACACGTCCGGCTGGAACCCCAAGCACGTCGCGTTCCAGGTGCTCCACGTGAAGCCCGGCACCGTGCCGGTCTGCCACTTCCTGCCGCAGGACCACGTCGTCTGGACCCGCAGCGGCTGAGGTTCTGCTGGGATGGATGGCCGCCGTTTGCGTTTGCTCGCGTCGCGCCGCCGGAGATGGAGTGATGATTTCATTATTACGTTCTACTCCTAGTAGCCTCTAGGCATACTGTCATATGGTATCATGAGTTTGCTTGTGTTTCCAGTACAGTGCTTGATGCTTGTATGGATGGTGCTGCCAGCCAGTATCGACCACCTGCTTAGATTTCTGTTGTATAGTTTTGAATAAACAGACATCTCTTTATGGTCTCTCAGTCTAAACAAACTTCAGTTGATCTCCGACGCTGCGTCTTGCAGACTACGCAGCCATACTCAGCACTGCCAATACTCGGTTCATACATGTACCGACATAAGTAAACACACCTTGTTATATAGAAAAATATCATTAGCAAAACAAGCATGAAAACTATTTGATACGAGTAGTAAAATTCCAGAGTGGCCACTAAATAGGAACATAGTTCCAAAATCATCAAAAGTTCGTTAATTGGACTCAAACAGGGCTACATAAGTTGAATGCACACCAACAATAGCTGATGTAATTACTGTTCTCACTTAATCAAATGAAATAGCATTCGTATAGAGGGCTCAATGAAAGATATGTCAGATTATCCTCTTAACTATTTCTCTTTGCTATTGGATGCTTTTACATGTACGTACATGTTTCCACATTTTCAATGCCTTTGATTTATACTGAAATTCTCCCTATTTTCATACTCAGCAAAACATTTGCGAAATTCTGATGATATACACTTTCTTGCCGTGGCAGATAGAAACCATCACAACTATGACCAAGTCTCGATGTTAAGTCTACCAGCCCTTTCTAGATCCCTGAGCCATTTTGAAGCATCCGCTTGTTTGACACCACCTTCTTTACAAATAACCTCCTCTAGTGCAGCTGTAACATCAGCAGGCATTTTCGTCGAAGACCCCGCAATGTAAACCACTGCATCGGACAGTAACAAGTTCCACACTCTTGAACTCTGTTCCTTTATCTTATGTTGCACATAGACCTTTTGAGGCTGATCCCGGGAAAAAGCAACAAATAAACCACCACCCCTTTTCGAAGACAACACCCCCTCATCCTGGGCATGAGTTAACCAGAAATCCTTGTATAGAAAATCGTTATCCTGATTTCTACAGCCAAAGAAGAACAGAACCGGGGCTGTTGGTTCTGCTGCAGCCTGAACAGCCCTTTCCTCGACAAAGGCCCGGAATGGCGCACACCCTGTTCCTGGTCCAATCAACACGAGAGGAACCAGTGGACGTGGAGGAGGCAGGGATCCTTGGTGTATCCGACATGGGATAAGATTGTCTGCACATAAGCATAATGTGAGGGTAGACGGTTGTGTTTTGGTCAGTACTGAGCACCGTAGCTACAACAGCTAATTGAAGTTAAGCAGAAGAGAGGATACTAATTGCAGCTAACTTAAGCAGAACATACCTTTATTTGGATTCAACCCAGCCAGCCATGTAGAACAGAGTCCACGTCGGGTTCTCTTGAATGGAGTAACCCATGCTACGATGCTAACGGTCAAATGGATTTGATTTGGGTGTGCCAGCGGGGATGATGAAATGGAAAAGGCTCTTTTCTTCAGTGGAGGCGTTAGTTGCACCAGCCATTCAAAAGGCATTTGCACTGAAGGAAAATCCTCCAACACCTAAAAATGACAAAAAAAAATCATGTAACTACTGTCAACCATGGAAATTAACTGAAGCGGAAAATTGGGTATACTAGTGCCCAAATTATTCTGCATTCAAGCCATCTATAGAAAGAATGCTGTTATGAAAAGCTTCAGTGAAGCCTTCCTCACCTCTAGAACAGTCCTACCCTCCTTCTGATTGTACTGGTAAAGATCATCTCTTCCTTCAGGTGAAGAAAAATACTGAAGCTTCTCCTTTTCACGTTCACTCGTTGCAAAAAAGCTCATGACCTACCAAAGAACATTGGAGTTATGTGAGCATTCGCAGCTTAGCATGACATACATTAGTGAGACATCACTTCAGACGCAGATATAAACATGTGACATCATAAGAAACGAAAAGAGGTTATAAGATTATTTGAAAATATTGGTTCTTGCCTCAAAGAAATATCGCCGAGGGGAAGCTGACGCGACATCCATTGTCAAAGCAACAAAGGTCCTTAATTTGATGCGGTCCATCCGGCTATTCACAACTGAACCCTTGGAAACTTCATCCCCACTTCTCACTCGAATCTGAGCAAACAAAAGGACATTCTTTCTCATTAGTTAACAAGATAACTGCAACAGATAAGAAGATAACAAAAATCCACGTCTGAGGGCCAGTTTGGCGGCTCTCTGTTCCACAAGATTCAGGCGGAGCGCTAGCAAACACCATTGCTACCACCTGCTCCGCACTTGAAGCGCTCCAGCCGTTTTGCACTGCTGGTGCGGAGAGGAAAAACTCCGCTCCCCACGCTCTGTTCCATTCCTGTCGTACTCCTCCACTACCCACCATCCTTCTCCACCTCGCCCACCATTCGCCTTGCCTCCCCAGCCGCCACCCCACCGCCCTTCTGCCCCGCCACCCTTCTTAGCCGATTCACATCTGGCTGACCTTGATTCATGGGAGAGCACAATTTACTGGAAGCCAACCTCGAGCCATGCGAGGAGCTCGATTCACGTCTGCCAACCCCGGCCCGCCCACATGCTGACTCTGTGCCACTGTCGCCTGACACAGAGCAACGAGAAGCTCTACCAAACGGTTTATGCAGAAACCTAGAGCGACTGGGAGCAGGAGCTAGAACGATGGAGATTGCATTAGAGCTCTACCAAACTGGCCCTAATTATCTCCCTTCTAACAGATAAACTTGTCATTTCAGGAAACAAAGGTGTAACTGTATAAACCATCTGATAAACTGCTTTGCATTAGAGCTCTACCAAACTGGCCCTAATTATCTCCCTTCTAACAGATAAACTTATCATTTTAGGAAACAAAGGTGTAACTGTATAAACCATCTGATAAACTGCTTGTAAAACAAAAATGTTGTTAAGCCAACTGTATTTACAGCTATTAATGGGGACATGCAAAGCATTGGAAAATAAAGAAAGTTGCTGTATCAAGATAACAAAAACACAGTTACAAGTAGATAACTATTATAATTTATACAGAACAAAAAATATTTACATACCGTTATGTAACAATCTGGATCCAAGTTACAGCGTTCAATGAAGGCATCGACAGCTGATGGATTTTGACTCGGTAGAATTTCAAGAGCATCACCAATGTTATAACTGATGGCCTAACGTGAGAAATATGCAATCATCTTCCCATTTCTGAAGTATCACACTTCATAGGAAATTCAGGAGAAAATTACAGTGTAGTATCAAATGACATACCGAAGATGGATCTTCCAATTCAAAGTGGCGAACATCTCTATCAGAACCTTCCTTAGTCAAACGCTGGTTTTTTACCTAGGGTGTTCAATATCATTAATTCATTAGCAACAGAAACAATAAAGAGATTAGTAGCAAATCATGATACATTAACATAACAGATGGACCATTATTTTCACCAAGCTTGTTGTCTGCCAGACTAGTCTTTAAAAATTGACATCCAGCATCCACTAGTTAGATGGGTTTGACTTTATTTCACCAGCATCCAGCATCCAGCTTGAGATTTTATTGAGCTATCTCAAGTAGCTTGGTGGAGCTCATGTTAGTTGATTTTCTAGCATGTTTATCTGCTTTCAAATTACAAGCAGTCAATGAAGGCCAAAGGCCCAAGGCCCAAGCAACTACTGGACTAGCATACCGCAAAGCCCACTCCTGTGTCCATCCCTCTCAGTCACTAATTCTATCCCTACTCTAGTGCCGCTTCTTACCCGTGAAACAGTGAGTGCTGCCTCTTATCACTGGCCAGTGGCCAGCGACAAGCCGACCACCAGAGTCCTCACTCTCCATTCCAGTACCCTCTGCCATTTACCATCATACCTCTCTCCCCTCACAGCCTAACCACCCCCTTCGTGGCTAGAAATGTACTGCACTGCCACGCTTCACCCCACAAATATTCAGGTTGAGATCCTGAAAACCTCAACACATATTACCATTTCTTGAATTTGCTACCTTGTTCTTTTCCTTCGATCCATCCACTGGAGCAGTTTTTGAAGCATCCCTTGTTATATCTTTGGACTCTGAATTTCTAGTTTGGGATCATGTCTTCTTCCATCCTCCAAGCCTGAGCTCCACTGCAAGATTGAGCGGGATCCTGAGCTTGCTCGGGCTCAGCTTGCGAGCATGACCAGATCAAGAAATAAGCAGGTAAGTTCACTTGAGCTCGGCTCAGTGACATCACTATTTGGAAGGCACGTGCCTTTTTCAACATTGAATTTTGTGATTTACTCTAAAGTCCAGATAATAATTTTTTTTAGTATCACGGGAACAAAATTTAAATAATATCCATGACTAGAAATGGTCAGTAGACTGTAATTATTATGGTTTCAAAGCAACGGAAAACTAATTTAGATATGAAACAAGGATAGAGATAACAATAATTCAAGTTCAAGCTGTCTAAAGAGCATATTACAATATTACATACCATTTGAAGCATGTAAGGTGGCTCTCCATCAGCATGGAACCGTAGGGCAGGGGACATTGATCTTGCGCTACTTATTATTTTATTGGGTTCTGTGAAATAGACAATAGCTAAAATCATGCACAGGTAGAGCAAAAGAGAGCATACCAGTAAATAATACCGAGTTCATCATTCATACCTGAAAGTATATGATCTTGTGGAATTTCATTGGAAGAGTAATATATGACACGAACTTTTGGATCCCCCAAAATACTCACATTAGAATCATTGATATCACACACTCTAGGTAAGAGTGACGGATTAATTTCATTCAGAGATTTCCACATAGATAGCAACCAAGGATCTAAAGCCCCTTCATATCTGATGTTGGACAACGAAGAAAAATCCATTAAAGTTAAGAAATGCTTCTGAGGGAAAAGAAAATAATAATGTACAAATTTTACAACACAATGTCACAATTATTTACACAAAGCAAATGAAATATTAAAACCATACCCTGAAGGGTGTTGGTCATCTCCCAGACCTATCTCTAGAACTGGTTCTGCACCAAGATGTAAAAGCCTTCTATCAAGCTTCTTTGCAGCAAACTGCAGTAGCAAAAGCACTAATGAAGGGCAAACAGAAACAAGAGGACCGTTGCAAACCAGAAGTCATTACTTATGAGAAGCATATTACAAGCTCACAGCCTCGGTTTGATTGAAATAAGATATAAATACAGTTAAGGAATAAGGATACAGCAGAATGTATGTTTAGAATATACAAAAGGAAAAATTACAATATTGTATTAAGGTGCATGCAAATGTTATCCGAAGCTGAGCTGCCGCAGTGGTTATATTAGAACTTAAGAATATGAGTTTCAGTTTACAAGTGTTCACCTAAATAGTACTAGGACTGAAAAACAGCTTTATATCTCCCCCAAAATATGGCACTTAATCGTTCGTCGCAACCACCCAAAGCAAAGGGAACAGAGTCAGTAAGCAGTATATGTCATTACAACCATATCCTTTTTTCTAAAGATGCATGATGTGGAATGTTGTTCTGGCAATAAATCACTAAAATATAGGCAATTAACTGCAGTTATTTCAACAAACCTACTTTTTTAGAGGGTTCCTGAATTATGTTTGAGAGGGGTTTCAACAAATCTACACACATTTTTGTATTGATGGTAGCATATAATGATTACTAGCAAGCTCAGTTACCCAGAAAAAAGTCTCACATTGTACTTCTGGTAGCCTGAATCCCCGAGTCCAAACACTGCATAATGGATCCCCTCAAGCCATTGTCTGTCCAGATCCTTCCGAAGCAGGTATCTCCAAAACCCCTGCCGCGATATCCAACCCAAAATCCCAATAAGCAATCCAGACGACTGGAAACAATCTTGTGGATCAAAATGTTCATACCTTCATGGAATCCGGGGGATCGCCCTGCCCCGTAGTGGACACGACAAAGACCACGAACTGCTCGCTCGGCAACTGACTCTGCACGAACACACAGAGGCGTCACATTCGCACATGCACGGGTTGTGTGGCTGAGGGCTTTAGGTTTTGGAGCTTACGGGATCGAAGCTGTCCATGGACAGCACGTCGACGGCCGGGCATCCGCCACGTTCCGCCTCGCGGCCGACACGCTCTGCGGCGTCCATGGCGTTCCCAGTTTGTGACGCGTAGAGCACGAGGAGGCGGCCGCTGGAGGACACCGCCGAGTCAGCCTCCGCAGACGAGGGCGCCATGGAGTAAGAGCTCAGAATCCGCGGCCTGCAAGTAACCTAGAGGCGGCCAACAAGCGCAGCCAGTGGTGGAGCCAGCTTTTATTAACGACTATGAATAAGATTCAAAATATAAATGAAAAAGTTGAAAGATATTAATTATTGAACAAACGTTTGCAATTTAAAATGTAGCATAACATTATAACGTTAGCCTCTTCATTGTGGAGATTCTGTAAATCCATCATGGCATCATCCATATTTGTATCTCAAATCAATCCAATATCCAATTGAAATATTAAATTCGTAAAAGAAAAACACACACACACACGTAGTACTAGTACTAACCAGGCACCACGAGCAGGGGAGTCGACACTAGAGCGCTGGAGACAGGGGCGGTCACCGGCCAGCAGGTCAGCGCTGCTCCCTGCGTTGCTGCACGGGGGGCAGGCTGGGGCGCTGCAGCGCTGGCCGCTGGAGGATGGCCGGGGCGCTGCGGCGGCCAGCGGGATGGCCGGAGCCCCGAGCCCGGGATGGGCAGCGCTGCAGCCGCAGCCGCGGCGGCCAGCGGAATGGGAAGCGGCGCAGCCCACAGCGGCGGTGACCAGCTCCCGACGAGGCGACGACCGACGGGAAGGGCAGCGCCGCGTCCGCGCGCGTCCGGCGTCCCGTGTCCTGTGAGACGTGCGAGCGAAGCGAACGTGTAGAGGCGAGGCGGCCAGGAGCCCAGGAGAGACGGACAGGGAGCAGGGAGAGAGACGGACTAGCAGGGCTCAGCAGTGTGCCCTAGCTTTGCTCTTGGGCCATCATTTTGGGCTGAAAAAATACTGGGGGCATATGTGCCCTAACTTTGCTCTTGGGCCATCAATTTTGGGCTGAAAAAAATACTGGGGGCATATGTGCCCTAGCTTTGCTCTTGGGCTATTAATTTTGGGCTGAAAAATTGCTGGGGGCGGGTTTGTGGGCCGATGACTAGGGCCTGGGCCTTAGAGGCATGGGCCGCAAATCCACCCCCGCGCAGCCAATAGGCACCTCAATCGGCTCAATCCGCCCAGGTCATGCAAGCTCCTTCCGCCGCTGCAGCGGTTCGCCCGTACGATCGCCTACGCGCACTATCTGGCGGCAGTGGCGGCGGCCAGTGGCCAAGCGAGACTGCGTCCGGTAGGAGGGCGAAAGAGAGTTGCTTCTGTTGGATTAACTGGGATAGGCCCATAGTTAGTCTAGCAATTAATCACTAGAATTTCAAAAGCCCACAATTAAGTGTTAAGTGAAAATGGAATAGTACCACATGGAAAACTCACTGAGAGTGAGCCTAACTTAAATAGGATGTTGGTTGACTCTTCCATGGAAAGAGGGAAAGCGGGGAGACCACGCGCGCGCCGCCATGCCGTGCCGAGCCGAGCCGCGTCGCGCACGCGCCCGGGCCTTGGCCTTGGCCGGACGTGATGTGCTGAGCCATGTTTTGCCGCTCAGCACAACGGTCACAAGGGCCAACGGTCATGTGCAACTGTCACATGCGGCAGTGACGTGGAATGCATTAGCGCCAAAGGGCAAAGGGGTAAAACCGCCTGCGCCTGGGCGGCTAGGGCTTCCAGCGCTGGCCACTATAAATACGGCCCCTCCCCTGGCTCCTCCCAGACTCAGCCGCCACACCTCTCTCCACTGCTCACTGTGTTCTTGAGTTGAGCTGCTCTCTGTCATCTCCGGCCGAGCTCCTTGCGCGCACAAGGGGTCTCGGTGAGCAGGCCTCCGGAACTCCGTCCGTCAAGCGTACCTGCACGGGTAGGCGGGCAATATAGTTTTTGGGGAGCGCATCCACGCGACTGCTCGCTGTTCGCCTTCAAGCTTTCGTTCTTCTCCGAGCGTTCGCTGGTCGGCACTGCGAACACCTGCCACCATCGACTGATGCTCCGAGCTCGTCACCATGACGCAGACAAGGACCGACGCTGGGAACAACGGCAGTGGTGCTGCCCAGAGTTCCAACTCGGGTTTCACCTAAGGGTATAATTTAATTCCAATCCCAGTAATATTTCCTATGTGCATAGTGATGTTGTGCGTAGGTTTTGGTGAAATCCGTCATAGTAGTGGATATGCATATACGATGCTTATTTTGATTCCGTTATTATTGTTGCTGTCAGATTTATGGATTAAAGCATGCCGTAAAATGACTAAAAACTTAACAATCCAAAAACTGTATAGGTTTTTTTCGGCTGCTAGCTTTGCTGCGTCACTGAAACCACCCATGTTGAAAGATGGTGGCGCAAACTATAAGATATGGCGTTCGAGATCCATGTTGTAGTTTACCGCTATACGCTGTGAGCATGTGATCAAGGGTAAGCGCACTGAACCGCCCCTTTCTTCTGAGGAAGAGGGCAAGTTCACTGACGCGGACAACTTGTTCAAGGTGGCTCTAATCAACGTACTAGACGAGGGTATGGTACCACTGTACATGGACTTGCCTTCGGGCAAAGATATGTGGGATGCACTTGAGGCCAAGTTCGGGGTTCCTGACGCTGATAGTGAGCTGTACATCATGGAGCAATTCTGTGACTACAAGATGGTCGATGACCGATCTGTAATTGAACAAGCCCATGAGATACAGATGCTAGCCAAGGAGCTTGAGAACAACAAGTGTGTGTTGCCTGACAAGTTTGTGGCCGGCAGTATTATTGCTAAGCTGCCACCTATTTGGCGGGACTTTGCCACTTCTCTGAAGCACAGGAGGCAAAAGTTCAGTGTGACTGACCTCATTGCTTCACTAAGTGTTGAGGAGAATGGGAGTGCAAAGGACACTCGTGGCAAGAAAGTGTATGATGAGGGAGGTTCTAGTGCCAACTTGGTGTAGAGGAAGAACCCTTAAGCTGCCCACAAGAAAAAGAACCAGAAAAATAAGCTGCAGTCAAGTCCAAGCCTGCAACTTTTAAGAAGAAAGGCAAGGAAAAGGAAAAGGGTAATTGTTTTATGTGCGGTGGCTCTGACCATTGGGTGAAGGAGTGCCCAGACTGCAAGGACAAACCCAAGAAGGCAACAAACATGGTGATTAGCGAATCTGGAGGACAAGGGTACGGTAATTACTTGCCAACTATTCTTTCAGTATGTCTCTCGCCTGAGTGGTGGGTTGACACAGGTGCTAATATTCATGTGTGTGCTGACATTTCTCTGTTTTCTTCTTATCAGGAAGGGCGAGGTTCCTCCCTCTTGATGGGAAACGGTACACATGCCTCTGTACTTGGTGATGATACGGTCAATCTGAAGTTCACTTCGGGAAAGATCGTGCAGCTGAAGAACGTGCAGCATGTCCCCTCTATCAAGAAGAATCTCATCAGCGGATCTCTACTATGTAGGGATGGGTTTAGACTGGCTTTTGAGTCCAATAAATGTGTTGTATCCAAGTATGGAACTTTTGTTGGTAAAGGCTATAAAAGCGGAGGCTTGTTCCGCTTTTCTTTGATGGATTCTTGTAACAAGGTTGTGAACCACGTTTCAAATGATGATGAGTCTAATGTTTGGCATTCAAGACTCTGCCATATTAATTTTGGTTGCATGACGCGCTTAGCAAAAATGAACTTAATCCCTAAATTTGACTTGGTCAAAGGATCTAAGTGCCATGCATGTGTGCAAGCGAAACAACCTCGCAAGCCCCACAAGGTTGTGCAAGAGGTGAGAGATCTGGCACCACTGGACCTTATCCATTCTGATCTGTGCGAGATGAATGGCGTGTTGACCAAAGGAGGAAGAAATATTTCATGACTCTTATTGATGATAGTACTAGATTTTGCTATGTGTATTTGCTGAAAACAAAAGATGAAGCACTAAATTACTTTAAAATCTATAAAGGTGAGGTAGAAAACCAACTTGAGAAGAAAATCAAACGGTTGCGGTTTGATCGTGGGGGAGAATACTTTTCAAACGAGTTTACTCAATTCTGCGAGGAACATGGAATTATTCATGAGAGGACGCCTCCATATTCCCCCCAATCCAATGGGATTGCCGAAAGAAAGAACCGCACTCTAACTGATTTGGTTAACGCCATGTTGGACACTGCGGGACTTTCCAAGGAATGGTGGGGTGAGGCCTTATTGACTGCGAGTCATGTCCTAAATAGAGTTCCTACAAAGAATAATGAGAAAACGCCATTTGAGGAATGAGAAAAGAAAATGTTGACTCTCTCATATCTGCGCACTTGGCGATGATTGGCCAAGGTAAACGTGCCAATCATCAAGAAGCGCAAATTTGGGCCAAAGACTATAGATTGTGTCTTCCTCGGCTATGCCTTAGACAGTGAGTGCCTGACATGAGAGTCAGTGAAGTGATTGAATCCAGAGATGCTACATTCTTTGAGAATGAATTTCCTATGAGAAGGAATGTACCTAACATATCTAGTCACGGATCTCCTGATGCTCCTGACACTTCCGTGCCAACAGAAAATATTGAACAAATATCTATTGAAAGTCCTGAGGAGGACAATGGTGGGGTCACTCGAAAGAGTAAGAGGCCTAGGATTGCAAAATCCTTTGGTGATGACTTTACCATATACCTCGTGGACGATACCCCAATGACCATTAAAGAGGCATATTCCTCTCCCGACGCTGACTATTGGAAGGAAGCGGTGCGGAGTGAGATGGATTCAATTATGAGCAATGGAACTTGGGAAGTTGTTGACCAACCATATGGGTGCAAACCTGTAGGGTGCAAATGGGTGTTTAAGAAAAAGCTTAGACCTGATGGTACTATTGAAAAGTACAAGACAAGGCTCGTGGCTAAGGGTTATACCCAGAAAGAAGGTGAGGACTTCTTGATACTTATTCACCAGTGGCCCAATTGACTACTATTCGAGTACTACTTGCACTGGCTTCATGTCATGGTCTTCTCGTTCATCAGATGGATGTTAAGACGGTTTTCCTAAATGGAGAGTTAGATGAGGAAATCTACATGGATTAGCCTGATGGTTTTGTAGTAGAAGGTCAAGAGGGAAAGGTGTGCAGATTGTTGAAGTCTTTATATGGCCTTAAAACAAGCACCTAAGACATGGCATGAGAAGTTTGACAAAACCATGACCTCCGCTGGCTTTGTTGTAAACGAAGCGGACAAATGTGTATATGTAATACCTCTGGTTTTACAGTTTAATTAATCTGCCATGTCATCATATTTAAATTTAAGCATCTGCATATGATTGTGCTTAGGGCCTAGAGTGATTTGATTTCAGCTAAGTATTGATTGTGTAATTAAGTCCTTAATCATAAATCAAAAATAAAAATTAAATAGAAATCAAATTAAACCCTAAAGTTGACCTAAAACCCCAATTCAAAATCTATAAGGAATATTGGAAAAGTGTCTTAATAAAAGTTGTAGAGTTTTTAAAATGGAACAACTTTTATTTTTGGAGATTTTGAAGTTATGTTATAAAAATTCAAATTAAACTCATATTACTATATTGAAATTTACAATTGAAACTTCAATTTCAAAAAATATTAAGAATCTTCAAAAACTTCCTAAATAGAAGTTGTCAAGCTCACTGAGTAGAACAACTTTAATGTTTACCAATTTTCAAGTTGTTGAGAAGAATCAAAAGTAATTTTAAAATTTTAGTTTGAAATTCAAACCCTACTTTTACCCCCTTTTTCTGTAGTTTGAAAGTTTGGCCGAATTTGAAATTGATGTCAAAAGCAAAAATGATCTACACGAAATTATCTACAACTTTTGTATTCACCACTTCATTGGATTCGGGCTGGATCAGATCAAATTGAATCAAATAGCATTTGACCTATATGGGCTACTACTGTAGCTACAGGGGCCCGTACGCGGCGTGCGCGCGACGTGCGCCGGTCGCCGTCCGGCCGTCCCAGGGCCCGGCCGTTGCCGTGTCGAGCTCGGGAGGGGGGACCCGGACGCCCCGACCCTATCTCCATCCTTGCCCAGCCTTTAAAGGCGACGAGGCCCGTTCCCCAGCCAGTTTCCTCTATTCGGTCGCCGGTGAGATCACATCGGATCCCGGCGAAATTCGTCGTGCCTCGTTCACCTTCACTCCCTCCATCTCATCACCGTCACCACCACTCCCCAGCGCTCCTATCGAGTCTGTCCGTGCGTCCTTCAGTCACTGGAAGCGCTCGGAAGTCATAGTTTCCTCACCAGAGCCGAGCAGAGCGCCGCCGCACGTCGTGAAGTCGAGGTCAGCCCTCGAGGGGGAGTTCTTACCGGTATTTTTGTGCGTTTTGGGATCCTCGCGGGTCGGCACGTCGTCAAGCCCACTCCTCCATCCCGTCTCCGTCCCAACCAGCTAGTGGTTTAGGGTCGTGGTGAGTTCCTGAACCGTTTCCCACTTTTGGTTTAGTCTCTATCGTCTTGTGCTCGCCGGCGTATGGTCTGCCGCCGCCGCCGAGCCGCCTTGTTGCGCGACGAGCTCGCCGCCTGGTTGGGTCTAGCCTTTTAGGGTCCCTGGGGTAGCATCTTAGGGCATAGCTCGTCGTTCGGTGAAGGTTCCCTCGCCGGAGGGGCCGCCGGCGGCAAGCCGCCGTGCTCGCACGCGCGCGGAAGTCGGAAGGAAACAGAGAGAGCGAGAGGTGGGAGGAGGAACTGACGGCTGGGGTCAACCTGTCAGTGTCCCCGTGCGGAGGCGCGTGAGCGCGCGCGGGGGGCTGACGGCTGGGGCCGGCCTGTTAGCGACCCGGCGCGGAGGCGAGCGCGTGCGGGCCGTGCTAGGCCTGTGCGTGATTGTGGGCTGGCTCGGTGGCACGCGCGCGGCCGTGGCCTGGGCCATGGTGGGCCGAATGGCCGTTTCAATTTTCCAAGCGATTTTCTATTGCTTTCTCATTTTCATTTAAATGAATAGTGTTAGGTTTTAATCTTTTTGTGTGGATTAATCTACTGCACCATAAATTATGAAAATATTTCTAGATACTCTCTGAGATGTGTATAATTTAATAAAAATATTGAATGCATGATTTGAGTGTTTTCTGTATTAATTAAAAATCAGCACATTAAATGATAAAAGGAACTTTGATGATTTTTAATAATTTCTGTGTTGCTCCAAAAATCATCAAATTTATTGTGCCACTGTTTGGTACTAAAATCTATCTGTTGGTGAGATTGGGCATCAAATGGAAATAGTTAAGTATTTATTAAATTATATGTTAGTTTAAATGATTAATAATAGGAATAGGAAATTGAATGATTATTGGATGGTGTGATTTTTGGGTTGATTGAGATTCTAGGTCAATCACCTTTATGACCTAGGACATTGTGAATTAGAGTAATCATGGCTAGTCTATGGTAGGATCTTGTTCACCTGTGGACAATACTTATTATTTAATTTTATTCTGTCATTTCATGTGCATCACATTCATACATTCATTCATTGCAAACGTGTAGTGACCGAGAATCCGGAGGTAAAGTCTGAGGGTCCATCTGAGGAGACTACTCAGGAAGTTGTACAAGGATTTGATATTTGTGGAACTGACCCGGATCCGACACTCTACACAATCCAAGGCAAGCCCCGGTGCATTCAGCCCCTCCTTGTTATTTAAAAATATTTATCACTTGAGTTAATCTACTGCATTAGGTTAATAGGAGTTGGGTGACAACCAATTGATGCATTTCCACCCTTGAATACCTGATAATACTTGAGAACCTGATTTATTAAAAGTATTGCAAAAATGCTTAGTCATGCCTAATGGTTAGTTTGCGAAAATGCTATTTTGAACTGTGATGAGATTAATCCAATGAATCACTTTATGGGAATGGTACGTCCTTGTTGGTTGGCAGTGTTCCTAGCTAGTTCACTGTCATCCACGGGGATGGGTTGTTCCGTTTGGTCGACCATCTGTTGGGTTAGAGTCCCAACGATCCTCACCATCGGAAAGGGATGTGAAAACCGGGTAGCTACCAGTGTACTTGGATTATAGTCCCAATGCATGGTTTCTAACGGAAAAATATTAGGGACCGTTCGTTGTCAGGCCTGCAGTGATCAAGGACCTTGCAACTAGCCACATACTACGGAAAGCCTCTGACTTCGGTGGCTTTACTGCTGGAACTGACAACCACGCACTGGGAGTGGAGAGATGGCGAGAGTAGCGTGTACCCTCGTGGCCGTCGTGCCTAGAGACGAGAGGAGTACTGTGCTCTCGGGTGGCGTAGGACCGGTTCCGGGGTATGAAAAGCCGTGGTAGGCGGGGTTGGCGTATGCAAGCTTAAGTGCTACATACGCAGTGTGGATAGGGATCCCCAGCTGGGTAATAATCGATTCGAATCGTCGTTGCTCCTCGGTTATGGAGACTTGATCCTCATCCCTACATCGGAAAGTGGTTCGGAATTAGGATTGCTTTTGAATGAATTAAGCAATTGAGAGAATGTTGATATATGAGAAAGAACTTGGAGAAATGGCTAATGATGAATAGTAATATTGAAATAAAATATTGAGATAGGACTAGTAATATTTTTCCGCAAAAGTCTTGAACTCTTGCTAAAGCCTTACCTTGACTTCCCCTCAGCCTGCATTCCTGAGTCTAATCTTACACTTTTAGTCGGTTAAGTCTTGCGGAGTACCCCATATACTCAGGGTTTGTTAACCCCGTTGCAGGAGGGCAGCAGGAGACTGAAGTTTGTCTCGCTCCGTGCTGCGTCACCATCGTCCAGGAGAGTGAAGAAGACTAAGGTTAAACCCTTGGGCAGGGTTCGTGTAATATTAAACTATCTATCGTACTGTTGTTCCAAATACTACTGCTACTCTTTTAAGTTTATGGTTTGTAATAACTGCACTTAATTTTATTCAAACTCTGATCTGTAATATTAAGTACTATTTACTCTTCCGCAAATTCTCCTCTGATATGTTTTGTTATGAAATATTGTAACTCTGTAATGGCTTCGCAATGGGATCCTATCGGAGATAACGGGTGCTTATGTAACCCAGCAGAGCCCACCTAGGTCATATGGGACATGGGCCCGGCTGTCAGATGTCATTAGTGACGCTGACAGGTGCCTGTGGGCCACGTGATTTAGGCGGTTCTGTTACAGCTGGTATCAGAGCGTTCCATTGCTAATTCATTGCAGGTTACCTTTCGAAAACTTCAAAATGTTTTGGATCATAAAAACTTAAATTGTTATTTTGAGTCCAAACTGCTTACAATCTTACCTTACTCAGTAGTTCTTATGTTGTTCTGTAATTTATCTTATTATGGTTATGGTAGCAGATGGAACAACATTATTAACACTAGCCCTATATTTAAACTAATTATGCTTTGATTTGTATTGCATGGTTTAAAATTCGTAAGTACGTGCATGCATCATGATATTCACCCATGTTAATAACTTCCTCCTTAAAAGCGGGTATATGGGTTAGGAATTATCACACCTATTCTTGCTAGCCTAGTATATCCTCATTAATTCAAACTTACCTTTCCAGCTGGCACGAACTAGGTTAACGGCGCGCAAGATGACTGGCCCTCGTGGAGTTCCGTGCCACCAGTTGACACCCCACGGTAGTGACGAGGCATCCGGCAGCCGTCCACCCCGCCGCAGCCGCAAGGAATTGAAGAAAGAAATCAAGGAGCTGCACCGTGAGATAAGCCTCATGAGGGAGGACTTCCAGGTGGCCCGGGCTGATCATTACCGGGATGTGAGGACCAACAGAGACCTACGGCGGGAGATCGACCGCCTGACTCAAGAGAGGGATCAGACTTTGGAGCAAGTTGGCGCGGCACGTGATCGGGTTGAGGAGCTGGAGGGGTACATTGAGAACCTTGAGTGGAACAACAGGATGCTGCACGAGGAAGTGCATAGGCTGAACGATCAGCTTAACCCGATTCTGATTCCACGAGAGGAGGAGCCTGAGGAGGGTGTGGTCATAGGACCCGATGAGGAGTATTATGACAGTGAGGCCTCAGAGGACAGTTACCTTGAGGCAGTCGACCCAATGGAGGATGTAGTCGTCGAGGAGGACGACGAGGAGGAGGTTGTCGTTATTGACCAAGCTTGTCTTAGGACTAGTGAGGTTTAGTCTTCTGTATCTGAGTATCGTAATCATAGTTCCAAGAACCATAGCCTGGGTGGAGCTTGTTGTGATTTGTGTGTGTTAAACCTTGTTTAATTTGGTGTTCTAAGTTGTAATGCTACTATATTTTAATTATGCAATGTGAGTCCTTAGTGGTTGTCTTAAAACAGATGGTCAACACTCGCTCGAATGGTGCTGGTACTTCTGACGAAGGAGCTGCTCCCTATCCACCACCCATTCCACCAACCTTAGCAGATGCCATCGCGGCCCTGGCTAATGCAGCCAACGCTATGGCCCAAAACCGAGAAAATCGTGGCGGGCGTCGAGGCCGCCGCGAAGATGAGGAAACCACCTATGTGGACTTCACTGAAACCCGTCCACCAATATTCACAAAAGCCGAAGAACCCTTGGAGGTCGATGACTGGCTCCGTACTATGGAGCAGAAATTCAGCTTGACTCGCTGCACGGAAATCCAAAAGCCACTATTCGCGGCTCAGCAGCTGCGTGGTCCGGCCAGTGCCTGGTACGCCAACCTGTTGTCTGCACAGCCCGAGGGGCATCAGCTTACTTGGGCAGAGTTCCGCGAAGCTTTCCGAGCACATTACATCCCAGCAGGTGTAATGAAAATGAAACTGAACCAGTTCTTAGCTCTGCAACAGAAAGATTCTTCTGTGATGCAATATGTGAACCAATTCAATCATCTTGCCCAATATGCTCCTGAACACACCAATACTGACCAAAAGAAGAAAGATTGCTTTGTCAGGGGCCTAAACTTCAAGATCCAACGTAGTTTATCTAACAACCTCAACTGCTCTTATCACGAAGCTGTAAACAGCGCCATTGCTTACGAAGAAAGTGATCGTAAGCATCAGGATGAGAAGAAGAAAAAGAAATCAGGATTTTCTGGCGGTCAAAAACGCCAGAAGATCATCTATCATCCTACGCACCACAACCACCCAGCTTATCCCCAGCAGCAAGTCGTGGTACGCACCGCGGCTACATCTCATACCTCGAATCAACAAAACACTACTCAGCCGAATGCCCCAGGCGTTCGTATCAATACACCTCAGACCATCTACAATCATCCTTGCTACAACTGTGGCAAAATGGGACATTGGGCTCGTGACTGTCCCTATCCCAAGAAGTACAATCAAAATGCCCAGAAGGGTCCTGGACAGCAGCAACAGCAGCATCAGAATCAGCACCGCGGCCAGCAGCACCAGGTTCAAAAGGTCAAACTTGTCAAGAAGGCAGGACATGTCTATTATACTCATGTGGATGACATCCCTGCAGGAGAACCCGTCATGATGGGTAGGTTTTCTGTCGCCAGACACCTTGCTATTACACTTTTTGATTCTGGTGCATCACATTCATTCATCAATCGTACATTTGTGGTAAAACATGAGATTCCAATTGGAGAAATAAAGGAAAACTTCCTTATACATTCGCCTGGAGGGCGTATAAATACTAAGGAGGTAGTGCATCGAGTACCTATCGAGTTGGGCGGGCATATATTCCCAACCACCATGATAGTACTCAAGGATCAGGACATAGATGTCATATTAGGTATGAATTGGATGTATTAACACAAGGCACTGATAGATGTGCTGAATAGGACCATAAAGGTCAACATACCTGGTAGTCAATCTCAACTTATTATCCAACTGCCACTACCCGTGAGAATGGTTGAGAAGACAGTGCAGAGATTGTGTGCCACCACAGTTCAAGAAATCCAAAATATTCCGGTAGTCTGTGAATTTCCGGATGTATTTCCTGATGATCTACCTGGTCTGCCACCTGACCGTGACGTAGAGTTCGCTATTGAGTTGAAGCCAGGAACTGCACCTATATCCCGCAGAGCCTATAGGATGCCTCCCAAGGAATTGGCTGAGCTTAAAATTCAACTGCAAGATCTGCTTGATAAGGGTTTCATCAGACCGAGTTCATCTCCTTGGGGTTGTCCTGCTATATTCGTGAAAAAGAAGGACAAGACCCTCAGACTCTGTGTCGATTATTGCCCACTCAACGAGGTCACGAATAAAAATAAATACCCTTTGCCTCGTATTGACCTACTCTTTGACCAGCTAGCTGGAGCCAAGGTCTTTTCCAAAATTGACCTTACGTCTGGTTACCACCAAATAAAGATCCGTCCCGAGGATATTCCTAAAACAGCATTCACCACCAGATACGGCCTTTATGAGTATCTGGTCATGTCTTTTGGCCTAACCAACGCACCTGCCTATTTCATGTACCTCATGAACTCTGTTTTCATGCCCGAGCTTGACAAGTTTGTGGTAGTAGTTCATCGATGACATTCTTGTTTATTCCAAAACCCCTGATGAACATGCCAACCACCTCCGTATTGTCCTGACCCGTTTGAGAGAGCACCAACTATATGCCAAGTTTAGCAAATGTGAGTTTTGGCTAGATCGAGTCCCTTTTCTCGGCCACATTTTATCAGCTGAAGGTGTATCCGTGGATCCGAGTAAGGTGGAAGAAATCTTAAATTGGAAGCCACCAACCACAGTTCATCAAGTCCGTAGTTTTATGGGCATGGCAGGATATTACCGTCGGTTTATTCCAGACTTCTCAAGAATAGCCAAGCCCATTACCAACCTATTGAAGAATCAGGTCAAATTCATCTGGTCGTCTGAATGTGAGAAGTCATTTCAAACCTTGAAAAAGTTGTTGACCACTGCACCAGTACTGGCCCAACCCGATATAGAAAAGCCCTTTGATGTGTACTGTGATGCTTCTGGTACCGGACTTGGTTGTGTCTTGATGCAAGAAGGAAGAGTCATTGCTTATGCCTCACGGCAACTCAAGCGTCATGAGGAGAATTATCCCACTCATGATTTGGAGTTAGCAGCTGTGGTACATGCCTTAAAGATATGGCAGTCACTATTTGCTGGGCAGTACCTGTAATGTATATACAGATCACAAGAGTCTGAAATACATTTTCACTCAAGAAGAGTTGAACATGAGACAGCGAAGATGGCTCGAGCTAATCAAGGATTATGATATTGAAGTGCATTACCACCCTGGCAAGGCGAATGTGGTCGCTGATGCACTCAGTCGTAAGGTGCACTGCAATTGTTTGATAGTCAAGCCGTATGATATGTCCTTGTGCTATGAGGCGGAAAAATTAGGGGTAGAAATAATTCCACAAGGCAGCCTGACCAATATTAGTATTGAAACACCCATCCGAGATGAGGTTATTGCCGCTCAGCGGGAAAGTAATGGAATCAAGCACATCAAGGAAAAGGTTCAAGATGGCAAGGCAGATTGTTTTCCGGATTGATGATGATGGTGTCGTGTGGTTCAAGGATCGTCTGGTAGTGTAACAACCCTAAAAATCCACACAACCTAAAAATCCCAACCAATTAAAATTTTTCATTTATTTATTGTGAAAACCCATTTTTCTTGTGCAAGCATATATGTTTCATTATGAATTTGGTAATAAAGGAGTAGAGCTTGCATTTTAAATTCCATTCACATAGAATAATAACTTATGCATCACATTTGGGATTTATTGCAATTTATGTTTGTAATTACTCAATATTTAAAATGGGTAATATATGTATTTATACACTTAAGTGAAAATAGAAAAAGAAGAGAGGAAGAAGGAAGCCAGCCTATCGGCCCACGTTGCGGCCCGGCAACACGCGCGCGACCGGCACACACGCGCTCGCGCTCGTGCTCGCTGCCAACCCGGGCCCGCATGTCAGCCGCCTTCCCCTTCCACTGTTTCTCTTCCACACGAAGACGACGCCACCGGGTCACGCAAATGGCGTGACCGACAGCGCCACGCATGGCGGAGCCCTGACCCCGCTGTTCCCCTCCTGTCCCCTCCTTTCTTGGCCGCCAAGCGAACCCTGCGCCCATCCGGAGCCCTAGATCCACTCGAGCCACGGCCCTTCGATCGGTCGAGCGCGATCAGGACCGTTCGCCATTGGAGCTGGCCAAGCTCGCCTATAAAAAGGAGCTCACCCCGAAGCCCTACCCTCATTTCCCCTCGCCGCCACCACGGCACAGACCGGCACACTGCACCAAACCGAGAGAGAGAGAGAGAGCGTAGGAGAAGGGCGGAGCAGAGGAGGAGAAGCTGCCGGAGCGCCGCCGCCGCGGAGCACGCCGGAGCCGGACACGGAGGAGAAGCCCGAGCTGCGGACGAGGAGCGGCACGGCACTGCGATCGCTCTGCACGGCTCCGACTCGCCACTGCATCGCCATCCTAGCTTCACCGACACCACGGTGAGCCACCGCACGCTATGTCCGAACCTCGCCCTGCTTTTGCCATGGTGTTCCGCCCACGGGACGAGCAGGCACGAGCCTTTACCGGCTCAGGAAGATCACCTGCACCATGCACTCATGCGACCGGCCGAAACCCCCAGACTACAAGCTTGCTAGACCGAGAACGCAGCACGACGCGTTCTCGGCGGAGCGCGCTCACCACCGACGCGTTCTGACGCCGAATCACCCGTTCCGAGCAATCCGACTAGCACCCGTATAGGTTAGAGCGTCGTGGAGCACCGCCACGACCCCTTGAGCTAGCTACGCGGATCTAAGCGTTAGAGGAAGCCTCGTCCGCAGTGCGCCGCGACCTCGCCGGAGCGACGCCGCGGACCGGAGCCAAAAGGAGGCCTTGCCCTGTCACTAGTTCACCACTAAGCGGACGTATGCCCGTTTAGTCACGCCAATTTGACTGAACCACGTCCGGTTATGCCAAAACAAGACCGTAATCACCTTGCCGTCGTCAGCCGCCGCCGGCGACACGCCGCCGCCGCAACCGAGCACCTTGGGAATCTCGGTAGCCTAAAATTGGTAGTTGGTATACCATCGCCATAGACCCTGGAGGCGTATACATCTCCTAGAAGACTGTAACAACCCTAAAAATCCACACAACCCAAAAATCCCAACCAATTAAAATTTTTCATTTATTTATTGTGAAAACCCATTTTTCTTGTGCAAGCATATAGGTTTCATTATGAATTTGGTAAATAAAGGAGTGTAGTTTGCATTTTAATTCCATTCACATAGAATAATAACTTATGCATCACATTGGGATTTATTGCAATTTATGTTTGTATTTACTCAATATTTAAAATGGGCAATATATATATATATACACTAAAATGAAAATAGAAAAGGAGAAAGAGAGTTAGGCCAGCCATTCGGCCAGCCGGTCTGTTAAGCCAGCCCAAGCCAGCCCGGCCTTCTTCTCCTCACCTCACCCGCGCGCGGCCCACGTTGCGGCTCGGCAGCGCGCGCGCGACCGGCACACACGCGCTCGCGCTCGCTGCCAACCCGGCCCCGCCTGTCAGCCGCTCTCGCCCCCCCACTGTTCTTCTTCCTCGCAGAGGCGACGGGGACGAGTGCACGCAATTCGCGTGACCCCGGACCCACGGCCGACAGCACCACGCCCCGCAGAAGCTGTCCCCCTCTTGTCCCCTTCTTTCTTGGCCGCCAAGCGAGCCCGCGCGCACCACCAGAGCCCTAGCATCGAGCGCCCGTAGCCCTCTGATCTACCGAGATCAATCGCGGCCGTCCGCCATGGGAACCTGCCAAGCTCGCCTATAAATTGGAGCACCTGAGGAGCCCTAGCCCATTCCCACTCGCAGCCGCCACGCTGCGGATCCACAAGCCACCGCACCCCACCGCATAGCCGAGAGAGAGGGAGAAGGGCGGAGCAGAGGAGGAGGAGCTGCCGAACGCCGCCGCCGCGGAGCACGCCGGAGCCGGACACGGAGGAGAAGCCCGAGCTGCGGACGAGGAGCGGCACGGCACTGCGATCACTCTGCACGGCTCCGACTGGCCACTGCACCGCCATCCTAGCTTCACCGACACCACGGTGAGCCATCGCACGCCATGTCCGAACCTCGCCCTGCTTTTGCCATGGCGTTCCGCCCACGGGACGCACAGGCACGAGCCTTTACCGGCTCGGGAAGATCACCTGCACCATGCACTCATTCGACCGGCCGAAACCCCCGGACTACAAGCTTGCTAGACCGAGAACGCAGCACGACGCGTTCTCGGCGGAGCGCGCTCACCACCGACGCGTTCCGACGCCGAATCACCCGTTCCGAGCAATCCTGACTAGCACCCGTATAGGTTAGAGCGTCATGGAGCACCGCCACGACCCCTTGAGCTAGCTACGCGGATCAAAGCTCTAGAGGAAGCCTCGTCCGCCCTGCTCGAGTGCGCCGCGACCTCGCCGGAGCGCCGCCGCGAGCCGCCGCCAAAAGAAGGCCATGCCATGGCTAAAGTTCGCCACTAGAGTGTTGTACGCTTCTCTGGCCTCACCAATTTGACAAGACCGCATTCGATTGAACCAATACTTGGTCATAGCCGCGTTGCCGCCTTCCGCCGTCGTCGGCGACACGCCGCCGCCACAACCGAGCACCTTGGGAATCTCGGTAGCCAAAATTGGTAGTTGGTATGCCATCGCCATAGACCCATGGAGGCGTATACATCTCCTAGAAGACCTCCTTAAGCCCGCCGGAACCTCACAGTCGCGGCGACATCGCCGCCGACACGTTCCGCCTCGCCTAAAATCCGTTCCGAATACCCCCGGTCGCCTCGCGCTGCGGAGAAAGGCCGATGAGGTTCGCCAAGTCTGCCTCGGCACCGCCGCGAAGATAGCCGAGCCCCGAATCATGTCTGTCACCTTGGCTACGTGCGCCTCCACCTCGTCGGAGAACCGCCATATGCCGTGGGAGAGAAGGAGGCCATACCACGACTCTAACCCGCCACCATCTGGTCGGACGACTGCCTGAGCACGCCAAATTGGGGAAAGCCGAGCCCTGTCTTGCCGAAATATGGTCATCGCCGCCCTGTCATCGTCCGCCGCACCGGAGAGACACCGCCGCCTTGAACAGACACCCTGGAACCCTGCTAGCACCAAATCTCCGATTCGCCCGAGCCTCCCCGGGAGAGCTCGGGAGAGCAGCCTCCTTCGGCGCCCAAATCTCCGATTCGCCCGAGCCTCCCCGGTAGACCTCGGGAGAGCAGCCCACTCGGCGCCCAAATTTCCGATTCGCCCGAGCCTCCCCGGTAGACCTCGGGAGAGCGGCACCCTCGGCGCCCAAATGTCCGATTCGCCCGAGCCTCCCCGGTAGACCTCGGGAGAGCGGCACCCTCGGCGCCCAAATGTCCGATTCGCCCGAGCCTCCCCGGTAGACCTCGGGAGAGCGGCCCCCTCGGCGCCCAAATTTCTGATTCGCCCGAGCCTCCCCGGGAGAGCTCGGGAGAGCGGCACCCTCGGCACCCCGAATTTCCGATTCGCCCGAGCTCCGCCGAGCTCCGCCGAGCTACCCCCGACCACCGCCGAGCTACCCCGACCACCGCCGAACTACGCCGAGCTCCGCCGAGCTACCCCCGACCACTGCCGAACTATGCCGAGCTCCGCCGAGCTACCCCCGACCACCGCCGAGCTCCGCCGAGCTACCCCCAACCACAGCCGAGCTACCCCCGACCACCGCCGAGCCACGCCGAGCTACGCCAACGCCGGCAACTCTCTGGGAATCAGCATCAAACACCTGGTGAGCGACCATCGGGTTTGTGTTCTGATGAGGCGCCACATGCCGCACTACTGGACCCGCGCGCCACGTGGACCAATCCCGAGCTGCCCCTGATTAATAGACCATTTTCCATTTTCAGAAAACAGGATAATCTTCGAAAATTCATAACTTATTCATACGACGTCCAAAAATTGCGCACCATATATCAAAATTCTCAGAAAAATGAGATCTACAATCTAAGACTATGTTTGTGTGCATTTAGCTCTTTATTTTATTGGATTTTTCTGAAATACTCTATAGGAGTCGCTGACGCGACTATTTCGTGTTCGATTTCAGAGCCGGAGGAGGATCTGACTAAGGAGGACGACCACGAGTACTTTCTGGAGCTAGGAGACGACTACGAAGGTGCCACGTCCCACCAAATCCTTAGATCCTATTTACGCATTGCAAATGACATTGTTGCTATTGCTTTATGATTATGTATGGATTGGTTGCATGGTAGTATATTTGAATTCCCTGCCTTGATAAGACTTTACCCTGCTGTCCGCTGCTAGGTTAGCTGCTGCTTAATTTACTGTTACTCTTCCACTACTTACTACTTGCTATATGCTATGTGGTGGAATTGGGACGGTGTATAACTGGTTATAACCACTGGGAGAGAGTGCTGCGTGCGTCTTGGGTGCGTGGTAAGGGTTGATGTCGACCAAGTGGGATGTGAGACAAGCCCATGGGGCAAGTCGTGCCGGGGGTGCAACCTGGGCATCCCCACGAGAGATACCTGTGGCGGGTAATGACTTATGAGGTGGTTCCGGGATGTGCACTGAAGTCCCGTGAGCGGAGGTGCCGTGATGGCACGGGGAGAGTATCCCCTAAGTGGAGATGCCTGCTTGGTCACAACCTAGGATCTGACTAGTGACCGAAAACATCTGGATTCCCTTGCTACTCACTCGCTTCTGATGGGCGGGAGACGGCTGGACTACTTGGTAGGGCGGTGCCACTACTGCTAGGTTGAGAGGTGATAAGGGTGGACGGTGACGGATGGCAGATTCCCGTACCGTTCTAGATGCGCAGTACCACTGATGGGGCCCGGTACTGCGTCTCCCAGTCTCAGTGTGATGGTGTTGGATCCGGAATGTCCCAGGGCTGAGTGGCAGGGTGGTACCGACCTAGGCAAGCAAGCACCCGGAATTCTGCCTAGATGATTGTACAGCATCGATGATGGCTAATCTTGTGAGTAGTAAAACCTCTGCAGAGTGTATGGTTGATCGATCGATACATAAGCCAACTCGTTGGCTATGGACCTTTCCTAATGTTTCTGCAACCACTATTAGATGAGAGCATATTCTTTTCTTTCCCCCCTGGATGATGTTTTCCGGCAGTATGCCCGTTGTGGCAATGTGCCGCTGAGATCGGCCTGAGAGGGAGTTGGGCTTGTCGAATGAGAGTGAGGTGTGGGTATGTGAGATGTGGTGATGGGAAAAGGGATGATGGTGTTAACTGGAGATAAAACTTGATTAATTATACATTGATTTCAGTTGCATAGGAAAACCTCAGCCTATAGGTCTGCTTGTATAGCCTTGCATCCACTTTCCACAAAGCAAATGCTGCATAGGTGGGCTCCGTGGCCAGTACAAATCGTACTGATAAATTTGCTGTCAGGTGACGAGAATGAGTATGACTTCAAGGGAGATGATGACGAGGAATAGGGTCACGTGCTACACTCAAGTTGGCCGTGAAGGATGAATTGCTTCCGCATCTTCTAAAGCTTCTCTGAATGTTGATTCCGCCAGTGTGGTGATGTAATAAATGTTTATGTAAGACTTAATTACCGTTGTATGGATCCTGGTGTCAACTGAGATATGGGTAATTTCATGGATTGTCCCAAGCAATCTGTTGAATTACAATTCGAGCCTGTGGATTTCCCTTCGCGGAAATCGAGGTTGTTTCAGTTGGTATCAGAGCCATACTTGACTGTAGGACGAGACCCATAGAGAATGGACGTTAGAATAGGAAGCCAGACTCTCTTTCGGTTATATTACCGACCTTGCATTCACTTTTTATGCAATGGCTCATCTAATACAAGGACCTGCTAATCCGTTTCTTGAAAAATTCGCAGATGACCAGCCTTGGACCACCACTTCGTCCACTGCACGACGGCACTATTGAGATCCCGATCAAATGGCTATTGACCTTATGCACCAGTAGCTTATGGGACCCTGCGTAGCCCTTAGACTAGTGATACCATGAGTTGTCCTGTCATTGGCTATCTGCGCATAGCACGATCTTCTTAACAGTTAGGAACATCCTTTATATAATAATAGCCATGTGATGAGTGACATTTGGATCTTATGCTTCTTATGGATCTCTATGCTTCTTTGGTTGAGTGTAGGATAGCATGAAAAATATTTTAATTCATTTAAATCGGTGAAAACATCTAACTCCTACTTAAACCACTACAAGATTATTACTGCACTGAGCACGTACCTAATAACTTCAGATGTCAATGAGATGTTCCGCGCGCCTGGAGAACCGCCAGCCCTCCCCCGTACCTGCGCCAGGACGCGGGCATGGTCGCAACCGTGGACGCCCAGCTGGCAGGCGAGCTGGAGTTAACTTGGAAGAAGAGCTGCGCCGGGCAGAGGATGCACCGCCGGTGAACGATCCGCCACCACAGGGCGAGAATGTGCCTCCATCACCACCGCCACCGCCACCAACGTTGGCGGAAGTAATGGCACAGCAGACCCAGCTGCTGAATGCCATAGCTACTGGGATGAACAGGCACCATGAGCCACCCCAGAATGACTTCCAAAGGAAACTGGAGGGTTTCCTGAAGCTGAGGCCACCCACCTTCGACGGGACCGACAGCGATCCCCTCGCTGCCGACGATTGGCTTAAAGAGATGGAGAAGAAGCTGGACCTGACCACTTGCTCCGACGAGGAGTGTGTTGGGATTGCTAGCCACCAGCTGACCGGTGCTGCACGGGCATGGTGGGACAACTACACCAGCGCTCACGAGGACCCAGCCCCCATTGACTGGGATGAGTTCACCGAGGCTTTCCGTGACCACCACATTCCTGAGGGAGTCATGGAGGCCAAGGAGAACGAGTTTCGCAACATCTCCCAGGGAGCTGACCGGATCCACGAGTACACCACCCGCTTCAACTGCTTGCTCCGCTACGCACCTGCGTCTTGCGTGAGTTCCGAGAAGGAAAAGATGTACTACTACAGGAAGGGACTTCAGACCAAGATCAGGTTGGCTCTGTCAGGGAACAAGAGCTACACTCTGCGTGAGCTGATTGACCACTGTATTGAGATCGAGAAGGATCGCATAGAAGCATGTTTGGAGTTCGAGGCCCAGAACAAAGGAAAGAAGCGCCGCTCTGAGGGACCCACTCGCACTGCTCCACCCCAGAGACAGCGCACGGGTGTACCTCCGCCTTTCCGGACTCGCCAGGGACCTTCTTCGGGAACGAGCCGTGGTGGTACCAACAACAGCAACTACCACCGCCCCGCTCAGACCTACCCTGCGCCGACTCGAGCTGTGCAGAACACACCTGCCCTCACTACCAACACGCCAAGGACAAGCAATTGGAAGGCTCCTGCGACAGCCACAGCAGGCAGTGCGCCCTTCACTTGCTTCGGATGCGGAAAGCCTGGACACCGTGTGGCTATGTGCCCCGACCTCAACCGTGCACCAGCAGCTGCACAGGGCACACCGAACCGGGGATCTGCTACCCGAGGAAGACTGAACCACATGACCGCTGAGGAAGCTGAAGCTGCACCTGATGCTGTGTACGGTACGTTCCTAGTTCAGGGTAACATGGCTACAGTTTTGTTCGATTCGAGAGCTACATGTTCATATATTTCATCTGCATATGCACGAAAGCATAACATACCTGTAACCCCGAGAGCAAACCCCATCCTAACTAGCTCGCCCTTAGGAACCTTCAGAAGCGTTCACATATGTAGGGGAGTGATAATCACAATCGAGGGACTTGACTTCCGAGCTGACCTAACCCTACTACCCTCCAATAGCATAGATGTCATCTTAGGCATGGACTGGCTAACCAAACACCGGGGAGTGATATCTTGTTCACCTAGATATGTTCAGGTAACCCACCCTTGGGGAACAGCTGTCCGATGTGTACCCCAAACCGAGAGAGTCCAAGCCCTCCTATGTGCCCTGGAGACTAAAGCAGATAAGACAGAGCTGACATTCAGAGATGTGCCAGTAGTCTGTGAATTCAATGACGTGTTTCCAGAGGAGTTACCAGGAATGCCACCAGATAGAGACGTGGAGTTTGTTATAGAGCTGATGCCAGGGACTGCACCGATTGCCAAAAGACCCTACAGAATGTCGGCTAATGAGTTGAAGGAACTCAAGAAGCAGCTGGGAGAATTACTGGAGAAGGGCTTCATTAGGCCTAGTGCTTCGCCCTGGGGATCTCCCGTTTTGTTTGTCAAGAAGAAGGATGGCACGATGAGGATGTGCATTGACTACCGGAATCTGAATGCGGTCACAGTCAAGAATAAGTACCCACTGCCCCGCATCGATGATCTGTTAGATCAACTGAGTAAGGCCAAGTACTTCTCGAAGATGATCTCCGATCAGGGTACCATCAGATGAAGATCAGGGAAGAGGATATCCCGAAGACTGCATTTGTCACTAGAAATGGACAGTATGAGTGCACAGTAGTCTCATTTGGACTCACTAATGCTCCAGCATACTTCATGAACATGATGAACAAGATTTTCATGAATGAGCTAGACAAGTTTGTGGTGGTATTCATTGATGATATATTGGTTTATTCAGCCACAAAAGAGGAACATGAACATCATCTGAGGACCGTATTGGAGAGGTTGTCTCGCAACTAGCTATACGCCAAATTCTCCAAGTGCGAATTCTGGCTTGAGGAAGTTGCTTTCCTTGGACACGTACTGTCAGGAGAAGGAGTCGCGGTAGACCCAGCCAAGAATGAAGCTGTGAAAGAGTGGGAACAACCCTGTAATGTGTCAGAAATCAGAAGCTTTTTGGGACTTGCAGGATACTATCGCAGATTTATTGAGAACTTCTCCAAGATTGCAAGACCCATGACTAACTTGCTGAAGAAAGAGAACAAGTTTATATGGACTCCTGAATGTGAGAAGAGTTTTCAGACCTTGAAGGAGAAGCTCACTACTACACCTGTACTAGCCCTACCCGATATTCACAAAGATTTTGTTGTATATTGTGACGTCTCTCGGCAAGGTTTGGGCTGTGTACTAATGCAAGAAGGAAGAGTGATAGCTTATGCCTCAAGACAGTTGAAGGAACATGAGCAGCGATACCCGACTCATGACCTAGAACTTGCAGCCGTGGTACATGCACTCAAGATTTGGAGACACTATCTAATAAGCAACAAGTGTGACATCTACACTGATCACAAGAGCCTGAAGTACTTCTTCACACAAGAAGATCTGAATATGAGGCAGCGCAGATGGCTAGAACTCATCAATGACTATGATCTTGAGATCCATTACCACCCAGGAAAGGCTAATGTTGTCGCTGATGCACTTAGCCGCAAAAGCTACTGCCATACCCTCATCACCAAGTCTATGCCATCTGAGCTCAGGAGAAAGTTTGACGCGTTCCAGCTCGAGGTAATCTCCTATGGCATGCTAAATGAGCTTCGCGTCGAGTACAATCTCACCTCATGGATCCGTGAAGCGCAAAAGAACTGTCCTAAGATAGATTATATCCGTGGTTTGATGAAGCTAGGAAGAGGCCCCGAATACCGAGAAGATGAGCAGGGAACTGTATGGTACAAAGATAGAATCTGCGTACCGACGGATTCAGCGATACGAGAAGAGATTCTGTCAGAAGGGCATGACTCCTAATATTGCATTCACCCAGGGTCAGCCAAGATGTACCATGATCTAAGGAAGCACTTCTGGTGGGAGAATATGAAGGCAGACATTGCAGGGCATGTAGCCCGATGTGACACTTGCAGCAGAATCAAGGCCGAACATCAACGACCAGCCGGCCTACTACAACCCCTCGCAATTCCAGAATGGAAATGGGAATGCATTTCGATGGATTTTATCATTGGGTTACCCCGCACCGAGAAGAAACACGATTCGATTTGGGTGATAGTCGACCGTTTGACCAAAGTCGCTCACTTCATTCCTATCAGCATTGGCTACGAGGCCGAACGGCTGGCATATTTATACATAACCCACATTCTGAGACTACACGGGGCACCCACAAGCATAATATCTGATCGAGGCTCACAATTCATGTCTCGATTCTGGCAGGCCTTGCACAAATCCATCGGAACCAAGCTGGACTATAGCACGGCTTATCACCCACAAACTGACGGTCAAACAGAAAGAGTGAACCAAATTCTCGAAGATATGCTCCGAGCTTGTGTGATAAAATACAAGACTAGTTGGGAAAGCTGCTTACCCCACGCTGAATTCTCGTACAACAACAGCTATCAAACAAGCCTCAAGATGTCACCGTTTGAGGCATTGTATGGGAGACCCTGCAGGACCCCGCTAATGTGGTCAGAACCCGGAGAGAGGGCCTTCTTTGGCCCTGCTAAGATTGTAGAAGCAGAGGAAGGCATAGCACAGGTCAGAGAAAATTTGAGAATTGCACAGAGTAGGCAAAAGAGTTATGCAGATAGAAGACGTAGAGAGCTTGAGTTCAAGGTTGGGGATTATGTCTACCTCAAGGTATCTCCACTTCGTGGCACCGTCAGATTCCACTTAAAAGGGAAATTGGCACCAAGATATGTTGGGCCATACAAGATCTGTAAAAGGGTTGGAAAGCTTGCTTACAAGCTGGAACTACCGGAGGAATTATCTGGAGTACACCCCGTGTTCCATGTCTCGCAATTAAGGAAGTGTTTGAAGCTTCCCGAGGAGCAAGTTCCTACGGATGCATTAGACCTGCAAGACACACTTGAATACAAGGAACATCCGATCAAGATCTTGGCACAGGATACAAAGGAGACTCGAAACAAAACCATTTCGATGTGCAAGGTACAATGGAGTAATCACACTGAAAGGGAAGCTACGTGGGAGAAAGAATCGGACTTGCGGATTATGTTTCCCTACCTCTTCGATGGGTACATTATCTCTGAATCTTGAGGTCGAGATCCTAATGAGGGGGGAGACTGTAACAACCCTAAAAATCCACACAACCTAAAAATCCCAACCAATTAAAATTTTTCATTTATTTATTGTGAAAACCCATTTTTCTTGTGCAAGCATATAGGTTTCATTATGAATTTAGTAATAAAGGAGTAGAGCTTGCATTTTAAATTCCATTCACATAGAATAATAACTTATGCATCACATTTGGGATTTATTGCAATTTATGTTTGTAATTACTCAATATTTAAAATGGGTAATATATGTATTTATACACTTAAGTGAAAATAGAAAAAGAAGAGAGGAAGAAGGAAGCCAGCCTGTCGGCCCACGTTGCGGCCCGGCAACGCGCGCGCGACCGGCACACACGCGCTCGCGCTCGCTGCCGACCCGGGCCCGCATGTCAGCCGCCTTCCCCTTCCACTGTTTCTCTTCCACACGAAGACGACGCCACCGGGTCACGCAAATGGCGTGAACGACAGCGCCACGCATGGCAGAGCCCTGACCCCGCTGTTCCCCTCCTGTCCCCTCCTTTCTTGGCCGCCAAGCGAACCCGCGCCCATCCGGAGCCCTAGATCCACTCGAGCCACGGCCCTTCGATCGGTCGAGCGCGATCAGGACCGTTCACCATTGGAGCTGGCCAAGCTCGCCTATAAAAAGGAGCTCACCCCAAAGCCCTACCCTCATTTCCCCTCGCCGCCACCGCGGCACAGGCCGGCACACTGCACCAAACCAAGAGAGAGAGAGCGTAGGAGAAGGGCGGAGCAGAGGAGGAGAAGCTGCCGGAGCGCCGCCGCCGCGGAGCACGCCGGAGCCGGACACAGAGGAGAAGCCCGAGCTGCGGACGAGGAGCGGCACGGCACTGCGATCGCTCTGCACGGCTCCGACTCGCCACTGCATCGCCATCCTAGCTTCACCGACACCACGGTGAGCCACCGCACGCTATGTCCGAACCTCGCCCTGCTTTTGCCATGGTGTTCCGCCCACGGGACGAGCAGGCACGAGCCTTTACCGGCTCAGGAAGATCACCTGCACCATGCACTCATGCGACCGGCCGAAACCCCCGGACTACAAGCTTGCTAGACCGAGAACGCAGCACGACGCGTTCTCGGCGGAGCGCGCTCACCACAGACGCGTTCCGACGCCGAATCACCCGTTCCGAGCAATCCGACTAGCACCCGTATAGGTTAGAGCGTCGTGGAGCACCGCCACGACCCCTTGAGCTAGCTACGCGGATCTAAGCGCTAGAGGAAGCCTCGTCCGCAGTGCGCCGCGACCTCGCCGGAGCGCCGCCGCGGACCGGAGCCAAAAGGAGGCCTTGCCCTGTCACTAGTTCACCACTAAGCGGACGTATGCCCGTTTAGTCACGCCAATTTGACTGAACCACATCCGGTTATGCCAAAACAAGACCGTAATCACCTTGCCGTCGTCAGCCGCCGCCGGCGACACGCCGCCGCCGCAACCGAGCACCTTAGGAATCTCGGTAGCCAAAATTGGTAGTTGGTATACCATCGCCATAGACCCTGGAGGCGTATACATCTCCTAGAAGACCTCCCTAGCCCCGCCGGAACCTCCCAGTCGCGGCGACATCGCCGCCGATGACTGGAGCATCTCAATACCGCGACCCGCTAGCATGACCACCAACTCACCGACCACCTCGGACAAGCTTAGTTGCGGGAGATCGAACCTCCACAGCCCGAAACACCGAGAGGTGCGTTCTCGGGGAAACGTGATCGCCGCCAACACGATCCACCTCGCCTAAATCCGTTTCGAGTACCCCCGATCGCCTCGCGCTGCGGAGAGAGGCCGACGAGGTTCGCCAAGTCTGCCTCAGCACCGCCGCGTAGATAGCCGAGCTCCGAATCATGTCTGTCGCCTTGGCTACGTGCGCCTCCACCTCGTCGGAGAACCGCCGTATGCCGAGGGAGAGAAGGAGGCCATACCACGACTCTAACTCGCCACCATCTGGTCGGACGACTGTCTGAGCACGACAATTGGGGAAAGCCGAGCCCTGTCTTGCCGAAATATGGTCATCGCCGCCCTGTCATCGTCCGCCGCACCGGAGAGACACCGCCGCCTTGAACAGACGCCCTAGAACCCTGCTAGCACCAAATCTCCGATTCGCCCGAGCCTCCCCGGGAGAGCTCGGGAGAGCGGCACCCTCGGCGCCCAAATGTCCGATTCGCCCGAGCCTCCCCGGGAGAGCTCGGGAGAGCGGCACCCTCGGCGCCCCGAATCTCCGATTCGCCCGAGCCTCCCCGAGAGAGCTCGGAGAGCGGCACCCTCGGCGCCCCGAATTTCCGATTTGCCCGAGCTACGCCGAGCTCCGCCGAGCTACGCCGAGCTACGCCGAGCCCCGCCGAGCTCCGCCGAGCTCCGCCGAGCCCTGCCGAGCTACGCCGACGCCCCCCGACCACTGAGAACCACCCCCGCCTCTGAGAACCACCCCCGACCTCTGAGAACCACCCCCGACCACTGAGAACCACCCCCGACCTCTGAGAACCACCCCCGACCACCGTCGAGCTCGCCCGACCAACCGCCGAGCTACGCCGACGCCGGCGACTCTCTGGGAACCAGCATCGAACACCTGGTGGGCGACCATCGGGTCTGTGTTCTGATGAGGCGCCACATGCCGCACTACTGGACCCGCGCGCCACGTGGACCAATCCCGAGCTGCCCCTGATTAACCGACCAATTTTCCCATTTTCAGAAAACAGGATAATCTTCGGAAATTCATAACTTATTCATACGAAGTCCAAAAATTGCGAACCATATATCAAAATTCTCAGAAAAATGAGATCTACAATCTAAGACTATGTATGTGTGCATTTGGCTCTTTATTTTATTGGATTTTTCTGAAATACTCTATAGGAGTCTCTGACGCGACTGTTTCGTGTTCGATTTTAGAGCCGGAGGAGGATCTGACTAAGGAAGACGACCACGAGTACTTTCAGGAGCTAGGAGACGACTACGAAGGTGCCACATCCCACCAAATCCTTAGATCCTATTTACGCATTGCAAATGACATTGTTGCTATTGCTTTGTGATTATGTATGGATTGGTTGCATGGTAGTATATTTGAATTCCCTGCCTTGATAAGACTTTACCCTGCTATCCGCTGCTAGGTTAGCTACTGCTTAATTTACTGTTACTCTTCCACTACTTACTACATGCTATATGCTATGTGGTGGAATTGGGACGGTGCATAACTGAATAAAACCACTGGGAGAGAGTGCTGCGTGCGTCTTGGGTGCGTGGTAAGGGTTGATGTCGACCAAGTGGGATGTGAGACAAGCCCGTGGGGCAAGTCGTGCCGGGGGTGCAACCTTGGCATCCCCACGAGAGATACCTGTGGCGGGTAATGACTTATGAGGTGGTTCCGGGATGTGCACTGAAGTCCCGTGAGCGGAGGTGCCGTGATGGCACGGGGAGAGTATCCCCTAAGTGGAGATGCCTGCTTGGTCACAACCTAGGATCTGACTAGTGACCGGAAACATCTGGATTCCCTTGCTACTCACTCGCTTCTGATGGGCGGGAGACGGCTGGACTACTTGGTAGGGCGGTGCCACTACTGCTAGGTTGAGAGGTGATAAGGGTGGACGGTGACGGATGGCAGATTCCCGTACCGTTCTAGATGCGCAGTACCACTGATGGGGCCCGGTACTGCGTCTCCCAGTCTCAGTGTGATGGTGTTGGATCCGGAATGTCCCAGGGCTGAGTGGCAGGGTGGTACCGACCTAGGCAAGCAAGCACCCGGAATTCTGCCTAGATGATTGTACAGCATCGATGATGGCTAATCTTGTGAGTAGTAAAACCTCTGCAGAGTGTATGGTTGATCGATCGATACATAAGCCAACTCGTTGGCTATGGACCTTTCCTAATGTTTCTGCAACCACTATTAGATGAGAGCATATTCTTTCTTTCCCCCCTGGATGATGTTTTCCGGCAGTATGCCCGTTGTGGCAATGTGCCGCTGAGATCGGCCCGAGAGGGAGTTGGGCCTGTCGAATGAGAGTGAGGTGTGGGTATGTGAGATGTGGTGATGGGAAAAGGGATGATGGTGTTAACTGGAGATAAAACTTGATTAATTATACATTGATTTTAGCTGCATAGGAAAACCTCAGCCTATAGGTCTGCTTGTATAGCCTTGCATCCACTTTCCACAAAGCAAATGCTGCATAGGTGGGCTCCGTGGCCAGTACAAATCGTACTCATAAATTTGCTGTCAGGTGACGAGAATGAGTACGACTTCGAGGGAGATGATGACGAGGAATAGGGTCACGTGCTACACTCAAGTTGGCCGTGAAGGATGAATCGCTTCCGCATCTTCTAAAGCTTCTCTGAATGTTGATTCCGCCAGTGTGGCGATGTAATAAATGTTTATGTAAGACTTAATTACCGTTGTATGGATCCTGGTGTCAACTGAGATATGGGTAATTTCATGGATTGTCCCAAGCAATCTGTTGAATTACAATTCGAGCCTGTGGATTTCCCATCGCAGAAATCGAGGTCGTTTCAGGTAGTTCCAAAGGTGCCGGAGTTGCAACAAAAGATTCTTGATGAAGCACATTTGACAAGGTTTTCCATCCATCCCGGCAGCAACAACATGTATCAGGATTTGAGGCAAAAATTCTGGTGGACAAAGATGAAGATAGAGATTGCCCGGTTTGTCGCGAGATGTGACACGTGTCAGAAAGTGAAAGCTGTTCACATGAGGCCTGGGGGAGAATTGCAACCATTGCCTGTCCCTGCATGGAAGTGGGAAGACATCAGCATGGATTTCATCGTGGGATTACCCAAGACTTCAAGAGGTTTTGATTCCATCTGGGTTATTGTGGATCGCCTCACCAAACAAGCTCATTTTCTACCTGTTAAGAAGAAGTATAGGGCACTGGCATATGCAAAGCTTTATATTGAGAACTTGGTGAAGTTACATGGTGTACCAAGGACCATCATTTCTGATCGAGGTACCTAGTTCGTCTCCAAGTTTTGACGAGCTTTCCACAAGTCCTTAGGTACAAAGCTTCTGCATAGCACTGCCTACCATCCGCAGACGGATGGGCAGATGGAAAGAGTCAATCAAGTACTGGAGGATATGTTGAGGGCTTGTGCGCTCAATTACCCTGACAAGTGGGATGACTGTCTGGCTTTGGCAGAATTCTCGTACAACAACAGTTATCAAGAAAGCATCAAGATGGCTCCATTTGAGGCAGTCTACGGTCGAAGGTGCCGAACCTCATTGAATTGGTCTGAACCTGGAGAAAGATGGTTTTATGGCGTGGATTTGGTCAATGAAGCCGAAGAAAAGGTTAAGCAGATCCAAGAAAATTTGAAAGTAGCACAGTCTCGACAGAAAAGTTATGCCGATAAAAGGCGTCGACCTTTGGCATTCAAGATAGGAGACTATGTGTATTTGAAGGTATCGCCAATGAAAGGAGTCTGTCGATTTGGCGTCAAGAGCAAGTTGGCCCCGCGTTATGTTGGACCCTTCTTAATCATAGAACGCGTGGGAAAGGTAGCTTATAAGCTGCAGTTGCCAGAACATCTTTCGGAGGTACACAATGTGTTCCACTGTGTCACAACTCAAGAAATGTCTTCGAGTACCTGATCAAGTCGTCGAAGTGGAAGGAGTGGAACTTGAACCTGAGCTGACATACTCGGAGTATCCTATTTGAGTCTTGGACATAAAAGATCATGTCACGCGAAGGAATACAACCAGATGGTACAAGATCCAGTGGAGTGCACATTCCGAAGAAGAAGCCACTTGGGAATCGGAAGATTACCTCGCAGAAAAATTTCCCGAGTTCTTTGCTACCTTGTAGAATGTAAACTTCCTAGTCTCGACATATGAAAATGTTCCTCTGTTTTTAGTAGATAGTTTAGAACTAGTAAGTTGAGACATGTTCTTTTCCATTACTTTGTTCAGTTAATATTTCTATTAAATCTCGGGACGAGATTTCTTTTAGGGGAGAAGGCTGTAATACCTCTGGTTTTACAGTTTAATTAATCTGCCATGTCATCATATTTAAATTTAAGCATCTGCATATGATTGTGCTTAGGGCCTAGAGTGATTTGATTTTAGCTAAGTATTGATTGTGTAATTAAGTCCTTAATCATAAATCAAAAATAAAAATTAAATAGAAATCAAATTAAACCCTAAAGTTGACTTAAAACCCCAATTCAAAATCCATAAGGAATATGGGAAAAGTGTCTTAATAAAAGTTGTAGAGTTTTTAAAATGGAACAACTTTTATTTTTGGAGATTTTGAAGTTATGTTATAAAAATTCAAATTAAACTCAAATTACTATATTGAAATTTACAATTGAAACTTCAATTTCAAAAAATATTAAGAATCTTCAAAAACTTCCTAAATAGAAGTTGTCAAGCTCACTGAGTAGAACAACTTTAATGTTTACCAATTTTCAAGTTATTGAGAAGAATCAAAAGTAATTTTAAAATTTCAGTTTGAAATTCAAACCCTACTTTTACCCCCTTTTTCTGTAGTTTGAAATTTTGGCCGAATTTGAAATTGGTGTCACAAGCAAAAATGATCTACACGAAATTCTCTACAACTTTTGTATTCACCACTTCATCGGATTTGGGCTGGATCAGATCAAATTGAATCAAATAGCATTTGACCTATATGGGCTACTACTGTAGCTACAGGGGCCCGTACGCGGCGTGCGCGCGACGTGCGCCGGTCGCCGTCCGGCCGTCCTAGGGCCCGGCCGTCGCCGTGTCGAGCTCGGGAGGGGGGACCCGGATGCCCCGACCCTATCTCCATCCTTGCCCAGCCTTTAAAGGCGACGAGGCCCGTTCCCCAGCCAGTTTCCTCCATTCGGTCGCCGGTGAGATCACATCGGATCCCGGCGAAATTCGTCGTGCCTCGTTCACCTTCACTCCCTCCATCTCGTCACTGTCACCAACACTCCCTAGCGCTCCTATCGAGTCTGTCCGTGCATCCTTCCGTCACTGGAAGCGCTCGGAAGTCATAGTTTCCTCACCGGAGCCGAGCAGAGCGCCACCGCACATCGGGAAGTCGAGGTCAGCCCCCGAGGGGGAGTTCTTACCGGTATTTTTGTGCGTTTTGGGATCCTCGCGGATCGGCACGTCGTCAAGCCCACTCCTCCGTCCCGTCTCCGTCCCAACCAGCTAGTGGTTTAGGGTCGTGGTGAGTTCCTGAACCGTTTCCCACTTTTGGTTTAGTCTCTATCGTCTTGTGCTCGCCGGCGTATGGTCTGCCGCCGCCGCCGAGCCGCCTTGTTGCGCGACGAGCTCGCCGCCGGTCAGGGTCTAGCCTTTTAGGGTCCCTAGGGTAGCATCTTAGGGCTTAGCTCGTCGTTCGGTGAAGGTTCCCTCGCCGGAGGGGCCGCCGGCGGCAAGCCACCGTGCACGCACGCGCACGGGAGTCGGAAGGAAACAGAGAGAGCGAGAGGTGGGAGGAGGAACTGACGGCTGGGGTCAGCCTGTCAGTGTCCCCGTGCGGAGGCGCGTGAGCGCGCGCGGGGGGCTGACGGCTGGGGCCGGCCTGTCAGCGACCCGGCGCGGAGGCGAGCGCGCGCGGGCGCGTGCGGGCCGTGCTGGGCCTGTGCGTGATTGTGGGCCGGCTCGGTGGCGCGCGCGCGGCCGTGGCCTGGGCCATGGTGGGCCGAATGGCCGTTTCAATTTTCCAAGCAATTTTCTATTGCTTTCTCATTTTCATTTAAATGAATAGTGTTAGGTTTTAATCTTTTTGTGTGGATTAATCTACTGCACCATAAATTATGAAAATATTTCTAGATACTCTCTGAGATGTGTATAATTTAATAAAAATATTGAATGCATGATTTGAGTGTTTTCTGTATTAATTAAAAATCAGCACATTAAATGAGAAAAGGAACTTTGATGATTTTTAATAATTTCTGTGTTGCTCAAAAAATCATCAAATTTATTGTGCCGCTGTTTGGTACTGAAATCTATCTATTGGTGAGATTGGGCATCAAATGGAAATAGTTAAGTATTTATTAAATTATATGTTAGTTTAAATGATTAATAATAGGAATAGGAAATGGAATGATTATTGGATGGTGTGATTTTTGGATTGATTGAGATTCTAGGTCAATCACCTTTATGACCTAGGACATTGTGAATTAGAGTAATCATGGCTAGTCTATGGTAGGATCTTGTTCACCTGTGGGCAATACTTATTATTTAATTTTATTCTGTCATTTCATGTGCATCACATTCATACATTCATTCATTGCAAACGTGTAGTGACCGAGAATCCGGAGGTAAAGTCTGAGGGTCCATCTGAGGAGACTACTCAGGAAGTTGTACAAGGATTTGATATTTGTGGAACTGACCCGGATCCGACACTCTACACAATCCAAGGCAAGCCCCGGTGCATTCAGCCCCTCCTTGTTATTTAAAAATATTTATCACTTGAGTTAATCTACTGCATTAGGTTAATAGGAGTTGGGTGACAACCAATTGATGCATTTCCACCCTTGAATACCTGATAATACTTGAGAACCTGATTTATTAAAAGTATTGCAAAAATGCTTAGTCATACCTAATGGTTAGTTTGCGAAAATGCTATTTTGAACTGTGATGAGATTAATCCAATGAATCACTTTATGGGAATGGTACGTCCTTGTTGGTTGGCAGTGTTCCTAGCTAGTTCACTGTCATCCACGGGGATGGGTTGTTCCATTTGGTCGACCATCTGTTGGGTTAGAGTCCCAACGATCCTCACCATCGGAAAGGGATGTGAAAACCGGGTAGTTACCAGTGTACTTGGATTAGAGTCCCAATGCATGGTTTCTAACGGAAAAATATTAGGGACCGTTCGTTGTCAGGCCTGCTGTGATCAAGACCTTGCAACTAGCCACATACTACGGAAAGCCTCTGACTCCGGTGGCTCTACTGCTGGAACCGACAACCACGCACTGGGAGTGGAGAGATGGCGAGAGTAGCGTGTACCCTCGTGGCCGTCGTGCCTAGAGACGAGAGGAGTACTGTGCTCTCGGGTGGCGCAGGACCGGTTCCGGGGTATGAAAAGCCGTGGTAGGCGGGGTTGGCGTATGCAAGCTTAAGTGCTACATACGCAGTGTGGATAGGGATCCCCAGCTGGGTAATAATCGATTCGAATCGTCGTTGCTCCTCGGTTATGGAGACTTGATCCTCACCCCTACATCGGAAAGTGGTTCGGAACTAGGATTGTTTTTGAATGAATTAAGCAATTGAGAGAATGTTGATATATGAGAAAGAACTTGGAGAAATGGCTAATGATGAGTAGTAATATTGAAATAAAATATTGAGATAGGACTAGTAATGATTTTCCGCAAAACTATTGAACTCTTGCTAAAGCCTTACCTTGACTTCCCCTCAGCCTGCATTCCTGAGTCTAATATTACACTTTTAGTCGGGTAAGTCTTGCGGAGTACCCCATGTATTCAGGGTTTGTTAACCCCATTGCAGGAGGGCAGCAGGAGACTGAAGTTTGTCTCGCTCCGTGCTGCGTCACCATCGTCCAGGAGAGTGAAGAAGACTAAGGTTAAACCCTTGGGCAGGGTTCGTGTAATATTAAACTATCTATCGTACTGTTGTTCCAAACACTACTGCTACTCTTTTAAGTTTATGGTTTGTAATAACTGCACTTAATTTTATTCAAACTCTGGTCTGTAATATTAAGTACTATTTACTCTTCCGCAAATTCTACTCTGATATGTTTTGTTATGAAATGTTGTAACTCTGTAATGGCTTCGCAATGGGATCCTGTCGGAGATAACGGGTGCTTATGTAGCCCGGCAGAGCCCACCTAGGTCATATGGGACACGGGCCCGGCTGTCAGATGTCATTAGTGACGCTGATAGGTGCCTGTAGGCCACGTGATTTAGGCGGTTCTGTTACAGTATACTACTGCTATGGTAGGGGAGAAGGAGTAATCCTGTGTCTATATGTGGATAACATACTCATATTCAGGACAAATCTCAATGTGATTGAGGAAGTCAAAGTTTTTCTATCTGAAAATTTTGACATGAAGGATTTGGAATGGTGGGGTTACTCTCGTACAGTCCCACTATGTGCAAAAGATTCTAAGTCATTTTGGCTATAGTGACTGCAAGCCTGTATCCACTCCATATGATCCGAGTCTAGTTTTGAGGAAGAACCGAAGACTAATGAAGGATCAATTGAGATACTCCCAAATCATTGGCTCGTTAATGTACTTAGCTAGTTGAAAGGTCCTAAATGGCTAGAGGGGGTGAATAGCCTATAAAAAATTCTACAAACAACACTTAAGACAAAGTGATTAGACAATTAAGCGGCGAAGCAAATTCTTGCGCTAGCCTACTAAACGATGCAAGCCACCTAACCGTTCTAAGTTATAGTCTCTATTTCACACACAAGAAGCTAAGTTGCTACTTCTACTCTACTCCTAGGTGAGCAACTAAGTTAACAAGCTACACAAGAGTAGGTGCGAGAGTGTAAAGAGTAGAGAGAGTGAATCTTATACCGCCGGTGAAGAGTAGAGAATACCAAAAGAATAATCAATCACAATACAATAGAAATCCTCGGCAGAGAGATGACTCAAGATTTTTTACCGAGGTTCACTTGCTTGCCGGCAAGCTAGTCCTCGTTGTAGCGATACACCCACTTGGAAATTCACGCGCTAATTGGCATCACACGCCAAACCCTTCTCAAAGGTGCCGCACAACCAACACAAGATGGGGATCCACACGCTACGAGCAATCCACTAGAGTAGCCTTTTGTGATCTCCCGCGGGGATAGGCTCAAGAACCCCTCACAACTTCACCGATCGGAGGCGGAGACAATCACCAACTCCCGTCAATGATCCTCGCAGCTCCAAGCCGTCTAGGAGTCGGCAAACTCCAAGAGTAACAAGAGAAACCGCTGCGAAAGACAACTACCAAGTGCCTCTAGATGATCTCTATCAAAGCAATGCACTTGATTCTCTCCAAACTCACCAAATGATGAACACAATCAAGTAGGATGAGTGAGAGTGGAGTGGGAAGGCTCACAAGTATGCTATGATGTTCAGGAGTGCCAAGAGATCCTCCCTAAACCGGCCAAGTGACTATTTATAAGCCACACACAAAGAACTAGCCGTTTGGATAAAACTGCGTACCGTCGGACTGTCCGACGGCCAAACCGTCGGACTATCAACACCGGTCCGACGCTTCGGATGGACGCCACGTGTCCTCTGCCATTTGAAGTCGACCGTTGAAATATAACGGCTATTTTCTCGCGCCAAAACTCACCGTCGGACAGAGCACCGTCGGACCAAAAACTTCGGTCCGACGCCCTCAGCAGACCACCGTCGGACTGAATCGCAGAGGGTCGTCGGACTAACAATCGCGACAGTCCGACGCTTCCAGAGAGCTCCCCGAGCGCTGAAATCCGTCGGAATAAACCGGACAGTCCGACGCCCTCAGAAGCAGCCACGTGTCAGCTCTCGCTCGTTCAGCACCGTCGGACGCTCGGACAATAGTCCGACGCTCCGAAACACAGAGTTCGACGCTCTGAAACTGCACAGTGCTGGTTTAGCCGTCAGACTCAACTAATTGGTCCGACGCTCTGGCGAAGTTAGGGTCCGACGCCCTGTTTTCTCAGGATTTTCACTCAAACCCTTCCACCCTTTGTTCCCAAGTGCTAACACCAAGTGTTATACACCTTGTGCACGTGTGTTAGCTTTTCAAAAGAGTTTTCCAAGGGTTTGTTAGTGTCACTAGCATCTATATGCAATGCAATGATCATGAACACCTAGTGGCACTTGATAACCGCATTTCATCAACAATTTTTCCCCTCTTGATAGTACGGCTATCTATCCTAAATGTGATCACTCCCTCTATGGAGTCTTGATCACCAAAACCAAAAGAGCTCCTATTGGTTATACCTTTGCCTTGAGCTCCCAGTTTCTTATCAACTTTCTTCTCATCTCTTGATGGACCTTGTGGACACCTTTGATGATGGACTTATACCATTTGAATAGATGCCGTCATTGCCCTTCACTTGTGGCCTCCACCGACCCGGTCTTTTGCTCCATCTTATTTGCTAATTGTTCTCATGAAACACTTAGAGCACACTATTAGCAAATTAGGTTTCATCAATTACCCAAAACCAAACATGGGCTTTCAATCTCCCCTTTTTGGTAATTGATGACAACCTTCACATAGATATGAAATGAAAACCAAGTTTGCACTTTGGTAGTATTAGCTCCCCCTACATATGTGATTCCTTGTGTTTGGTTCAATTTTTCACATATGTATGGATTTGAAAGTTTGGGTGAGCTACCACTATCAAATGATGCTAAGGTATATAGAATGGACCTTTGAAGCATGATACCATCGAAGTTGGGAAATATACCATCCTTAGCACCATTGTTCACTAGTCATGCATTACAAACTCAAAATACCTCGTGAGATCAACTTTTAAGCAAGAGAGGTACTTTGTAAGAAAAGTAAGTCCTATGCATGCTAGTTTGTCAAATCACCATTCAAATCCTATTTCTAAGCATTTCACCAATCAAGCAAGTATAGGAATTGAAGTTTTGACAATGCAACAATTCATATGTTAATGCACACACAAATGCAACAACTTATTCATGAGCTTGCTCCCCCTACTTGTGTGCTTTCAAAATTTTATTGACCCCTTTCCATTCTTATCTTTGTGACTTTCTTCTCCCCCTTTGTCAACAATCACCAAAATGGTGCAAATTATGAGAGTATCAAGTCAATATATGGGGTTTAGTTCATTTTCACATTGATTCAATCTAGATCACTTGCCTAGAATATGTTACTAAGTTTGATCCAAGGACAAGCTTCTTCACACCTCACTAGTAGGGTTATCTTGACCATGTTAAGTTACACATCATGAGCTCATGTTCTAGATTCAACACTATGTTTGCAAGCCCATCAATATGTCATATGCTACCTGTAACAACCCTAAAAATCCACACAACCTAAAAATCCCAACCAATTAAAACTTTTCATTTATTTATTATGAAAACCCATTTTTCTTGTGCAAGCATATAGGTTTCATTATGAATTTGGTAAATAAAGGAGTATAGCTTGCATTTTAATTCCATTCACATAGAATAATAACATATGCATCACATTTGGGATTTATTGCAATTTATGTTTGTGTTTACTCAATATTTAAAATGGGTAATATATGTATTTATACCCTTACGTGAAAATAGAAAGAGAAAAAGAAAAAGAAGAAGAGAGAAAAAGGAAGAGCAGAAATCGGCCCAACACCGCACGCACGCGCGATGCCGACCGCACGCGCGCGCGACCGTTTCATCCGCACCCACTCCCTCGCAGCCGCTGACCACCCGGGCCCGCATGTCAGCCGCCTTCCCCTTCCACTGTTTCTCTTCCTCACGAAGGCGACGTGCCTGCCGGGGGTGTCACGCGAATGGCGTGACCCCGGACCCACGGCTGACAGCACCACGCCCCGCAGAGCTGTCCCCCTCCTGTTCCCTCCTTTCTTGGCCGCCAAGCGAGCCCGCGTGCCCCCTGAAACCCTAGGTCAAGCGCACGGATGAGCTCCACGTACACCCACCGATACCCATCACCGTCCGCCGCTGTTCTGAGAACCGGCCGCCTATAAATTAGAGCACCCGAGGAGCCCTAGCCCATTCCCACTCGCAGCCGCCACGCTGCGGCTCCACAAGCCACCGCACCCCACCGCATAGCCGAGAGAGAGGGAGAAGGGCGGAGCAGAGGAGGAGGAGCTGCCGGAGCGCCGCCGCCGCGGAGCACGCCGAGCCGGACACGGAGGAGAAGCCGGAGCCCCATCGCGGTTCGGCACGGCACTGCGTACACTCTGCACGGCTCCGACTCGTCACTACACCGCCATCCTTACCTCACCAGCCCCACGGTGAGCCACCGAGCACCTCATCCAACCTCGCCGTGCTACGGTCATGGCGCTCGGCATCACGAGCGTGTAGGCCGCGGGCTGTTTCCGGCCCCTGAACACTTCGCACAACACGCGCACAAGACCGGCCATCAAACCACTAGACATCGGCTATGGACGTCAGGCCACTTCCGACGGGCATCGCCGTCACATGTGCTCGGAGCACCACCACCTCGACGACGTTCCCGCGCGCACAAGCCGTGAAACCGCCGACGCGACCCGCTAGCGTGACCACCAACTCACCGACCACCTCGGACAAGCTTAGTTGCGGAAGATCGAACCTCCATAGCCCGGAACACCGAGAGGTGCGTTCTCGGGGAAACGTGATCGCCGCCGACACGTTCCGCCTCGCCTAAAATCCGTTCCGAGTACCCCCGATCGCCTCGCGCTGCGGAGAAAGGCCGACGAGGTTCGCCAAGTCTGCCTCGGCACCGCCGCTAGATAGCCGAGCACCGAATCATGTCTGTCGCCTTGGCTACGTGCGCCTCCACCTCGTCGGAGAACCGCCGTATGCCGTGGGATAGAAGGGAACCACACCCGTTCGTGCCAAAACCGAACCCCGGCCACCACACCGCCGCCCGCCTCACCGGAGAAGCGCCTGTGCCGTGGCCGAGCACCAAAAGGGACCCTGTTAGCCAAATTGGATCCCTTAGAAATGAATATTGGGGCCCGGAGGGGAGAAATTGCCTCGCTGTGAGCTGCAACGTAGCCTACCGGAGCTTTAGCCCTGCGGCGACTCGAGCTGTGCAGAACACACCCGCCCCCACTACCAACACGCCAAGGACAAGCAATTGGAAGGCTCCTGTGACAGCCACAGCAGGCAGTGCGCCCTTCACTTGCTTCGGATGCGGAAAGCCTGGACACCGTGTGGCTGTGTGCCCCGACCTCAACCGTGCACCACCAGCTACACAGGGCACACCAAACCGGGGATCTGCTGCCCGAGGAAGACTGAACCACATGACCGCTGAGGAAGCTGAAGCTGCACCTGATGCTCTGTACGGTACGTTCCTAGTTCAGGGTAACATGGTTACAGTTCTGTTCGATTCGGGAGCTACATGTTCGTACATTTCATCTGCATATGCACGTAAGCATAACATACCTGTAACCCTGAGAGCAAACCCCATCCTAACTAGCTCGCCCTTAGGAACCTTCAGAAGCGTTCACATATGTAGGGGAGTGATAATCACAATTGAGGGACTTGACTTTCGAGCTGACCTAACCCTACTACCCTCCAATAGCTTAGATGTCATCTTAGGCATGGACTGGCTAACCAAACACCGGGGAGTGATATCTTGTTCACCTAGATATGTTCAGGTAACCCACCCTTGGGGAACAGCCGTCCGATGTATACCTCAAACCGGGAGAGTCCAAGCCCTCCTATGTGCTCTGGAGACTAAGGCAGATAAAATGGAGCTGACATTCAGAGATGTGCCAGTAGTCTGTGAATTCAATGACGTATTTCCAGAGGAGTTGCCAGGAATGCCAAGAGATAGAGATGTGGAGTTTGTTATAGAGCTGATGCCAGGAACTGCACCGATTGCCAAAAGACCCTACAGAATGTCGGCTGATGAGTTGAAGGAACTCAAGAAGCAGCTGGGAGAATTACTGGAGAAGGGCTTCATTAGGCCTAGTGCCTCGCCCTGGGGATCTCCCGTTTTGTTTGTCAAGAAGAAGGATGGCACGATGAGGATGTGCATTGACTACCGGAATCTAAATGCAGTCACAGTCAAGAACAAGTACCCACTGCCCCGCATCGATGATCTGTTAGATCAACTGAGTAAGGCCAGGTACTTCTCAAAGATCGATCTCCGATCAGGATACCATCAGATGAAGATCAGGGAAGAGGATATCCCGAAGACTGCATTTGTCACTAGATATGGACAGTATGAGTGCACAGTAGTCTCATTTGGACTCACTAATGCTCCAGCATACTTCATGAACATGATGAACAAGATCTTCATGAATGAACTAGACAAGTTTGTAGTGGTATTTATTGATGATATATTGGTTTACTCAGCCACAAAAGAGGAACATGAACATCATCTGAGGACCGTATTGGAGAGGTTGTCTCGCAACCAGCTATACGCCAAATTCTCAAAGTGCGAATTCTGGCTTGAGGAAGTTGCTTTCCATGGTCACGTACTGTCAGGAGAAGGAGTCACAGTAGACCCAGCCAAGATTGAAGCTGTGAAAGAGTGGGAACAACCCCGTAATGTGTCAGAAATCAGAAGCTTTTTGGGACTTGCAGGATACTATCGCAGATTTATTGAGAATTTCTCCAAGATTGCAAGACCCATGACCAACTTGCTGAAGAAAGAGAACAAGTTTATATGGACTCCTGAATATGAGAAGAGTTTCCAGACCTTGAAGGAGAAGCTCACTACTACACCTGTACTAGCCCTGCCCGATATTCACAAAGATTTTGTTGTATATTGTGACGCCTCTCGGCAAGGTTTGGGCTGTGTACTAATGCAAGAAGGAAGGGTGATAGCTTATGCCTCAAGACAGTTGAAGGAACATGAGCAGCGATACCCGACTCATGACCTAGAACTTGCAGCCGTGGTACATGCACTCAAGATTTGGAGACACTATCTAATAAGCAACAAGTGTGACATCTATACTGACCACAAGAGCCTGAAGTACTTCTTCACACAAGAAGATCTGAATATGAGGCAGCGCAGATGGCTAGAACTCATCAAGGACTATGATCTTGAGATCCATTACCACCCAGGAAAGGCTAATGTTGTCACTGATGCACTTAGCCGCAAAAGCTATTGCCATACCCTCATCACCAACTCTATGCCGCCTGAGCTCAGGAGAGAGTTCGACGCGTTCCAGCTCGAGGTAGTCCCCTATGGCATGCTAAATGAGCTTCGCGTCGAGTACAATCTCACCTCACGGATCCGTGAAGCGCAAAAGAACTGTCCTGAGATAGACTATATCCGTGGTTTGATGAAGCTGGGAAGAGGCCCCGAATACCGAGAAGATGAGCAGGGAACTGTATGGTACAAAGATAGAATCTGTGTACCGACGGATTCAGCGATACGAGAAGAGATTCTATCAGAAGGGCATGACTCCAAATATTGCATTCACCCAGGGTCAGCCAAGATGTACCATGATCTAAGGAAGCACTTCTGGTGGGAGAATATGAAGACAGACATTGCAGGGCATGTAGCCCAATGTGATACATGCAATAGAATCAAGGCCGAGCATCAGAGACCAGCAGGGTTGCTACAACCAGTTGAGATACCAGAATAGAAATGGGAGTGCATATCCATGGACTTCATATTAGGACTGCCCCGATCCCAGCATGGATATGATTCTATATGGGTAATAGTGGACCGTCTAACCAAAGTTGCACATTTTATACCGGTCAAAAGGAAGTATAGAGCTGAAAAGCTGGCAGATCTGTACGTATCAAATATTTTGAAGTTACATGGGGCACCTCTGAGTATTATATCTGACCGAGGCTCACAGTTCGTATCACAGTTCTGGAAATCCTTGCACAAGTCCATCGGGACCAAGCTCGACTATAGCACCGCATACCACCCGCAAACAGACGGGCAAACAGAAAGAGTGAACCAGATTCTCGAGGACATGTTACGTGCTTGCGTATTGAGGCACAAGGAAGGATGGGAGAGCTGTCTACCCCACGCCGAGTTCTCATACAACAACAGTTATCAGACAAGCATTAAGATGTCTCCATTTGAAGCGTTGTATGGAAGACCGTGCATAACCCCGCTAATGTGGTCAGAACCAGGTGAAAGGACATTCTTCGGTCCTGCTAAGATTGTGGAAGCAGAAGAAGGTGTTGCCCAAGTAAGAGAGAATTTGAGGGTTGCACAAAGTAGGCAAAAGAGCTATGCAGATAGAAGACGTAGAGAGCTTGAGTTCAAGGTTGGGGATTATGTCTACCTCAAGGTATCTCCGCTTCGTGGCACTGTCAGATTCCACGTAAAAGGAAAATTGGCACCAAGATATGTTGGGCCATACAAGATCTGTAAAAGGGTTGGAAAGCTTGCTTACAAGCTGGAACTACCAGAGGAATTATCTGGAGTACACCCCGTGTTCCATATCTCGCAATTAAGAAAGTGTCTGAAGCTTCCCGAGGAGCAAGTTCCTACGGATGCATTAGACCTGCAAGACACACTTGAATACAAGGAACATCCGATCAAGATCTTGGCACGGGATACCAAGGAGACGCGGAACAAGACTATTCCGATGTGCAAGGTACAGTGGAGCAATCACACTGAAAGGGAAGCTACGTGGGAGAAAGAATCGGACTTGCGGATTATGTTTCCTTACCTCTTCGATGGGTACGTTATCTCTGAATCTCGAGGTCGAGATCCTAATGAGGGGGGAGGACTGTAACAACCCTAAAAATCCACACAACCTAAAAATCCCAACCAATTAAAATTTTTCATTTATTTATTATGAAAACCCATTTTTCTTGTGCAAGCATATAGGTTTCATTATGAATTTGGAAAATAAAGGAGTATAGCTTGCATTTTAATTCCATTCACATAGAATAATAACTTATGCATCACATTTGGGATTTATTGCAATTTATGTTTGTGTTTACTCAATATTTAAAATGGGTAATATATGTATTTATACCCTTAAGTGAAAATAGAAAGAGAAAAAGAAAAAGAAGAAGAGAGAAAAAGGAAGAGCAGAAATCGGCCCAACACCGCGCGCACGCGCGACCGTTTCATCCGCACCCACTCCCTCGCAGCCGCTGACCACCCGGGCCCGCATGTCAGCCGCCTTCCCCTTCCACTGTTTCTCTTCCTCACGAAGGCGACGTGCCTGCCGGGGGTGTCACGCGAATGGCGTGACCCCCCGACCCACGGCCGACAGCACCACGCCCCGCAGAGCTGTCCCCCTCCTGTCCCCTCCTTTCTTGGCCGCCAAGCGAGCCCACGTGCTCCCTAAAACCCTAGGTCAAGCGCACGGATGAGCTCCACGTACACCCACCGTTACTCTTCACCGTCCGCCGCTGTTCCGAGAACCGGCCGCCTATAAATTGGAGCACCCGAGGAGCCCTAGCCCATTCCCACTCGCAGCCGCCACGCTGCGGCTCCACAAGCCACCGCACCCCACCGCAGAGCCGAGAGAGAGGGAGAAGGGCGGAGCAGAGGAGGAGGAGCTGCCGGAGCGCCGCCGCCGCGGAGCACGCCGAGCCGGACACGGAGGAGAAGCCGGAGCCCCGTCGCGGTTCGGCACGGCACTGCGTACGCTCTGCACGGCTCCGACTCGTCACTACACCGCCATCCTTACCTCACCAGCCCCACGGTGAGCCACCGAGCACCTCATCCAACCTCGCCGTGCTACGGTCATGGCGCTCGGCATCACGAGCGTGTAGGCCGTGGGCTGTTTCCGGCCCCTGAACACTTCGCACAACACGCGCACAAGACCGGCCATCAAACCACTGGACATCGGCTATGGACGTCAGGCCACTTCCGACGGGCATCGCCGTCACATGTGCTCGGAGCACCGCCACCTCGGCGGCGTTCCCGCGCGCACAAGCCGTGAAACCGCCGACGCGACCCGCTAGCGTGACCACCAACTCACCGACCACCTCGGACAAGCTTAGTTGCGGAAGATCGAACCTCCATAGCCCAGAACACCGAGAGGTGCGTTCTCGGGGAAACGTGATCGCCGCCGACACGTTCCGCCTCGCCTAAAATCCGTTCCGAGTACCCCCGATCGCCTCGCGCTGCGGAGAAAGGCCGACGAGGTTCGCCAAGTCTGCCTCGGCACCGCCGCTAGATAGCCGAGCCCCAAATCATGTCTGTCGCCTTGGCTACGTGCGCCTCCACCTCATCGGAGAACCGCCGTATGCCGTGGGATAGAAGGGAACCACACCCGTTCGTGCCAAAACCGAACCCCGGCCACCACACCGCCGCCCGCCTCGCCGGAGAAGCGCCTGTGCCGTGGCCGAGCACCAAAAGGGACCCTATTAGCCAAATTGGATCCCTTAGAAACGAATATTGGGGCCCGGAGGGGAGAAATTGCCTCGCTGTGAGCTGCAACGTAGCCTACCGGAGCTTTAGCCCTGCGGCAGCTCGCCGCCGGCCGCCATGGCATGCCGAATGGTCGGCCAAGGTCACAAACCACCCCCGACCACCGCCGAACTCGCCCTACCACCGCCGAGCTACGCCAACGCCCCCCCGACCTCTGAGAACCAGCCCCGACCTCTGAGAGCGGCACCCTCGGAGCACCAAATCTCCGATTCGCCCGAGCCTCCCCAGGAGAGCTCGGGAGAGCGGCACCCTCGGCGCCCAAATGTCCGATTCGCCCGAGCCTCCCCGGAAGAGCTCGGGAGAGCGGCACCCTCGGCGCCCCAATTCTCCGATTCGCCCGAGCTCCGCCGATCTACGCCGAGCTCCGCCGAGCTACGCCGAGCCCCGCCGAGCTACGCCGACGCCGGCGACTCTCTGGGAACCAGCATCGAACACCTGGTGGGCGACCATCGGGTCTGTGTTCTGATGAGGCGCCACATGCCGCACTACTGGACCCGCGCGCCACGTGGACCAATCCCGATCTGCCCCTGATTAATCGACCATTTTCCATTTTCAGAAAATAGGATAATCTTCGGAAATTCATAACTTATTCGTACGATGTCCAAAAATTGCGCACCATATATCAAAATTCGCAGAAAAATGAGATCTACAATCTAAGACTATGTTTGTGTGCATTTGGCTCCTTATTTTATTGGATTTTTCTGAAATACTCTATAGGAGTCGCTGACACGACTATTTCGTGTTCAATTTCAGAGCCGGAGGAGGATCTGACTAAGGAAGATGACCACGAGTACTTTCAGGAGCTAGGAGACGACTACGAAGGTGCCACGTCCCACCAAATCCTTAGATCCTATTTACGCATTGCAAATGACATTGTTGCTATTGCTTTATGATTATGTATGGATTGGTTGCATGGTAGTATATTTGAATTCCCTGCCTTGATAAGACTATACCCTGCCTATCCGCTGCTAGGTTAGCTGCTGCTTAATTTACTGTTACTCTTCCACTACTTACTACTTGCTATATGCTATATGGTGGAATTGGGACGGTGTATAACTGATTATAACCACTGGGAGAGAGTGCTGCGTGCGTCTTGGATGCGTGGTAAGGGTTGATGTCGACCAAGTGGGATGTGAGACAAGCCCGTGGGGCAAGTCGTGCCGGGGGTGCAACCTGGGCATCCCCAAGCGAGATACCTGTGGTGGGTAAAGTTGTTGAGGAGGTTCCGGGTGGGATAGCCTTGGTGGTTTGAAGCCCGTGGATGGAGGTGCTGTGATGGCACGGGGAGAGTATCCCCTAAGTGAAGATGCCTGCTTGGTCAAACCTAGGACGGACTAGTTTCAGGTTCATGGGAATCCTTTTCTACTCACTCGCTTCTGATGGGCGGGAGACGGCTGGACTACTTGGTAGGACGGTGCCACTACTGCTAGGTTGAGAGGTGATAAGGGTGGGCGGAGACGGTCGATGGGTTCCCGTTCCGTTCTAGATGCGCAGTACCACTGGATGGGCCCGGTACTGTGTCTCCCAGTCTCAGCATAACGGTGTAGGATCCGGAATATCCCAGGGTTGAGTGGTAGGGTGGCATCGACCTAGGCAACCAAGCACCCGGAATTCTGCCTAGGTGTTTGCGCAACACCTATGATGGCTAATCTTGTGGGTAGTGAAACCTCTGCAGAGTGTACGGTTGATCGATCGATACATATGCCAACCTGTTGGTTATGGACCTTTCCTGTAAAGCTTCTACTAGTGTAGTGAGTGTTCTCTTCTCCCCCTGGATGATATTTTTCCGGCAGTGTACCCGTTGTGGTAGTGTGCCGCTGAGATAGGCCCGAGAGGGAGTTGGGCCTGTCGAATGAGAGTGAGGTGTGGGTAAGTGAGATGTGGTGATGGGAAAAGGGATGATGGTGTTAACTGGAGATAAAACTTGACTAATTAAACATTGATTACAGCAGCATAGGAAACCTCAGTCTATAGGTCTGCTTATATAGCCTTGCATCCACTTTCCACAAAGCAAATGCTGCATAGGTGGGCTCCGTGGCCAGTACAAATCGTACTCATAAATTTGCTGTCAGGTGACGAGAATGAGTACGACTTCGAGGAAGACGATGGCGAGGAATAGGGTCACGTACTACACTCAAGTTGGCCGTGAAGGATGAAACGTTTCCGCATCTTCTAAAGCTTCTCTGAATGTTGATTCCGCCAGTGTGGCGATGTAATAAATGTTTATGTAAGACTTAATTACCGTTGTATGGATCCTGGTGTCAACTGAGATATGGGTAATTTCATGGATTGTCCCAAGCAATCTGTTGAATTACAATTCGAGCCTGTGGATTTCTCTTCGCGGAAATCGAGGTCGTTTCACTACCACTTGATCATACAAGCATAGAGAACAAAAGTGGTACCATATATACATGAAAGCATTTGATTTTTCATGAATGAGGCTATAACATGCATTTTATGTCTATATGCACTAGACACGTCCTTATCAAAGTATGAATGACATGTCAATTAATTTTACCTTACTTTAGTCGAAGAAGAGGCATGTCATATAATGTGGGATTCTTTTCACTTCATGTTGGAGTAGTCTAGTATGTTTAGCTCACTTCTCAACTTGCAAAATCTTGACTCATCAAGTGGCTTGGTAAAGATATCCGCTAATTGATCTTCGGTGCCAACACTTTCAATTGCAATATCTCCCTTGATTTGGTGATCTCTAATGAAGTGATGCTTTATATCAATGTGCTTTGTTTTTGAATGTTGCACGCGGTTGTTGGTTAGCTTGATAGCACTCTCATTGTCACATAGCAAAGGCACTTTCTTGTATTTTAATCCAAAATCACTCAAAGTTGCCTTCTGTAACAACCCTAAAAATCCACACAATCTAAAAATCCCAACCAATTAAAATTTTTCATTTATTTATTGTGAAAACCCATTTTTCTTGTGCAAGCATATAGGTTTCATTATGAAATTGGTAAATAAAGGAGTGTAGTTTGCATTTTAATTCCATTCACATAGAATAATAACTTATGCATCACATTTGGGATTTCTTGCAATTTATGTTTGTATTTACTCAATATTTAAAATGGGCAATATATGTATATATACACTAAATTGAAAATAGAAAAGGAGAAAGAGAGAGTTAGGCCAGCCATTCGTTTCGGCCAGCCGGGTCGCTAAGCCAGCCCAAGCCAGCCCGACCTTCCTCTCCTCATCTCACCGCGTGCGGCCCATGTCGCGGCTCGGCAGCGCGCGCGCGACCGGCACACACACTCGCGCTCGCTGCCAACCCGACCCCGCCTGTCAGCCGCTCTCGCCCCCCACTGTTCTTCTTCCTCACGAAGGCGACGCGCCTGCCGGGGGTGTCACGCGAATGGCGTGACCCCGGTCCCACAGCCGACAGCATGGCAGAGCCCTGACCCCGCTGTCCCCCTCCTGTCCCCTCCTTCCTTGGCCGCCAAGCGAGCCCGCGTGCACCCTGAAGCCCTAGCGTCGAGCGGCCGAAGCCCTCTGATCTACCGAGATCAATCGCGGCCGTCCGCCATGGGAACCTACCAAGCTCGCCTATAAATTGGAGCACCCCGAAGCCCTACCCTCATTTCCCCTCGCCGCCACCGCAGCACAGACCGGCACACCGCACCAAACCGAGAGAGAGAGCGTAGGAGAAGGGCGGAGCAGAGGAGGAGAAGCTGCCGGAGCGCCGCCGCCGCGGAGCACGCCGGAGCCGGACACGGAGGAGAAGCCCGAGCTGCGGACGAGGAGCGGCACGGCACTGCGATCGCTCTGCACGGCTCCGACTCGCCACTGCACCGCCATCCTAGCTTCACTGACACCACGGTGAGCCACCGCACGCCATGTCCGAACCTTGCCCTGCTTTTGCCATGGCGTTCCACCCTCGGGACGCGCAGGCACGAGCCTTTACCGGCTCGGGAAGATCACCTGCACCATGCACTCATTCGACCGGCCGAAACCCCCGGACTACAAGCTTGCTAGACCGAGAACGCAGCACGACGCGTTCTCGGCGGAGCGCGCTCACCACCGACGCGTTCCGACGCCGAATCACCCGTTCCGAGCAATCCGACTAGCACCCGTATAGGTTAGAGCGTCGTGGAGCACCGCCACGACCCCCTCGAGCTAGCTACGCGGATCTAAGCGCTAGAGGAAGCCTGAATCGCCTTGGCCGCGTGCGCCGCGACCTTACCAGGAGCGCCGCCGCGAGCCGTCGCCAAAAGAAGGTCATGCCATGGCTAAAGTTCGCCACCAGAGTGTTGTATGCCTCTCTGGCCTCACCAATTTGACAAGACCGCATTCGATTGAACCAATACTTGGTCGTAGCCGCGATGCCGCTTTCCGCCATCGTCGGCGACACGCCGCCGCCACAACCGAGCACCTTGGAAAGCTCGGTAGCCAAAATTGGTAGTTGGTATACCATCGCCATAGACCCTGGACGCGTAAACATCTCCTAGAGGACCTCCTTAGCCCGCCGGAACCTCACCGTCGCGACGACATCGCCGCCGACAGGTTCCGCCTCGCCTAAATCCGTTCCGAGTACCCCCGGTCGCCTCGCGCTGCGGAGAAAGGCCGCCGAGGTTCGCCAAGTCTGCCTCGGCACCGCCGCTAGATATCCGAGCCCTGTCTTGCCGAAATATGGTCATCGCCGCCCTGTCACCGTCCGCCGCACCGGAGAGACACCGCCGCCTTGAACAGACGCCCTGGAACCCTGCTAGCACCGAATCTCCGATTCGCCCGAGCCTCCCCAGGAGAGCTCGGGAGAGCAGCACCCTCGGCGCACCAAATCTCCGATTCGCCCGAGCCTCCCCAGGAGAGCTCGGGAGAGCAGCACCCTCGGGCGCCCAAATCCCCGATTCGCCCGAGCCTCTCCAGGAGAGCTCGGGAGAGCAGCCCCTTCGGCGCCCAAATCTCCGATTCGCCCGAGCCTCTCCAGGAGAGCTCGGGAGAGCAGCACCCTCGGGCGCCCAAATCTCCGATTCGCCCGAGCCTCCCCAGGAGAGCTCGGGAGAGCAGCACCCTCGGGCGCCCAAATTTCCGATTCGCCCGAGCCTCTCCAGGAGAGCTCGGGAGAGCAGCACCCTCGGGCGCCCAAATCTCCGATTCGCCCGAGCCTCCCCAGGAGAGCTCGGGAGAGCAGCCCCTTCGGCGCCCAAATGTCCGATTCGCCCGAGCCTCCGCGGGAGACCTCGGGAGAACGGCACCCTCGGGCGCACCAAATGTCCGATTCGCCCGAACCTCCGCGGGAGACCTCGGGAGAGCAGCACCCTCGGCGCCCCGAATCTCCGATTCGCCCGATCCCCGCCGAGCTAAACCGAACTACGCCGAGCACCGCCAAGCTACCACTGACCACCGCCGAGCCACGCCGAGCTACGCCAACTCCGGCAACTCTCTGGAAACCAGCATCGAACACCTAGAAGACGACCATCGGGTCTGTGTTCTGTTGAGGCGCCACTTGCCGCACTACTAGACCCGCGCGCCACGTGGACCAATCCCGAGCTGCCCCTGATTTACCGACCAGTTTTCCCATTTTCAGAAAATAGGATAATCTTCGGAAATTCATAACTTATTCATACGATGTCCAAAAACTGCGCACCATATATCAAAATTCTCAGGAAAATGAGATCTACAATCTAAGACTATGTTTGTGTGCATTTGGCTCTTTATTTTATTGGATTTTTCTGAAATACTCTATAGGAGTCGCTGACGCGACTATTTCGTGTTCGATTTCAGAGCCGGAGGAGGATCTGACTAAGGAAGACGACCACGAGTACTTCCAAGAGCTAGGAGACGACTACGAAGGTGCCACGTCCCACCAAATCCTTAGATCCTATTTACGCATTGCAAATGACATTATTGCTATTGCTTTATGTTTATGTATGGATTGGTTGCATGGTAGTATATTTGAATTCCCTGCCTTGATAAGACTTTACCCTGCTATCCGCTGTTAGGTTAGCTGCTGCTTAATTTGCTGTTACTCTTCCACTACTTTCTATTTGCTATATGCTATGTGGTGGAATTGGGACGGTGTATAACTGATTATAACCACTGGGAGAGAGTGCTGCGTGCGTCTTGGGTGCGTGGTAAGGGTTGATGTCGACCAAGTGGGATGTGAGACAAGCCCATGGGGCAAGTCGTGCCGGGGGTGCAACCTAGGCATCCCCAAAGTGAGATACCTGTGGCGGGTAAAGTTGTTGAGGAGGTTCCGGGTGAGATAGCCTTGGTGGTTTGAAGCCCGTGGACGGAGGTGCTGTGATAGCACGGGGAGAGTATCCCCTAAGTGGAGATGCCTGCTTGGTCACAACCTAGGATCTGACTAGTGACCGGAAACATCTGGATTCCCTTGCTACTCGCTCGCTTCTGATGGGCGGGAGACGGCTGGACTACTTGGTAGGGCGGTGCCACTACTGCTAGGTTGAGAGGTGATAAGGGTGGACGGTGACGGATGGCGGATTCCCGTACCGTTCTAGATGCGCAGTACCACTGATGGGGCCCGGTACTGCGTCTCCCAGTCTCAGCATGACGGTGTTGGATCCGGAATATCCCAGGGCTGAGTGGTAGGGTGGTACCGACCTAGGCAAGCAAGCACCCGGAATTCTGCCTAGATGGTTGTACAGCATCGATGATGGCTAATCTTGTGAGTAGTAAAACCTCTGCAGAGTGTATGGTTGATCGATCGATACATAAGCCAACTTGTTGGCTATGGACCTTTCCTAATGTTTCTGCAACCACTATTAGATGAGAGCATATTCTTTTCTTCCCCTGGATAACATTGTTCCGGCAGTGTACCCGTTGTGGTAGTGTGCCGCTGAGATAGGCCCGAGAGGGAGTTGGGCCTGTTGAATGAGAGTGAGGTGTGGATATGTGAGGTGTGGTGATGGGAAAAGGGATAATGGTGTTAACTGGTGATAAAACTTGACTAAATAAACATTGATTACAGCTGCATAGGAAAACCTCAGCCTATAGGTCTGCTTGTATAGCCTTGCATCCACTTTTCACAAAGCAAATGCTGCATAGGTGGTCTCCGTGGCCAGTACAAATCGTACTGATAAATTTGCTGTCAGGTGACGAGAATGAGTACGACTTCGAGGGAGATGATGACGAGGAATAGGGTCACGTGCTACACTCAAGTTGGCCGTGAAGGATGAATCGCTTCCGCATCTTCTAAAGCTTCTCTGAATGTTGATTCCGCCAGTGTGGCGATGTAATAAATATTTATGTAAGACTTATTTACCGTTGTATGGATCCTGGTGGCAACTAAGATTTGGGTAATTTCATGGATTGTCCCAAGCAATCTGTTGAATTACAATTCGAGCCTGTGGATTTCCCTTCGTGGAAATCGAGATCGTTTCAGTTGGTATCGGAGCCATACTTGACTGTAGGACGAGACCCATAGAAAATGGACGTTAGAATAGGAAGCCAGACTCTTTTTCGGTTATATTACCGACCTTGCATTCACTTTTTATGCAATGGCTTATCTAATACAAGGACCTGCTAATCCGTTTCTTGAAAAATTTGCAGATGACCAGCCTTGGACCACCACTTCGTCCACTGCACGACGGCACTATTGAGATCCCGATCAATGGGAGGAACCACGGCGGATTTGCCATGGTACTACGCCAGGTGCTGGAGGAGCTGGGAGCACCGTCTGACCAGATCCAGTACTTCAGCCGAGGGAAGCTTGTCGAGGCTGAGAGGTTTGAAGGACCTGTCACTACCAGAGTTGAGACACCCGTCAGCCTGACCCTTCCAGGAATGCCGGTTTTTACTGACTACACTGCTGGAGAGACTGTGGAGGACGGAGTACAGTCTGTCTCCCGCAAGGTACTACGCGCAGTTGTGTACACAGCATACGAGTACCTTAAGGGGACCCACTTCCGTCTGCTGCCTCAGGCCTTGGAGCTGCACCCTGACCCCATCCAGAGGATTCTGTACACCGGCCAGATCGTTCAGGCCGAGACTGACCCTTGCCTACGCACAGTGGCACACCACCTCCAGGAGCAGGACGAGTTCATCAGCTCATTGGAGCAAAGGAGGCGGCGTGACCGAGCACGCATGGCAGAGGTCGAGGACAGTTTGCAGAAAGGGACTCAGACCCTGGAGAGTTTGAGCAGAGCAGTCACTGACTTGCAGTTGGAGATGCAGCGCCGTGATGAGTTACACCGAGCCGAGATCGCCGACTTGCGAGACAAGATCGGAGATTTTGGGCTTCGCAATGACTACCTGAACAGCAGAGTGTTGGAATTACAGAGGAGGCTGGATGACAAGGAGAGAGCACTTGCTGAGAGGGAGCAGAGGAGCAGAGACAGAGTTGTTGAGATGATCACGTTGCGTTCCAGGATCAAGGAGTTGGAAAAACAGTTGGAGAAAGCCGAGGACAAGTCCACCCGCAACCAAGGGATTCTGATCGACCGCGTGAAGATGGTGGAGTTCCTAAAGGACAAGTTACGGAGGACAGAGACAGCTTGGAAGCAGTCCGACGCCAGGAGAGCTATTGAGATCCGGAAGGTACAGAGTTCGCTTCCCCCACTGGAGATGGTGAAGCCCCGGGAGGGAGACTTCCGCATACCACCCACCACGCTCAACCTGAGAGTGTGTCCGTCTCAAAGGATGCAGGAGATTGAGGCCACTCCAGAGCTAGCAGTAGCACTCGACTATGTCAAGCGCCTGACCATGACCGACGACGAGATCGAGGCAGAGGACAGCCGCATACCCGACGCCGTACTCGACCTTATGCACCAGTAGCTTATGGGACCCTGCGTGGCCCTTAGACTAGTGATACCATGAGTTATCCTGTCATTTGGCTATCTGCGCATAGCACGATCTTCTTAGCAGCTAGGAACATCCTTTATGTAATAATAACCATGTGATGGGTGACATTTGGATCTTATGCTTCTTATGGTTCTCTATGCTTCTTTGGTTGAGTGTAGGATAGCATGAAAAATGTTTTAATTCATTTAAATCGTTGAAAACATCTAACTCCTACTTAAACAACTACAAGATTATTACTGCACTGAGCACGTACCTAATAATTTCAGATGTCGATGAGACGTTCTGCGCGTTTGGAGAACCGCCAGCCCTCCCCCGCGCCTGCGCTAGGACGTGGGCGTGGTCGCAACCGTGGACGCCCAGCTGGCAGACGTGCTGGAGTTAACCTGGAGGAAGAGCTGCGCCGGGCAGAGAATGCACCGCCGGTGAACGATCCGCCACCACAAGGCGAGAACGCGCCACCGCCACCGCCGCCGCCACCGACGTTGGCGGAAGTGATGGCTCAGCAGACCCAGCTGCTGAATGCCATAGCTACTGGGATGAACAGGCACCACGGGCCACCCCAGAATGACTTCCAAAGGAAACTGGAGGGTTTCCTGAAGCTGAGGCCACCTACCTTCGACGGGACCGACAGCGATCCTCTCGCTGCCGACGATTGGCTTAAGGAGATGGAGAAGAAGCTGGACCTGACCACTTGCTCCGACGAGGAGTGTGTTGGGATTGCTAGCCACCAGCTGACCGGTGCTGCACGGGCATGGTGGGACAACTACACCAGCGCTCACGAGGACCCAGCCCGCATTGACTGGGATGAGTTCACCGAGGCTTTCCGTGACCACCACATTCCTGAGGGAGTCATGGAGGCCAAGGAGAACGAGTTTCGCAACATCTCCCAGGGAGCTGACCGGATCCACGAGTACACCACCCGCTTCAACTGCTTGCTCCGCTACGCACCTGCGTCTTGCGTGAGTTCCGAGAAGGAAAAGATGTACTACTACAGGAAGGGACTTCAGACCAAGATCAGGTTGGCTCTGTCAGGGAACAAGAGCTACACTCTGCGTGAGCTGATTGACCGCTGTATTGAGATCGAGAAGGATCGCATGGAAGCACGACTGGAATTCGAGGCCCAGAACAAGGGAAAGAAGCGCCGCTCTGAGGGACCCGCTCGCGCTGCTCCACCCCAGAGACAGCGAACGGGTGCACCTCCGCCTTCCCGGACTCGCCAGGGACCTTCTTCGGGAACGAGCCGTGGTGGTACCAACAGCAGCAACTATCACCGCCCCGCTCAGACCTACCCTGCGCCGACTCGAGCTGTGCAGAACACACCCGCCCCCGCTACCAACACGCCAAGGACAAGCAATTGGAAGGCTCCTGCGACAGCCACAGCAGGCAGTGCGCCCTTCACTTGCTTTGGATGCGGAAAGCCTGGACACCGTGTGGCTGTGTGCCCCGACCTCAACCGTGCACCAGCAGCTGCACAGGGCACACCGAACCGGGGATCTGCTACCCGAGGAAGACTGAACCACATGACCGCTGAGGAAGCTGAAGCTGCACCTGATGCTGTGTACGGTACGTTCCTAGTTCAGGGTAACATGGCTACAGTTCTGTTCGATTCGGGAGCTACATGTTCATACATTTCATCTGCATATGCACGTAAGCATAACATACCTGTAACCCCGAGAGCAAACCCCATCCTAACTAGCTCGCCCTTAGGAACCTTCAGAAGCGTTCACATATGTAGAGGAGTGATAATCACTATCGAGGGACTTGACTTTTGAGCTGACCTAACCCTACTACCCTCCAATAGCTTAGATGTCATCTTAGGCATGGACTGGCTAACCAAACACCGGGGAGTGATATCTTGTTCACCTAGATATGTTCAGGTAACCCACCCTTGGGGAACAGCTGTCCGATGTGTACCCCAAACCGAGAGAGTCCAAGCCCTCCTATGTGCCCTGGAGACTAAAGCAGATAAAACAGAGCCAACATTCAGGGATGTGCCAGTAGTCTGTGAGTTCAATGACGTATTTCCAGAGGAGTTGCCAGGAATGCCACCAGATAGAGATGTGGAGTTTGTGATAGAGTTGATGCCAGGAACTGCACCGATTGCCAAAAGACCCTACAGAATGTCGGCTGATGAGTTGAAGGAACTCAAGAAGCAGCTGGGAGAATTACTGGAGAAGGGTTTCATTAGGCCAAGTGCTTCGCCCTGGGGATCTCCCGTTTTGTTTGTCAAGAAGAGGGATGGCACGATGAGGATGTGCATTGACTACCGGAATCTGAATGCGGTTACAGTCAAGAATAAGTACCCATTGCCCCGCATCGATGATCTGTTAGATCAATTGAGTAAGGCCAAGTACTTCTCAAAGATCGATCTCCGATCAGGGTATCATCAGATGAAGATCAGGGAAGAAGATATCCCGAAGACTGCATTTGTCACTAGATATGGACAGTATGAGTGCACAGTAGTCTCATTTGGACTCACTAATGCTCCAGCATACTTCATGAACATGATGAACAAGATCTTCATGAATGAGCTAGACAAGTTTGTAGTGGTATTCATTGATGATATATTGGTTTATTCAGCCACAAAAGAGGAACATGAACATCATCTGAGGACCGTATTGGAGAGGTTGTCTCGCAACCAGCTTTACGCCAAATTCTCCAAGTGCGAATTCTGGCTTGAGGAAGTTGCTTTCCTTGGACACGTACTGTCAGGAGAAGGAGTCGCAGTAGACCCAGCCAAAATTAAAGCTGTGAAAGAGTGGGAACAACCCTGTAATGTGACAGAAATCAGAAGCTTTTTGGGACTTGCAGGATACTATCGCAGATTTATTGAGAATTTCTCCAAGATTGCAAGACCCATGACCAACTTGCTAAAGAAAGAGAACAAGTTTATATGGACTCCTGAATGTGAGAAGAGTTTTCAGACCTTGAAGGAGAAGCTCACTACTACACCTGTACTAGCCCTGCCCGATATTCACAAGGATTTTGTTGTATATTGTGATGCCTCTCGGCAAGGTTTGGGCTGTGTACTAATGCAAGAAGGAAGAGTGATAGCTTATGCCTCAAGACAGTTGAAGGAGCATGAGCAGCGATACCCGACTCATGACCTAGAACTTGCAGCCGTGGTACATGCACTCAAGATTTGGAGACACTATCTGATAAGCAACAAGTGTGACATCTACACTGACCACAAGAGCCTGAAGTACTTCTTCACTCAGGAAGATCTGAATATGAGGCAGCGCAGATGGCTAGAACTCATCAAGGACTATGATCTTGAGATCCATTATCACCCAGGAAAGGCCAATGTTGTCGCTGATGCACTTAGCCGCAAAAGCTACTGCCATACCCTCATCACCAACTCTATGCCACCTGAGCTCAGGAGAGAGTTCGACGCATTCCAGCTCGAGGTAATCTCCTATGGCATGCTAAATGAGCTTCGCGTCGAGTACAATCTCACCTCAAGAATCCGTGAAGCGCAAAAGAACTGTCCTGAGATAGACTATATCCGTGGTTTGATGAAGCTGGGAAGAGGCCCCGAATACCGAGAAAATGAGCAGGGAACTGTATGGTACAAAGATAGAATCTGCGTACCGACGGATTCAGCGATACGAGAAGAGATTCTGTCAGAAGGGCATGACTCCAAATATTGCATTCACCCAGGGTCAGCCAAGATGTACCATGATCTAAGGAAGCACTTCTGGTGGGAGAATATGAAGACAGACATTGCAGGGCATGTAGCCCGATGTGATACATGCAATAGAATCAAGGCCGAACATCAGAGACCAGCAGGGTTGCTACAACCAGTTGAGATACCAGAATGGAAGTGGGAGTGTATATCCATGGACTTCATAATAGGACTGCCCCGATCCGAGCATGGATATGATTCTATATGGGTAATAGTGGACCGTCTAACCAAAGTTGCACATTTTATACCGGTCAAAAGGAAATATAGAGTCGAAAAGCTAGCAGATCTGTACGTATCAAACATTTTGAAGTTACATGGGGCGCCTCTGAGTATTATATCTGACCGGGGCTCACAGTTCGTATCACAGTTCTGGAAATCCTTGCAAAAGTCCATCGGAACCAAGCTCGACTATAGCACCGCATACCACCCGCAAACGGATGGGCAAACAGAAAGAGTGAACCAGATTCTCGAGGACATGTTACGAGCTTGCGTATTGAGGTACAAGGAAGGATGGGAGAGCTGTCTACCCCACGCCGAGTTCTCATACAACAACAGTTATCAGACAAGCATTAAGATGTCTCCATTTGAAGCATTGTATGGAAGACCGTGCAGAACCCCGCTAATGTGGTCAGAACCAGGTGAGAGGACATTCTTCGGTCCTGCTAAGATTGTGGAAGCAGAAGAAGGTGTTGCCCAAGTAAGAGAGAATTTGAGAATTGCACAGAGTAGGCAAAAGAGCTATGCAGATAGAAGACGTAGAAAGCTTGAGTTCGAGGTTGGGGATTATGTCTACCTCAAGGTATCTCCGCTTCGTGGCACTGTCAGATTCCACGTAAAAGGGAAATTGGCACCCAGATATGTTGGGCCATACAAGATCTGTAAAAGGGTTGGAAAGCTTGCTTACAAGCTGGAACTACCGGAGGAATTATCTGGAGTACACCCCGTGTTCCATGTCTCGCAATTAAGGAAGTGTTTGAAGCTTCCCGAGGAGCAAGTTCCTACGGATGCATTGGACCTGCAAGACACACTTGAATACAAGGAACATCCGATCAAGATCTTGGCACGGGATACCAAGGAGACGCGAAACAAAACCATTCCGATGTGCAAGGTACAGTGGAGCAATCACACTGAAAGGGAAGCTACGTGGGAGAAAGAATCGGACTTGCGGATTATGTTTCCTTACCTCTTCGATGGGTACGTTATCTCTGAATCTCGAGGTCGAGATCCTAATGAGGGGGGAGGAATGTAACAACCCTAAAAATCCACACAACCTAAAAATCCCAACCAATTAAAATTTTTCATTTATTTATTATGAAAACCCATTTTTCTTGTGCAAGCATATAGGTTTCATTATGAATTTGGTAAATAAAGGAGTATAGCTTGCATTTTAATTCCATTCACATAGAATAATAACTTATGCATCACATTTGGGATTTATTGCAATTTATGTTTGTGTTTACTCAATATTTAAAATGGGTAATATATGTATTTATACCCTTAAGTGAAAATAGAAAGAGAAAAAGAAAAAGAAGAAGAGAGAAAAAGGAAGAGCAGAAATCGGCCCAACACCGCGCGCACGCGCGGACCGTTTCATCCGCATCGCATCCTCCCTCGCAGCCGCTGACCACCCGGGCCCGCATGTCAGCCGCCTTCCCCTTCCACTGTTTCTCTTCCTCACGAAGGCGACGTGCCTGCCGGGGGTGTCACGCGAATGGCGTGACCCCCCGACCCACGGCCGACAGCACCACGCCCCGCAGAGCTGTCCCCCTCCTGTCCCCTCCTTTCTTGGCCGCCAAGCGAGCCCACGTGCACCCTGAAACCCTAGGTCAAGCGCACGGATGAGCTCCACGTACACCCACCGATACTCTTCACCGTCCGCCGCTGTTCCGAGAACCGGCCGCCTATAAATTGGAGCACCCGAGGAGCCCTAGCCCATTCCCACTCGCAGCCGCCACGCTGCGGCTCCACAAGCCACCGCACCCCACCGCAGAGCCGAGAGAGAGGGAGAAGGGCGGAGCAGAGGAGGAGGAGCTGCCGGAGCGCCGCCGCCGCGGAGCACGCCGAGCCGGACACGGAGGAGAAGCCGGAGCCCCGTCGCGGTTCGGCACGGCACTGCGATCGCTCTGCACGGCTCCGATCGCCACTGCACCGCCATCCTAGCTTCACTGACACCACGGTGAGCCACCGCACGCCATGTCCGAACCTTGCCCTGCTTTTGCCATGGCGTTCCACCCTCGGGACGCGCAGGCACGAGCCTTTACCGGCTCGGGAAGATCACCTGCACCATGCACTCATTCGACCGGCCGAAACCCCCGGACTACAAGCTTGCTAGACCGAGAACGCAGCACGACGCGTTCTCGGCGGAGCGCGCTCACCACCGACGCGTTCCGACGCCGAATCACCCGTTCCGAGCAATCCGACTAGCACCCGTATAGGTTAGAGCGTCGTGGAGCACCGCCACGACCCCCTCGAGCTAGCTACGCGGATCTAAGCGCTAGAGGAAGCCTGAATCGCCTTGGCCGCGTGCGCCGCGACCTTACCAGGAGCGCCGCCGCGAGCCGTCGCCAAAGAAGGTCATGCCATGGCTAAAGTTCGCCACCAGAGTGTTGTATGCCTCTCTGGCCTCACCAATTTGACAAGACCGCATTCGATTGAACCAATACTTGGTCGTAGCCGCGATGCCGCTTTCCGCCATCGTCGGCGACACGCCGCCGCCACAACCGAGCACCTTGGAAAGCTCGGTAGCCAAAATTGGTAGTTGGTATACCATCGCCATAGACCCTGGACGCGTAAACATCTCCTAGAGGACCTCCTTAGCCCGCCGGAACCTCACCGTCGCGACGACATCGCCGCCGACAGGTTCCGCCTCGCCTAAATCCGTTCCGAGTACCCCCGGTCGCCTCGCGCTGCGGAGAAAGGCCGCCGAGGTTCGCCAAGTCTGCCTCGGCACCGCCGCTAGATAGCCAAGCCCTGTCTTGCCAAAATATGGTCATCGCCGCCCTGTCACCGTCCGCCGCACCGGAGAGACACCGCCGCCTTGAACAGACGCCCTGGAACCCTGCTAGCACCGAATCTCCGATTCGCCCGAGCCTCCCCAGGAGAGCTCGGGAGAGCAGCACCCTCGGCGCACCAAATCTCCGATTCGCCCGAGCCTCCCCAGGAGAGCTCGGGAGAGCAGCACCCTCGGCGCCCAAATCCCCGATTCGCCCGAGCCTCTCCAGGAAGCTCGGGAGAGCAGCCCCTTCGGCGCCCAAATCTCCGATTCGCCCGAGCCTCTCCAGAGAGCTCGGGAGAGCAGCACCCTCGGCGCCCAATCTCCGATTCGCCCGAGCCTCCCTAGGAGAGCTCGGGAGAGCAGCACCCTCGGGCGTCCAAATTTCCGATTCGCCCGAGCCTCTCCAGGAGAGCTCGGGAGAGCAGCACCCTCGGGCGCCCAAATCTCCGATTCGCCCGAGCCTCCCCAGGAGAGCTCGGGAGAGCAGCCCCTTCGGCGCCCAAATGTCCGATTCGCCCGAGCCTCCGCGGGAGACCTCGGGAGAACGGCACCCTCGGGCGCACCAAATGTCCGATTCGCCCGAACCTCCGCGGGAGACCTCGGGAGAGCAGCACCCTCGGCGCCCCGAATCTCCGATTCGCCCGAGCCCCGCCGAGCTAAACCGAACTACGCCGAGCACCGCCATGCTACCACTGACCACCGCCGAGCCACGCCGAGCTACGCCAACTCCGGCAACTCTCTGGAAACCAGCATCGAACACCTGGAAGACGACCATCGGGTCTGTGTTCTGTTGAGGCGCCACTTGCCGCACTACTGGACCCGCGCGCCACGTGGACCAATCCCGAGCTGCCCCTGATTTACCGACCAGTTTTCCCATTTTCAGAAAATAGGATAATCTTCGGAAATTCATAACTTATTCATACGATGTCCAAAAACTGCGCACCATATATCAAAATTCTCAGGAAAATGAGATCTACAATCTAAGACTATGTTTGTGTGCATTTGGCTCTTTATTTTATTGGATTTTTCTGAAATACTCTATAGGAGTCGCTGACGCGACTATTTCGTGTTCGATTTCAGAGCCGGAGGAGGATCTGACTAAGGAAGACGACCACGAGTACTTCCAAGAGCTAGGAGACGACTACGAAGGTGCCACGTCCCACCAAATCCTTAGATCCTATTTACGCATTGCAAATGACATTATTGCTATTGCTTTATGTTTATGTATGGATTGGTTGCATGGTAGTATATTTGAATTCCCTGCCTTGATAAGACTTTACCCTGCTATCCGCTGTTAGGTTAGCTGCTGCTTAATTTGCTGTTACTCTTCCACTACTTTCTACTTGCTATATGCTATGTGGTGGAATTGGGACGGTGTATAACTGATTATAACCACTGGGAGAGAGTGCTGCGTGCGTCTTGGGTGCGTGGTAAGGGTTGATGTCGACCAAGTGGGATGTGAGACAAGCCCATGGGGCAAGTCGTGCCGGGGGTGCAACCTGGGCATCCCCAAAGTGAGATACCTGTGGCGGGTAAAGTTGTTGAGGAGGTTCCGGGTGAGATAGCCTTGGTGGTTTGAAGCCCGTGGACGGAGGTGCTGTGATAGCACGGGGAGAGTATCCCCTAAGTGGAGATGCCTGCTTGGTCACAACCTAGGATCTGACTAGTGACCGGAAACATCTGGATTCCCTTGCTACTCGCTCACTTCTGATGGGCGGGAGACGGCTGGACTACTTGGTAGGGCGGTGCCACTACTGCTAGGTTGAGAGGTGATAAGGGTGGACGGTGACGGATGGCGGATTCCCGTACCGTTCTAGATGCGCAGTACCACTGATGGGGCCCGGTACTGCGTCTCCCAGTCTCAGCATGACGGTGTTGGATCCGGAATATCCCAGGGCTGAGTGGTAGGGTGGTACCGACCTAGGCAAGCAAGCACCCGGAATTCTGCCTAGATGGTTGTACAGCATCGATGATGGCTAATCTTGTGAGTAGTAAAACCTCTGCAGAGTGTATGGTTGATCGATCGATACATAAGCCAACTTGTTGGCTATGGACCTTTCCTAATGTTTCTGCAACCACTATTAGATGAGAGCATATTCCTTTCTTCCCCTGGATAACATTGTTCCGGCAGTGTACCCGTTGTGGTAGTGTGCCGCTGAGATAGGCCCGAGAGGGAGTTGGGCCTGTCGAATGAGAGTGAGGTGTGGATATGTGAGGTGTGGTGATGGGAAAAGGGATAATGGTGTTAACTGGTGATAAAACTTGACTAAATAAACATTGATTACAGCTGCATAGGAAAACCTCAGCCTATAGGTCTGCTTGTATAGCCTTGCATCCACTTTTCACAAAGCAAATGCTGCATAGGTGGGCTCCGTGGCCAGTACAAATCGTACTCATAAATTTGCTGTCAGGTGACGAGAATGAGTACGACTTCGAGGGAGATGATGACGAGGAATAGGGTCACGTGCTACACTCAAGTTGGCCGTGAAGGATGAATCGCTTCCGCATCTTCTAAAGCTTCTCTGAATGTTGATTCCGCCAGTGTGGCGATGTAATAAATATTTATGTAAGACTTATTTACCGTTGTATGGATCCTGGTGGCAACTGAGATTTGGGTAATTTCATGGATTGTCCCAAGCAATCTGTTGAATTACAATTCGAGCCTGTGGATTTCCCTTCGTGGAAATCGAGGTCGTTTCACCTTCATCCAAAGCAATTGTGCATAACAACTTCCGGCACTAATGTACTCCGCTTTGGCCGTTGAGAGAGCAACACTATTTTGCTTCTTTGATGACCATGATACAAGTGACCTTCCAAGCAATTGACAAGTTCCACTAGTGCTTTTTCTATCCACCTTACAACCGGCATAGTCGGAGTCCGAATATCCAATAAGCTCAAAGTTGGACCCCTTTGGATATCACAACCCAACATCTTGTGTGCCCTTCAAATGCCTCAATGTTCTCTTTGTGGCTTTCAAATGACTTTCTCTTGGTGAGGCTTGAAATCTTGCACACATGCACACACTAAACATGACATCCGGTCGAGATGCGGTCACATAAAGGAGACTTCCAATCATTGATCTATATAGATTTTGATCTACCATTTTGCCACTATCATCCAAGTTCAAATGCCCATTAGTTGCCATAGGAGTATTCATGGCCTTTGCATGTTCCAATCTAAATTTCTTCACCATGTCCCTTATGTACTCCTTGACTTACAAATGTACCATTCTTCATTTGCTTGACTTGAAGACCAAGGAAGTGGCTAAGCTCACCGATCATGGACATTTCAAACTCACTTACCATCATATTGCTGAATTCTTCACAAAAATCTTGATTGGTTGATTCAAATATGATATCATCCACATATATTTGCAACACAAATAAATCATTACCAAGCTTCTTAGTGAAGAGAGTTGCATCAACCTTTCCCATTTTGAACCTTTAGAGAGTAAGAAATCTCTCAATCTCTCATACCATGCTCTAGGTGCTTGCTTCAAACCATATAATGCCTTTCTTAGCTTGTACACATAATTGGGTTTCTTCACATCTTCAAATCCGGGAGGTTGTTCCACATATACCAACTCATTGATGTACCCATTGAGAAATGCACTCTTGACATCCATTTGATATAACTTGATGTTGTGGGCACAAGCATAGGCTAATAAGATTCTAATGGCCTCCAATCTAGCAACCGGTGCATAGGTTTCTCCAAAATCAAGACCTTCAACTTGAGTATAACCTTGAGCAACCAATCTAGCCTTATTTCTTATCACTATGCCATCTTGATCTTGTTTGTTTCTAAAGACCCATTTGGTTCCAATCACATTGTGTTTCTTTGGTCTTTCCACTAGCTCCCAAACTTGATTTCTTGTGAAATTGTTGAGCTCTTCATGCATGGCATTAATCCAATCAACATCTTTCAATGCTTCCTCAATGTTGGTTGGCTCAATAGATGACACAAATGAGAAATGCTCACAAATTTGAGCTAGCCTTGCTCTTGTTTGAACTCCACTTTGAATACCACCAATGATTTGATCCAAAGGATGATCCCTTGCAATAGAAACCGGTTGGAGAATAGTAACTTGATCATTGGATTGAGATGAACTAGCTCGTTGATCTTGCACTTGAGATTGATCTCGTGAGTCACTTGCACTTGCTTCATTTTCAACTTGCATACTAGTATGAATAGCACCATCATCTTCATCATTATTGACTTACCTCGGTCTAATATCACCAATATCCATATCTTTCATTGCATTAGCCAAGTCATTGCCTCTCACATCACTAAGATTTTCAACTTCATCTTGAGAGCCATGGGTTTCATCAAATTCAACATCATGCACCTCCTCAAGAGTACCACTAGCCAAATTCCAAACTCTACATGCCTTGCTTGTGGCTGAATAGCCAAGTAAGAAACCTTCATCACATTTCTTTTCAAACTTGCTCAATCTTGTGCCTTTCTTGAGAATGTAGCATTTGCAACCAAAGACCCGAAAATATGCAATGTAGCTCATAAAGAGTCTTTGCAAGCATATCATGGCAATATAAGCGGTTGATGTAGTAGCAAACGGTGTTGATTGCTTCGGCCCAAAAGGAATGACTAACATTGTATTCACTTAGCATTGATCTTGTCATATCAATCAAAGTTCTATTCTTCCTTTCAACAATGCCATTTGATTGTGGTGTATACTTGGGTGAGAATTGATGTCCAATGCCATACTCATCACACAACTCATCAATCTTGGTGTTCTTGAATTCACTTCCATTGTCACTTCTAACTTTCTTGATGGTTATTTCAGACTCATTTTGGCTTCTCTTGACAAAAGACTTGAATAGATCATAAACTTCACTCTTGTCAATTAGAAAGAATACCCATGTATATTTAGTGTAGTCATCCACAATCACAAATCCATAGTTGTTCCCACCAATGCTAGTATATGTGGTTGGTCCAAACAAGTCCATATGCAAGAGCTCAAAAGCTTTACTAGTACTCATCATGCTCTTCTTAGGATGTGTGTTTCCAACTTGTTTGCCCGCTTGACATGAACTACAAAGTTTATCTTTCTCAAAACTGACATCTTTCAAGCCTCTAACTAGATCATGCTTCACTAGTTTGTTCAATTGTTTCATTCCAACATGACCAAACCTTCTATGCCATAACCAACCCAAACTTGACTATGAGATCAAACAAGTTTGACAATTGAGCTTCACTTGCATTGAAATCCACAAGATATTGGTTGTCATATCTAAAACCTTTGAATATCAAATTTGAGCCATCAACACTAACAATTTCCACATCATCAACACCAAATATGCACTTGAACCCGAGATCACAAAGTTGTGCAACCGATAGTAAATTAAAGTTCAAGCCTTTCAACTAGCAACACATTGGAGATGGACATGTCATTGGATATTGCAATCTTACCAAGTCCTTTCACTTTCCCTTTCTTGTTATCACCAAATGTAATTGCATCATAGGCACTATTTGCACTTGTGTTGAGAGAGCCAAACATACTAGAATCCCCGGTCATATGTTGTGTGCATTCACTATCAAGCACCCAATGCCTTCCTCCGGCTTTGTAATTGACCTACAAAAAGAGATCAATTCTTTTAGATACCTAATGTTGCTTGGGTCCTTGGAGGTTAGTGACTAAGCTTTTTGGTACCCAAATGGTTTTCTTCTTTGGACCCAACATGGATGTACCAACAAACTTAGCCTTCACACCATTTGAGCCCTTGGTAAGAATGTAGCAAGAATCAAACTTAATTGAGGATACATGAGAGTTGGATTGCTTGCTTTTGCATTCATGCTCTAAGTGACCAACTTGCTTGCATTTTATGCAATACCGGCCATTTCTCTTCACAAAACATGTCTTGTGAGGAGCAAAGGCGGTTTTGCCTTTCTTGGGGATATAGCCCAATCCCTCTTTGTGGAGAGATGCCCTTTGGCTACCCAAGCACATAAGCAAGCGGTCCTCACCACCATAAGCCTTAGCTAAGGAGTGATTGAGCTTTTTAACCTCCTCCTTTAGGTTCTTGTTCTCAACTACTAGTGAAGGGTCACTAGTGGATGAGGTAGTAGTGGAAGTGCTACAAGAAGGGTTAGTGGTGGCAACAATAATAGGTTCACAAGATATATCACATGTTACACCTATGTTGCAAGTTTTAATTTCCTTCTTCTGTACTTGACTTTGCAAGTTCTCATTTTGAGTCACTAGAGCGGAATGAGCTTCATCAAGCTTAGTGTCAGACTTTTGAAGCTTCTTATGGTCTTCCTTTAGACTCTCATAAGATGCTCTAAACTCCTCAAGTTCTTGCTCAAGGGATTGTTTATCCTTGCGCAAGCTCTTGCATTCCTTTCTAAGTGAATCAAAATGAATGCGAGCATCATCAAGCATGTCAATTAGCTCTTCTTTTGTTAGGTCATCATCACTATCATCATCACTAGATTCGCTATCGGATGATACCTTAGAGCCCTTGGCCATTAAGCATGAAGGAGTGTCGAAGATGGAAGGCTTGTCATGAATAGCAATGCTTGCATGTGCCTTCTTCTTACTCTTCTTCTCGTCATCACTATCTTCTTCACTTGAAGATGCATCACTATCCCATGTCACCACATGAGAGTAGTTCTTCTTCTTCTTGTATGAAGATTCTTTCTTTTCTTTCTTCTCCTTCTTCTCATGCTTGTTCTTTTTTTTGCCTTTGTGCTCATCATCACTTGAGTGTGGGCAATCGGCCACCAAGTGATCTTTGCTTCCACAATTGAAGCATCTTCTTGGCCCATCAAACTTTCTTGCATTCTTCTTCCTTCTTGCCCAGTAGCCCTTCTTCTTCATGAACTTGCCAAATCTTCTCACTAGAAGGGCCATCTCCTCATCACTCTCACTTGTGTTTGATGGATCTTCACTTGATTCAACTTTTGCTTTGCCCTTGTCCTGTGATGATGATGTGGCTTTGAATGCCACACTCTTCTTCTTCTCATCTTTGGAGTCTTCATCTTTTTCTTTCTTCTTCTTATTGATCAACTCCTCCTTGTCATCATCATCTCTAGTCATCACCTCCGCAAGCACTTGGTTTGATGTCAACTCACTCAATGTAGTCTTCACCAAAACCGTGATCAAGGTAGCAGACCTCTTGGGCAAGCTCTTCAAGAATTTCATTGACAAGTCACTATCCTTCACCACTTCATCCACGGCCTTGAGATCATTCACAATGACTTGCAATCTATGTAACATCTCCGGCACGGTTTCATCTTCCTTCATCTTGAAGCTAGCAAACTTGTCCTTCAAGATGTATGCTCTTGCGGTCATCACACCCTTGGTGCCCTCATATGATTCTTCTAGCTTCTTCCAAGCTTCATGGGCACTCTCAATATTTTTGACTTGCTCAAACACCTTCTCATCTAGAGCCTCATGGATAGCACAAACCGCAATATCATTGAGTTGGAGCAATCTTTCTTCGGCGGTTGTGGGGTTGGCTGCATTGGCAATCTCAATTTTTGTCTCCACAACCTTCCAAACCTCTCTATTGATTGACTTGATGTGTGAGGTCATCTTGCTCTTCCAATATGCATAATTTGTCCCATCAAATTGGGGTGGCTTCTTGGTGTTGTTGATGTGAATGTTGAGTTGAGCCATTTTTACACCGTAGGTTGTTAAGCCTCAAATCAACGGTGCCTCGGCTCCGATACCACTTGAAAGGTCCAAAATGGCTAGAGGGGGTGAATAGCCTATAAAAAATTCTACAAACAACACTTAAGACAAAGTGATTAGACAATTAAGCGGCGAAGCGAATTCTTGCGCTAGCCTACTAAACGATGCAAGCCACCTAACCGTTCTAAGTTATAGTCTCTATTTCATACACAAGAAGCTAAGTTGCTACTTCTACTCTACTCCTAGGTGAGCAACTAAGTTAACAAGCTACACAAGAGTAGGTGCGAGAGTGTAAAGAGTAGAGAGAGTGAATCTTATACCGCCGGTGAAGAGTAGAGAATACCAAAAGAATAATCAATCACAATACAATAGAAATCCTCGGCAGAGAGATGACTCAAGATTTTTTACCGAGGTTCACTTGCTTGCCGGCAAGCTAGTCCTCGTTGTAGCGATACACCCACTTGGAGGTTCACGCGTTAATTGGCATCACACGCCAAACCCTTCTCAAGGGTGCCGCACAACCAACACAAGATGGGGATCCACAAGCTACGAGCAATCCACTAGAGTAGCCTTTTGCGATCTCCCGTGGGGATAGGCTCAAGAACCCCTCACAACTTCACCGATCGGAGGCGGAGACAATCACCAACTCCCCTCAACGATCCTCGCAGCTCCAAGCCGTCTAGGAGTCGGCAAACTCCAAGATTAACAAGAGAAACTGTTGCGAAAGACAACTACCAAGTGCCTCTAGATGATCTCTATCAAAGCAATGCACTTGATTCTCTCTAAACTCACCAAATGATGAACACAATCAAGTGGGATGAGTGAGAGTGGAGTGGGAAGGCTCACAAGTATGCTATGATGTTCAGGAGTGCCAAGAGATCCTCCCCAAACCGGCCAAGTGACTATTTATAAGCCACACACAAAGAACTAGCCGTTTGGACAAAACTGCATACCGTCGGACTGTCCGACGGCCAAACCATCAGACTATCAACACCGGTCCGACGCTTCGAATGGACGCCACGTGTCCTCTGCTATTTGAAGTCGACCGTTGAAACATAACGGCTATTTTCTCGCGCCAAAACTCACCGTCGGACCAAAAACCTCGGTCCGACGCCCTCAGCAGACCACCGTCGGACTGAATCGCAGAGGGTCGTCGGGCTAACGATCGCGATAGTCCGACACTTCCAGAGAGCTCCCCGAGCGCTGAAATCCGTCGGACGATAGTCCGACACTGAAAGACCCTAGTTTGGTTTTAGTAATTGATGAAACCAAGTTACTAATCTAAGTGCTAAGTGTGTGTAGCCAAGAGTAGATTAGTGATATGGAGAAAGATGACATGAGCTCAAGTGAAGATCAAGATGAAATGATCAAGGAGAAAGAAAAGGACTTAAAGAAGGAAAGCTAGAGGCTAAGGTATATTCTTATAGGGCTTTTCTTTTAGTGATCAAGACTCCAGGTGGGAGTGATCACATTTAGGATAGATAGCCGACTATCAAGGGGAGAACTAAGCTATTGGATTACTTTCAAGTGCTCTAGGTTGCATCTCATATGCATTGATCTAACCAACCTAGAGAATCCCTTTGAAAACCCTTGAAAAATGTTTGCAAAATGCTAACACTCTGTGCACAAGTGTAGAAGACCTTGAGTGTTAGCACATAGAAGCAAGGGGTGAGAAATAGACTTGAAAAAGGCTATTTCCAGAGCGTCGGACCATTGATTCGGTCCGACGCCTGATCTGTTAGTGAGCGTCGGACGCTCATTTACCGAGCGTCGGACCATTGTGGTCTTCAGTCCGATGGTGCCGAGCAGCGAGGTGTGACGCGTGGCACGCTGAGGAGCGTCGGACGCTTGAGAAAAGTCCGACGGCGAGCGTCGGACGAAGTCCGACGATGATTTAGCATTTTCAAACCTCTCTGGAAGCGTCGGACGCTGAGTTTCTTTAGTCCGACGGTGCTCGCGCGATCGTTCGCCGATACGCGCGCAGTGAGCTGAGAGAGGGTGTCGGACTCTGCGGTTTAGTCTGACGCCCTCAGTCCGACGGTAGCCAAACGCGCGAAATCAGTTACTGTTGAGATCGGACGAACAGCGTTTAAACCTGTTGACACGTGGCGTTCATCCGAGCGTCGGACGCTGCCGTTTGGTCCGACGCTGTCGGTCCGACGGTATAAAAACGAGGTTAACGGCTGTTTCAGAGAGTGTAATGGCTAGGAGTTGGCTTGGGACTATTTATACTCCCTCCCTGGTCACTTGGTGACTAGCTAGCACACTTGGATCATTGTCATACACTTTGTTGCATTCTAGCCTCCCACTCTCTCACTAGTTCATCATCTTGATCATCTTTGTGAGATTGAGTGAACCTCAAGTGCATCATTGCTTGTGTTTTGCATTCTAGAGCACTTGAGAGCAAGCCTCGGATTAGTTCTTATTCTCTTGGGACATTGCCGTGTCCCTAGACGGCTTGGAGGAGAAGAAGGTGTGAAGGAGCTTGGTGATTGTGATTGCTCACACCCGGTGATTGTGAGGGGTTCTTGTGCCTTCCCCGAGCGGAGTGCTCAAAGGTAACTCTAGTGGATTGCTCGTGTCTTTGAGTTACTTCCTCCGTGGTAGGTTCTTGTGGTGCCTAGTGTAGGTTCGGTGTGTGATATCGATTAGCCACCGAACCACCGGTTGAAGTCGACACAACGAGGACGTAGCGTGCCGGCAAGCACGTGAACCTCGGGGATAAATCTTGGTGTCTCTATTGATTTCCTCACCTTCGAGTGACTTATTGATTATCCCTGTGATTGGCTTCTTCACAAGGCAAAGGTTTATTCGACGATCATCTCTTTCTTATTCTTGTGCAAAGTAGCTTGTTCTTTTGTCTTGAGTAGTTGTGTAGTTGTTTAGCCTTTGCTAGCTCATTTGTGTGGATTAGAACTAAGGTTTAACTAGAATTGTGTAGGTGGCTTGCCTAGGATAGTGGTTGCCTTAGCATTGCATTTATAGCCTCTTGTGGTTCTAATTACTTGTTTAGTGGTTTGTAGAATTTTTATTTAGGCTATTCACCCCCCTCTAGCCATACTAGGACCTTTCAGACGCGCACCGTAGACTAAACCAGACAGTCCGACGCCCTCAGAAGCAGCCACGTGTCAGCTCTCGCTCGTTCAGCACCGTCGGACGCTCGGACAATAGTCCAACGCTCCGAAACACAGAGTCCGACGCTCTGAAACTGCACAGCGCTGGTTTAGCCATCGGACTCAACTAATTGGTCCGACGCTCTGGCGAAGTTAGGGTCCGACGCCCTGTTTTCTCAGGATTTTCACTCAAACCCTTCCACCCTTTGTTCCCAAGTGGTAACACTAAGTGTTCTACACCTTGTGCACGTGTGTTAGCTTTTCAAAAGAGTTTTTCAAGGGTTTGTTAGTGTCACTAGCATCTATATGCAATGCAATGATCATGAACACCTAGTGGCACTTGATAACCGTATTCCATCAATGATTTTCCCCTCTTGATAGTACGGCTATCTATCCTAAATGTGATCACTCTCTCTATGGAGTCTTGATCACCAAAACCAAAAGAGCTCCTATTGGTTATACATTTGCCTTGAGCTCCCGGTATCTTATCAACTTTCTTCTCATCTCTTGATGGACCTTGTGGACACCTTTGATGATGGACTTATACCATTTGAATGGATGCCGTCATTGCCCTTCACTTGTGGCCTCCACCGACCCGGTCCTTTGCTCCATCTTGTTTGCTAATTGTTCTCATGAAACACTTAGAGCACACTATTAGCAAACTAAGTTTCATCAATTATCCAAAACCAAACATGGGCTTTCACTAGTGCAACAAGGCCCGACATCTCGTATGCTGTGAGCAAACTTTGTCGGTTCGCTTCAAAACCAGGAGATGATCATTGGCATGCTCTTGAGAGAGTGTTGCGCTATCTAAAAGCAACTGCAACCTACGGAATTCACAATGCCGGGTACCCAAAAGTACTTGAGGGCTATAGTGATGCTAACTGGATATCCGATGCTGATGAGTTAAAGGCCACTAGTGGATATACTTTCACACTTGGAGGTGGCGCTGTTTCCTGGAAGTCTTGCAAGCAGACTATCTTAACGAAGACAACCATGGAACCAGAACTAGCAGCACTTGATACCGCCACTATTGAGGCTGAATGGCTTTGGGAACTCCTGATGGATTTGCCGGTGGTTGAAAAACCTGTGCCCGCAATTTTCATGAACTGTGATAACCAGACAATTATAATCAAGATAAACATTTCTATGGATAATCTCAAGACCACTAGGCATGTAAGGAGGTGGTTGAAATCTGTCAGAAAATTGAGAAACTCTGGAGTGATAGCTTTGGACTATGTCCATATGTCTAAAAATCTGGCAGATCAATTCACAAAAGGACTATCACGTAATATGATAGATAGTGCATCGAGTGAGATGGGACTGAGACCCATGTGAAGTTTACTATAGTGGCAACCTGCTCTATGTGATTGGAGATCCCATGAATTAGAGTGGCGAAACAAGCTATGAATAGACTGAGGGAAGAGATCCTTTATTGTGTCCCTCTCTTGAAGAATGCACTTATCTTCCGTACTGTATGGCAGGTTGGTGAAATACCTTAATGTGATCCGTGTGGCTTATAGATAAGCAAAGATGTCGGCCTACAGGGCATCTTCAAAGGAACACACCTATATGAGTTCGACTGCTAGTCACAGTCTGTGAGATTCGGGTGGTCTCTAGATACTCATGAAAAGGCCTGGAGTGTGACTAATATGCTCCAACCAGAGGAGATGCTTTAGGTAGCCTAGTATCAGTTAAGAAACTGGACAAAGCTTACGTCGCGCAAAACTGGCAATTCAAGGCATAGTCCATTGTACAGTTGTGACCAAGTGGAATCCTGTTCCTAGATGGATGTTCAACTTAACAGTCTCCATCGAAACACTGATATATCAAACAACTCATGAACCGAGAACACTAACTGTGTGCCCTAGAAATTTGGTGGGGATTATTGGATTAATTGGGCTAGGCCCATAGTTAGTCTACCAATTAAACACTAGAATTCCAATGGCCCACAATTAAGTGTTAAGTGGAAATGGAATAATACAATATGGGAAACTCACTGAGAGTGAGCCTAACTTAAATAGGATGTTGGTTGACTGTCCCATGTGCAAGGAAAGAGGGAAAGTGGGGAGACCACGCGCGCGCCGCGCCGCGCCGCGCATCGCACGTGCCCGGGCCCGGGCCGTGGCCGTGGCCTTGGCCGGACGTGATGTGCTGAGCCATGTTTTGTCGCTCAGCACAACGGTCACAAGGGCCAACGGTCATGTGCAACGGTCACATGTGGCAGTGACGTGGAATGCACTAGCGCCAAAGGGCAAAGAGGTAAAACCGCCTGCGCCTGGGCGGCTAGGGCTTCCAGCGCTGGCCACTATAAATACAGCCCCTCCCCTGACTCCTCCCAGACTCAGCCGCCACACCTCTCTCCACTGCTCACTGTGTTCTTGAGTTGAACTGCTGTTGACGGTGGATAACGTCAACTTTTATTAGAACTTTAGACACCAAAGGATACATGAATACACACTAGTCTAGGGTTTTAACTGACAGTTTCCACGAGTTTTGCGTGTTCTGTATTTTCCAGGGGCTATTCCAGAAAAGCATAAAAGAAGGGTTAAAGGGCATGATTACCACGTAACTTAACCGCCAAAGAAATATCATCACGAGAACACTAGAAGCATCTGGAACACACCCGAGGCACCAGGACCCGAGACCCCCCAGGGTGGGGCCGGCCGGCGCCAGGGCGGGGCTGGCCGGCGCCCCCTGCTAGGGTTTCGGTCCAGCTTCTAGAGTGTTCTTCTGCCGCCTTTGTGGAGTCATCTCAGCCCTTGTTTCAAGTCGGTTTGATTCTACGGCGCACGTGCATCCCACCGGGCTATAAATAAAGGGGCAGACCCCCCTGGAAGCATCAAACCATCATTCATTCAAGGCATCAAGTTCTCAAGCCATCAAGAGCCTCCTAGTTCATAGTTCTATTCTACTTAGATTAGAGAGTAGAGGAGTTCTAGTTCTTCGGCGGATCTGGAGCCCCGGCGTCTGTTTGGAGCACGGAGTTCGGTATAATTATAGTTCTTTTTCTATTATTGTATTCTTCATTATGACTAGGAAAACATTCTTCTTAATAGTTCATATGTTCTTGATTACAATAGTCTTTGTCTACTTCGATTATATGTCTAGTATAGTAGGTTTGATCTTATTGAATTCATGTAATTGCTCGTATAGCGTTTATTCATGCGTACGATGGATAGATGATGAATGATATGTAGACGTGGTGTCTAGGTATTTTGTTTATCTGCGAGTGCACCCTGATGTTCCGGGTCGTGTGGTAGATCGCGTAAGTGACAGCTGCGTTGAGTCCTCTATAGTCCACCCCCCATATGTAGGCCAGCAGGCACGGTCGCGAAGTTGGATGATGACTCTGTTTCACACCTTTCCTAGATGATGCCCTTTGCATGTGATCATGATATAGGATTAGTCTAACAATGATTGTTAGATGTAATTGCACTAATTAGAGTTATTCATTGATGCAGTTATAGAATTAACTTTGATATTAATTTCTTAGTTTATCCATTGGCTAGCTATTACTATGACTAGAGAAGTGCTCTGATGATTATCTTTTATTATGATGCTTCATCATACTTATCACCTTTATCTTTATCTTTATTTACCTTGTGACCTCTGGCTGTTATGAGTAGAGTAGATGACATCGGTAATGTCACTTATCCATTGTATACCATCACTATCAATATAATATATTGTAGTTTATCCTAATCCTTTCCAGTGGTATAAATATAAATCGACAACCTGGTTGAACTCTCTAGCTAAAATGCTACAATGGTATAAAGTTCTGTCCGCTTGCAGAACTGATATTAGTTTATATTATTTATATTTATTTCTGCCTAGTCACATAGATTAATATATAAAATCTTTATTTATTCTTAACATTATTAATTAGGGATGACAACCTAATTCTTGCATAAGAATGTTGGTAATAGAAAAGTAGCTAGTTGCTAATGACAAGTTAATTAATTACCATTTATTTTTTAATCTCGCCTCTCGCATTAAAAGTTATATAGTTATATTTAGCGACATCAGTAGATGTCAACGGCTGCTCTCTGTCATCTTCGGCCAAGCTCCTTGCGCGCACAAGGGGTCTCGGTGAGCAGGCCTCCGGAACTCCGTCCGTCAAGCGTACCTGCACGGGTAGGCGGGCGATACAGTTTTTGGGGACCGCATCTGCGTGACTGCTCGCTGTTTGCCTCGAGCTTTCGTTCTTCTCCGAGCGTTCGCGGGTCGGCACTGCGAACACCTGCCACCATCGACTGCTGCTCCGAGCTCGTCACCATGACACAGACAAGGACCGGCGCTGGGAACAACGGCAGTGGTGCTGCCCAGAGTTCTAACTCGGGTTTCACCCAAGGGTATAATCTAATTGCAATCCCACTAATATTTTCTATATGCATAGTGATGTTGTGTGTAGGTTTTGGTGAAATCTGTCATAGTAGCGGATATGCATATGCGATGCTTATTTTGATTCCGTTATTATTGTTGCTGTCGGATCTATGGATTAAAGCATACCGTAAAATGACTAAAAACTTAACAGCTTCTTGGCCTGTTGACCATGACAAGACCCAACATATATGATTACTAGGTAGCGTGCCCGTACATTGCTACGGGACATGTAAACTTTTGTATTACGACACATAGATCACATGATAAGATATCAATCCTGTAAAATTAAATACTGACAATATAGTGATGGACGACCTAAGCTATGAAGCATAAAATCACTATAATCATTACTAAAATTTTAGGAGTGGCAATGCTCTATGAATCCCAAGCATCACCCCAAACCACTATGTACACTTGTACAAATACTGATCTGAACGCGGAGTAGCACGTGAGCGCGGGGCTGAGCAGCAGCATCCATGCCTCGGTGCGTCCGCATCGCACACCATCGGAGCTTGCCGGAATCGAGGTCCATGCCGAGATACACCTGCTTGAACACACCACTCCCGATAAGGTCGTCGTTCCGTCATCGGTTCGGCAGGTCCTCCTCTCCTCTGTGGCATTCTTCTCATAAACTCTACTATATATACATTTCATATAGCTAAAATAATATTTTATATCGGTAAAAAGACATTTCCATTATCCATAAAAATATTATATAAAACTTTATACCATGAAGAAATATTCATTATCTATGAAAATATTATATGTGACTAAGATAATATTATATATGTGGACATAAGAACGTGTGACAACACATGTGCTTATAAAAAATGCAGATACACAATAGATAATTTAACAATGATTTTCGCACGTCAATACATGTAGACCTGAAGAACATAAGTAAATTCTCCGAGTTCATCTTTGAGATCGGAACGATTAGACCATAAATGAGTAAATGATGTCGCACGCTCTCGTCAACACTCTCATCAAGCTCTTTTTCTTTTGTTCGGTTGCTCCTTTTCTACAAGAATACAGGACAGATATACATGCATCCAAAGAGCAAAAAGAATCTAAATCACCTCCTGGTGTTCATACTGACACGCTTGCATGAACGCATGATACATCCATTGAAACAGATCCAACCAGTCATCAAGCTATTTGGCACACATAGAAACAGAGAAATGAATAGAAGTGCAATGTCTATCCTATGTGTGTGAGTTCCAATAATAAATATTGGACAAGTAAGAGCAGCAGAGGGCAACTGTGACCACCAAACGGAGCTCTCATATATATTGATGTGTACGTCTCCTCGCCTCATGATCTAGCGCATACCAGCTTGTGGCCATGAGCACGGCCGTTCCTGCGATGAGCAACAGACTGTATGGCACCCCTTCCCCTCATCAGCACCTCTTCCCTGAAGAGAAGGAACTGAAGACTCCATACATTGGATATGTCATAAAGTGCAAGACAGCCAAACAAATTCAAAAACTGATCAGTTGGCTCGATGTACTGAATTTGAAGATCACCTTGAACACATTGAAGCAAAAACATGAGAAAAAACAGAGTTTACCGGGGCTATAGCATGTTCCACCAGATAACTGTTATTAGCGCTTTGCAACTCTTTCCTGTCCAAGAAAAAACATGAGAAAACATTGAAAATCCCAGTCAGTAATACATTCATTCTCTCACACAAGGGTATCTATAATAATATTAATAGTTAATGGTGAATTATAATACACCAAGGCAAACATTGTAATCATCCAGGATAATATGATGGGAACATACCAATAAGACCAAGCTTGCTGTGGGATTTAGTAATGATGATGATTTCCTGAACATATGTGCAGGGACAATGTGAACCTGAAAACACATTAACAATAAAAGGACACCAAAATGAGTGTGCAGTACTGCAGTGTGCTACTTTAATACATGGAAGCATAAAAACCTCAATGTTCAGAAAATGGATTAATCTACCTCATCCATTAGATGCTAAGTCCACTCTCTAATTTGGATTCCTCAATGATCTCCTCTTAGTCTTCAAACTATTGACTGATTACCACCACATTATATTTAGTCACAACCACACCAGCCATTCCTCTAATTTCTCCTTGTTATCAGATATAAAACGACTAATGTTCCCATCTCTTATGGTTGACCAAAGCTCTAACTGACATGCCTCATCAATAATCTAAGGAGACAAGACGACTCTATTGAACACGACAGATTGCAGATAAACCAATCAAGAATTTGCTAGAATTGTCGTAAGAAAAGATATTCTTCTTCGCCTCCTCTGCTGCATCACAGAAGAAAAAAAAATATCAGACTTCATTTTCCCAAACCACCCCAGTGCTCACTCCTCAGCTTCGAAAGGGCAACTACGACAATCTTATTAGGGGACCATACATGCCTCGGCGGGTTGGAGGAGAACGCGCCGTATCTACCTTCCGAGGACCTTGGCAGGGTCTGGATGTGGCAGTCAATCATCTGCTGCTTGTTGGCGCCCTCCCCACCGGGCTTCTCCATCACGATGAGCCAGTGATTGTAGACGCACCTGGAGAAAAGCAACGCCATCTCCGTGGGTGCGTGGTCTCAGCCTGCGGCAGTCCGCGGCAGGCCATAGCCGTCACCGCAGGCAGCCGCACCATCGCACGCGGGAAGCCGAGGCAAGAGGCCACCGCGATGATGGCCGGGCGCAGTAGCAGCGACTGCTCTGTGGCAGCGCCATGCCAGAGAAGTGCAGAGAGGGAGGAGCAGGAGGCGCCACGGGAGATCTCCGAGCATCCGGGCAGTGGCGGCCATGGCGGCAACTGACAAAACCATAGCAGACGGGGAGGAGACGCCGTATGGGAGGTGTGGTCAGGTTAAGCATTATTCCATAATATTTTGTGCCATGCCAGAAGTTACTACCTCAACTCTCAAACAACTCCTGCTATTTGGCAAATGCCTGATGATGCTAAGACCTTGAGCTAAGAAAGATAAACTAAGAAAATAGCACAAAGAAACAACACTTACAGCTCTAGGATATGACATATGATTAGTGTAATCTGATCCAAAGTGTAGTGCAGTATAGAACCAGGAGCTAATGCAGAAATATTAGCTACACGAGGCAATATTATCATTCATCCAGACGGGCCATTGATATGAAGCAGAATTCAAGCAAAATGGCTATAGTTCCCAAATTGCCTAGAGATGGCTCCTGTTCAGATGTGTTAAGTTCATATACCTACTGTCAAAGAAGAGAGAGCACCTTTTTATCAAGAAGCCATTCATCTGTTACAGTACCAACCATGTTTGTTGTTTGGGCAGTCCTTCCTTTACAACTTGTTATTTCTGTTTTTGGAACTGAATAAGAGTTGCAAGTAATTAAAAATTTAAACCACTTATAGACTCAGGAATGAGTATATAACTTCATGCTTTAGATAAGAATAAGCAATAGACCTGCAAGCATGTAACAACACAATATACAATAGTAAACAGACAAATGCACACATAGCATGTCATTATGTATACATTCGTAACTAATACTGCTTTTAGGAAGTAGGATCTATCTGTAGTAGTTCATAACCAAGGGCCAAATGGATTTGTGCATTCATGAACACAGAAGTACCAAAAGCAAAAAGAAAAATAAATACAAAAATTGTTGTGCAAAATACATGCTCAGAATCAGATATATCATCTTACAAAAGCTAATTGATTTGGTTCTTTAATGGAAAAACAAAACATGACTCCTAGAGAAAACTATTGACTGCAATATAAACCATCTCTGTCACCTCTTAATACCTCGTCTCCAAGGTAATGACAAGATTGATGTCGCGACACCTTTGGCCCTGCCTCTATCTATGCTGCTACTGCCATCTAACCAAGCCACGAATCCTGAATTGCAGCCTGCTGCAGGAACAAGCGGAGGTGCTGTTGCCGTGGAGGTTCTACAAAAGCAGAGTTCTGCCTGTAACAATGGGGTAAGATAATAAATAGGTTGGAGAGAATAAATCGGCAATGGTGTAGTCCAGTGACTCGATGGCATTACCACCAGCAAGTTTTCTAGCGAATCGATGGCATTACCACCAGCAAGTTTTCTGGCGAATCGATGGCATTACCACCAGCAAGTTTTCTAGCGAATCGATGCCTGCAAGAAGCTGTATGGAGGGGCGAGGGATTGGAGCAAGTGCAACTGACCGCAAATGCGATTGGACAGGGAAGAAGCGAAGCATGGTAACGACGCCCATGGGGGAGCATTGTTGCTTCGATGACATCCGCCGACGGTAGAACCGGAGATTGGAGGAGGAGGAGCCGAACGACACCGTGGGGCGGCCCGCGCTGCCCTGGAAGCCGTACCCAGAGGTGGCAGCGCGTCCGGCTCTGACAGGCGCGTGCGCAGAGGCGGCGGCGCGTGTGGCCCCGGCGAGGGCATGGGGCGGCCCGGCGAGCGCGGCTCCGCGCTACCTGGCGAGGGCTGCAGCCGCGCCGCCTGGGCTAGGCGCAGAGGCGGCGGTGCGTGTGGCCCCGGCAAGGGCACCACCGCAAGGCATGGGGCGGCCCGGCGAGCGCGGCTCCGCGCTACCTGGCGAGGGCTGCAGCCGCGCGGCCTGGGCTAGGGCTACGAGGCACGAGCACGACACCGGACACCTACACCATGGCGAGGCGGTTGTGGAAGAGGATGGGTGTCGGCGTCGGCGTTGCAGGGCGCGGCAGCCTTGATCCGACGAACAGCGATTTGCGAGGTCCATGGCTTGGGGAGAGGAAGCGACAGCGTGGGTAAGAGCGGGAGAGCGACGGTGCGGGCGAGGTTAGGCGGCGGCGAACGGCGAGGCTGACAACGTCCAGGGCGATGACGATGGGCGAAGGCGCGGGCACGCACGGCCAGGAAGACGGCGCGGGATAGCGGGAGAATGGTGCGAGCGCATCGAGGGTTAAAGGATCGCGGGGAGGAGAGGGATCGCGTGGGGAAAGGAGCGCGTGATTGACGGCTGGACGCGGTGGAGAGGGATCGCAGGGGGATGCGGAGATGACGGGGGAGTCGCGGTATCGCAAGGAGGCGGAGCGACGTGAGAATGTCGCACGAAAAACTGTCCACGCACTCTAGTCTTGATTGTGCTTGTGCCTAGCGGCTGGTTTCTGAAAAGTCTCACAATGTTGATTGGGGCCTCTCACATTGTGCTCATTCTTTGGTGGCGCCCCCTATATGTCTCAGGCTCTCATCTTTCAAACACTTTCTTAAATGTTGTAAAAAAACACTTTCTTAAAGTTCTTTTTAGAAAAATGAATTTTATTCTGGTCCCAAAAAGAGTTTTATATACAATCAATTCTTATTACCTTACAGTTTCAGTGTTTTTCTGATTTTACTCGAAAAAGAGAAATCAAACAAAGCGATGGTTGACTAAACCCAAAGTTTTCTTTTCCAAATACAACCATCCATGCTTGGTGAATATTCCAAAAACCTTTTTTAGGTTATATATATGATAACAGAAAATATAGGTCATTCACAAGTGCGAATATGATAATAGAAGAATGATACAAAAGCTTGAGATACATAAAAAAAATCCTAATTAAGAATTTGAATAGGGTAGTAAAGAAAAAAAAAAGAAGAAGATTTCACAAGGTCGACCTCATGTTAATTGTTTTGCAATTTGTTGGCAACTATATTTAGCCTTCGGCTCGACTTATACGATGGATAGTGAATGCAAAACTCATGTAGAAAATGGATAGAAATTCCTAATATCTAAATAAATGCATTCTACATAGGAATCTAAAGGAATGTTATAAAGTGCAATCCTTTGTCTTTATTGAAATTGCATGCTCCAACTAGTTCAACCAAAAAACTTAAGCTTTTAGAAAAATGTGCTCCCCTCAAAACTTAAGTAACTAGGAAAATGTGCTCCCCTAACGCGGTGCTCCCTTGGGCCTTAAACTTGAAAAATATGGAAGTCAAGTGGAATTATGTTCTTTATTATATATTATTGTGCTTTTGATTCTAAGACAAGTTATAATTCATTTTACTTCAACATTTTTTCCTAACGTTTGTTAAATGCGAGTTATTTTAACTCGTATGACCACACGTGGTGAGTCCAGATTACATATGGGACAACGGACGCAATGGTACTTTAGAAAATAAAAAAGATGACTCTAAGGATCATTTCACACTCTTTAATATTATGTGCAGATATAGATATATAGATTACGCTAGCCAAGATTCGAAATCAAAACCTCTGGCTCTGATATCATATTTAGTTATAAGCCAGTTTACAACTCAAAAAACTTAAACTGATGGGAGATCGAACGTCCATAATTCACTTTGTATTTTCAACAATCTCAAAAGGAACATACATATAGAATTGGATTCATTCAAATTTCCAATCTATTACTCGGGAGTCTGCTGGAAGCTGAGAAAAGACTATTGCCTCGTCTTGCGTTTGATGACAGCTTCAAGCCTCTAGTCTCTTACTTGATGCATACAAATCATGGAGCAAAATACATGAATAATGTGCGCGTTCATCATGGATGATAGCAACACAATATATAATAGTGATACACGGTCACTTCCAACGGATTTCGTACCTGTCCTATAGAGATGTCGTGTAACACAGAGCGCTTGTTTGTCGGGACACGTAATCCCCTGCTGCTATTATGGAGTACTACGTAGTATAGTATTATTATGCAATCATGTCTACGTCGTCACTCGTCAAGCACGCAGCACGGCAGCATCGGATCGGACTAGCTATATACAATATATATAATATGTGTGCTTGCATATAAGTACTCATCCTTTTTGTTGTAGCTTCTTGATGACAATGCGACCAGAGCTATATCCACTGCACAGAGATCAAAGATTCGACCAAAACTATTCCTATTTGGTTGTGGAGGCGCCGTAAATGCTTGTAGATTCCGGTTTAGACGACGGGCGGACGGTGTGGAGGCAAATGCCTGTAGATCCTTTCTAGTAGTGTTAACTCTTAATAATGACTCATAGCTCTTTCTCTCAAAAAAAACTATATGATTAGCTTCACATGATAACCTTACATGATTTTGGAATATGTGTATATTTATATAAGACTAGCTCTTGTTCAAGAGTTAGATTTTCTCTACCTTCTTTTAAAATATAGAATAGAATGCTTAGAGCTAGCTCATAAGTCATTGTTGGATCTACTCTAAAAATTTTGCTTGGCTTTGCATATGTAGATGGACGCGGACATTTGAGAAGGACCAAAATTCACCGTCGGTCCCTCAACTTGGCTCAAGAGGTTATTTAGGTCTCTAAACTTTCAAAATAATAGTATGGTCCTAAACTTGATAGAAGGTGTCATTCAGGTACCTAAACTTTCAGGGTGATCACTATAGGCCCCTAAACTTGGCAGAGGATGTCATTCAGGTCCCAACGAGTCCAAACCTGCTCAAGATGATGATATGGCTGTCCTATATGTGGGACTCACATGGTAGTTGATTATATTTTTGTTTATTTTTTATTTTTTCAGCACATATAGAAAAATTATCTATTTTTAGGGTATTGTAGCTTTTATCTCTAAAATATTCAAAAAATTGTACCTTTTTCATACGATGTCGAATGAAGATGATTTTATATAAAAGTTGTAGCTCTTGATGAGATCTGCAATTTCTAGTTTCTAGTTTTTTAATTTGAGGTTGTTAAGACGCTCATAAAAATTTAATATATTTTCAGCAGTATATTAATCGTGTACAGTCGCTTGTTTGTCTTAGAAAAACCATATCTTTCTTATATGTTGTCAAATGGAAATATTATTTTTATACGAAAGTTGTAGCACTCGATGGCATATACAACTTTCTAGTTTTGATTATTTTAAATTGATGTCACTAAGATGCTCAAAAAAGATTAAAAATGCAAAACCACTATGCATGAACCAAAATAAGTGTTTGATTTTTTTTAGTGTCATAGCAACCTTAAATTAAAAAACACATTTTTTGCTCATTTGAGAATGTCCAAATAAACTTGAGATAAATTCACCGGGGGTCCCCAAAGTTGTCATTCTATGTCAAATAGTCTCCAAAGTTGAAAACTGCATATTTAGCTCCTCAAAGTTGTCACTCTGTGTCAAATAGGTCTCCAAAGTTGTCACTCTATGTCAAATAGGTCCCCAAAGTTGAAAACTGCATATTTAGCTCCCCAAAGTTGTCATTCTGTGTCAAATAGGTCCTTTTTAATAGATGTTTTTAATTATTTTTATTCTATTAAAAATGATTAAAAATAAAACTAATCTCTAAAGTTAGCGCGACCAAAAGAGTTAGGTCTACAAAACCTTTTTGGCTGCGGTGAATTTATCTCAATAAACTTTTTGTTCTTCTTCTTATAGGGCATAATTATCTGGTTTTTCACATGCATTTTTAGGCAAGGAGCGAATGAAGGACATGCGTGCGCCCGTGCGGCCGCCGGGGCCTCACCAAACACGAACTACCAGTCCACAGAATGGATGGTTCTATTCCATCGCTTTGCATATAACGCATATAGAACTCCAACTAATTAAGCTGGACGGCGGATCAAGAAAAGCTTGTGTCGAGACAGAATAAACGTACGCGAGGGCCGTTTCATTTTACTACTTCGTGAAACGTGCGCTGCTCATCATCTCCTTTTTTTAATTTTATTTTGCATAAAGGGCCGGCCCCGGCAGCAGTAGTCTCGAGCAAGCCTCCATGCATCGGAAAAGGGGTAACGCTTAAGCCGCGGGGCGGACGGGGCGGTTGAACGGATTCAGCAGCAGCCAGCCACCAGCATTCCACAGCATCACGGGTAGTTGAGATATACTCCTATATGGTTGCTCACTTGCTCGATCATCTCTCCTCTCTCTCTCTCTCTCTCTCTCTCTCTGCAGGCTTTGCGCGCGTGCACGTTTACCCAACTAAATCCCCTCTCCCATCTCTCCCGGTGCCTTCTCGTTCACTCACATGTACAATCAGCTAGCTATCTCTCTGCACGACCGTACGTTGGCCACCCTGCCCTGGTGATGAGTCGCTTCTTCTATAAAATCACAAGACATGCTGCCTCAACTCTCACACGTGACACGTCGTCCCACTAGCTGCTAGCTAGAAGGAAGAACGCAGGCGCCGCCGTCTGTGTAGAACAAGTGGACCATTCAATGGAGAACCAGCGGAGGCTGCAAGGAGACGACGACGTCGATGAGTCGTCGCCGGACGCGCTCCCCAGCTTCCCCTACTTCGCCGTGCCGCCGCCGCCGCCGCCGCCGCCGCCGCGGACGAGCTTATTATTACCGCCACCGTCGTCGGGTGACCAGCTCAGTACCCTCATCGCAGCGCTCCAGCAGCAGCAGCCGCAGCAGCAACCGTCGTCAGCGTGCGATAACGACCTTCCTCCTCTGGGTCTGGGGCAGCTAGCGGCGGCGGCGGCGGCGCCGATGGTTCTCCCGCCGATGGTGGACTGGTCGGCGCTGCTCCAGCAGGCCAGCTTGATGGGGCCCCTCGTACCGGGACTGCTGCAGCAACCGCCGCCGTCCCTGCAGGAGCCGTTGGACCAGAGCGGGGAGAACGACGCCGGCGTCGACGCGGGGAGTAGTAGTAGCAGCAGCAAGCTGGAGAAGCCCAAGGGCGGCGGCGGGAGGTCTGGGAAGAAGAAGGCGAGCAGACCGCGGTTCGCGTTCCAGACGAGGAGCGTCAACGACATCCTGGACGACGGCTACCGGTGGAGGAAGTACGGCCAGAAGGCCGTCAAGAACAGCGAACACCCCAGGTTCGTTCGTTCGATTCATCTCTCCTCTCCATGTTTTCGATCGTCTCATACATCATTTCTTGCACCAGTCAGCATTTTATTCAAACGATGTCGTCGGACGTCGGGCACCGCATGCATGCATGCTGCATGCACACACGGACGATCAACTGCATGCATGTATATATGGACTTGCTGAAATGTGCATTCAATATTTGCATGCATCTCAGCAGTCAGCATCTCTATATCCAATGTCATCATTCATCATGCATCGATCATGTCATTCGCATCACCTCGCGCGTACTACAATTTAGAAAACAAATGGGAGGGCTCAACGCTCCCGAACTAACTCTTGGATGTCAGCATGCATGGGCACGGTCGTGTGTGTGTGTCAGTGTGTGTGAGCTAAGCCGCGTGTGTACTTACGTAATTATTCGTGTGTGTCAGCTTGCGTATTTCTATCGATAGTAGTATATATATATATATATATATATATATATATATATATATATATATATATATATATATATATATGCACTGATTATTTCGTAGGATTGTGCGCATGTGCATAATGTCATAACCCACAACTATGGCTATAAACCGTCGCCTAGCTTTGTTGTTCGCCAAATTTCTATCTGCACATCTACTTGCTTGTCCGCATATTTGGTTCATATAGCTAGCATCTACTTTCCTCCATTTTAAATTATTATTGCTTACTTTTGCTTTGTACTAAGTCATACTTCTTAAACTTTAGCTAGGTTTATAGAAAAAATATATTAACATCTGCAAATTCACATAAATGCCCTATCAAGACATTTTCACGGAGAATTTAATATATGCAACTAATTAATTTGGTATTGGTAAGTATTAATGGTTTTCATAGAGGAATAGATCATGAAACATATGCATGCCATTAGCACATAAACAGCTTCTGACGATGCCTCCCGTTTTTTTTCAACGGCGGTTCAGGCGCTAGTAGAAATACAGTGAGCCCATAACTACGACTGCATTGTAAACACACTAGTACCGTCACCGTAAATCTAAGATTTATGCTGGCGCGGTAGCCTTAAGAAAACCACAACTATAAATAGAACCCATATTGGAAGTAGCTTTAAGATGCAAATCCAATATTTACACTAGTGGTGGTCTTAAAAAAAAACCACCAGTACAGATATGTTTATACTGGTAGTTTTCTTAAGCTGGTTGCAAGTACAAATAATTTATTTTTAAATGTCATCGAATGCAAAAATAAATCTAAACCAAAGTTATAGTACTTGAAAAGATCTGAACATTTGTAGTTGACTAGTTTTTTATTTAAAATCATTAAGTACCATGAAATTCTATTCTAAGATTTTAGATTTTGAAATCCAAAATTTTTGAACCCAAATGACCTCGAAGGGAGAAAAAGGCTTAAATAAAATTTATTTTAGTGCTCGATGATATCTAAAACTTTTAAGTTCAAATTTTTTAGATCTCAAATATGCATTACAATCTTTGTAAAATTAATAAAAAAATAAATCAACCATTTAGTCACAAATGACTTTGAGATGCATGCGCACGGACTTAAGGTCGTGGGCTCTTGTTTCCATGTACACTTGCGGTAACCTTAAACCAACCTTAGACCAACTCCAAGAGACTACATCCTTACTAGTTTGTAGAATTAGAGATTGCGGTGAAAAAATACTCTCCAACAGCCTTTTTAATTTCTGATTTCTTGCTAACAAAAGATTGAGAGTGATAATGACTGTCTAGAGTATACACAAGATACAAAAAAAACCTGCTGAAGGATACAATAAAATAGAATATAGTTTTTACTCAAATGACTCTTTAAATGATGATTTAGAAAGTACATTTTAGAAAAAAAACTCTTGGAGATCCAAGAGTCTTTCTAAAGTTTACTCTCTAAATCATCATTTAGAGACCCATTTGCACAAAAATTATTTTAATTACTATATCTTCTCACTCTCAAACAGTTATTTTTAAATTTCGTGTGCATTCTAGAGAGTCATTCTCACTTTATATCTTTGGCTAGCGAGAAATCCAAAATAGAAGATAGCTATATTTGGATAACCAAATAAATAAGCTCTAGAGCAACTTCAAGTGACTCCTTATATTTGTCATGATTACTAGGAACAGAAATTTTAATGAAAAAATATCCTCCAACGGCCTCTTTATTGGGTTATCGTAATATAACCAAATAATGGCTATGATCCATTATTATGGAGAGAATCATTGTTAGTTCCGTCTGCTTGGCCATGGCTATGGTTATCGAAATATAACCATCTTCTATTCTGGATTTTTCTCGCTAGCCAAAGGTAGAAAATGATAATGGCTCTCTAAAGTACACAGAAGATATAGAAAATCTGTTAGAGAGCAAAAAGATATAGAAAACTGTTTTTATATAAATGACTTCATAAATGATGATTGAGAGAGTGAGCCTTACAAAGATGGAAATGCTCTTATGTCCAAATTCGCGAGTTGAAGATTCAGTTGAAAAGGATCAAAGTCTCACCGGACGCTCGCATAAGAAAATCTTGTGACATGCAACTTGTGAGAAATGGATGTATATATGCTTTTTCTGTTTTTTTTTTTGTCAATTAATAAAAATGTCAAAGAAAAAACATCTCTAGCTACAGACGATTCAACTATTCCTAGATCGGACTCTAAAAAAACCCACGCTCCTATATATAATATATTTCCAGGGATATATAGATTTGCATATGAGTCTCTTAAAACCGTTATTTATACAAACGTTTGCTTATAGGGACAGTAGCTGCAAAAACTAGAAGCCAATTCTTCATCTCTATAGAAATTGACGCTGCTGCTATGCATGCAGGAGCTACTACCGGTGCACCCACCATACGTGCAATGTGAAGAAGCAGGTGCAGCGCTTGGCCAAGGATACGAGCATCGTGGTCACTACTTACGAGGGCGTCCATAACCACCCCTGCGAGAAGCTCATGGAAGCGCTCAGCCCCATCCTCAAGCAGCTCCAGTTCCTGTCACAGTTCTAACCGAAGCTAGCTTTGGTAATTCTTATGTATAATTATATATACATACACAAGCACGGCCACCAAAAGGTCAAGCAGACAACAGAATGAATAATATATACTCCTAATACACAAAACTAAATATGTGATATGTGTACTGTAGCTAGTCTTACACATGAGAGTACAAACGTAAAGTATATAGTAGCCAACTGGAAGGGGGGAAGAAAAGGAGAAAAAAATGTGCCTGCCTCCCCGATACTGCTGATCTCGCATATATATGCCATATACTTGTATATAAAGTTTACACATATGTATACTGATGAAGTGATGAGGTGGATGAACAATATACATAGTCCTTTTTGTTTGAATCTTCTTTTAGCACACCTAGTTCTATACTCCATACAACAACTGGTTAAAGCATCACATACTAATAAAAATCATCAAAACAACAATGTAATTTGTTAGGAATTAAAATGGGTTCATAAACACCGACCATTTGGAAGATGGATTCACCACAATTTGAACCCCTTCCTCAAGAAACAATTGAACAGTGCTATCTAAAATGGAGCCATCAAAACAATTGTAAAGCTCCAAATTTGAAGAAGTGGAATGCTGATTACTAACCTTAAAACAAGAAGATCATGCACATGCTTGAAAAATCCAAAACCTTCATTACATTTTTTGAAGAATGGCCTGCAACAATGGAGGGAGACGTGGGGAAAGGTGCCTCCTCAGTTGAGCATGCCTGGGATGGGAGGAAGCAGTGAGAAGGGTGTCGGCTTTGTACTATGCACCTATCGTTACCGGCTCAAGCCAAAGGCCGATAGCGATAGCACAACACCACTGCCGGTTCAAGCCAGAAACTGGCATTGAAATATTAATGTAGTTTCTAGACACCACTCGACAATGATATGGACCTTCATTGCTGGTTTTTGAGGATCCCCAATCATTTTCTGATTTTCAAGCTAAGAACCAACAATGAAGTCTTATCACTGTCAGTTATATATAGAGAAACTACTAGTGATGGATTGTCGGTGAAGGTCGATTGTTTTGTAGTGTCATCACCTGGTCTAAATCTAGATGCATTGTTTGTTCATAATTGTTCTTGTCAAAAGTGAAGTGGGCAACCCAATTATTGTTTATGGCATTAATTACAAACTAATGGATGGTCTTACAATATGTGATCGTTATAATCTAGTAGAACAAATAAAATTGTAGCATATGCATCCAATTTAGGCAACCCAATCAATCACCAAAAATAGAATGGGTCAAGGAGCATGTACTGTTGGGACTAGTACCTTAATATGACACTTGAGAAGAGAAAGGCTAGGCAAGAACATCAACAGTTGCATTCTATGGTGCCCACATGGAAGCTATGAGGCATCTAGAAACTCTATGCAGAAGCTAAGACTTAAGAGGGTTGCAGAAGGACACCCTACACCACGAGTCTATCGCCATGGCGGACCCGCTACATATTCTTGAAGTAGTGTGGCCCACTGCAGGTGCATCTGGACCATATGGATCCACGAGGAACTTGAGTGATTGGGTTATTCCGGAGTGCAGCGCAACACGTCTTCGCATTCCTCTTCCTTATGACGAGGCCAATGATGACGGATGCTATGATATACTGTTTACACATAGATCACATGTTCTATCTATATAAGGACGTGCGTAGACAAGGGCATCTAATAAAGATAGTGACAACATGGTTGATGACCGAGTGGATGTTAACACACCCTTACATCGCACGTGCATGAACAATATGAACTTGATGTTTTAGTTTTAGACCAAAATTTGAAGTTATATTTTAATTATCTATCTTTTCTTGAAAACTTTTGTAGTATTGATGTTCCAAACATCATGATTGCAATATTTTTTTAGGCAACACACTCTCATATATATATGTTATTGACTTATATGTTTTTCCATTGCAACGCACAAGCATTTACCTAGTGAAGTTTCTTAGGGGAATTTACCTAGTGGAGTATGAAATACAAAACAAAAATAGACTGTGCTGGGTCTGATGCAGTGATTCTTCCGTATGTACTAGGTGAGTGCCCGTGCCTTGCATCAGGAACAAAATAATATAATCAAGCCATAATAAGTCATGATGCATTGAATTCTGAAAAATTAAGGAACCAAAACAATAACTGAATTAGTTCCATTACTGAATGTGCACTGAAATACAGAAGCTCACTTAGAACATAGTAAAAAATTTGTTAAACAACAAAAGTTTCTTAAGAGGATGTGTTGATGCTGAACAACAAATCTGGTGTCTTCAACCATATCTTATTCATTTTTGACACAGCTTTCCTTCCACCTTTCATTCCATAATTTAGAGATTGAAGTGCTTGCGTGTTGGTACCTATAAGGGAATCGAGTTAAGGAATAAATAGACCAGATATATTCACAAATTCATGCTGCTGCTTCAAGCATCAAAGAACAATTCTAGTCAATTTTCAAAAACAGTAGCAGCCAAGGAATCAAAGAATGCCATCTATACTATCAAGTAGATAGATAAATCAGCAAAATGAACTGAAGTTTTAAGTTCAAGAAAAAAGACATTTCAGATCATCGTTCACCAAACCCTTGCTCCTTTACGCACTTGACCACATATAAGAAAACAAAGCATGAATTAATTAGGGATTTAATCATAGCAATGAAGCATTACAAAAATCACAATAATCATGCAGCAGCTCATTGGGTCTCTAGTCTGCTGTCAGTGTGCTGCGTGCACTTCAAGTGCAGGCAAAGTATGTTCATGTTTTAGTGTCAAAGTTGACATCAATGCACCTTACCTAATATCAGGGTTATAGATGGAATTTGAAACACCATTGAAAGGTTTTATTTGTCAGTTGTAACATAAACAAAGATACATTTCCTGACAAAGATGCAAGAGACTGGATACAATTTTTTAGATCCAAAATCTAGTTCAGTGCCCATGCGTTGATGATGGTGGTGGTTGTCAATTGTTTTTAGTATGTACATGCACTATATTTGGTTCCTGGGTTACCATATCTATTCTGCTAGCTGCATTAGTTGCTTTAGGTTACTAATTGTCTGCAAATGGATATAGGTGGTGAAAGGATTGAGGACGCCCAAGAGGGGGGGTGAATTGAGCAACTAGTAAATTTTTTGAAACATAATTCAACCTATCGCCATTTGCCCAATCTCACCCCACAAGTGCTTGTGTATGATATAAGCCTAAAACAAATTATGCAACCTAGAACCAAGTCCTATCACAAGTAAACTAATCTAGGAAAGTAAAGAGCACAAAATAAATGCGGGAATGTAAATGAGATAGAAAGACAAAGCCGATTTTTCCCGAGGTATCAGAGAGTCGGCACTCCCCACTAATCCTCGTTGGAGCACCCACGCAAGGGTGTAGCTCCCCCTTGATCTTCGCAAAGACCAAGTGCCCTCTACAGGCTGATCCTTTGCCTCTCCGGCGCGGTGGATCGCCCACAACCGCTCACAAGCTTGGTTTGGGCTGCCCACAAGCTCTCCAAGCGGCCACCAAGCCTCCAATCGCCACCGAACCGTCTAGCTGATGCCAATCACCAGGAGTAACAAGCCCAGATTCTCACTTGACCAAGAACAAGGCCAAAGAGGGTGATGGATGCACACATGTCACTCTTGATCTCTCTAGGGAAAAAGCTCACAAGCAATGGAGTTCACTCAATCCTCCCTAGGGCTCTTGCACTCTCACAAAGTCACAAGGGTTGCTTCAGCTGATCAAATGAGCAAGAGAGCTAGAATGAGGGTGATGGATAAGTATAAATACCCCCAAGCCTCACACCAGCTGTTGAGACACAAAACAGCTTTCTGCGAACCGTAGGACCCTATGAACAGTGCTAGCATTGGACCAATCCCAATCAGTCCGACTCTCACAGGCACACTGCAGTCAACACTGTGTTACAGGGGGCGTCGGACGCTAGTCTAACGGTGTGCGTCATCGGACCATTGGCATGCGTCCGATGCCACTGTGCTCTCGGGTGAGCACTGCACAGTTGCTCTCAATGGTATAACACGGAGCAATGGTTCGACGCTTCCCGTCATACCAAGTTCGACACTCAAAGCCGCTCTCTGAACCTCTCTGAAAGTGTCGGACGCTACGAACTATTAGTCCGATGACTTCCCGCTCTTCGGTCCAACGCTCTCTGAGAAACACACAGGCACCGTCGGACCCTGGGCAATGGTCCGACGACCATCCCAGCAACGTCCGACGGCCTCTGGTGAGCTGAGAAGCCACCAGAGGCTACCACGTACCATCGGACCCTAGCCATTGGTCCGACGACCATACTAGACAGAGTCCCATGTGAAAATATTCCCTGTGGTGGCATAAAAAAAACATATATAGCATGCGTACATTTTTTGATTGCTGTATAAGAAACTTAGAAAACCCCCAAAAAGAGAATCCTTTTAGAATCCTGCTAAAATCCATTAATTAAAATCAACTCAAGAATAATCAAAGTGCTCATTGGCTGACCGCTAACCCCTTGATAATTCGAGCCTCGAATTTTGGTTTTCTTGTTGGAGTATAACTATGCAGGAACAATATTATAACTAAGGAGAGAGTCTATTAGTGGCACCCACCAGGGCTACTGCTAGCTCACTCTGAGAAACATTCAATTACCAAGTATTGCAAACATCAAGCTTGGGGGAGGAGCATCCCCTAGTTATCAGGTAATTATACCTATGTGCTTATTGAGTCTACTTTATACAAGCATAAAAATACCAAAAACATGTGGGCACATGAAGGTCCACACCTTTTAGAAAAAACCTAAAAATATGTGGGCACATGAAGGTCCACTCAGTTAGGAAGCTTCTGCTGGAAATATAAAATCAATCATTTACCATGAAGTGGTACTAAACCTAACCCATCTCCATAAGATTTGGTATCTTTGTTGGCAATTGAGTTTCACAGAAAAATACAAGATCAAAGAGTTAGTCAACCCGACACCTCTACGCTGTCGATACACCTGCTTCCAGAAGGATCACTCAATTTGCAACATCAAGACCCTGTCAACCGTCAAGCTTGGGGGAGGGCGCCCTCCATTTTAAGTCCAGCTAAGTATCAGTTTCCCACACTATTATTCTTATCATTATTACTATATCGCTTTTTCGTGTAAGTTAGCTAGTAAGATAAAATTTGAAAACCAAATAAATATTTAGCTATATATTAGAGTTTGTTTATAGTCAGTCTAGGCTAGAATAAATAAAAAAATTGATGAACACTAAAACTTTGTTTTGGAGATGATGAATAGTTGCTCTGCCATAATTCCTTTCAAGTGCCTAGCTGTCAACCTTAGATTCTCCTGAGTTTTGGATATTATAGTTTTAATCTGAGAATTTACTCTGAACCTGAAACTTGTGGAGGCATATGCTCGAGCTAAGTTTAGGTAATTGATTGTTACGATTCATGAAGGTTGAGCTACTATTTATCTTATTCCTAGCATTACTAAGTTCTAGAGATTTATTTTGAAAACTTAAAATCTACGTGATGAAATCTTGTATGACAAAATGTGAATTCCTACCAAAGCCATATATTATACATTTAGAGATAGGAAACTTTTGCACATTCATGCTGCTTGCTTTGCATTAAGTTTAGTCAACCTTTGTTGAATACCATATGAGAGTCTTGTCATGCTTTTAAAACCAAGATCACATACACACTTCAGCACATATGCATTATTCCTACCCTAGGATTAATTGCAACCATTTCCACTTTTATCTATGTTCATCGTAAAAATGTTTTCTCCTGCACTGGGAGTGAACACCAAAAATATATAAACCCCATAGGACAGCCCTGTTATAAATGCTCTAAGTTTTCACCATTGTTATCTCTCCAAATCATGTATTGGATGCATGTGGCTATGCAAAAGTATGAAAAAAGGGAGTAAAAGATGGACAAGTGTCCCAGCATTAAAACAATGGGTACTAGATGCCCGCCTCCCAAATGAAAAAAAAGAGAGAGAGATAGAAAGAATAAAGATAGCCCATGTGTTCCTCCAAGTTCCAAAGGAGAGTGAATCATTTCCAAAGAACATAAGTAGAATTAGGATTAGCCACCTCATATACACATATCCACCATATTCCATACACATGCACATTTTTGTTTGATTGTATGCCTCGATTCTCTATGGATCCATCGTTTAACTTTACAACATATGAATTGCAAGTACGCTTAACCTTGTTATTGCCACTCATATGAGCTCCATTATAATCTTTAGTTATAGGAAGGCATAACATTAATGCCTTAAGTGAGATCCACAAATACCATATATACTGAGAGACTTGAGGGTGTCATACAATTAAGCTCTGAGTTTTATTTAAAAACTTGCAAAACTCCAGAATACTGGTACTGTGAAGAATTTGAGACATAGTGCTTGACTTAATTGTTCTATCTTTCAATTGCTCAAGACTTATGCAAGGGTTGTAAAGCCCCATAGTTAAAGGTAAAACGAGTAAGTCTGAAGGTTAGAGCAGTTATTGTCTAATCTGAAGGAGAATTTCTGTTTGAAAGCATGTGTACTTGGAAAGAATGAAAGCATTATAGCAACTCCTGATCCAAATACATTAGTAGTTAGGCTTAGTTTGTTTGCCAAGGGACTGGCAAAAGGTAAGCTTGGGGGAGTTGTTGACGGTCGATAACGTTAACTTTTATTAGAACTTTAGGCACAAAGGGATACATGAAAACATACTAGTTTAGGGTTTTAACTGACAGTTTCCATGAGTTTTGCATGTTCTGTATTTTCCAGGTGAAAGGACCGTATAGGCTAGAGGGGGGTGAATAGCCTATTAAAAATTCTAGCAAAATACTAGACCACAAGTTAGAAGTTTAAGCAAGCGAGACAAAGCGCTAGCTCTAGACTATTCTATGCAAGCCACCTATCAAGATATGCTACTCACAAATATAAGCACTCAACACGCAAGAAACCAAACTCCCCCGAACCTAAGGAGATGGCACCTAAACAAGTATGAAGCGCAAGGAAGAAAGATCGAGTGGATTATACCAATGGGCTTGATTGAAGTGAAGTCCGCACGCCGTGAAGACCAATCACCGGGAGATATCCAATATGAAAACCAAGAGATCAAACCTAATAGAATACCGGGAAGACAAAAGTCCACTCGATGGTGGTGAAGACAAGGAACACTCGATTTTTTACCGAGGTTCACGTGATCGCCGTCACGCTACTACTCGTTGTGGCACCGGTCTTCCTTGGTGGATTGCGAGCTAGGATTCACACGCCAATCCCTCACCGGGAGCCGCTCACCAACACAAAAGAAGTGGCTATCAACCACGAGCAATCCAATAGAGTTGGTTTTGGCACTCCGCCGAGGATAACCACAAAACCTCTCACAATCAATCAACTCGGTGTGGGCTTGAACAAACACCAATCAACCTCACACCGGAATCACCTCCAAGCCGCTAGGGACACCGCAATGCCCCAAGAGAATAAGAACTCAGCCTTGGCTTGCTCTCAAGTGCTCTAGAATGCAAATCACTAAGCAATGATGCACTTGAGGATCACTCAACTCAAATGGATGAACAAGAGATGATCAAATGAGTGAGTGGGAGGCTTAGGATGCTCACAAAGAGTATGCAAATGATTCAAGTGTGCAAGAGTTGTCACCAAGTGACCAGAGAAGGAGTATAAATACCCCTAAGTGCAATCCTAGCCGTTACCCACTGAAAAACAGCCGTTAACCTACTTTTCGGGGCGTCGGACCGACCGTCGGACTGGTTCCATCGGACCAATCCTTCGCGTCCGACGCTCGGATGGCTGCCACGTGTCAGCTCTCGTTCAACCTCAGCCGCTGGATCTCAACGGCTACTTCTCGCGCCGTTTTCCCAACCGTCGGACGCTCAAGCAGATGGTCCGACGCGCGCACTGCTCCAGGCGTCGGACCGTCCGACTCTCACAGACTAGATACAGCTCGGCCACCGTCGGACTCTCGCGAGGTTAGCCGTCGGACCAATAATCACCACGGTCCGATGCTTCCAAAGAGGTTGCAACTCGCTCAAAACCGCCGGACTCCAGTCCGACGCTCGCCGTCGGACGAAGCTCTAGCGTCCGACGCTCTCCCGAACGCCATGCGTCACGCCGACACTGCTCGGCACCGTCGGACTGAAGTGGGCAATGGTCCGACGCTCGTTAACCGAGCGTCCGACGCTCGCCGCTGGTCAGAACTAGGGTTAGGCATCGGACTCTGGACAATGGTCCGACGCTGCCCCTGGTAACAGTCCGACGCTCAATTTTCAGCGTTTCTCAAGTCTATTTCTCACCCCTTGCTTCTATGTGCTAACACTCAAGGTCTTCAACACTTGTGCACAGTGTGTTAGCATTTTCAAAACATTTTCCAAGGGTTTCTAACTTTGATCTCTAGGTTGTGTTAGTTCAATGCAAATGAATGCAACCTAGAGCACTTGAAGGTAATCCAACACTCGTTCTCCGCTTAATAGTCGGCTATCTATCCTAAATGTGAACACACGCACTAGGTGTCTTGTTCACCAAAAGGAAAACCTATTTTCATTATACCTTTGCCTTCATGCCTTTGCTTAACACTTGATCACCTCACTTCTTGTTCACATGATCCATGGTAGAGCCATCTTGATCAACACAGTCTCCTAGGCTCCACACTCCATGGTTTGACCAACCTAAACCTTGCCATCACTTAGCAACTTAAGTTAGTCCTTATGATGTCATTAATTATCAAAACCAAACTAGGGCTTTCACCAGGGACTATTCCAGAAAAGCATAAAAGAAGGGTTAAAGAGCATAAAAGACAAGAAACTTAACCGCGAAGGAAACATCATCATCAGGACGTGGGAAGAGTGTAAAAGGCATCCGAAGCAACCTAGGGCCGAGCCCTGGCCAGGTGGGGCCGGCCGGCCCTAGGGTGGGGCCGGGTGGCGCCCCCCCTAGGGTTTCACCGCCGCCTTCTGGAGTCTTCTTCCGCCACCTCTTACGAGTCATCTCGGGCCTATGTTTAAGTCGGTTTGATCTTACGGCGCACGTTCATCCCACCGGGCTATAAATAAAGGGGCAGACCCCCTGTAGTCATCAATCAATCATTCATCGAAGGCAACAAGTTTTCAGGCCATCAAGAGCCTACTAGTTCATCAAGAGCATTCTAGTTCATAGTTCTAGCCTAGTTAGATTAGAGAGTAGAGGAGATCTAGTTCTTCGGCGGGATCTGGAGCCTCGGCGACGCAGAGTTCGGTATAGTTCTGGTTCTTTCTCTATTATTGTATTCTTTATTATGATTAGGGAAACATTGTTCTTAATAGTTCATATGTTCTTGATTACATTAGTCTTTGTCTACTTTAATTATATGTCTAGTATAGTTGGTTTGATCTTATTGAATTCATGTAATTGCTCGTATAGCGTTTATCCAATCGATCATTGGGTAGATGATGAACAATGTGTAGACGTGGTGTCTAGATATTTCGTTTATCTGCGAGTGCACCCTGATGTGCCGGGTCATGTGGTAGTTCGTGTAGGTAACAGCTACGTTGATTCCTCTGTAGTCCACCCCCAGTATGTAGGCAAGCAGGCACGGTCGCGAAGTTGGGTGATGACTCTGTTTCACACCTTTCCTAGATGATGTCGATCATGATATAGGACTAATCTGACAATGATTGCTAGATGTAATTGCACTAGTTAGAGTTATTCATTGACGTAGTTATAGAATTACCTTAGATATTAATTCCTTAATTTATCCATTGGCTAGCTATTACCATGACTAGAAAGTGCTCTGATGTTTATCTTTATTAATGATGCTTGATCATACTTATCACCTGTATTTATCCTTATTATCTTGTGACCTCTACCTGTTATAAGTAGAGTATATGACATCGGTAATTTCACTTATTTATTGTATATGGTTGTTATCAATATAATAGATTATAGTTTAACCAAGTCCTTCCCAGTGGTATAAATATAAATCGACAATCTAGTAGAACTCCTACGTAAAATGCTACAATAGTATAATTATCTTTTCGCTTGCAGAATTGTTCTTAGTTTATATTTATTTATATTTCTGCCTAGTCACATAGAATAATGTGTAAAACCTTTATTTAATCTTAGCATATATAATTAAGATTGACAACCCAGTTCATGCTAAAGAATATTGGTAATAGATAAGTGGCTAGTTGCTAATGATCAGTTAATTAATTACCATACATCTTCTAATCTCGTCTCTAGTGTTAAAGGTTATAAAGTTATTTTGGGTGACGTTAGTAGATGTCAACAAGTGTTGAACCGGGTTGTTTGCAAGTTTTACCGCACTCTCGTTGTCACACAACAAAGGCACCCTTTTTAAGTTAATTCTATAATCAAGTAGGGTTTATTTCATGTAGAGAATTTGTGCACAACAAGCACCCGTGGCAATGTATTCGGCTTCGGTTGTTGACAAGGCAACACTATTTTGTTTCTTGGAGGACCAAGAAACTAGTGATCTTCCAAGCGAATGGCATCCTCCGGGTGTGCTTTTTCGGTTAATCTTGCAACCGGCATAATCCGAATCGGAATAGCCGACAAGAGTAAAGTTAACTCCTTTGGGATACCAAAGGCCGATGTTTGGGGTGTGCTTTAGGTACCTAAGGATTCTTTTTACCGCAGCTAAGTGAGGTTCCTTAGGGTTAGCTTGAAAGCGCGCACACATACACACACTAAACATGATGTCGGGCTTAGATGCGGTCAAATACAACAAACTATCGATCATAGAACGATAGAGAGTTTGGTCAACCGATTTACCTCCCTCATCAAGGTCGAGATGTCCATTGGTAGGCATGGGGGTCTTGATGGGCTTGCATTCTTCGATCTTGAAGCGCTTGAGGAGGTCCTTCGTGTACTTCCCTTACGACACGAACGTCCCCTCCCTCAATTGCTTGACTTGAAAGCCGAGGAAGAATGTGAGCTCACCGATCATGGACATCTCAAACTCGTTTGACATCATATCGCCAAATTCCTTTCAAAAATCTTCATTAGTCGAACCAAAGATAATATCATCAACATAAACTTGATAAATGAAGATATGCCCTTTGTGCTTCTTGGTGAATAGTGTGGTATCCACCAAGCTGATTTTGAAGTCCTTATTGAGGAGGAAATCGCGGAGGCGCTCATACCAAGCCCGTGGGGCTTGCTTCAAGCCATATAGCGCCTTGGACAACCTATAAACATAGTTTGGATATCTAGAGTCTTTAAAATCCGGTGGTTGCGAAACATAGACAAGTTCATTTATGAAGCCATTTAAAAATGCACTTTTCACATCCAGTTGAAAGAGTTTTAGGTTGTGATTAGATGCATATGCAAGTAGGATACGGATGGCTTCTAATCTTGCAACCGGGGCAAAAGTCTCTCCAAAATCCAAACCTTCAACTTGGGAGAACCCTTTTGCCACGAGCCTTGCCTTGTTTCTCACAATGTTGCCCTTGTCATCCTGCTTGTTGCGGAACACCCACTTAGTGCCTATGACTCTTGCTCCTTTTGGCTTCTCTTTAAGTGTCCAAACTTGATTACGGGTGAAGTTGTTGAGTTATTCATGCATGGCATTCACACAATCCGGATCTTGAAGAGCTTCTTCTATGCTAGTAGGCTCAATGCATGAGACAAAAGAGTGATGTTCAATGAATTGATCATGCCTTTGTGAGTGAGTCATTACCCCCCTTGAAGGATTCCCTATTATGAGATCTTGAGGATGAGCTTGTAGGAGTGGAGTGGTTCTTCTATCAACCACTTGAGGCGGAGGTTGTGGAGCATCAACATCTTGTGCTTGTGCCTCAACTTCTTCTTGGGTGATGTGAGTGTCCTCATGTGGATCCACCCCATATTTATCTTCATCATCTTGAGACACATTTGATGAAGACTGGTTGATTGACCACTTGCACATCATCACCATCAACTTCATCATCTTTAGGCTTGATGTCTCCGGTTGGCATGTTCTTCATAGCCTTCCTCAATGGTTCATCACCTACATCATCAAGATTCTCATGCTCTCCTTGAGAGCCGTTAGATTCATCGAACTCCACATCATATGTTTCTTCAACAAGGCCGGTGGCATTGTTGAATACTCTATATGCTTTGGACTTCAATGAGTAACCAACAAGAAAACCAATATCACAACGTCTTTGGAACTTTCCTAGGTGTTGCCGCTTCTTGTAGATGTAGCACTTACAACCAAACACCCGGAAGTAGGAGACGTCCGGCTTCTTGCCAATGAGTAGCTCATAGGGGGTCTTCTTTAGCAACCGGTGAGGGAATAGGCGGTTGGAAGCATAGCATGCGGTGTTGATTGCCTTTGCCCAAAACCTCTCCGGTGTGTTGTACTCATCAAGCATTGTCCTTACAAGGGTGATCAATGTCCGGTTCTTTCTTTCAACAACTCCATTTTGTTGAGCGGTATAGGTGGATGAGACTTCATGCTTGATCCCAACTTCATCACAATAGACTTCAATGTTTGTGTTGTCAAATTCTTTGCCATTGTCACTTTGTTGACGGTAGTTATTGCTTATTTTTACCCATCAACTAAACATGAATCAAGGGAATAAAACAATCCACAACATAGTTATAGGGTTTGATTCTAACAAGTACCACGAGTTTTGATGTTCTCACCTGTTTTGCAAGGGTATGAAGAGATATTTAATGTTTCACCGATTAAAAATATCTCAAATGAGGAATTAGAGTTCATCATTGCATACAGCTCGTCGAGACGATCAAAACGGACCTATGGTTTGCTATTTTTGGAGTCTGGAATAAAGAGATATGGATTTTACAAACACTGGAAGATTCTAGAATCTGAGCTGCGGGACTAATTAAAGGCTGCGGGATTAATTGGGCCTAAATCAGAATTTGACCCATTAAAGCCTATGTGCAAATGGTGGAAAGGCTTAGTACCATATTGGTTGCCCAAGGTGAAGGGGAGGCCAGGCGCCCCCATATAAGGAACCCAGGGCCCCCGAGTCAAGGGCACCATGATGGAGTTGTAGAGGCGTCCCTCGAATAGATAACCTCTCAACCAAAGGTTTTGCCACCCATAATTCCCTTAGAATCCTTTCTAAGCATGTAGTGAGAATCAAATGCAAAGGGCATAGCATGCTTGGGCAAAGGTTGTGGTGGTGATGTCTTGCACTCATGAGCAAAGTGACCTTCTTGTCCACATTCAAAGCATCTCTTTGGCTTGGGCTTATTCTTTGCTTTGTTGAGACGATTTTGAGCTCTAATGTTTTGGACCTTCTCACCCATATAGCCAATCCCACTTCTATCAAACTTCGTCACAGTGTTCATGAGGAGATCACTTTGAAGATATTGGCCTCTTGCGAACCTTTGCAAGCCAACGGTGAGATGACTCTTTTCTTACTTCAACTTTTTGTTCTCTTCCAATAGGCTTGCAAGTTGACACTTCTCACTCTTGAGGATCTTGTTTTCTTCTTTAAGCACATCAACTTCATCATCTTCTTGCACCGTTTCAATGACAACGGTGTTGGTGGTTGATTGCTTCTCAAGCTCTTTCTTCAAGTTCTCATTTTTAATTTTGAGCTTCAAATAATCATCATGACAATTGGCCACCACCACTTCCTTGTCTTTGCTACTAGCTCCTTGCTCAATGATTTCATCAATCAACTCATCACATGATGTAGGTATGTCACACTTAACAACAAGGTTAGGAGCATCATATGTTTCATTGGAAAGCAAGTCATAAGCCATAGCAAGATTGTCATGATTCACTTTTACTTGAGTATAGTCCTCTTTCAGCTTGTTGTAGCTAACGGTGAGCTTAATGTGCATCCTCTCAAGTTTATCATGTTTTTCTTTGAGCTCCTTTATGTTGGATTTGAGCTCCTTGAGCTTGGTTGACACATTTTGGTTTTCCCTCTCTAAGCTCATCACTACCTTTGGTGAATTTTTCATTCTTAGCTAAGAGGTTGCTATTCTGAAGTTTTAGCTTCTCATTTTTACTTGTTAACTTTTTTATCACTTTGGTGTAGTCATTTAGTAAGGTAGCAAGTTCATCATATGTTGGTGAATTATACTCATTGTCACTATCACTACTCTCATAATCACTTTGTACCTTCTTATCCTTAGCCATGAGGCAAAGGTGTGTTGGAGATGAGAGCGGTGATGGCGGTGGAGGAAGTGAAGTCCCAATCACAAGGGCGGCCACCTTTTCTTTCTCTCATCACTTTCTTCACCGGAAGAGTCACTAGAAGATTCTATGGCGGTGAGCCAATCACCAACAATGTAAATCTTGTCATTCTTCTTGTTCTTGTGGAATTGTCTCTTCTTGAATTCCTTCTTCTTGAGTGGCTTGGCCTTCTTCTTCTCATTATCACTCTCATCACTTGAGTGTTGCCTTTTGCCCTTGTTCTTGTTCTTGAACTTGTCTTTCTTGGGCTTTGGGCATTGATGAGCAAGATGCCCAAGCTCTTCACAATTGTAGCAATCCATCTCGGAGATGGGCTTTCTTTTGCTACTAGTGAAGAACTTCTTCTTGTTGGAATCAAACTTGATTCCCTTGTTGTTGAGCTTCTTGAGCATCTTGGTGGTCTTCCACACCATGAGAGCAATCTCCACATCATCATCATCATCGTCACTTGTGGATTGAGATTTGCCTTTCTTATTGGCCTTGAGTGCCAAGTCCTTCTTCTCTTCTTTCTTGGATGATGAGCCATCTTGAGGAGTGATCTTCCTTGCAACTTCGGCCGGTGTGATTTGAGTGAGCCCAAGGCCATTGACTTCCTCTACAATGATATTTAATCGAGAATACATGTCATTAGCATTTTCATTGGGAAGCATTTTCAAAGAATTGATCTTGCCAATGATAAGGTAATATCGTTCCTCACGCTCATTCTTAGTTCCCTCATGGAGCGCACAAATATCCGACCATAGTGCATGGGCGTTTTTGTGGTTCCTCATACGGTTGAACACCTCTTTACTAAGCCTTCTAAAGATGATGTTGCGAGCTTTAGCATTCCACTTTTTGTGCTCTTCCTCAACGGGTGTGAGGGTTGCGCCGGCTTTGAGAGTGGGGTACCCTTGTGTGGCGGTTTTGTGAACACCAAGGTCCACCGCCTCAAGGTATGCCTTCATACGAATTTTCTAATAAGAAAAATTGTTACAGTCAAAGACGGGAGAGAGACCATCGTGACCACCGGACATCCTTCTCTTGGCGGTTAAGCCAAATTAGTGAGCACAAGGCTCTGATACCAATTGAAATGATCGAGGATGTCCAAGAGAGGGGTGAATTGGGCAACTAGTAAATTTTTCGAAACACAATTCAACCTATCGCCATTGCTCAATCTCACCCGATAAGTGCTTGTGTATGATCTAAGCCTAAAACAAATTATGCAACCTAGAACCAAGTCCTATCACAAGTAAACTACTCTAGGAAAGTAAAGAGCACAAAGTAAATGCGGGAACGTAAATGAGATAGAAAGACAAAGTCAGTTTTTTCCGAGGTATCGGAGAGTCGGCACTCCCCACTAGTACTCGTTGGAGCACCCACGCAAGGGTGTAGCTCCCCCTTGATCTTCGCAAAGACCAAGTGCTCTCTACGGGCTGATCCTTTGCCTCTCCGGCACGGTGGATCACCCACAACCGCTCACAAGCTTGGCTTGGGCCGCCCACAAGCTCTCCAAGCGGTCACCAAGCCTCCGATCGCCACCGAACCGTCTAGGTGATGCCGATCACCAAGAGTAACAAGCCTAGACTCTCACTTGACCAAGAACAAGGCCAAAGAGGGTGATGGATGCACACAAGTCACTCTTGATCTCTCTAGGGAAGAAGCTCACAAGCAATGGAGTTCACTCAATCCTCCCTAGGGCTCTTGCACTCTCACAAAGTCACAAGGGTTGCTTCAGCTGATCAAATGAGCAAGAGAGCTATAATGAGGGTGATGGAGAAGTATAAATACCCCCCAAGCCTCACACTAGCCGTTGAGACACAAAACAGCTTTCTGAGAACCGTCGGACCCTATGAACAGTGCTAGCGTCGAACCAATCCCAATCAGTCCGACTCTCACAGGCACACTGCAGTCAACACTGTGTTACAGGAGGCGTCGGGCGCATGGCAATAGTCCGACGCACACCGTCAGACCAGCGTCCGACGCCACTGTGCACTCGGGTGAGCACTGCACAGTTGCTCTCAACGGCTATAACACGGAGCAATGGTCCGACGCACCCCGTCGGACCAAGTCCGACGCTCAAAGCCGCTTTCTGAACCTCTTTGGAAGTATCGGACGCTACGAACTATTAGTCCGATGCCTTCCCGCTCTTCGGTCCGACACTCTCTGAGAAACACCCAGGCACCGTCAGACGCTGGGCAATGGTCCGACGACCATCCCAGCAGCATCTGACGGTCTCTGGTGAGCTGAGAAGCCACCAGAGGCTGCCACGTACCGTCGGACCCTAACCATTGGTCCGACGACCATACTAGACAGAGTCCGACGCTCTCAATTTGATCAAAACTTTGCCGAATCGAAAACTTTACAAAACGAAGTTTGATCCTCTCTCTCTCAAGAGTCTCCCTGGGCTGTCTAGAGCTACGTTGGACAAGTGTGCATCACATCTACACTCTCTAACCTTGCCCTAAGTCAAGCTACTCATTCAAACCCCTCTTTATAGTACGGTCAAAGAGAAAAACAAAACTTAAGACTACTCCAAGTATCTCTCAACTCCTATTGACACTTGGGACTAGCCTATCACCATCTTGTCTTCCATCCTTTGAAAACCGAATCAATTTCCGTCGCTAGGGGCCTGAACCTACATGTTATTATGACCTAACCTCTAGGTTATCTTATAAAACACACGTTAGTCATAATAACCTTTTTATTGTCATTAATCACCGAAACCACTAAGGCCTAGATTTTACAGGTGGCAGTAGGTGACGTTGTATACATCGAAGCAAATAGTGGAGCAGTGAAAAAGATTTGGTAGATGTGATTCTTACTATCCTTTGCATTAGTAAGAGCTAGTGAAGGTTTGTGTAAGAGATAGATCAAAGGAAAATGCTGCTGTTTTCATCTTCGGGGTCTGTGCAATGGCTGCTTTAATATTAGTACAAACTTAATTAAATTTTCAGGGACTGCAAGTGTATAGGCTCATTATTTGCAGGTGTATAAACCAAATGCTTCAATTAAAGGTAGTCTTAGCAAGTTACAGCTTCACTCGGCCTTCAGGAATCCTTATGCATCTAATAGACCAGAGCTGCATATTATATAGAGCAATACAGCTAGAAAATTAATCCCCAAGAACCACAGCTCCTAACAAGACCTATCCAAAAAGTAGTGTAGTAGCATCAGAGTAGTTCAGTATGCCACATCTAGATTTTGATTAAACTTGCTGGTAAACCAAACATGCAAGAATATGAATGATCCCGAAGGATACAAGGTCACAAGCATGTATTGATCATCCCACTTGATCCCTGGAATGACGACCAAACACGTAGAGATTTAAAGAAGAGATTCAGAGATACTTGAGCACCTTAGGTCTCAATCAGCTTCTTCGTTTCTTCTTGTTCTTCACTTCTTGTTTCTCTGCAAAGAAACACACCACCATTAGTCCATCAGAAAAAAAAAGAGACAATGTATGGCCTAAGCTTGCCTATCTTCTTGCTGGTGCTGTTAAACTGTGCAGGATCTTGGCCACCTCAAACTGACTTCCAGCAGCAATGAGATCCCATGTTGTTTTCAGCAGTTTAAATATGGGTATTGTTTCAGCACAATGGTAACATTATCAGTTTATCAATAAGCAAATTTCAAGACGTTTCACGTGGTTATTCAGATCCAAAAATCAGGGGAAGTACTCAAGTAGTATGATAAAATTGCAATGCCAATACCAGAGCCGGAGGTTTCTTCCTCACAGCCCCATCCTCGTCACCAAGCGCTTGCAGTTCCTTTTTTAGATTGTAAGTCCTTTTTTCACAGGTCAAATTTCTAAGTCAACTCCAGAAGGGGCAAAATTTCAGTGCCATCAACTTAGTTTACTTTTGTAATCACCCGAAGCAATAGTCCAGTTCCCAAAAGGTACTTATTAGTAACAATTAAATCCGAGACATATTCAGCCACAAAAGAACCAGCAAACAAGTTCATGTCCTTAGTTAATCTCAGTCGTTCTTTCTGAACCTAATGATTCAGGCCCAGCAGGTCGTCGGAGACCGCAGATGCTATCGTCACTTGAACAATAAGTATGCTAATCCGTTCATGCTCAGCCTTACAAGGATCAATCATGTTTCTCATTCATGAATAGTGATTTATCTGCCAACTAATTATCTAAACTACAAGTCATACAACGTTAAAAACAGACGGTGATGTTACTATTTTTAAGTATGAGCCTTGAATTTCAAGTATGCAGCCCTGAATTTCATGAGTGGATGGACCCTGAAACGTGCTCACAGTAGCACCAAGTCACATTTACATGGGCAAAATTCAGTAGACATTTACAGTAGACAACCAATCCAGAATCAAGGCCTAAAAAGTTTAACTTTTGCACACCAGGGAGGGAGAAGTGATAGCATACCTTGTTTGAGGTGCGTGCTCAGGTAGGCAGCAGCAGCAGCGTCGGTTCCGACGCCGGGAAGAAGATGGTTTCCAAGGAGCAGGCGGCGGCGGTGGCCACGTCGTCGTCGTCGAGCCCACGGAAGATCGACTTTCTCCGGCAAGAAGCCGGCGACGACGTTGCTGGGCACCGTGAACTACCCGCTGCGGATGAGCAGGCCATTGCCGGGGATGCGGTCGTCGTCGCGGGGAGGAGCGACGGTGGGGGTGGCTGTGGCGGCGAGAAGGAGGCCGTCGGTGCCGGGGAACCGTGCGGGGCGTCGCGGGGGCGGGGCGAGCGACGGCGGTTCCGTCTTCCGTGAGTCCCTGAAGATATCGGTGCTGAGGGACTGGCTCGCGTGCGGCGGGGGAGTCACGGTGGACCTGCCGTTCGGGATAGCGGTGGGGCCGCACCTCACGGTGGTGGCCGCGGCCGGAGGCCGGTAGATCCAGCACGCGAGGAGCGAAGGCGATGACGGGGGGCGCGAATCGTGCGGGGCAGGAGGAGTCGGCGTGAGCGCGTGTGGTGCCGTGGTGGTGGGCGCGAATCGTGGGGGCGAGCGGCGGTTCCGCCCTAGAAGGGAATGGGGCTGCGGGGGCAAGCGGAAGTCGCGCGGAGCGGAGCGGGGTGATTAGTTGCCGGGCGGGGCGATTAGGGGAACTAGGACGATAACAGCCGGGTCTTTTTAGAGAAGAGATTGCCCACATTTTTTTTTTTTTGTACGTGGGCTGCCTCTCCCGCAGGCGTGCACAAGGCCAGCCCAGCCCAGCGGTCCACTCGCGCTTAGGCCGAGCGTTAAGCCCCGAGAACGAGCATGATAGAGTTTGCGATGCTGCAACCCTTCGTCCTCCATTTGCGCGAGCTCCGCCGCCGCAACGACTGGTTGCCCCGTCGCTGCCGCCCTGCGCCAGGTTAGGTCTTCTTCGGACCCTTCGCCGGCGAGCACTACCTGGTACGCCCGCTCATTGGTCTACCATTTCTGCTGTGCGAAACCAAGCACCCAAGCCCTAACTTACTTGTGTTCGGATCTGATGTAATTACAAGTGTATGTGTCTATGCATGTATTAATAAACCTACTAACTTTGATTGTCTTGTTGAAATTATCGGGTAGCTTTAGTGGGTCCGCCCGTTTTTCTGGGTGCCATGAATTTCAGCTGATGAACTCAATTGTCTGAAATCTTCTCAATAAAAAAAATTGCTCCATTTGTGGATCAATATGTACATGGATAGTTTGCTTCATTAAACCATGCTGTATATGATATGTCGTGATGACATGGATTACATGGTTTGTAGAGCGACGAAATGACTTAATGTGGCCATGCAGTAATCATTTTTATGAAGCTAATAACACATATGTTATATGTATTCATGTTATCATCCTGTTCTTGGGACAGGTTCCTAACTGCAGGGTTAGTGCACTCAAGCTGCTTATTTGCTTACATATCCTTCCCTATCTTTTGAAATGTTGCAGTAAGGGGGGAAATTATTCAGGAGATCCAGTAATTGGAAAATGAATAAGGGCAAGATTTTCAAGTTGGCTAAGGGATTTAGGGGAAGGGCGAAGAATTGCATAAGGATAGCAAGGGAGAGGGTCGAGAAAGCCTTGCAATATTCGTACAGGGACAGGCGTAACAAGAAGAGGGATATGAGATCCCTTTGGATTGAGCGCATCAATGCTGGTACACGGTTGCACAGGGTATGTATCTATTGCAGGCAACTTGTGAAAAGGAATGGAATTTTGGCATTTGTTGGGAACGATACTACCTGCCTTGCATTTTACTGTTGAAGTGCTCATAGCTTTCTTGCATCTGAATTCTTTGCATTTGACTATCAGGTGAATTATGGCAACTTTATGCATGGATTAATGAAGGAAAACATCCAACTTAATAGGAAGGTGCTCTCTGAGCTGTCGATGCATGAACCTTACAGCTTCAAGGCACTTGTTGATGTATCCCGCACAGCATTTCCAGGGAATAGGCCTGTCAAAAAGGAGGGTCTAGCAGCTATCCTGTGAAGCATATTTTCCAATGAGTCACTGAATTCATTATGGTCTTCCCTTCCTTGCAGTCCAGAGTTACTAATCCTATCTGGTAGCTTGTGTTACCTGGTGACTCATGTAGTTTTGCGTTACTAGTGTTATTCCCTTTTGGTACTACTTTTGATATAGACAGGACTGAACTGAAACACCTAATTACACATTATTGTTCTTTTGTTATGGTCTTATGGAGGTATAATCCTCTGTGTGATGTTGACAACTTCAGCAATGAAATTGATTCTGTATCAAGGTAAAAGAGATTTGGCCCATGTTGTTATCAAAGTATGCAAGATTGTTATTTTCTGTTGTCAGCCAAGTTCTTTGCATCCATTTTGAAGAAACTAAACCGACCAAGCAGCCCTTCTAAATGTATAAACCGTGCTACTTTTGATTTAGACAAAAAGAAAGGAATCTCTTGTATGGGCCTTTCCTTCTTGTCGAGGTAGAATGTATGTTGGTTAATGAACGTCCTTTTAAGTTTCACTTGAAGGACTTAAGGAGCATTCCTGCTTGATCACTGTATCCTGTTGCTGTATCTTCAATTCCATACCTCTTTTGGATTAGCTACTGGCCATGGAATAAATCTTGGCATCTTGTAAACTTATTTTTCCATAAAAGACTATATTTCATCAAAGACTAGAGCAAAGTGTTTCGGTGTGTACAGGCTAACTTTTCTGTGCTGGCGACATGGCATAAACACTTATCTTTTCCTTAGCAGAGCAAGCAGAGAACAAGACAGAAATTCGTTATTCGACGGAATGTTCGCATCGCTTTTGTTCCCATCAAATCTGCACATCTATTTTGTTCCCATGCAAGCAAAGTGAGAACACTGCACGTTGATCGGAGCAGCAAAGCCGGCCATGCAAGTGGTGCACTTTGAGCTGCTAGTTTATCTATAGCTGGAATGCACTACAGCTTTTCATCAATCTGGAGAACAAAATCGCAGCGCATCGTTGGATTATCGGCAGTGTCTCTTGAAAATTGTTAATCCACAACTTTCCTTTTTTTCGGCGTCTTTACAGGTTATGGAAAGGGACCTTAGTATACTGGAAGCTGGAAATTGTGTGAACTGCGGAGGAAGTTATTCAGGTCTTTCTGCTTCCTTTGTTAGTGTGCTGCTCTTCTGCCATTAGCCCTCGTAGCATAATTCCCTGCTTTTGGATTGACATATATATCTGTTGTCTCGTAAAGCAATAAAATAAACAACAAGCATATATCTTGTCGTTTGTAATACTGGAATCGTTCCTTGACACTTGTAGTGTGTTGTATCAGAAGTGACTTACAGAACGATTCTGCTAAGGTGCTTCTGAAAGCTCGATATTTCATTAGATAACACCTCTTGCTTTTGCTAAAAAAAATTATTGGGATGAATTGCACGGCTTAGGTCACAATTACAAGTCTTCGGCACCGGTTGAAATGCTGTGAATTGCCATTTATCCTATGCATTCTTTTCGAGTTTCTACCGGGACAGCAACAGCAAGTTAGGTGAATTATATTCCTATCGACCATGCTGCGCAGGCAAAGCAACAGAAACTGGGAGAAGTCTTCGAAGAACATTCACGAAGACTCTGGTAGACGAGGACATCTAGCGTATCATGTATTCAGAGGTTTCTGACTGAAGTTCTTGCGAAGCAAATCAATCGCCACACGTACTGTTCCATTATTTATTCCACTAAGATGAAAATCAGTAGGGGTGCATTTTTCTCCGTAGCCTGTAGGCTGTAGCCACATCCACATATCTCTTTCACTTTTGGATGCATAGTGAAGGAAACGAATTTCGTCTCCTTACATCAGCTATGGGTGTGTTTAGATCTCAGTTACAGTTGCAATTCTGCACTGTAGCACGTTCGTTTATATTTGACAACTTTTGTCCAATCATGGTCCAAGTAGGTTTAAAAAATTCGTCTCGTGATGTACATAAAAAAAGGTACCAACATGCAAACATTTCGTCTATATTTAGTACCAACATGCAAACATTTCGTCTATATTTAATGCTCCATACATGTGCCGCAACGTTGATGTGACTAGTTACAATTACAATTTGCAGTGGATCTAAACAGGGCCTATCTATTCTTCAAAAAAGTGGAAAAAGGAAGGGTTAGCAAAAGCTCAAGTACACTGGCTTCTGTTTCAACTCCTGAAACTCTCGCTGTTGGACGATGACATGGTAAAGTTAATTACCGCCATGCAAGAAAGCAAAGCATGGAGCATTAAGGCTTAAGCTATATTAATGTTCCTTGGAGCAGGTGGGGTTGTTCATCGCCAGGTCCTAATATGGGTGACCATCTGTGGAAAAATGCTGCACAAGATCACCTGAGCTGAACACGACAGCACGGCATGCAAGGTATTAGTCTGACACCGTACCTCTTACTCTTGTTGTTGCAGGCTGGATACGCAATAGAGTGCCGTGACTAGCAGCTGGTTCTTCCCTGACTGAGTCGCGTTGCTTCTAGAGGCACCATTCGAACGCTTAGCATGGCAGAAAATATGTTCCATACTTTAAAGTCGGTATCCTTGGTACTGTTTCTCTGCATCTTTTATATAATTTATTGTTTCTATTTGTTTGTTTGTTTGTTATGTATGATACTCGTCGTCCTTACTGTCTCAGCAACCAGCAGAGGATAATGGGTAAACCCCCCACAATATGCCCACACCTAACGTGTATTCAGTGAGACTAAACCCTTGTCTGACGAAGTAGTCCGCAGCCATGCATGGTTTTGTTCGTCATGCAAGTAGATATATAAATCTCATTGTTGATGCTTTTACTTGCCCCTTAGTGATGTTAATTACGGCTCTGTTCGCTTCAGCTGAAAAGCTGAGCTGATTTAGGCTGAAACTGATTTGTTGTGAGGGGAAATACTGTTTCAGAACTGAAATATATGTTGTTCAGTTAAAGCGAACAGAGCCTACATATGCAGATATAAAGGTTTCTTCCTGTGCTATAATATTTGACATTGCCCTCTTCTGACTTGCACCATCCTTCCTTGCCATCTCCATCACCAGGGAAACAGCGAGCTCTCTAAACATTCTGAGGTTAGTCTAGAGTGTTAGGTGAGTCGATGCCGATGGCGGCTATCTCAGCAAGTCAAGTCAGGATCATGGACCTAGTTATTTACAAATTCTAAGCATCATTTCAACTTTCTCATTTCACGGTAGTTGAACTCCGTCCATTGTTCCATTGTGATCGCATTGCGCGTGTAAGCCATTCAGGTTAGCTTTAGATATGGTATCCTCTTATAAATTAATACTCCCTCCATCCTAAACTTGTAAGTCATTCTAAAAATTTTGGAGAGTCAAAACATTTTAACTTTGACCAAATTTATATACTAAGATAATAATATTTACAACATCAACTAAATATCATTAGATTCTTTATCAACTATATTTTTATAGTACATTTGTTTGGTGTCATAAATCATTGTATTTATCTCTATAATTTTGGTCAAACTTGAGGTAGTTTGACTCTCTAAGATTTTTAGAATGACTTACAATTTAGGATGGAGGGAGTAATAGATATATAGGTTGCCAAGGAATAGCGCTTTAGATATGATACCCTCGAATTAGTGGTAGAGAGAGTATTCTGAATCCAAATACACAGTGAGGTATATACTTCTTCTTCTTCTTTTGTGCGTGGGGTGTGTGTGTTGGCCTGTTGGGGTAGTTCTAAGCGCTTCTTCGTGTACAAGGAACCTTAGCTGACTTCTGAAGCAATTATACTATGTTTTTTTATGTCCATTTCGTTTTCCTCTGTTTTCCTATCGCATTCACCTATTTGTACTTGACTGTTTCTCCAAATAATAATATTTAGGCCTCATTTACTTCCCAAAATATGCCACTATTTCCCATCACATCCTCATCATATCAATTATACTTTTCACATGCATAGAGCACTAAATGAAGTAGCAGTTATTACATGTTTGTACTTTATACGTGGATAGGTCGAGATGAATCTTTTAGGTCTACTTAGACCATAATTATACAAAAGTTATCAAATACAAACAAAAGTGCTATAGTGCAACTTTTCGCCTCGTTCCCCACTTTCTCCCCCAACTAAACGCCCCCTTACGAAAGGGGAAAAGGCCGAGCAAAGCAAGTTGCAGCAATAAACTTTCCCAAGACTCCTCCGGACTTCGTCAAAGGCACTGTAACCTAATTACCTGCTCTCGGATGATAAGAAGTTTGGGGTGTAACGTGTGTTGGATCTCATGGCGACCGACGAGCACAGTTCCTTATATTTAATATAATCTGATTGAAAATGTAATGCAGCTTCATTGGTGGTCTTCCTACTTTGCATTGCAAGTCAGACGGGGAACACATGCACGAAACTTAAATCAATTATATATTTTGCTTTCTTAATCATCTTCCTTCGGTTTATTGGTGATTATCGGATGGCCAACTTGATGATTTTTCCCTACTCTCTTTTCTTGAAAAACATCCATTTTTTGCAGCCACTCCGCTCAGCTGGAATGCAAACTAGAAAGGTTGCCCACAAAAATAATGCATAACTAAAAATTAAAGGTGGCCGAACATGAATTTTTTTTATTTTATTATAATTGCCCTCTCTATCTCTATTGAAAAGATCAAGATGTCTAAAAGAAATTGAAATAGACTAATTATAAATTTTCGTAACACAACTAAATTCTATCACTAGTCCATTTCATCCCTCGTGCTAGGTCACCTATTGTTCTAACACACAAACGTTTTGCACGATACGTTCTAATCATAGTCTAACATGACATTTCGAAGAAATTAAAGATAAGAATTGAATGCTAAAAGTAAGTGTAGCAAGTAAAGAGAGGAAAGAACAAGCGATATTTTTTCGAGGTATCCGAGAGTTGACAATCACCACCAATTCTCGTTGGAGCACCCACGTAAGGGTGTTGCTCTCCTTTGATCCGTATAAGGATCAAGTGCTCTCTCTATGGACTGATTCTTTGTCATTCTGGCATGGTGAATCACCTATAACTGCTCATAGAATGAGTTGGGTCATCCACAAGCTTCATCGAATGATCACCAAACTCTTAATCACCACCAAACCATTTAGATGATGCCGATCACCAAGAGTAACAAGTACAAACTCTCACTTGACCAAACTAAGCCCAATAAGAAGGGTGAATGCATATTTGCTACTCTCTTGACACTAATAAGGTTCTTAGCCTTGGATTAGTAAATCCCAACAACCTCACTAGGCTCTTGCTCTTTCTTAGTACGCTAAATGTGTTTTCCAGCAAAACAAATGGACACGAGACCCTCCATAGTCGAGTAGGAGGATTATAAATACTTCCCACATAAACTTCTAGCCGTTTGACTGTGCACTGACCAGACATAGTTTAATATTGTGCCCGGTCATACTCTAACGATTAATGTACGAGATTAAAGTTCGTTTGACCGCATGCACCTGCGTCCGATCAGATCTCATCGGACGCGTCCCGTCAAGAAAAACCCTCTCTGGAACCTCTCTAATCTGTCACCGGACGCAGTCGTCAGGCGTCAGCGCGTCCATTGCAGTATTCGATCACTCTGAGCAGATAGCCACACTGGCCGAACGAGGAACAGTGCTCGGAGCGCATCCGATGGTTTTCTTAGGATATCTCCAATAAGACTGACTCCAACAATCAAAATCCAAATAGGAGACCCATTCAACAAATTGGGTCGTGCACAGGGGAAGCGTCCAGAACCCAAATCGTAGCATCTCCAACGAAGGAACCCAAATCGCCGCTGCCCGCTCCCTGCCACCGCGCGCTCCTCGCCCGCGCGCGCCGCCCGCTCCCCGCGCCTCCTCGCGCTCCTCGCTGCCGCCGTGCGCTCCTCGTGCTCCTCGCGCCAGCGAGCTCCCCGCCGCCAGCTCCTTTCCAGCACAGACGAGCTCCTCCCCGTGCTCCTCCGGCCAGATCCCGCTCCTTCCCAACACCGATGAGCTCCTCCGGCCAGATCCGCGCGGGTGCACCTCCACCACGCCGGAGCCCTGTCCCTGCCCCGTCCACCGAGGTCAACGTCGGCGTCCGCAACCCTCCTTCCCGTCTGCGTCCACAAGCCTCCTCCCCGTCGGCGTCCCCGGGCCCACCATCGTCGACGCACGAGACGTTTGGGTCGCGTGCGAGAGAGACGTATATTTGGGTCTCCTCCCTCCTCCAATGCAAAATAGGTATCGCGTTTGCTTCCTCTGTTGGTGTCGGTGCTAGTTTTAGCGGGGTTAACACCGGCTAATGAATATGTGTTTTACGGTTGAGGTTACGGATGGTGTGCAAAGGGAAACACAGGGATTATACTGGTTCAGGCCAAGCAAGTCCTACGTCCAGTGGACAGGAGAGTCGTGTTGTCTTGCACCAGGATGCTTGTAGTAGGGGGTTACAAGCTAGGCGAGAGAGGGAAGTGCTCTCAGGTCTCTTGTGAGTGTCCGAGTGTATGCAAGTCGTTTGCTGTTGGTGTGTATGTGTGAGTGAGAGCTTAGGACTTCTTCCCGGTCTCTCTAAAGCTGGCCTCTGCTCTCCCTTTTATAGTCGCAAGGGAGAGGCAAGGGTAGCGCTTACAATGCTACGTATGTTACAGTGAGGAGTTGTTGTTCCTCGTTTGACTATCGTCAGCTACGGTCTTTTCTCCGCGTCTCCGGGGTATGGCCGTAGTGGTTCGCACGATCTTGGTGAGTTCCGAGGCAGCAACAGTCGTCGGATTACGGCATGCCGTAGGGTCACACCTGATGGCTGTCCTTTCGCACGATGTGACAAGAGGGCGAGTCGTCTCGGGGCGTTGTCTCCCAAGGCTCGGGACTTCTGGAGGCGTGATGGGATGGAGCAGGGTGATATCTCCCCTCGGGCGTATTTCCGGCCTTTGGACAGTACTTCCCGAGGGTTAGGTGGGCCCGGATAGAAGGCGTGCTCGTCCTTTCGAGTGGACAGTGCAGTAGGCGCTTTTCCCGTTCTTGCGTAGCCCGTTGTCAGGCGCTCGGACTGTCGCAGGCGTAGTTGGTAGACCCCGGCGGAAAACAGGACGGCGCACCGTAGACCATACCGTGGAGAGGACGGCCGTAGTGGGCCTATCAAATCCGCTGGCAGGGAAATCCTGACAGGTGGTATGGCCGTCAGGGGCGTGCGAAGCACAGTCGCGTCGAGAATCTCGCCTGACGGGACAGTGCTTGTAAAGTGGTCAGAGAGGTTTCTTGTAGTCCAAGCTTGCTCTGCTGTCATCACCGGTGCCTTGGATGCCTTTGTGAGATTGCGCTCGAGAGGGATGGGGAAGCTCTGGCGAATCGGAGAATAGGCGCCGAGGGCGCCGCTCTCCCGAGCTCTCCTGGGGAGGGTCGGGCAAATCGGAGATTTGCACGCCGAGGTTGCCGCTCTCCCGAGCTCTCCCGGGGAGGCTCGGGCGAATCGGAGATTTGAGCGCCGAGGGTGCCGCTCTCCCGAGCTCTCCCGGAGAGGCTCGGGCGAATCGGAGAATTGGCGCTGAGGGTGCCAGCTCTCCCGAGCTCTCCCGGGGAGGCTCGGGCGAATCGGAGAATTGGCACTGAGGGTGCCGCTCTCCCGAGGGTTGGCTGTCATTGGTGCAATAACGTCGTGGGCCTCCGTAGACGCGGCCTTCGTGGGCTTCGGGCGCGGCCTTCGTGGGCTTCCACTGGCCTTACTTGGGCCGGGCCGCGTTGGGAATGATCGTTTTTGCATTGAAGTTGGGTACTCCAAACTTTGGTACATCGACAGTTGGAAACTGTTTTTTTTCCCTGTGCATCACCCATTTTGAGTTTGGGTCGTGTAATGCATACTCCATTGGAGACAGTCTAAGGGTATGCATATGGAGACCCAAATGCAAAATGGGTCTTCAACTGTACTGTTTCAGCATCCAATAGAATATCCATATCAGAGATCCATTTTGAGTCTCATAAGAGACACAACCCAGATTTAAGTCTCCTCTCTCCTCGAAACCTATTTGCAAAGAGATTCTTATTTAGGTGTTGTTGTTGGAGAAGATTAAAAATGGATATTGAATCTATTCACTGTAGCGTAACCCAAACGTGAAATAAGTATTGTATTTTGGGTGTTGTTGTTGGAGATAGTCTTAGGGTGCGTCCAATCAACTAGCACTGACTGAGATTGAATGGACGTTGCTCGGCTTCTGGTGTAGCCTCTGGTTAGAGGATCACAACCTAAACTTGTCAAAACGAAGTTTGTTCCACACTATCTAATGTATTTTTTAACTTTTATACGGGCTAAAGAGTACAAGTAGTTAATAGTATTGCTGCTGATTTTCTTTTCTGAAAATAACTCCAATAACATTTCTCTGGAAACACTTATATCTGTAGGTAGAAGGGGCCACGGTCCTCATGGCGCTGCATCTTTGGACATTAAGGACGTGGGACAATGTAGAACTACACGTCGGCGTAATGTAACATAACGGCGAGACATTAAGGACATGCTTAGATTGTTTATTTTATAAAATTTTACTGTAACAATGTGTTAACTTTTTTAATAAATGTCTAAATATGATCTAATTAGACTTAAAAGATTCATCTCACAACTTTTTACGAAGCTGTTAAATTAGTTTTACTTTTTCATCAATATTTAATACTCAATACATATGTCAACACTGATATGATGAAACTTTTAACATTTAGTAGTATACCTAAATAGGGCCTAAGTTATCCTAAACTACTGTACATCATCTTCCGCCTATAAAGACAAGTACTGCCAGCAAACTATCACATCAAACAAGTTATAAGGCTATGTTGAGATGTTGGACAATTTGGATTTAGGTTACTATAGCACGTGTGCTAATGTTTATAATAAGTGTGTAATCATGACATAAGTAAATTCAAAAGATTCATCTTGTGATTTACATGCAAACTATATAATTGATTTTTATATTTATCTATATTTAATACTCTATGTATGGGTCCAAATATTCGATATGACGAGAAAGTTGGAATTTTGTAGGAATCTAAATAGGGCCTAAATTCTGTATAAGGGAAAGAGTAGCTGGAGTATGTATGAGTCCTGTGCAAAAGGGTCTCTAGCCGACACTTGGCTTAGAAGACACTACAGCCAGTGCAAGTCAAACGCGCACTGCAGTCCTGTGTTTCAGCGCACCGCTGAAATCATCTCGCTGGCGGCTGGCCTAGCTAGTCAACTAGTAGCTCCCGCTCCTCAATCATTCCTCTGAGGCCCTACGATGCCGCCTCCCATATGCATGCTTGATGTTTGCTGTGGCATCGAAATCATTGTCGCTTTGCGCGAGGCCCCCCGTCGATCGCTGTGGTCCGCGGCCGCCGGAATAAGGTTGCCGAGTGGTAAACACAGGTGTTGCCGGCCCTTCCCAGCCACGACCACGAGCGAGCGAACCGCAAGCGCGCGCGGTCACCCTGATGCGTGCGCGCGTGGCTCCCGCACCGCGCTCCCGGTGTCAGCCTCGGCGATCACACAAGGTGCGCCGCGCGCGGGTTTTTTTTTTTATAACAAGCAACTTTATTACTTAACAGCAAGATGCTGCTATGATGGATACATTAGGGATCCGTAAAGAAGAGAGAGACTCTCTAATGAGGCAAACAAATCCGCGCGCGTTCAGCTGCGACTGGCAAGTACTTCACGACGCCACGTAACAATGCCAGAGTCTAGTTGCGTCGATACGACCGGCGGCTTTCCGCCTCCGCCGCTCGCTCGAACCGAAAATAAACTATGATTTTAGCTGGCACTGGTTTATTATTAAGAAAAAATATTATTTCATGATTAGAAAATAAGTGCTTGTTGCTCAAGCTAACAGGCCTGCCCTTGTGTCTACCGGACGGCTGGCTACCGAAATTACTAGTACGTACTAGCAAATTTTATTTCTCCTATTCTGACAACACCACCTTACGTCGAAAAAGAAAAAAAAAAAAAAACCCTACCGGTGACATGTGCGTGTGAGCTTGGTGAGGACGTGCCTTAGGAAAGGATATCACGCCATCACCGTGTGCTGCGTTGCGCGCGGAAGCCTCTCCACCACACGAACACACATTTCCAGTCACTCCGATCCACTTCATCCCTAGGCCCCAGCTGGATTCATTGGCGTTGCAGACCAAGTGGGCTTGGAATTTGTCTTGTCTCGATCGGTGTTCGTGTCGTTTTTATTGGTATACACGCACCCTTCTGTCCTTGGAAAAAGTCTTCTACTCCCTCCTCCGTCTAAAATAAACACAATTCTTTGACTTCTACTATTCCTATTTGATCGTTCGTTTTATTCAAAAAATTTTAATAAATATTATTTATTTTTTATGACTTATTTTATTGTTAGAGATATTTTTATAATAATTTATTTAATTTATTATTTGTATAAAAAATTAAATAAGACAAATTGTTAAAGAGAAATAGTAAAAATCAAACAATTATGTTTATTTGTGAACGGAGAGAGTAGGTGTCTCTGAACCAATAACAAAACAAACGAGTCCGGAAGACCTTACTTAAAAAAAATATGTATACTTACAAATATAAGATAAGGTCAATCCATTCTGCAATTTCAAGGGCGTTCTTTTCTCTTTGATCTATGGGATAACCATGAGAAAATTTATATACTTAAAAAATATGTATGCACGCATGTATTGCAAGGGCAAACTGTCATAATTAAGTTATACTGCAGTACCGTAGAACATAAACGGGTTTCTAAAAAACAATATGGAAGAGGCTATTGCACGGCCGGCTGTATTTTAGTCTTATCGCACGGCCGGCTGGCCTTACTCTTTTTTGATAAAAGTGCAATTACTATGTTTCTTTTTTGGCAAGATACTAATTAATGACTACCGATTGTATGCCTATATTCAGGATAAGCTTCTTGCTTCTAATTTTTTCTTGCATTTCCACTTTCCGCAACAAGAACAAGCTCGTTGCTCCTAAAATTGTCCAACATTATTTAGCTGGCTTTCCAAATATTACAAAATTGATACACTCATCCCAACAAGACGAAAAATCAAATATAAACATCAATTCTAGGCATCTTAGGATGTTTTGTATAGCATCTCAGACATCTTAGAACACATAGACAAAAAAGTAGATTATGAACTAAATACATCTTGCTGCTGCACTAAAACCTCTCGCTCGATGCTACACATGATTCTCTTTGTTCATTTAATCCCATGATGTTTGACTATCAAACCTGCAATTAAAATAAGCATATGTAGTACGGAAGCTAGACTGAAAATGAAATTCACCAGAAATGCATACAACAACGGTAGGGATGTACCCAAAAAATGAACCTAAATGCTTAGGAAATGCTAATGAACCTACCGTTTGTAGCGCCCAAACTAGAAATCCACCACTCTGAAACTGAAGTGACAAATCTGCCATGGTGTCGGTTACCAAAGTTAGGGGTACCCAACTTCGATGCAAAAACGCTCATTCCCAACTTGGCCTGGCCCAAGTAAGGCCAGTGGAAGCCCACGAAGGCCGCGTCTACAGAGGCCCACGACATCATTCCACTAATGACAGCCTCCTCGGGAGAGCTCGCTCCGATTCGCCCGAGCCTCCTCGGGAGAGCTCGGGAGGCGGCGTCCTCGGCGCCCAAGTCTCCGATTCGCCCGAGCCTCCTCTGGAGAGCTCGGGAGAGCGGCCTCCTGGGCGCCCAAGTCTCCGATTCGCCCGAGCCTCCTCGGGAGAGCTCGGGAGGCGGCGTCCTGGGCGCCAAAGTCTCCGATTCGCCCGAGCCTCCTCGGGAGAGCTCGGGAGGCGGCCTCCTCGGTGCCCAAAACACCGATTCGCCCGAGCCTCCTCTGAAGAGCTCGGGAGAGCGGCATCCTGGGCGCCCAAGCCTCCGATTCGCCCGAGCCTCCTCTGGAGAGCTCGGGAGAGCGGCCTCCTGGGCGCCCAAGTCTCCGATTCGCCCGAGCCTCCTCGGGAGAGCTCGGGAGGCGGCGTCCTCGGCGCCCAAGTCTCCGATTCGCCCGAGCCTCGCCCGAGCCTCCTCTGGAGAGCTCGGGAGAGCGGCCTCCTGGGCGCCCAAGTCTCCGATTCGCCCGAGCCTCCTCGGGAGAGCTCGGGAGAGCGGCCTCCTGGGCGCCCAAGTCTCCGATTTGCCCGAGCCTCCTCGGGAGAGCTCGGGAGGCGGCGTCCTCGGCGCCCAAGTCTCCGATTCGCCCGAGCCTCCTCTGGAGAGCTCGGGAGAGCGGCCTCCTGGGCGCCCAAGTCTCCGATTCGCCCGAGCCTCCTCGGGAGAGCTCGGGAGGCGGCGTCCTCTGCGCCCAAGTCTCCGATTCGCCCGAGCCTCCTCTGGAGAGCTCGGGAGAGCGGCCTCCTAGGCGCCCAAGTCTCCGATTCGCCCGAGCCTCCTCGGGAGAGCTCGGGAGGCGGCGTCCTCGGCGCCCAAGTCTCCGATTCGCCCGAGCCTCGCCCGAGCCTCCACGGGAGAGCTCGGGAGAGCGGCCTCCACAGCGCCCAAGTCTCCGATTCGCCCGAGCCTCCTCGGGACAGCACTCCTCGGCGCCCAAGTCTCCGATTCGCCCGAGCCTCCTCGGGAGAGCTCGGGAGAGCGGCATCCTCTCCTCGGGAGAGCTCGGGAGGCGGCGTCCTCGGCGCCCAAGTCTCCGATTCGCCCGAGCCTCGCCCGAGCCTCCTCGGGAGAGCTCGGGAGAGCGGCATCCACGGCGCCAAAGTCGGCATCCAAGGCACGGGTGATGTCAGCGGAGCAATCTTGGACCACAAGAAATCTCTCTGACCACTTTACAAGCACTGTCCCGTCAGGCGAGACTCTCGACGCGACTGTGCTTCGCACGCCCCTGACGGCCATACCACCTGTCGGGATTTCCCTGGCAGCAGATTTGATGGGCCCACTACGACCGTCCTCCACGGTATGGTCTACGGTGCGCCGCCCCGTTTCGGGAAAGGCGCCCACTGCGCCGTCCACACGAAAGGACGAGCACGCCTTCAGGATCCCGAGCCTCGGGAAACAACGCCCCAAGGTGACTCACCCTCTTGTCACATCGTACGGAAGGATAGCCGGCAGGTGTGAACTCACCAAAGTCGTGCGGACCACGACGGCCATATCCAGAAGACCCAGAGAGCTGACGACATGACGTAGTCAGACGACTATTTCTACCTTGGAACTCGCGAACCAAGATAGCCATACCCATACCCCGGAGACACGGAGAAAAGGCAGCAGCTAGTCAAACGGGGAACGGCAACTCTTCACTATTTTAATAGGTAGCGTCGTAGCCGCCTTTGCCTCTCCCTTGCGGCTATAAAAGGGAGAACAGAGACCAGCTTTAGGAGGACGACAGAAAACAACGAACGGACGGAGAAGTTCCAAGTTCTCACCCACAGCAAACGACTTGTAAACACTTAGACACTCACAAGAGACCTGGGAGCACTTCCCTCTCTCGACTAGCTTGTAACCCCTACTACAAGCACCCCGGTGCAAGGCAACACGACTCTCCTCTCCACTGGACGTAGGGCTTGCTCGGCCTGAACCAGTATAATCCCAGTGTTCCCCCTTGCACACCATCCGTAGCCTCAACCGCAAAACACATATTTACTAGCCGGTGTTAGCCTCGCCAAAATTAGCACCGACAGTTGGCGCGCCAGGTAGGGGGCTTTTGTGCGTTGACATAGGTTTCGGATGGCAACCAGCTCCACCACGCTTCCTGCTGGCACGGAACTCCGGTTCGGGACTCTCGAGTTCATGGCCACTGGCCAAGGGCTCGAGATGAACCTGCGCTCGACCGGGCCCCGTGTCACTGTCGTCCCGACTCTGGCCCCGCAGACGGCCGGAGAAAGGACCCCCGCCACGCTTCCGCCCGCCTCGGAGGACGGGGGAGACGTTGCACGCCGCCCTCGGCGAATCAGGAGGAGGAGGCGCAGTGGCGCCAACCAGCCTCCCGCCGCGGGAGATGCGACTCACCAGGCAACCCCAACGGGGGTAGCCAATACTGCGCCGACCGCGGTCCCGGAATCTCCGGCACCAGCGGTCACGCATCCGCTTACCGCCCGAGGGACGGGCGAGGGCGGAAACGCGACGCCAGCCGATTTTTCTCTCCGCCCTCACCGGCAGAGGGGAACGGCGCCGTCGTCCTTCTTTGGGCTCCAGACCGCCATGGACGCCCACGTGCGTGCAGTTCATGCATTATTGCACGAACTGTCGGACACTCCGGTCCAGCGCCTCGAGCGCCAAGACAGCCTCGTGGGAGACCACGTGGCATCCTCACCGCCATCCCCTGGGGAAAGTGCCAGGACACACGGCGGTGGGGAAACAGACACCACCGCCAACCTCACCCCTCGACAACGCTCGGAGGGGGGGAATCGTTATGACCGGAACTCGCCTCGTCGCAGCTACAGCGACGATGATGACGAATTCTGGGCAAATGTGGACAACGCCGCCCACACCAATGACTCGGGGGAGAACGCACCGAGCGTCGTCCCTAGCTCACACAGGACCTACATCGACCCCTCTCGGGAGTGCTACAACTTGATGCACCCTGATGAGGGGCGAGTAGAGGATGTCCACTCGGGGGGCGACGACGACATACCCCCTCCGTCGCATCCCCAGCACGAACAAGTCACGCCCCCTCCAGCGGCCCCGAAGCCCTCGCGGTCAGCCCCGCCGCTGGGTCAGGGGGCAGGAACCTCTCGCTCCGCACCTCAAACCCCGGAGCTAGAGCAGCTCCGGGAGCTTGAGGCACGGATGGACGAGGACCGCTTGCGCCTCACCCAGCTGCGAGCTATGCTGGAGCTTGGCGAGCGGCAAACCGATGGAGGAGCAGCTCAGCGTCGAGCCCGAGATGTCCAGGCCCGAATCATCGCTGACGACAGGGCCGAGACACCGGGGGCCGCCCCCCGGGCAAGCCGAAAGCTCGCGGAAGCAGCCATGCTACTCCGAAGCATACCTGAGCCCTCCTCCGAGGAGGCGCGACAGCTCAGGAATCAGCTCAAAGACCTCCTGGAGGATGCCGCCGTCCTCCAGGCGGAAAGTTCAGCGTCGCGACACCATGGCGCCGAAAGTCACCAGCATGGTGGCATAGCACGTCACAAGCGCGAAGCCTCGGTTCGACCCGAGGCTCCAAGGGCTCCGCCAGTCCACCAACGGCTTGGCAAGGACGTCGACGTCCGAGCCATCCTACAAGCCCGCTGTCGGCGAAAGACTGACGGAGCCGCGCGCGGCTACAGCGTCCATCGGGGCGGGCGCTACGACTCGGATGAGGATCGTGAACGCTCACCCGAGCCCTCAGGACCACGCGTCTTCAGCGAGGCCATCCAAAGGGCCAAGTTCCCGTCCCGATTCCGACAACCAGCCAACATAGCCAAGTACTCGGGGGAAACTAACCCCGAACTCTGGTTAGCGGACTACCGCCTTGCGTGCCAACTGGGCGGCGCACAGGATGACCTCATCATCATCCGCAACCTCCCCTTGTTCCTCGCCGACTCCACAAGAGCTTGGCTGGAACACCTTCCCCCACGAAAGATCTTTGACTGGAGCGATCTGGTCAAGATATTCGTAGGAAACTTCCAGGGCAGGTACGTACGCCCTGGTAACTCCTGGGACCTCCGCAGCTGCAAGCAGAAACCGGGCGAGTCCCTCCGGGACTACATCCGGCGCTTCTCCAAACAGTACAACGAGCTGCCCCAGGTCGCCGACTCCGATGTCGTCGGAGCGTTTGCCGCAGGAACCTCCTGCAAAGAGCTCGTTCATGAGCTCGGACGCCGGACACCCACCAGTGTCTCTGAACTCATGAAGATCGCTACCAGCTTCGCCTCAGGGGATGAGGCGGTAGGAGCCCTCTTCTCCGACCCCAAGGGCAAACGGAAGGAGGAGGCCCCCGAGGGCACCTCTTCCCGAGGACCGAACAACAAGAAGAAGAAGGGGAAGGGAAAGGCCCCACTCCGTGATGACTCCCTCGTGGCGGCCACCGAACCCAAGAGGGAACGACCCCCTCGAGGCCGCTTCGACGACATGCTCAGCAAGCCGTGCCCTTATCACCAGGGTCCAGTACATCACACACTCGCGCAGTGTGTGATGCTCAAGAAGCACTACAGCCGGCAGCCGTTCAAGGACGACGCCGGCAAGAAGCCTGCCAGGGATCAGGAGGACGAGGGCGGGAAGGACGATGAGTTCCCGCCCATCGACAAATGCCTCATGATCTTCGGGGGGCCCGGGACCGCCCCTACGCCGCGGCAGCGAAAGCGCGAGCGCAGGGAGGTCTACTCCGTCGGACCAGCGACACCATGTTTCCTTGACTGGTCCCACGACGCTATCACCTTCAGCCGGGACGACCACCCGGACTACGTCCCATCGCCGGGACGCTACCCACTTGTTGTCGACCCCGTCGTCGGCAACACGAGGCTCTCCAAAGTCCTCATGGACGGAGGCAGCGGCCTCAACATTCTCTACGCTGAGACCCTCGACTTGATGGGGATCAGTCGCTCGCTCCTCCGGGCCACGACATCCCCATTCCACGGGATAGTGCCCGGAAAGAGCGTGCAACCCCTCGGGCAGATCGATCTGCCCGTCTACTTCGGGACTCCTGACAACTTCAGGAAGAAGCCCCTGACATTTGAAGTGGTAGGCTTCCACGGCACCTACCACGCCATCCTCGGGAGGCCATGTTACGCTAAGTTCATGGCAATTCCGAACTACGCCTATCTCAAGCTCAAGATGCCAGGGCCAAAAGGGGTGATTACCATCAGCGCCTCCTACCAGCACGCGTACCAGTGCGACGTCGAGTGCTGCGAGTACGCCGGCGCGTTGGTGGAGTCAGAAGCCCTCATGACCGACCTCGACAGGTTAGAAAAAGAGGTCCCCGACCCCAAGAAGGCCACGGGCACCTTTAAGTCCGCTGAGGGGGTGAAGGATGTCCTCCTCGACCCGAACTCCCCCAACGGCAGGGCGCTGAAGGTCAGCGCCACCCTCGACCCAAAATAGGAGGCAGTGCTCGTCGACTTCCTCCGCAAACACGCCGACATGTTTGCGTGGAGTCCCTCGGATATGCCAGGCATCCCGAGGGAGGTCGCCGAGCACTCCTTAGACATCCAGGCCGGATCCAAGCCAGTGAAACAACGCCTGCGCCGATTCGACGAGGAGAAGCACCGGGCCATCGGGGAGGAGGTGCAGAAGCTTTTGGCGGCTGGATTCATCAAGGAGGTCTTCCATCCACAATGGTTAGCAAATCCTGTTTTGGTTAAAAAGAAAAATGGAAAATGGAGAATGTGCGTCGATTACACTAGTTTAAATAAAGCTTGTCCTAAGTATCCATTTCCATTACCTCGCATTGACCAAATAGTAGATTCTACTGCTGGCTGTGAGCGGCTTTGCTTTCTTGATGCTTATTCCGGTTACCATCAGATCCGAATGAAAGAGTCCGACGAATTAGCGACCTCTTTCATCACTCCTTTCGGCACATATTGTTACGTAACCATGCCATTTGGCCTCAAAAACGCGGGCGCAACTTACCAGCGTTGCATGCTCAAAGTTTTTGGGGACCTCATCGGGCGAACCGTTGAGGCTTACGTAGACGATATAGTGATAAAATCCAGGAAGGCGAGTGACTTAGTAGCCGACCTAGAAAAGGCATTCGACTGCCTTAAAAAGAAAAACATAAAGCTTAACCCCGAGAAGTGCGTTTTTGGGGTCCCACGGGGCATGCTCCTCGGGTTCATTGTTTCCGAGCGTGGCATCGAAGCCAACCCGGAAAAGATATCGGCCATCACACAGATGGGTCCGATCCGAAACCCGAAGGGCGAGCAGAAGCTCATGGGGTGTCTCACGGCCTTGAGTCGATTCATCTCAAGGCTCGGCGAAAAGGGCCTTCCCTTGTATCGGTTGCTTAAGAAAAACGAGCGCTTTACCTGGACCACCGAGGCCCAGGAAGCCCTCGAAAGGCTTAAGACTTTACTTTCAAAAGCGCCGGTTCTTGTGCCTCCTACGAAGGAGGAAAATTTCTTACTATATGTCGCGGCTACCAACCAGGTTGTGAGTGCAGCGATCGTCGTAGAGCGGCAAGAAGAAGGACACGCCTTACCGGTACAGCGACCGGTCTACTTCATCAGTGAAGTCTTGTCCGAGACCAAGACACGCTACCCTCAGATCCAGAAGCTAGTGTACGCGATCGTCCTTGCCCGACGCAAGTTGCGGCACTACTTCGAATCCCACCCCGTGACCGTGGTGTCGTCCTTCCCCCTCGGGGAGGTGATCCAAAATCGGGAAACGACGGGGAGGATCGCCAAGTGGGCCATCGAGCTCATGGGTGACGGCATCACCTACGCGCCACGCAAAGCCATCAAGTCCCAGGTACTTGCGGACTTCGTGGCAGAGTGGACCGAGACACAACTACCGCCACTCCCGACCCAAGAGGAATATTGGGTCATGAACTTCGACGGGTCGATGATGAAGACTGGTGCTGACGCAGGCATCGTCTTCATCTCACCCCTCGGGGTCCGGCTCAAGTACCTACTACGGCTACACTTCACGGCTTCCAACAACGTGGCCGAATATGAGGCTCTGGTCAACGGTCTCCACATCGCCATCGAGCTCGGGATCCGACGCCTCGAGGTCCGAGGCGACTCCCAGCTCGTCGTGGATCAGGTCATGAAGGAGTCGACGTGCCAGAACCCCAGAATGGCCGCCTACTGCACGCTGGTGCGGTTGCTCGAGGAAAAATTCGACGGCCTCGAGCTCAACCACATTGCGCGTCGGTACAACGAGGAGGCCGATGAGTTGGCAAAAATTGCAGCCGAAAGGGCCACGGTCCCGACGGGCGTATTCGCCAATGACCTCCACAAGCCCTCGATCAATGCCGATCCCTCGGGGGCTGCCGACCCTTCCGACAAAGGGGAGTCACCCGAGGTCATGGGTAAGGACGGCGACGAAGCCGAGGCAATGGAGATTGAAGCCGAGATGGACGACGACGAACCAGACTGGCGCGAGCCGCTGGTCAGCTGGCTAGTCCGAGGCATTTTGCCCCCGGACAAGACCAGAGCACGACGACTGGCTCGCAAAGCCAAGTCTTTCGCTATGATCGATGGTAGCCTCTACCGGCGGAGTCCCTCTGGCATGCTTCAGCGCTGTATCCCTTTCAGTCAGGGCAAACGCCTGCTCGAAGAGATACACGCCGGAGCCTGCGGTCACCATGCAGCGCCGAGAACCTTGGTCGGTAACGCCTTTCGACAAGGCTTCTACTGGCCAACCGCCGTGGCCGATGCTACTGAGGTGGTACGCTCCTGCGAAGGGTGCCAGTACTATGCTCGGCAGACTCACTTACCGGCTCAAGCCCTCCAGACGATCCCGCTCACTTGGCCGTTCGCTGTTTGGGGACTAGACCTTGTCGGGCCCCTCCAGAAGGCGTCCGGGGGCTTCACCCACTTGCTTGTCGCCATCGACAAATTCTCCAAGTGGATCGAGGCTCGGCCGATCACCCAAATTAGCTCGGCTCAAGCGGTGTTGTTCTTCACCGACATCGTCCACCGGTTTGGCATCCCGAACTCCATTATCACGGACAACGGCACGCAGTTCACCGGAAAGAAATTTCTGGCTTTCTGCGATGAGTACCACATACGAGTGGACTGGGCAGCCGTCGCCCACCCGAGGACGAACGGCCAGGTAGAACGCGCCAATGGCATGGTTCTCCAAGGCCTTAAGCCAAGGATATTCAACCGATTGAATAAATTCGGCAAAAGGTGGCTGACGGAGCTTCCGGCAGTGATATGGAGTCTAAGGACTACGCCAAGTCGAGCCACGGGCTTCACGCCCTTCTTCATGGTATACGGTGCAGAGGCCGTCCTCCCTACGGACCTGGAATACGGCGCCCCGAGAGTCCGAGCCTACGATGAACTAGGCAATCAAACTTCTCGGGAAGACGCGCTGGACCAAGCCGACGAAGCTCGGGACGTGGCCCTGCTGCACTCGGCCAAATACTTGCAATCCCTACGCAAGTACCATGCTCGGCGCGTCCGAGGTCGAGCCTTCAGCGTAGGCGACCTGGTGCTACGGCTCAGGCAGGACAACAAAGGGCGCCACAAGCTCACTCCGCCGTGGGAAGGACCATTCATCGTCGCCGAGGTGCAACGCCCCGGCACATACAAGCTCGCGAACGAAGAACGGCGAGGTCTACAACAACGCTTGGAACATCGAACAGCTACGTCGCTTCTATCCTTAAGATTCCAAGCATTGTACTTTTTTGAAAATCTTGAAATCGATGAAAAGACCCGACTTCTGCTCTTTTTAACATGATTTTAGACTTTCAATCCGAGCCTACACTCGGAAGTGAAATGAACCTTTATTTCACCGCGCATTAAAAGCGAGGCCCGGCCTATCCTACGGAAAGGCCGACCCTCCCTCGGGGGCTAGGACGGGGGGAACCCCCGGACTATCCCGAGAATCAACAATTTTGGAAACGCAAAAATTTCAAAACTTGTCTCCCTAAAACACGCTTCCTTCCGAAAATCAAGCTTGAACTTATAGAATTCGAAGAATGAGGGAAGCCCCAGAAGACAGAGCCGGTCAAGTCGGAGACCGCTTATGCCTCAGGGCCACAGCATCTTCCCTCGCCACTCCGTGTTCGAAGGCTAACCCGCACTCGGAAGAAAACCTATAAGATCTACGCTCGGCCAAGGGAAGAAGCTCGGGAGGACGCACGTAAGCTTTTTTTTAAGGATTCTTTCTGCCAAAGCTCCTAGGACATCGGCTGCGTCTATGCCACTAAAGCTACGACACCCGAAAAGCGTCCCCCGAGGCTCGATGGCCCGGGCAAAGGCTCGGCAAGAAAAAACGCCTAAGGAAAAAAGCACGAAACAAAGCGAAACAAACATCCAGCAAAAATTTACATAAATGTTAAACGAAGGGCCATATTGTTTGTTTCCTTTCAAACCACTCCCGAAAGGTTACTTTTTACAAGGGCACTATGGCCCGCTTCTTCTTCACGGCAGGTTCAGAGGAGGGAGCTCGACCTCGGCTTGGAAGAGACCCGCCATCACCGCGCACGCAAACCGCTTCGACTGAGCCTAACCGTCGCATCCGTCAGGCTTCGCGCCTCAAAAGGTAAGCCGAATCATTACAACCGCGCGCCTCGATTCCACCTATGTTTTCTCAACGAAGAAACCCCGGGCTCGGGCGCCCGTTACGTTCCCAGGGGATCGAAGACTGGCCCTCCGAGGCTCGAACAGTCGCCCCAGGGAAATCGAGTTAGGGACAGCTAGTGGATGGGTCACGAAAACGGCCAGTATCCCGACGCCCGGAACGTCACAAGGGACATCCCATGCTGTGTCCAAGTCCCAGTAGCGAGTCGGATACGTGGAATCCCTCCGTGGGAGGCATCATGCCCTCGGGACCCATCGAAGGGACCCGACATCCACTAACTGACCCTCGGGAAATAATTGGAGTGTGCTCAGGCCACTAGCCGACCCTTAACGAATAGGGCACGGACCTCCACTTGGACCAACCCGTTTGTAGCTCACCGGAAATGCCGACTCGTGCCCCAGCGGGGAAGTCGAGCAGGACCAAACCTTTCTCTTCCCGAAAAAAGAGCGTGAAGGTCGAAATAAAAAAGACAGGGAAGGACCCGATCGATCTCCGATACGAAAACGGAGGCTCGGAAACTTGCCCTGCACCTTGGAAAGACCACCGAACGATCTCCCACACGGTGGGAGGCTCGGGGGCTCCGCTTCCAAGGAAACAACCCACCTAAATAAATCGAAAAACACCCGAGGACTAACGAACACGATTCTAAGCCTTTGAAGGGATATATCATCCCTCCAAAGCCTCGGGGGCTACACCCGGCGGGTGCGCTCGCGCGCACCCCCCGGAAAAAACAACCCACACTTTATCTTTTTTGACAGGAAGAACTAGCGTGAACCTGTGGAGGAGTCCCTTCACTCCGCCACAGGTTCGGGGGCTACTGTCGGTTACCAAAGTTAGGGGTACCCAACTTCGATGCAAAAACGCTCATTCCCAACTTGGCCTGGCCCAAGTAAGGCCAGTGGAAGCCCACGAAGGCCGCGTCTACAGAGGCCCACGACATCATTCCACTAATGACAGCCTCCTCGGGAGAGCTCGCTCCGATTCGCCCGAGCCTCCTCGGGAGAGCTCGGGAGGCGGCGTCCTCGGCGCCCAAGTCTCCGATTCGCCCGAGCCTCCTCTGGAGAGCTCGGGAGGCGGCGTCCTCGGCGCCCAAGTCTCCGATTCGCCCGAGCCTCCTCTGGAGAGCTCGGGAGAGCGGCCTCCTGGGCGCCCAAGTCTCCGATTCGCCCGAGCCTCCTCTGGAGAGCTCGGGAGAGCGGCCTCCTGGGCGCCCAAGTCTCCGATTCGCCCGAGCCTCCTCGGGAGAGCTCGGGAGGCGGCGTCCTGGGCGCCCAAGTCTCTGATTCGCCCGAGCCTCCTCGGGAGAGCTCGGGAGGCGGCCTCCTCGGCGCCCAAAACCCCGATTCGCCCGAGCCTCCTCTGGAGAGCTCGGGAGAGCGGCATCCTGGGCGCCCAAGCCTCCGATTCGCCCGAGCCTCCTCTGGAGAGCTCGGGAGAGCGGCCTCCTGGGCGCCCAAGTCTCCGATTCGCCCGAGCCTCCTCGGGAGAGCTCGGGAGGCGGCGTCCTCGGCGTCCAAGTCTCCGATTCGCCCGAGCCTCGCCCGAGCCTCCTCTGGAGAGCTCGGGAGAGCGGCCTCCTGGGCGCCCAAGTCTCCGATTCGCCCGAGCCTCCTCGGGAGAGCTCGGGAGAGCGGCCTCCTGGGCGCCCAAGTCTCCGATTCGCCCGAGCCTCCTCGGGAGAGCTCGGGAGGCGGCGTCCTCGGCGCCCAAGTCTCCGATTCGCCCGAGCCTCCTCTGGAGAGCTCGGGAGAGCGGCCTCCTGGGCGCCCAAGTCTCCTGATTCGCCCGAGCCTCCTCGGGAGAGCTCGGGAGGCGGCGTCCTCTGCGCCCAAGTCTCCGATTCGCCCGAGCCTCCTCTGGAGAGCTCGGGAGAGCGGCCTCCTGGGCGCCCAAGTCTCCGATTCGCCCGAGCCTCCTCGGGAGAGCTCGGGAGGCGGCGTCCTCGGCGCCCAAGTCTCCGATTCACCCGAGCCTCGCCCGAGCCTCCTCGGGAGAGCTCGGGAGAGCGGCCTCCACAGCGCCCAAGTCTCCGATTCGCCCGAGCCTCCTCGGGACAGCACTCCTCGGCGCCCAAGTCTCCGATTCGCCCGAGCCTCCTCGGGAGAGCTCGGGAGAGCGGCATCCTCTCCTCGGGAGAGCTCGGGAGGCGGCGTCCTCAGCGCCCAAGTCTTCGATTCGCCCGAGCCTCGCCCGAGCCTCCTTGGGAGAGCTCGGGAGAGCGGCATCCACGGCGCCAAAGTCGGCATCCAAGGCACGGGTGATGTCAGCGGAGCAATCTTGGATCACAAGAAATCTCTCTGACCACTTTACAAGCACTGTCCCGTCAGGCGAGACTCTCGACGCGACTGTGCTTTGCACGCCCCTGACGGCCATACCACCTGTCGGGATTTCCCTGTCAGCAGATTTGATGGGCCCACTACGACCGTCCTCCACGGTATGGTCTACGGTGCGCCGCCCCGTTTCGGGAAAGGCGCCCACTGCGCCGTCCACACGAAAGGACGAGCACGCCTTCAGGATCCCGAGCCTCGGGAAACAACGCCCCAAGGTGACTCACCCTCTTGTCACATCGTACGGAAGGATAGCCGGCAGGTGTGAACTCACCAAAGTCGTGCGGACCACGACGGCCATATCCAGAAGACCCAGAGAGCTGACGACATGACGTAGTCAGATGACTATTTCTACCTTGGAACTCGCGAACCAAGATAGCCATACCCATACCCCGGAGACACGGAGAAAAGGCAGCAGCTAGTCAAACGGGGAACGGCAACTCCTCACTATTTTAATAGGTAGCGTCGTAGCCGCCTTTGCCTCTCCCTTGCGGCTATAAAAGGGAGAGCAGAGACCAGCTTTAGGAGGACGACAGAAAACAATGAACGGACGGAGAAGTTCCAAGTTCTCACCCACAGCAAACGACTTGTAAACACTTAGACACTCACAAGAGACCTGGGAGCACTTCCCTCTCTCGACTAGCTTGTAACCCCTACTACAAGCACCCCGGTGCAAGGCAACACGACTCTCCTCTCCACTGGACGTAGGGCTTGCTCGGCCTGAACCAGTATAATCCCAGTGTTCCCCGCTTGCACACCATCCGTAGCCTCAACCGCAAAACACATATTTACTAGCCGGTGTTAGCCTCGCCAAAATTAGCACCGACACATGGATTCGTAAAAAAAGGCATTCAATAGGGAGAACATGGAAGATTAGAAAAGGGCATATGAAATCAAAACGATGAAGAAAAGTAGTTCTATTTTCTTAGGCATTTTAGTATCATTTAATAGGCAACAATGTCTTTCTAAATAGGCGATTTATGTATTCCAAAAAAGCAACTAGAGTGTCTTTATTCATTTCAACTGTAAATCAAGATTACCCATTTCACTGTAAATCACTCTAGATGACACCAGAATTGCCACCAGCCCACAAACAAGAACAGCTAGAGAGGCAGAGAAGGAAGAGTAACATAGGTTTTGCAAACACATCTTGCAGAGATGAGCAGCACGGCATTGTTGCTCTCCCCCGAGCTCCTCTCTGTTCCACACCAAGCTTCTCCTATCGCCAAGGGCAGGATGCTGGTGGCGGCAGTCAGGTGCAGCAATGAGCCCTCCCTGTCAATGGGACATGAAGAGGAGGGGAGAGAGAGGGAGAGGAAGGGTGTAGTAGTGGTTGGGAGTGGAGGCGTGCATTGGCTTTTGCAGCAGCTGCTGTCAGTGGCGCTCCAGTGCTTGGGATTGCAGACCGTGGTCTGGCGGCCACTCAGGGCCTGCTGGATTATGTGACTAGCAACCCTACATTCTACACTCAAGTGTCTGTAATTTCTAAAATTCCAAAGCCTAATGAATAGCATATGAACAACAGATTTTGCCTAGTATTTTTGAAGTTGGTCATGCTGGTTTAGCAGAGGCGACTCCTGCAGTTTCAAAAGAGTTCTATGGCTCTGTACAGTTGTTGTTGCCATGTTTGACACATAATTGCTACCAGAATACTAATAATTTTTTTAAAATACCATAATACTAATAACTTGCTTGGCTAATGATATTAAATTACTTGATACTAAAAGAAGAATTGCTTCTGTATAGTAATATAATAATAATAAAAAAACTATGAACTGACCCATGCCAGCAGCAAGCCATATATATGAACTAATCGGTTGCTCAAATATTAAAATTCAGTGTTCATTGCTGCATGTTTAGTAAAAGCAAATCAATCCAAAAGTTCAGAGGGTGAGATATTTTGAGAGTTCACAAAAAACAGTACCACAGTTCCTACTTGATATGATAACATATTCTTCCTCTTCATGCACATGGTTACTCCTGTTTTATATAAAAACATGTTCATTTTATACCATGGACAGTCTTAACTTCCTCAAAAAACTGATAGGCCATATGTATTATGAAAAATCTGAACAACAACTGATAGCATGTACTGGAAAAAAAACTGATAGCATTGTACTGAAAAAAACTGCATAAGTGGATGGACTTTATTGCCTAATTAAGCATAGTACTATTGCTTAACTGGTTTAGCTAAGTTGCCTACTGTTACATACGTATTCTTACTTTTTTTTTCTTGCAAGTATCAAATATGGAAGCACAATGGACTTGCTGCTGAGACACGGCTCCCTCTGAAGGTCAACCACTATGGGAGTCCATGTCGTCCTGTTTTCCCCCGTCGGCTGCACCGCATACCAAAAGCGTCCAAATCCAATTAAATAAACACGACATGAAAACGGAGATGGAGGAAATGGTGCTCAGCTTGGACATAGGAGAGGACAAACTGAAGTGATGATCACACGAGCAGTAGCGCCCTACAAGGTGATGCTGAAAAAATAGTACCGGATGACGCACTCATGATGGCATGAAAAAAAAATACATAAAAGTCATGACTGCTTAAAAAGTTACGTCATTGTATATGAAATTCAGAAGACTGACAGAAACTAAAGGAACTGCAGGCCATGTTATAGTAGCTAGCTAATGAGTGAATAAAAATGCTAGGCAAGTAATGATCACATAAGCATAGCAATTTTGGTCGACTGGACCATGTTGGTAAACTAAAAACCGAACAGAGAAACATTACCTAAAGTCCTAAACTATTAATGGACCGTTGATGTTTCTGCAGAAATGATGCTACTACTACAAAATTACCAAGCACTCACAAAGAGCTAGTAGGTCATGCAAAAGACAAATAAATCAATACAAACACCTAACAACTTCAAAGAAGCTAGGAAGAACGCTGCTACCAAATAACTACACAGAAGTTAGGAGGACATGGCAAGCTGCTGCTCAAATCTGAAGTGAACCAAACATAAATTTGACTGACAGCAGAGGACAAACTTTCTTTTTCTATGCAGCACAAAAAAGGAAACAAAAAATGTTATTGGCATTTTGTGTGCGTGTGGGGGGCAGCTAAAAGAAAAAAGCTGATATTGTTGCCTATCTAATGTTATGTTATTGCCAGTCTGAACCCTTATTATTGCCTATGAAGAGCTATATTGTAGCTAAACATACAACAATCATGATAAATAAACTGAATGTAGAACCTCATAGCTTTGATTACGCTGGCAATCTTGAAGTCCAAATTTAGTATTGCAATACACTATTCTATTGTAAAATTCACTCAAGCAACAAGTGAACCCACCTGTCTCAAACGCAGAAGCTGCAAAGATCTTCCAGGTCTTTCAGTGCATGGCATTGATACTGTAGTTTGAACAGAAATAAAAACAAGTAGAAGCATACCAGTCCTACTGCTGCTGCTTTAGTGAACACATTTCTAACTACAACCATTGACAACAAACAATTGTATTTCCGTAGTTACATTCGCAGCACTCACTTTGATCAAGGAAAGGTCATGGACCAAACCAATCAAACTCAGATTCACATTAGGATTAAAATAACATGAAGCACACAATGCCCTGATACCCACCCCGTACGAGTAGTCCACATATGATACAAGTTAGATCGAGTGGGATCAGGCGATCTGACCTGGGCATTGTACTCCTCGGCATACTGATTGGTATGGGTGAAGATGACCTTGTGGGTCTCAATGGACTTCTTCTCGGCTAGGGCCTTCTCCTTTTCTTCTCGGCGGGCGCTGCTACTCATGCTTCTGCTTGCGGAGCACCAATACCTTCGCCGCCTCGGACGACATCTGCACGGCATGGCCCAACCAAACCGCAGCTCCTCAGCTACAGATCGAAATATGAATCTAACAGAGAGGGAAGAAATGGCAGATGTGGTGTGGTTGGGCGAGATGAAGGGGGTCGCACGCGTCAGGAGATGGTACGGGGCCGGCGGATCTGAAGAGTCGCTGGCTCACTGGGAGACGAGATTAGGGAGGCATGACAACCGCGGCGGTCTCTGCCTCGGCGAGGCAGCGGTTCTCGGCCTTGTGTAACAGAACCACCTAAATCACATGGCCACAGGCACCTGTCATTGTCACTAATGACCTCTGATAGCCGCGCCCATGTCCTAAATGATCTAGAAGGTCCTGACATGCTACATTAGCGCCCGATTTCCTCCGACAGGATCCCATTGCGAAGCCATTACAGAATTACAACATTTCATAACAAATTACATCAGAGAAAAGCGCGGAAAGATTATAAGGTACTTAGATTACAAACCATTTGTCCAAATAAGATTAAAGTGCAAATATTACAGACCATAAATAAAATAAGTAGCAGCGGAACGACGATACAACATAATTAATTATTTAATGATAAGAACCTGCCCATGGGCTCAACCTTACTCCTCCTCACTTCCCTCCTGGACCACTGTCACACAGCAGGGGGCGAGGCAAACCACCGACTGTTGTATCCCTGCAACATGGGGTTAACGACCCTGAGTACTGGGGTACTCCGCAAGACTTACCCGACTAAGAAAAAGGAATGAGACTCAGGAATGCAGGCTGAGGGAGTCAAGGTAAGGCTTGAGTAAGAGTCAAAGGTTTTGCAGGAAAGCATTACTATCCTATTTCAGTATTTTACTCAATTTTATTTTAATCATGATTCATAATTCCAAATTCATTCTCATATATCATCATACTTTCAAATTCTTTAATCATTCTCAAAACACCTAGTTCCGAACCACTATTCAGTCGTAGGTCAAAGGATCAAGTCTCCATATCTGAGGAGCAACGACGATTCGAATCGATTAGTACCCAGCTGGGGATCCCTATCCACACTGCATATGTAGGACTTAAGGTTGCATATACCAACTCCGGCTACCACGGCTTTTCTACCCCTGAACCGGTCCTGCGCCACTCGAGAACACATTACTCCTCTCCTCCCCAGGCACGCCGGCCACGAGGGTACACGCTGCTCTTGCCATCTCTCCACTCCCAGCGCGTGGTTGTCGGTTCAAGTAGTAGAGCCACCGGAGTCAGAGCTTTCCGTAGTATGTGGCTAGTTGCAAAGTCTCGATCACAGCAGGCCTACAATGAACGGTCCCTAATTCTTTTCCGCCGGCGACATTGCATTGGGACTCTAACCCAATTATAATTGTCCCAACGGTTTTCAGATCTCTTTCCCACCGATGGTCAAGCATTGGGACTCTAACCCAAATTCACAACCAACGAACGGAAAACCCCCTTTCCGTTGGTTACGGTGCATTGGGGCTGCTACCCAAGTACACAATCCCCGAACGGACTTATGCCTCTTTTTACTTTCTCATGATTTATAGTTATCACATTCACATAGGTCAAAAATAGCCTTTTTTTGCAAATCTAAATTGATTAAGCAGGGCTAAGCATTTTTAAATATTTTTATTTTTAAACAGGTTTCCGGGGTATCATATATCAAGGCAGCTAATGCAACAATATAGGTGACAAACAACTCCTAACAACCTAATGCAATAATAGACTGCAAGTTATAAATACTTTATAAAACACAAGGCGGGGCTGAATGCACTGGGGCTTGCCTTGGATTGTGTACAGCGTCGGGTCGGGCTCGGTCCCGCAGATGTCGAATTCCTGGACGACTTCCGGAGTGACCTCCTCGGCAGTGGCCTCGACTTGGATCTCCTAGGTGACGGGCACTACACGTATGTAATGATGCTTGCTTAGCATGGTATGAGGAATTGGGTGAAATGCTCAAAATTAAACCATTTAGACGTTGAGTACAACTTTTCTTCACGGTAAAGTTGTAAATGTTTTACGGAAAGTAAAACAGTGTTTTCATACTTTTGTTTTATTCACCATTTTAACGGTTATAGAAAGCCGCTGCACAGCTTTACTACAACCAACAAGTGATTTCATTACTTTTGTCAAGGATCACTATGGTGAAAGATCCATGAACCCAATCAATCCAAAATCACACCAAACAACCAATCCTATTATCCAATAAACACAATATTTAATTAACAAGTGACCTAACAGTTTCCAATTGAGCCCAAACTTAACCAACAGATAGGTTCTACCCTAAAACAGTGCCACATAAATTTTCATGATTTTTGGATTATTCTGGAATTTATTAAAATTGCCCAAATTTGTATTTGTTAATTAATATGCTGATTTTTAGTTCCTACCGAAGGTGTACAAATCTTATATTTAATATTTTTATAAAATACTACATGTTCCCGAGAGCATACACAATTATTTTCATGATTTTTAACCCAACAGAAATATTCCTATGAAAATAACAAATAGCAGTACTATTCATCAAAATTAAAAATGGAAAAGCCTTTTTAATTCCCCCGGGAAAATGAAAAAGGAATTTAACCCGAACGGCCCAGCTACTCCCAGGCCGACCCATGAGGCCCAGGCACGCGGCCGCGCGCTGCTCTCCCTCTCTCGGAGACGCTGGCAGGTGGGGATCCCCTGTCAGCTCCTCCTCTCTGCTCCCGCCGCGCGCGCGCACACGAAAACCTCGCCGCCGGCGATCCCCGAAGTGAAACCAAGCGCCAAGACATGGAGCCTAGAGCCTAACGGACTACCTCTCCTACCTAACCCCTACCCTCATCGCCTCCGACGAGCTCCAGCTCGCCCATGGCGGATGCGGCGGCGCGACTACCCTGTTCCGACCGCTAGGGTACGGTAACGTCGAAAGAAAGGAGCCGTGGAGGACCAGGAGCTCACCACAGTCCCAGACCAGCAGACGGTTGAAGCAGAGGCGGAGCGGAGCGGCGAGCTTGACAACGGCGGCGGACGCAGCGGCTCGGCCTCGATGGCAAAGTCTCGTTCCGGCGATCCTAGTGAACGAAATGGAACACCGTCGCGAGCATGAGCTAGAGCATGAAACAGAGAGTCACAAACGGAAGACCGAAGGAGGAGAGGCTCACCACAGCGAGCTCGGCGCGTGAGAGATGGCTGCGGCGGCGCTCCAGTCACCCGCAGAGACGGCGACAGGTGTTCTCGGACCACAGGGCACGGACTTAAGCACAAATGGATGCACTGGGTGCGCAAGGGAGTAGGAAGATCAGCTGCTCGGGCAATTTGAAAGTGGTGGTCGGGTGTTAGCCAATTTGTCCGAGCAGTGGAGGTGGTCACCGGCGAGCCGTTCTGGAGAAGAGCGGCAGGGAGGCGACCGGGCGTCTTTAAGGTGGATTCGGGGAGGAGACAGAGGTGATCCGGGTCGGCGCGGGGTCCCCTACTAGCTCGGCGATGCCGGGGAGGGGCACACGGCCGGCCGACACGGGCGACGCCACGCGCTCGGCGCGGGCGGCTGTCGACCCTGTGCGCGAACAGAGAAGAGGAGCAGGGCACTGTAGCTCATTCAATTGCCCCCTTTCGGTTTTTTATCAATCCCACGAGATTTTGTGCACCGACAAGAAAAAGTGCAAACACAAAAGTTTCTGAACAACTTTGATTTTGGGACCATGTTCAGATTTTGAATAATTTTGAAAATATTTAAAAGGGGGTAAAACCACTATTTGAAATCCATTTCTAATCCTATTAAATTCTCTGGATTTTTCTCAATAACTTCAAAATCTTCAAACATAAAAGTTGTTCTATTTGTGGAGGTTCACAACTTTTATTAAAGAAGTTTGGTCAGATTCTTGATATTTTTTAAATTAGCATTTCAAATTTGAATTTCAAAGTAGTAATTAGGGTTTAATTTAAATTTCTATTAAGGGGCTTCAAAAACACCCAAAATAAAAGTTGTTCCATTTTAAAAGATCTACAACTTTTATTAAGGCACTATCACTAGATTCCAAGTAGATTTTGATTTAAGGTTTTGGGTCCGATTAGAGCTTAAATTCAAATCTTTCTTTTGATTCAATTTTTCTTGCCAATTACGGATTCAATTGCAACATCAATAAAATCCATAAATAAGTCACTCTAAAATCCCTAAGCTCAATCATATGCAAATGCTTAATAATAAACATGATGACATGTCATAATTAATTAGCCGTAATACCCGGGGTATTACAGAAAGACATAACCAGATACTCGTAGAGACCATATCTGGTGGTGAAGGCTATTTTGGGAATGTCCTCAGGACGGATTTTTATTTGGTGGTACCTAGATCTGAGGTCAATTTTGGAAAACACCTTGGCCCCAGCAAGTTGGTCAAAAAGTAGATCTATGCGAGGCAAAGGGTACTTGTTTTTTATGGTGACCTCATTGAGTGGACGGTAATCGACACAGAGTCTGAGGGAACTGTCCTTCTTTTTAACAAAAATAGCACGACAACCCCAGGGAGATGAACTAGGTCTGATGAAACCCTTATCCAATAGATCCTACAACTGAACCTTCAACTCTGCCTTCTTGCATCAAGACACAACCCAGACCGGTTCCAGAAGCGTCGCAGTACACGTCGAATGGCTTTTCAATGTCCGGTTGAGCTAGGACTGGGGCAGTGGTTAACAATTTCTTTAAGGTCTGAAATGCTTGCTCACACTCAGGTGACCAGATGAACTTGACCTCGTTCTTCAATAGGCTGGTAATAGGCTTGGATATTTTGGAAAAATCCAGAATAAAACGACGGTAATATCCCGCCATTCCCATAAAACTACGGACTTGATGCACTGTGGTTGGTGGTTTTCAATTCAAGATCTCTTCCACCTTGCTTGGGTCAACTGATACACCTTCGACCGATAGGATATGTCCAAGAAACGGAACTCTGTCTAGCCAAAACTCGCACTTGCTGAACTTGTCATATAGTTGATGTTCTCTCAAACGAGTAAGGACTACCCGAAGATGTTTGGCATGTTCTTCAGGGTTTTTGGAATAGACAAGGATATCGTCGATGAACACGACCACAAACTTGTTGAGCTCGGGCATGAAGACGGAATTCATGAGGTACATGAAGTAGGCAGGGGCATTGGTTAGGCCGAAAGACATAACCAGATACTCGTAGAGACCATATCTGCTAGTGAAGGCTGTTTTGGGAATATCCTCTGGACGGATTTTTATTTGGTGGTACTCAGATCTAAGGTCAATTTTTGACAACACCTTGGCCCCAGCAAGTTGGTCAAAAAGTAGATCTATGCAAGGCAAAGGGTACTTATTTTTAATAGTGACCTCATTGAGGGGACGGTAATCGACACAGAGTCTGAGGGAATTGTCCTTCTTTTTAACAAAAATAGTAGGACAACCCCAGGGGGATGAACTAGGCCTGATGAAACCCTTATCCAACAGATCCTGCAACTGAACCTTCAACTCTGCCAATTTCTTGGGCGGACATTCTATATGCTCTACGGGAAATAGGTGCTGTTCCTGGCTTCAGCACAATGGAAAATTCTACATCACGGTCAGGGGGTAAACCAGGCAATTCGTCAGGGAATACATCCGGGAATTCACAGACTACCAGAATGTTCTGCACCTCTTTAACTGCGGTTGCACATACCCTAACAACTGCTCATCTGAGGTATTGGAAGTTGGATAAGAAGTTGAGTTTGACTATTAGGCAAGTTTACCCTGATGGTTCTATTCAGCACATCTATGAGAGCTTTGTGCTGATACATCCAATTCATGCCTAATATCACATCTATATCCAGATCCTTCAGCATTATCATTGAGGTCGAGAATGTATGCCCGCCAAGTTCTATGGGCACCAAATGTACTATCTCTTTAGTACTAATGCGCCCTCCGGGCAACTGTATAAGGAAATTTTCCTCTATCTGCCCAATCGGAATATCATGCTTGACAATAAATGTACGATTGATGAATGAATGCGATGCACCAGAATTGAAAAGCGTGATAGTAGGATAACTTGCGACAGGGAACCTACCCAGCATGACGGGTTCACCTTCAGGAATGTCTCCAACTTATGTGTAGTAGACCTGTCCTGCTTTTCTCACAATTTTTCCCTTCTAGGCCTGTTGCTGGTGGCCACGGTGCTGGGTCTGCTGCTGCTGCTGCTATCCACCAGGAGCCTTCTGCGCATTTTGATTGTATTGTTTGGGGAATGGACAGTTGCGGGACCAATGTCCCATCTTACCATAGTTGTAGCAGGGTTGGTTGTAGGTTGCTTGAGGAGTGGTTACGCGAACGCCAGGGGCATGCGACTGAGTGGCACTTTGTTGGTTGGAAGTGTGAAAGGTAGCAGCAGTTCAAACTACGACCTGCTGATGGGGATACTGGGGAAGTGAGTGGTGAGTGGGATGGTAGATGATTTTCTGGCACTTCTGATGGCCTAGAAGATCCAGCTGATCCAGACTTCTTCTTTTTCTTCTCTTCTTGATGCTTGCGGTCACTTTCTTCAAAAGCAATGGCACTGTTGACAGCCCCATGATAAGTGCAGTTGAGATTATTGGACAGGCTTCGCTGAATCTTGAAGTTCAAACCCCTGACAAAGCAGTCCTTCTTTTTCTAATCGGTGTTGGTATGCTCAGGGGCATACTGCGACAGATGGTTGAACTGGCTGACATACTGCATGACTGTGGATTCCTTCTGTTGCAGAGCCAAGAACTGATCCAACTTCATCTTCATCACACCCGCAGGAATGTAATGTGCACGGAAAGCCTCGCGAAACTCTGCCCAAGTAAGTTGGTGCCCTTCCGGCTGGGCTGATTGGAGGTTTGCAAACCAAGCGCTCGCAGGGCCTCGGAGTTGTTGTGCTGCAAACAACGGCTGCTGGGTTTCTGTGCAGTGAATCAATCCAAATTTTTGCTCCATGATACGGAGCCAGTCATCTGCCTCTAGTGGCTCATCTGCTTTGGTAAACACCGGTGGACGGGTGTCTGTAAAGTCCACATAAGTTGTTTCCTCATCATGGTGGCGGCCACGGCGCCCACCACGGTCATCCCGATTTTGAGCAAGCAACGTTGTAGCGTTGGCTAAGGCGGCGATGGCATCTGCCGAGGTAGGTAGGATCGGCGGTGCTTGTGGAATGGCCCCATCCTCAGAAGTACCAGCACCAGTCGAGCAGGTGTGAACAGGCATCTATGCATAATTAAGCCAAACCAAGTCTTAGATTACTTAATTAAGTCTTAATACAGTACACACCATACATTACAATAACCAGGGTACATAACCAACACACGACATAGTTCTAAAACCATAGCTAAGGTTTTCATGGCAACACTGACATTACAATACCCTAAAGAGTGCGAATACCGACATCACTAGTCCTACTGCTAGTCTAGATGTCGTCACCCACGGTCCCGTCAGAGACGACACCGTCCTCGTCAACCTCCACCACGTGCTCCTCGACGTCCTCGTCGGCGTCCTCCTCGATGATCACCTGGAGAGGCTCATCTCCTCGTCAACGTCCTCCATGTCCTGATCCTCAGGACCAACAACCACCCCATCCTCGGGGTCCTCAACACGTGGCTGCAGGATCGGGTTAAGCTCGTTGTTGAGCCTATGCACCTCCTCGTGCAGTGTGTCATTGTAGTCCTCGATCTGCTCCATGTAGATCTTCAGCTCGTGTAGCCTCGCCCTGGTCGCGTCCTCACGTGCCCAGGTGGCGTCCCTCTGCTCGATCAGACGAGCCACAGAAGTCCGCAGTAGGTCGATCGTCGCCACGTCCTGGTAGTGCTCCCGACGAGCGGCGGCAAAGTCCTCCATCATCCTCCTCATCTCCTCCCTCATACTCTCTATCTCTTCCTGCAACTCAGCGCGGCTGCTGCGGGGGCGATGACTGCTAGAGGTCTCCCCATCGCGCGGCGCCAGCTGGTGACGCGGCACACCCCTGGGTCCCGTCATCTTGCACGCGGTCTGCTTGCAGCGTGCCATGCTGGAGAAGATAAGTTGGGATTAGTGAGGATATAATATAGGATAGGAAGAATATGTTTGATAGATCCTAACCCATAACCCATTTTAAGCAGGAAGTTATTTATCATGTGAATCATGATGCATGAATCGTACTTACGTGATTTTAAAATCAATGCAAAATAAATAACTGCATATTTAATTTTAACATAGGGCTAATAATAGCGCTATTCCATTGACTGCCACATCTATAATACAGATTAAGGCTCAATTTAAAGTTTATGATCCAAAATATTTTGAAGTTTTGCAAAGTAATACCGTAATGATTTAGCAATGGAACGCTCTGATACCAACTGTAACAGAACCGCTTAAATCACATGGCCCACAGGCACCTGTCATTGTCACTAATGACCTCTGACAGCCGGGCCCGTGTTCCAAATGATCTAGAAGGTCCTGCCGGGCTACATTAGCGCCCGATTTCCTCCGACACGATCCCATTGCGAAGCCATTACATAATTACAATATTTCATAACAAATTACATCAGAGTAAAAGCGCGGAAAGGTTATAAGGTATTTAGATTACAAACCATTTGTCCAGGTAAGATTAAGGTGCAAATATTACAGACCCTAAATAAAATAAGTAGCAGCGGAACGACGATACAACATAATTAATTATTTAATGATAAGAACCCTGCCCGTGGGTTCAACCTTACTCCTCCTCACTTCCCTCCTGTACCACTGTCACACAGCAGGGGGCGAGACAAACCTCCGACTGTTGTATCCCTGCAACATGGAGTTAACAAACCCTGAGTACTGGGGTACTCTGCAAGACTTACCCGACTAAGAAAAATGAATGAGACTCAGGAATGCATGCTGAAGGGAGTCAAGGTAAGGCTTGAGCAAGAGTCAAATGTTTTGCAGAAAAGCATTACTATCCTATTTTAATATTTTACTCAATTTTATTTTTAATCATAATCCATAGTTCCAAATTCATTCTCATATATCATCATACTTTCAAATTCTTTAATCATTCTCAAAACACCTATTTCCGAACCACTTTTCAGTTGTAGGTCAAAGGATCAAGTCTCCATATCCGAGGAGCAACGACGATTCGAATCGATTAATACCCAGCTGGGGATCCCTATCCACACTGCATATATAGCACTTAAGCTTGCATATACCAACTCCGGCTACCACGGCTTTTCTACCCCTGAACCGGTCCTGCGCCACCCGAGAACACAGTACTCCTCTCCTCTCCTAGGCACGCCGGCCACGAGGGTACATGCTGTTCTCGCCATCTCTCCATTCCCAGTGCGTGGTTGTCGGTTCAAGTAGTAGAGCCACCAAAGTCAGAGCTTTCCGTAGTATGTGGCTAGTTGTAAAGCCCCGATCACAGCAGGCCTACAATGAACGGTTCCTAATTCTTTTCCGCCAGCGACATTGCATTGGGACTCTAACCCAAATACAATTGTCCCAACGGTTTTCAAATCCCTTTCCCACCGATGGTCAAGCATTGGGACTCTAACCCAAATTCACAACCAACGAACAGAAAACCCCTTTCCGTCGGTTACGATGCATTGAGGCTGCTATCCAAGTACACAATCCCCGAACGGACTCATGTCCCTTTCTCCTTTCTCATGATTCATAGTTATCACATTCACATAGGTCAAAATAGTCTTTTTATGCAAATCTAAACTCAAGTTATAAATATTTTATAAAACACAAGGCGGGGCTAAATGCACCTGGGGCTTGTCTTGGATTGCGTACAGCGTCAGGTCGGGCTCGGTTCTGCAGATGTTGAATCCCTAGACGACCTCCAGAGTGACCTCCTCGGTAGTGGCCTCGACTTGGACTTCCTCGGTGACGGGCACTACACGTATGCAATGATGCATGCTTAGCATGGTATGAAGATAACGAATGAAATGCTTAAAAGTAGACCATTTAGACCTTGAGTACAACTTTTCTTCACGGTAAAGTTGTAAGCGTTTTACAGAAAGCAAAACGGTGTTTTCATATTTTATTTTATCGACCTTTTAATAGTCATAGAAAGCCGCTGCACAGCTTTACTATAACTAACAAGTGACATCACTACTTTTGTCAAGGATCAACATGGTGAAAGATCCATGAACCCAATCAATCCAAAAATCACACACACTACAGGGATTATTCACTTAAATCAATTTTATTAACCAATTAACCCAATATTTAATTAACAAGTGATCAAACAGTTTCTAATTGAGTCCAAACTTAACCAACAGATAGATTTTATCCTAAAATAGTGCCATATAAATTTTTATGATTTATGGACTAATCTGGAATTTATTAAAATTGCCCAAAGTTGCATTTACTAATTAATATGCTGATTTTTAATTCCTACAGAAAGTGTCCAAACCCTATATTTAATATTTTTATAAAATACTACATGCTCCAGAGAGTACTCACAATTATTTTCATGATTTTTAGTTCAACAAAAATATTCTTATTAAAATAACAAATAGCAGTACTATTCATTCTAATTTATATTAGAAAAGCCACTGAAATTCGCAACAAAATAAGGAAAACGATTTCGGCCCGAGACGGCCCAACAACAGCAGGCCGGCCCAGCTCTCGCCCGCATGCGCACCCTCTCTCAGGGACGCTGACAGGTGGGACCCCCCTGTCAGCTCCCTCTTCTTCTTCCCGCACACGCGGCGGTGAAAGCCCATGTTTGGTTTTGGGTAATTGATGAAACCTAGTTTGCTAACGATTGCTCTAAGTGTTTCATGAGAATTGATTAGCAAATGGCAAGATGGAGCAAAGGACCGGGTTGGTGGAGGCCACAAGTGAAGGGCAATGACGGCATCCATACAAATGGTATAAGTCCATCATCAAAAGGAGTCCACAAGCTTCATCAAGAGATGGTGAAAAAGCTAGGAGCTCAAGTCAAAGGTATAATCCATAGGAGCTCTTTTACTTTTGGTGATCAAGACTCCATAGAGGGAGTGATCACATTTAGGATAAATAGCCGTACTATCAAGAGGGGCGAAATCATTGATGAAATACGGTTATCAAGTGCCACTAGGTGTTCATGATCATTGCATTGCATATAGATGCTAGTGACACTAACAAACCCTTGGAAAACTCTTTTGAAAAGGCTAACACACGTGCACAAGGTGTAGAACACTTGGTGTTAGCACATGGGAACAAATGGTGAAAGGTTTGAGTGAAAATCCTGAGAAAACAGATCGTCGGACCCATGTCTTCGGTCCGACGGCTAACACTGCTGAGAGCGTCGGACGCTCAGTTCCTGAGCGTCGAACCATTAGCCGAAGCGTCCGACGGTGCAGATCGTGCGAGAGATGACACGTGGTGAGTTTTGAGAACGTCGGACTCTCGGCGTTAGTCCGACGGTGAGCGTCGGACCAACGTCCGACGATTTTCAGCGCTCGGGGAGCTCTCTGGAAGCGTCGGACTGCTGCGCTCGTTAGTCCGACGGCTCCGTCTGGCTGAGTGCGATGGTGGTCAGCTGAGGGCGTCGGACCGTATGGTTTAGTCCGACGTTCATCAGTCCGACGGTTCGTTTAGCGCGGGAAGTTAGCCGTTGTGATCCAACGTTCGACTTCAAACGGCTAGTGACACGTGGCGTTCATCCAGGGCGTCGGACCGTGCGGTATAGTCCGACGGTGTGGACGTCGGACAGTCCGACGGTACGCAGTGAAGTCTAAACGGCTATTTTCTTGTGTGTGGCTTATAAATAGTCACTTGGCTGGTTTGAGGAGTAGCTCTTGACACTCCTGGACATCATAGCATACTTGTGAGCCTTCCCACTCCACTCTCACTCATCCTACTTGATTGTGATCATCATTTGGTGAGTTTGGAGAGTATCAAGTGCATTGCATTGATAGAGAGCATCTAGAGGCACTTGGTAGCGGTGATTCGCAGTGGTTTCTCTCATTACTCTTGGAGTTTGCCGACTCCTAGATGGCTTGGAGCTGCGAGGATCGTTGAGAGAAGTTAGTGATTGTCTCCGCTTCCGATCAAGGTACTGTGAAGGGTTCTTGAGCCTATCCCCGCGGGAGATCGCGAAAGGCATCTTTAGTGGATTGCTCGTAGCTTGGTGGATCCCCATCTTGTGTTGGTTGTGCAGCACCCTTGAGAAGGGTTTGGCGTGTGATGCCAATTAGCGCGTGAACCTCCAAGTGGGTGTATCGCTACAACGAGGACTAGCTTGCCGGCAAGCAAGTGAACCTCGGTAAAAAATCTTGTGTCATCTCTCTACCAAGGATTTTCCTTGTATTTGATTGATTGGTTATATTAGACTTCATATCTTCTCTACACCGGGGGTATTGAAATCACCTTTACTCTTTACTTTTGTGTACTTACTCTCTTGTGTAGTTTGTTAGTTAGTTGCTCACTTAGGAGTAGTGTATAGTAGTGACATAGCCTTTGAGTGTGAACTAGTGATCATAGTGTAGTATACTTGTCTAGGTGGCTTGCATAGCATAGTTTAGAGCTAGTGCTTTGCAAAGCTTGCTATTGTTACTAATCGGCTTGTTAAGTGTTGTTTGTAGATTTTTATAGGCTATTCACCCCCCTCTAGCCATTTAGGACCTTTCAGGCGGCCCGCCGCGGATCTCGCCGCCGGCGGCTCTAGCAACGAAGCCGAGCGTGCCAACGTGAACCCCAGAGTCAGGCGAACACCCTAGCTAGGTTAGCCCCTACCCATGCGCCTCCGACGAGCCTTGACTCGCCCATGGCGGATGCAGCGGCACGGTGACCCTATTCCGGCCGCGGGGGTGCGGTAGAGTTAAAGGAAAAGAGCCGGGGAAGACCAGGAGCTCATCATGGTCCTAGACCGATGGCTGGCTGAGGCTGAGACGGAGCAGGGCGGTGAGCTTGACGACAGCGGCGGATGCAGCGGCTCGGCCTCGACGGCGAAGTCCCGTTTCGGTGATCCTAGGGGACGAAATGAAAAACCGTCGCGAGCATGAGCCGAAGCATGAAACAGAGAGTCACAAACGGGAGGCCGAAAGGAGGAGAGGCTCACCACAGTAATCTAGACGTGTGAGGGATGGCTACGGCGGCGCTCCGGCCGGACCCGAGGACGACGACAGGCGTTCCCGGACAAACAGGGCACGAACTTAAGCACAAATTGATGCACTGGGTGCGCAAGGGAGTAGGAAGATTAGCTGCTCGGGCAATTTGGAAGTGGTGGTCGGGTGCTAGCCAATTTGGCCAGGCAGCGAAGGTGGTCGCCGGCGAGCCGAGATGGAGAAGAGCAGGCAGGGAGGCGATCGGGTGCCTTTAAGGTGGATTTGGGGAGGGGACAGAGGTGAACCGAGGCGGCGTGGGGTCCCCTACTAGCTCAGCTACGGCGGGGGGACACACGGCCGGCCGGCACGGGAGGCGCCGCGCGCTCGGCGTGGGTGGCTGCCGGCCCTGTGCGCGAACAGAGGAGAGGAGGCAGGCTACTGTAGCCATTTGAATGCCCTCAAATCGGTTTTTGGCTCAATTCACTTCATTCTGTGCATCAACTCAAAAAAGTGCAAATATCCAAGTTGTAGGATTTCAAATTCTGAACGACATTGGTTTTGGGGCCAAATCCAAATTTTGAATAATTTTGAAAATATTTGAAAGGGGGTAAAACTACTATTTGAAATCAATTTCTAATCCTGTTAAATTCTCTGGATTTTTCTCAATAACTTTAAAATATTCAAAAATAAAAGTTGTTCTATTTGTGGAGCTTTACAACTTTCATTAAAGAAGTTTAGTCAGATTCTTAATATTTTTCAAATTAGCATTTCAAATTTGAATTTCAAAGTAGTAATTAGGGTTTAATTTAAATTTCTATTAAAGGACTTCAAAAACACCCAAAATAAAAGTTGTTCCATTTTAAAAGATCTAAAATTTTATTAAGACACCATCACTAGATTCCAAGTAGATTTTGATTTAGGGTTTTAGGTCCGATTAGGGCTTAAATTCAGATTTTTCTTTTGATTTAATTTTACTTGCCAATTAGGGATTCAATTGCAATACCAATAAAATTCATAAATAAGTCACTCTAAAATCCCTAAGCACAATCATATGCAAATGCTTAATAATAAACATGATGACATGGCATAATTAATTAGCCGTAATATACGGAGTATTACACCTTGCGCGCCGCGGCCTCGGTTCGCTTCTCGACGCCCTTCCCCCGGTGGCGTGACTGCTCCTCCTTGGTATGCTCCTGGCGGCTGGCCTCCGCGGCGGAGCAGCGCTGGCAAGCCGCCTCCGCCTTGGAGTTCACGCCATCCTCTTCAGAATCACTGGCCCCCTCGTGCGGCGATTGGCGGCAAGGTGTGGAGCTGGTGTGGCAGCTGGATGGGCAAATCCTCTACCAATCATCCCCTACGAGCACAATCTGGACTCCCCTCCAAGTAAAAATCACCTAGGATCGAATGAGCTATGGAGGAATCTTCGAGGAAAGGAAGAGAGAGAAAACATGGAGGGTGAACTGAGAAATAGAGAGAGGGAACTAGAAGGGAACAAGCGCGGTGGCTCTTTTCTCTGGCTATAGACGCGTCGGTACTCGGTAGTAGCCGGCCATGCCAAACGATTAAAATACGGCCGGTCGGAATATAGTCTTTACCAAACAATATATAGGTCCGTGGAAGCATGGTATATGGCCTCTCTTCGGATTACCCTCATATGTTCAAGGTTAAACACTCGGGATTTTTCCTCGCATTTGGAGCTGGTTTTAAGGTTTGGATTAGGTTTTAATTCCATTCTTTCCTTTTTCTTCCTCGCGAATCGGTTATGTTTGTTTCAGATTATGATCAGGTCAACATTCCTCAGCTGGATTTGAAGCAACAAGTAGCTAGAGGACCTAAGGGGAATTGAATCCAGGGGCGACGGTTTTCCACCCGCTGATTTGAGCCAACTTTTCGGTATTTTATCCATTCACCTGCTCTTTACTAGTACAAAATTCTCTCTAGGACGCCGATTGGCAATTGGATCTGATGCTGGCGTATTCTTGAGTGCACGCTTATGCATCAGCTTAACCCAAGTGCCGGTATCTGTTTGGTTATCTCTATCAGTCTATATTCAGTTTTTTCGGTCCAATTTGGTCGTGTTTGGTTACCTGCAAGTATTCTTTTGGCACACTTGTACAACACTCAAAACTAACTTTATGCGGTATTCGCTAATATGTCAGATTTAGTTGTATGAGCAATGCAAATTTTGCACAAGTCAATAAACAACACTAAAAATAAAATGTTCTCACATTCCTTAGCTCGAATAGAAATACGTGACCTCTGTTGGAATATGAAGAAGACAAGCATGCATAACAAAATATTAATAATCAAATATAATCGTACCTAACTTGGTTTGTTTGTGTAGCACAATTAAACACTAAGACACTACATGCATAATAAAGGTAGGTTCTCAAATTGTGATGAACCTACCTTTGTGATGACCACAATGAGTTTTTATTCGACACACTGTTGCTTGTCAATTTGATGTGTTCCCCTCGTGGACCATGATAAAGTATTAGTTGACGAGACAAACTATCGTCACCTTGTAATTCTATTTTGGACATAAAAATGACTACCCTTAGTCTCGAATTATAGATTATTACTATACAATATATGTCTAAATACATAATAAAAATAATATATCTAAAGATACTAAAACGATCTCTAAGGCCTTGTTTGGCATACCTCAGCTTCACAAGTGAAACTATTTTTTTAGAAAATGGTTTTATGAGCAATTTTGTTGGTGAAGTTGAGTCGTTTTGGAAATGTTGTTTGGGTAAATAACTTTACCAACACCTTCGTACATGGTGGGGAAAGAGAAATGAGGTAGAGAATCTGGGAGAAGCTACTTTTTTCGGTTTCATAAAGTTCATCTTTTGGTGTGAGAGAAAAAAAATAGATTCATCTATAAAACTATTTTAAAAAAAGTGTTTGGTAAAAAAAATAGCTCATAGCACCTTGTCATCGTCGTCGATAGTGTATATAATATACAGTAGGCCTTAAATCGCGCAGCTTGTCATCGCAGCGGTGTTCTTATTTTATTGGCACGTCAACACGTGCATGCGGTCAATACTCAATACTCTACACTACTTATTATACTTTTTAATAACGTACGCATATCATCCAAATGACCAAATCCCAGTTTGGGAGCGCGCGCGCTTGCACTTGTGCGGCTAGGCAGAGGTGCCTTGCTTCGAGCGCAACCGCAAACTAGCCGGAACCGGAAGAAACAAGGGAAATAGCCCGTTTACATCCCAGTTACAATTACAATTCTATACTGTAGTATATTCATTTGTATTTAACAACTTTTATCCAATCATGATCCTAAGTAGGCTTAAAAGATTCGTCTCGTGATGTACATGCAAAAAGTACAAACATATAAATATTTTATCTATATTTAATACTTTATGTATATGCCACAACGTTGATGTGACTAGTTATAATTGCAATTTACGGTGAATCTAAACGGGGCCATCCATGCCTGCAACCGCAGGCGGTCCATCGTGCCGCCCATCAGTTAGGAACTGAGCAACCAGTACAACCGGATAAACACACAGGAGGACTGTTAGGTCCTGTTTGAATCCCACCCTCTAAATTTTATAGATCTAAATTTTAGAGCTAAATCTCTAAATAGATAGTCGATCTAAAGTTAGCTCTAAACTTTAGTTTAACTCACATTAGAGTATTAGACCTTAAAACTAAGCTAAAGTGCTATAAAATTTTGAGGTCTAAAATTTAGAGGAGAGAATCTAAACAAGCCCTTAGTTTCATAGTTTATCCAATAGCTATCTATTATTACTCCACTCCAATATACATGTCAAAGATCATGTGAGCTGTACGCGTCATATTGTTATGCGTGTGCGCTAATATAAATGTACAATGATCGATATGCATCATGTTGTGATCACGAAATATTTGACTTACCAACGAAAACACAATACCATTAAATTTTAAAATATATTTACGGGAGAGTCAAACCAACCGCTAGGCTACACGTGCCCTTTCGTAGCGCACATCTCTTACTACTCACTCGTATCCATTAATCAACATGTCAGCGCTAAGCATGCATGTGTCTCATTTACAAATTAAACTTAAAAACCAACCGTGCCTTGTGCAGTATATTATACAGTTCCAGTGTTCCACCACTTGCTTATACCTCCATCCCTTGCTTAACGTGGGTATGGGTTGACACATCAGCAATTAATGATTCGTTGTTATGGAATGGGACTAGAGTTTTAAATTGTAGGCTATAACATTAGCGAAGATATACGTTCAACTGCTATATTCGCTATATAGTATTGTTATAGCCCATTATTTAGCCTTCTTTCGTATGGAGTCTGACGACTCCAGCTCTTAAAGAGCCGCTGGCTTTGTGAGAGAAGAGAGGAGAGAGAGAAAAAAGAAATGCCGTGAACAATACTCAATATCGTGTGTGTAGGCCGACCGGCTACCTCTCCGTCCACAGGTTTCATCACAATATACTTTCTCCATCCCAACTGTAAGTCATTTTAAAAATTTTAGAAAGTTAAAGTATTTTAACTTTGATCAAGTTTATATAATAAGATAATTATATTTATAATATCAACTAAATATGTAGATTCTTTATTAAATATAGTTTTAGTACACTTATTTAGTGTCATGAATCTTCGTATTTTTTAAAAATTTTTGTGAAACTTTAGATAGTTTTAACTCTCTAAATTCTAGAATGACTTGCAATTTAAAAATGGACGAAGCATGACTCAAAGTCTTTTCTCTCTACGTCTAAAAAATGGGGAAATAATCTGTCTCTAGAATGGCGATGCTTTAGCCTGCATGTATATATATATAAAGTTTAAACACGCGCCTTGTTTCTTGGCTTTGGAGCCAATAAACTCCAGAGACACGATAGCTTCGTCTCGGTGACAATGCTTTAACAATCCAAGGCATGAACACGAAGCTAACCATACGTCCACACGTCGTCCATACCTGCACCTTCCTTAATTTTCTGTCCGTAGGCAAACATGCAAGGCCAAGCAGTAGGTAAAGTAGCACGTCAAAAAATACGCTACAGCCTTACGAAAATATTGAGGTTTTTTGGGATTTGTTTTTTGAAAATACTGGCGTACAAATATATAGTCGTCTGAATATCTGGTCTATGTTCCCTGTTTCCAGCACTCAGGCCCCATTTAAATACTTAGAATTAAATTTATTATAAGAATCATAATTTACACATATATTAATTGACTTATATATAGATATATTTGTGTATTATTATTGGCTCTATAAGATAGATACTTATGTATTATATTTTTGCCGTGTGGGAGTGAGTTGAAGAGGGTGCGATAAATTATAAAGTAGGAATATATCATGGTGATCTATAGAATCAAATTTCATCTCACACCCTACGAATTTGAGGTAGGCTAATATGTAAACTTTGAAAACTGGTGGAATATCATATTATAAGTGAAATAGCTTAAGTTGCTAAGTACTCTTTCTATTTTAAATTATAAGCCATTTCAAGAATCTTGGAGAGACAAAACATCTCAAGTTTGAATGAAAATAGAAAATATAAAGATTTATGAAACCAGATAAGTGTACTGTGAAAATATATTTGATGAAGAATCTAATGATGTTTAGTTGATATTGTAAATATTATTTATTATATAAATTTAGTTAAAGTTGAGATGTTTTAACTCTCTAAGATTTTTAAAATGACTTACAATTTGAAATGGACGAAGTAGATTTAATTTCTCTTTTTCACAAAAAAAAAGATTTTAATTTCTCTAGATGAAAGGATTCAAAGGGTCCTGATTCTCTCTGCTAAGCTATCCTGCGAATTACAGAGACTTGAACAAGCATCCGTATGCTGTGGGTGAAAGGACCGTATAGGCTAGAGGGGGGTGAATAGCCTATTAAAAATTGTAACAAAATACTAGACTACACGTTAGTAGATAAGCAAGCGAGACAAAGCGTTAGCTCTAGACTATTCTATGCAAGCCACCTAACACGATATACTACTCACAAATATAAGCATTCAACACGTAAGAAACCAACTCCTCCGTTCCTAAGGAGATGTCACCTAAATAAGTAGTAAGTGCAGGGAAGAAAGATGAAGTGGATTATACCAATGGACTTGATTGAAGTGAAGTCCGCACGCCGTGAAGACCAATCACCGGGAAATATCCAATATGAAAACCAAGAGATCAAACCCAATAGAATACCGGAAAGACAAAAGTCCACTCGATGGTGGAGAACACAAAGAACACTCGATTTTTTACCGAGGTTCACGTGATCGCCGTCACGCTACTCCTCGTTGTGGCACCGGTCTTCCTTGATGGATTGCGAGCTAGGCTTCACACGCCAATCCCTCACCGAGAGCCGCTCACCAACACAAGAGAAGTGGCTATCAACCACGAGCAATCTACTATAGTTGATTTTGGCACTCCGTCGAGGATAACCACAAAACCTCTCACAATCAATCACCTCGATGTGGGCTTGAACAAACACCAATCAACCTCACACCGGAATCACCTCCAAACCGCTAGGGACACGGCAATGTCCCAACAGAATAAGAACTCAGCCTTGGCTTGCTCTCAAGTGCTCTAGAATACAAATCACTAAGCAATGATGCACTTGAGGATCACTCAACTCAAATGGATGAACAAGAGATGATCAAATGAGTGAGTGGGAGGCTTAGGATGCTCACAAAGAGTATGCAAATGATTCAAGAGTGCAAGAGTTGTCACCAAGTGACCAGAGAAGGAGTATAAATACCCCTAAGTGCAATCCTAGCCGTTACCCACTGAAAAACAGCCGTTAACATGTTTTTCGGGGGCGTCGGACTGGTTCCGTCGGACCAATCCTTCGCGTTCGACGCTCGGACGGCTGTCACGTGTCAGCTCTCGTTCAACCTCAGCTGCTGGATCGCAACGGCTACTATTCATGCTCAACTGCGGACCGTCGGACTGGGGGCGTCGGACTAAAACTCTCGGTCCGACGCCCTGTTCCCAGTACACTGCGCGCGTACCGTCAGACGTTCGCGGAGGGGTCATCGGACTAACGCACTCGAGAGTCCGACGTTTCCAGAGAGGTACAGAAACGCTAAAACTTCATCGGACTTCGTCCGACGCTTGACGTCGGACTAAGGTCCAGCGTCCGATGCTCTTAGATTGCGCCACGCGTCACACCTCGCTGCTCGGCATCGTCGGACTGGAGTGGGCAATGGTCCGACGCTTGTTTACTGAGCGTCCGACGCTCGCCATTGGCTAGAACTAGGGTTAGGCGTCGAACTTTGGACAATAGTCCGATGCTCATTTCTCAGCGTTTTTCAAGTCTAATTTCACACCCCTTGCTTCTATGTGCTAACACTCAAGATCTCCAACACTTGTGCACAGTGTGTTAGCCTTTTCAAAACATTTTCCAAGGGTTTTTTTAACTTTGATCTCTAGGTTGGTTAGATCAATGCACATGAGATGCAACTTAGAGCATTTGAAAATAATCCAACACTCGTTCTCCCCTTAATAGTCGGCTATCTATTCTAAATGTGATCACACCCTCCAGGTATCTTGATCACTTAAAGAAAAGCCTATTTGAGGTTATACCTTTGCCTCCATGCCTTTGCTTAACACTTGATCACCTCACTTCTTGTTCACTTGATCCATGGTAGAGCCATCTTAATCAACATAGTCTCCTAGGCTCCACACTCCATGGTTTGACCAACCTAAACCCTTGCCATCACTAGCAATCTAGGTTAGCCCTTAGGATGTCATTAATTATCAAAACCAAACTAGGGCTTTCAGTGGGTGCCTTACTAGTTACCCTTAGGCTGTCTCCAATGGTGGAGACTCAAACTGGAGACGCATTCAGCGATTTGGATCACGCACAGGGGAAGAATCGAGCACCTAAATCACCGCCTCTCCAACAGCCCTGACCCAAATTCTCCTTCTCTCCCCCAGCGCTACCCCGCTCCTCCGACGCGCCGCCGCTGCACGCCGCTCGCTCCTCGGCGCGCCACCTGCTCCCTGCGCCGCCAACTCCCTGCCACGGCCAGCCCTCACTGCACCGCGTCCGCGAGAGTGAGGGAGAGGAGCTCGGCCACCCACGCGACCGCCGGAGAGGAGGTGGAGCGCGAGGAGGCGGTGCCAGCGGAGGCCTGGTCGAGGCACACGGTGGCGCGGACGGGGCGGCACTTTGGCCGGCGGCGCTCCTTCCCAGCGCCCTCGCCTCGCCGACGTCGATCTGCCCCGGGCTCGCCGCGGTCCCGCCTCGATGCGCCGGCCATGGACCCGCCGCGGGCCTTCGCTGACGCGCCGGCGGCTTCCTGCCGTGGGCTCGCTACAGATCCGCCTTCCCGGCCACGGATCCGCCTCGCCGCATCGTGGGCCCACCACTTCGAATTGCGTCGAGGAGAGAGGAGACCGATTTCTGCGTCTCCCCTCGCGCGGTTGGCAAAATGCGTGGCTTGTTTACATCTGCTGTTGGAGGGTGAGTTTGGAGATGCAAAGCACTATGTACGACACATTTTAGGTATAGGTCACGGTTTGCCTCACCTGTTAGAGACAGTCTTAGATTGACTCGATTGGCTACACAACGACACTGCTGGCGCTTGGGCATGGTGTACTGCATCGTGTAGTTCGTTTTTTAAGGGAACATCATCGTGTAGCTCTAGTTCATAATTGCGGCAGCAGCTCTACAGCTGCCGCCGAAATAAACCACAGTGAGCAAACCTTTTATAACAAACTCACTGCTACACAAATAATTTATACTAACACCTCTTTTTTAAGGTTGTTCAATCTAGAGGCATACCTACAAATCCATCTGTAGGCTGTCTCTATAAATGGCTCTATTTGTAGGGGTGGTCCTACAAAGCCAATTTCTAGGGACCACTAGATATAGAGACATCCATACGAATAGACGCCAAATTATAAAAATTAAGTATTAAAATTTAAATTTTCAAACAACCTCAAATGGAGAAATAACCAAAATAAAAGTTGTAATATCGAAAAGTTATGCAACTTTGATGTTTACAACTTTCCAAATTGAAATTATTATAGTTTCAAAATGCTACTTGAAATTCTAAATTTTTACTTTCAAGATGTTGAAGAACACAACATTGATTTCTCTTTTTAATTTTTGGTTAAAACTTGTAACTAGTCTTTCTTCGTTAAATTATGAATTTCAAAGAAATAACAACTTAAAACTAAAAATTTTGAGTAGTAAATGATTTCATCTGAAAAAGTTATGGATATAAAAGTTGTAGAACCTATCAAAATCTATAACTTTTATTTTGATCATTTATTCATCCGGCGAAGTATAAATATAACTTTGTCGTATGAATAAATGACTAAAATAGAAGTTATAGATCTCGAGAAGTTATAGAATTTTGTAGTTGACAACTTTTTTATTTGAATTCATTTGGTTAAGGATTTGCCCATTTGAATTAAAAAAGTCAAAATTTATTTTTTTTGAAATGACCTTAAATAGAGAAAATCCAAAAATTAAAAGTTGTAGATCTCAAAAGGTTATGCAACTTTATAGTTGGTAACTTTTTTATTGAAATCATCTAGTTGAGAATACTTATGTCTAAATTTTCAAAATTTAAAATTCAAAATTTTGAAATGGCTTTGAATAGAGAAATACTCTAAACAGAAGTTGTATATCTTAAAAAACTATACAACTTTTTTGTTGATCACTTTTTCATTTGAATTTATTTAGGCCCTCAAGCATTTATTTTTCTATCTGTTCATTATAATATGTGAGTAAAGAATGTCTAATATGGACATAAGTGACAGCGGGGTAAAGTGATTAGAGGAGGGAATATGTGAGAGCGAGGTTATGGTTCTGGTTCCCAAGGCTGGCAAACAGTAAACGCTCATTTTTCACATGAAAAAACACGTGACCTCATTTTTCCGTGTATGTGGCTGATCGGTGGAGGCCTCTCCGGATTAAAATATTTGAATTTTTAGCCTAATTAATCTATAATTTAACAATGTGATGCAACAATAAACATGTGCTAATAAAATAGATTAATTAGGCTCAATAAATTTGTCTAGTAGTTTACGAACAGAAAATGGTATTTTATTTTATTAGAATTTGAATGACTTATACGACACTCCTTATAATATCCGATTGGACACCATTAAAACTTTACGTCCTGAAACTAAATAAGGCACTGAATCCCTCATCAGCGAGCGATATCCCTTCCAAGATCACTGAAGCGTAGAAGATTTGAGAGACAAGAAAAGGTCACAGCTGCAGTAGCTACTACTTATTTCTGCAGGCGAACACCCTTACTAGAGTAGAAGTATTTAGATTTTCTTCTTCAAAATATAGATCTGTTTGGTAATGTCTACATTAACGCAAACGTAATAAAAAATGGTTCATCCACATTGGCAGCCGATAACCATTAACGTTTGCAGTAACCATTAACAGTCATCATCCCTTTTTGAGCACCGCTGCATTATCATTCTTTAGCTCTTTTTCCCTCCAAATATCCATCGAGAAAGTGATGTTGGTCGTGAGGTGTCAATATGTTCAAATTTCTTCATCGGGAATGATGAATCCTGTGGCTTGAAATCCCTTGTCTTCACCAACTCTTTCTAAACCTATAACAACTTACCTAAGAAGGACGTTGTAGGAACCTAGATTTAGATAGCAACAACGGGGAGCAGATAGTCTAGAGCTAGCCAAAAGATTCCATAATCTCTTGTTCGTATGGATTTTGAGCCCCTCCTGATGTTCACTATTAACTTTGGATAGAGCCACACGGGTCGGCTTTTGTGCCAACGGGACAACCAATGATCCCTACTAACCCTCAGACCTAGACGCTAAGGTTGAGTCAGTAGTCACAGGGGATCTAACCATGGCAGTGGTGGGGCAGCTCTAGTGCCACCGCCCGCTCTCTTGGACCATGGCACCAGATTCTTCTAACAAGTTATGAAAGGCACACATGGGTGTGGCCGCCTTTAGAGAAGCGGAGGAGTCCTTATCACCAAAGAACACCAAAGGTTGTAGCTCGTACACCGCCTCTATTGCTTTATTGCTGTCAGTTCTGCTGGAGTGGACACTTCCTTCTTCAATTATGGCAAGGGCAAAGCCATATGCCCAAAAATTTACAAATATTAACACGTAGTCAAAATTTATGCAAAAGGACACAATAACTTGCACCAATAGATTTGTATTTAAAGTGTCTTTTAGTTGTTGTCAATTAGTTAACAACACAAGTAATGGTCAAAATTATTTCCTAGTAAGAACACATCTTGCCAACATCTTGCATTTCTGGTCCTTATCTGATGAGGATATTTAATGCTAGCTTCATCTCCATAGTAATCAAAAGTTGACTAGTACAATTATGCTCAGATGGCCAGCTAGTTTTTTTTCCCCGGAAAGATGGTCAACTATTTTGAGCATAAAAAAGCCTAAGTAATCGTATGACCTCGTTTTACCATGGGGGATTTTTCGTTTCCTACAAGAATTTAAGGTTTTGATGAATTCGCACCATTCTAAACATGTTTCACTAAGATAAGAAACAAATCATGGTTATATCTTAAGGAAAGTTTTTGACTCTTCGGGTATATGTAGAAGTGGTTCTTGTTAACTCTTCAATAAAATCTTTGTTAAAAAAACCTCTCCATTAAAATCTCATTATATTTTAACCATTTAGTTGGGCTCTACAAAATTCGTTATGAGTAAAGGTTTCTTTAGAATACCAACTAAACTTTATCTAGCTAAATTTAGCTGGTAGGAATCTAAACGGCTTAGATAAAAGACCAGCTAAATTTAGTTACGTCTATAAGCTGGAGGATCCAAAGACCCCGACTAAAGCTTAGTTAAGAGAACTTTTAGCTTACTATAGTTTAGCTTTAAAATTTTAGCTACCTGATTTCAAACAGTTCGAAGCGGACAGCAGAAGTATATCAAGAGAAGGCTGAGGTCATTTTCTGAAACACACGAATAGATTTCCCTTTTATTACCCCACGAATTCGTGCTGGGCTAATCGGCACTGTATATACGTGCTAATCGCCTGGTCGTACCTTTTTTATGATGATGAGTCCAGTACTACTGTTTATAATTAATATAGTTGTGCATTTGCGTGGGCCGGCCCACCGTGCTCGCCTCCTCTTCATCCTCATATATTGCTCTCGCGTTGCGCTTCCTCTTTCGTCGGCTCAGCTCCCGCTCGGACGCGTTGCGGGCGCCTTTCCCCAGAGATTCCAAAGCCAACCCCAAAATCCATCCATCCAGCACTCGAGCGCGTCTCCTCTCCGAGCATTGGACTGTTCCGGGAGCCGCGCTGGAAAGCGGCTTCTGATTGGGCCGGCGATGAGGGGCGGCGCCGCCCCGGGCCACCAGCGATGGAGCGGCTCGGCGGGGACGACGCCGCGGTCGCTCAGCACCGGCTCCTCGCCGCGGGCCTCCGAACGCAGCTCCGACGACGGGGAGGAGCTGGTCGAGGTCACGCTCGACCTGCAGGAGGACGACACCATCATTCTGCGGAGCGTCGAGCCGGCCGCCGCGGGGGCCGCCACCGCGCTGCCGCTGGGCGCTCGCGGGGACCATGCGGGCGGCGCGTCGTCGTCGTCGCGGTCCCGGTCGCCGTCGATCAGGCGGACCTCGTCGCACCGGCTGATGCAGTTCTCTCAGGAGCTCAAGGCGGAGGCCATGTCCATCGCGCGCCAGTTCTCGCATGACCTCACCAAGCGCTTCGGCCGCACCCAGAGCCGCACGGAAGGGCAGGGGCATCAGCAGCAGCCGTCGTCAGGCCTCGAGTTGGCCCTCGCTGCCCGCAACGCGCGGCGGCAACGCGCGCAGCTCGAACGCACGAGCTCCGGCGCGCGCAAGGCGCTCCGCGGCCTCCGCTTCATCAGCAGCAACAAGGCTAACAACGCCTGGATGGAGGTGCAGGCCAACTTCGACCGCCTCGCCTGCGACGGTTTCCTCTCCCGCTCCGACTTCGCGGAATGCATTGGTACCACCACGCCGCGCTGCCTCCCCTCGACTTTCTCCTCCATTTCCCTTCGTCGTTGAAACATTGGGGAGCTACATGTGCACGTGCAGGGATGACGGAATCGAAAGAGTTCGCGCTCGAGCTGTTTGACACATTGAGCCGCCGCCGTCAGATGCAGGTCGACAAAATCAACAAGGAGGAGCTGCGCGAGATCTGGCAGCAGATCACGGACAACAGCTTCGACTCCCGCCTCCAGATCTTCTTCGACATGTAGAGCACCCTACCATGCCCACCATTACGCCACTCATAGCTAGCTACTATGAGGCTCTTTTTTTTCTATAAAATAAATGTGTTGATTTTGTCTCTCTTTTTTTTAATTAGGGTGGATAAGAATGCGGACGGCCGGGTTGGAGAGGAGGAGGTGAAAGAGGTAAGCAACAAACACCCATGGTCATGGCTGTGCTTGGAGTTGGTGGTGCTGCATTACGAGCAGTTTCCCTTCCCCTTTCTTTTCGTCGTTTCCTTTTCTGATTTGCTATTTGGGGCTATCAAAATCGGATCATTTAGGCGTCCTTTGACGGCAAGAGTTTTATATTTGGTCCATTGAGCTGTCTAATTCCTCGGCAGTCGCCGCTGCCACAACCATATCAGTAGCGCATCCGTATTGCAGACCATACGGATTACTATCGTTTAAGTGGTTGAGAAGTCTTAATTAACCTGTGATAATCCGACAAGAGGAGGGTTTTGGAGGAAATCTTCGCAGGGTAAGGAAGGGTGTACGCGAAAGGTATTTGCGTCTAATCGTAGTTGGTGAGCGAAACCGGCGTCGAAAGCATCACGCCATTACCCACTCCTACCTGCTAGTTTTGGGACACTCGTTTTTTTCTTAGCCTTCAGGAGAGGGGCACCCTTATTTCTGGAACGTGTGAGGGCATTCCAGTAAAATTTCAGTGGAGTCCAGTCTGCAGTCTAGCGGCAGTAGGTAAGGGGCATTTCCGACAGGCCAGCTTTTTTTTTCTTGCATCCGCTGAAGCAATGCGTTGAAAAGTGACTTGTGCCTTTCGAGATGTCACTGTGAGGAAGAGTCAGCCATACTATGTTGTTATGGGTTACTTTCTAGTGGTTTGGTAAAATATGAGATTCGAGCTGAAATTCGGCTTTGCTGAATTGTACGGCTGAATTGTTCTAAGAGGAAAATACTGTTCTGTGGCTGAAAATAAGCTGAATCTAGCTCAATCGAATAAAGCGAATTGCTCCAACACTGTACTAAATCGTGTTTGTCTTACTACTATTCCAGATTATCATGTTAAGTGCATCTGCCAACAAGCTGTCCAGGATTAAGGAGCAAGCTGAAGAGTACGCCGCCCTGATCATGGAGGAGCTTGATCGTGAAGGACTTGGCTACATTGAGGTAAGCCAACATTGCTATCAATTAATCACAGGATTATGCAGTGAAACAGTTTGGCTCCTGACCACATCTTTATTGCCAGCAACAGTGGTGACAATAGTATAATTCGGTAAAAGAAGTGTCAGCATTTGGTTAGCCTCAGAGAATTTTGGCAGCTAGTTTACATACATTATCAGTGCACTCTGCACCTTGAGAAGTAGTTGACTGCAGCTTTATCTCTTATGGCATGATAGTGGATTAGTACCAGACATTATAAGACTTGTCTTTGATTATTTACCCTTCATTTTCTATCGCATTACTAGGCGCTACCGGACACTATAACCAGCCAAAGAGGTTGCCCATTACTGTGGCAGCACTAAAATTTTGCCCCTGCAAATGTTAGTCTGAGTACATGCAGTTAATCTACTGTTCGATAAAAAAAATATGGGAAACGGTACCTAATTAAATCCTTTTTCCCATCATCATTTATGTCGGAGTTGGTGAGTAGATGTGGATCAGCTTGCATGCATTTCTTAGGGCAGGATCAGCTTGCATGCATTTCTTAGGGCAGTCTTGGACAGTCCCAGTGTTAGAAACTACACAGTTCACACAGTTCCCATCATCATTTATGTTTCATTCATCTGCCGTCTTCAATGTCATCCTTGCTGCTCACAGTTCACAGCCTGTTGCCCCCACCACGTTCTCATGGCCATTGACCTCCTTTTTTTTTATGTCCTCCGTCCCCCAAAGATTATAAATGTTGACACTATTTTCATTATATGCTACCAAAATGTATCATTATATTTGTTATAGAATATATTTTCATAGAAAACCTATTTAGAGGCATAAATGTTGATACTATTTTCAGTGCATAAATTTAATTAGACTTAAGAAACTTTGACTTGTAATAAACCTGCAATTGCATTATTTTTGGAACCGTGGGAGTATAGTAAAAATAATAGCACTACGCTCCAAGGAAGCAGTCAAATAATTCATCAGTGCTACACAATTGTTTTATACATTGAAAGACACAAGGTTTGGCATGCTGATTTCAGCAGATTCGCAGCCAGAACGGGCTAATTAACACAATTATGAAAGTCAATTGCAGTGTTTCTACTATCCCCCCCCCCCCCCCCTTACTCTTGACATAGTATGGGAGTGTACTGTCTGCTGGGCCATGATGCTGTCATTAGGCATTGGCCTTAATGTTTGTGTGGTACATGTCATGTTATACCACATTCATAGTGGGCAAGGGTAGACCAGCCCAGGTTATGCTTTGCACCAGGTGATTCAAGTCCAATCCACACTTTCTCTAGACATAATTATTTGATCGGCCATCACAAAAAACTTTGGATATCGTGGTCACATGAGCCATGTGCAGCACCAGGTACTTCTAGTGTAAACGCTACAACCAAAGAGGGCTAAAGTGATATAATTGCTTTTATGTTCTGTAGAAGAAAAAGAGAATGAGTACAGCACGTATACCCCCTCCCTAGAAGAACTAGAACTGCTCAAGAGTGGATGGCTACAACACACAGGTCCGTACAAACTTTGTTTACTAGATTAGGTTTAGTCTCACATCCTTAACGGATGGTGGATGAGCACAACATATAAGGTAGGACAACCCTCACCTGCCTTTTGGGTTGAGGTAGGTCTGAGACCTTCGGTTTGTTGTGGGCTCTGGTGGTCTAGGCTTGAAGAGGCGTTGGCTTGTGGGTATAGCTAGCTAGGGCAGCTTTGCTGCGCACTCTAACAAGTGGTATCACAACCCATGGTCGAAAAACCTAGAAAATGTCGGGGAGCCTGTCTGTACTAGAGGGTCACACGAGTTGTATGTGATATGGAGTTTTGGACTAAGGGGCCTGGAACTCCTTGGCCCTGCAGCACACCACTGAACTCCCTCTTTCTCGACTGCCAGAACATTCAGAGACTGCTATTAAAAACACACTCATTGTGATGTTTTGCTAGTTCCAAGCAATGAGAATAATAGGTGAATTAGGGCCTTGTTTATTTCAGATAAAAATTCTGGAATTAAGCTTGTATAACTTGGATTGTGATGGAAAGCTGAGAAAGTCCAAAAGGCAAAAGCTAATGGCTGTTTGGCAACCTAGATCCTTGGCTGTGAAAACCTATATTGCTTTTTGTGGATGCCAAAAGTATGTAATGCCCTCAATCTTTTTGGGTGGCATGTTTATCCTTTTGTGAAAAGTTTGCAGCTCATTTATTAAAAAAATGGAATCCATAATTGATTATTCACAAAGTTGAAATTTTGTCCATACAAACTTGCATCAGAATATCTGAGCATATTTTTCTTAGCCCAGAATACCATGTCCTCTTGGCATTGTATAGGTGTTCCTGAATATTTGAGCATATTCTTCTTAGCCCAGAAGTATATCCATGAATCTGAAGTATTTGCTGGATCAAATTCAATTCCTCCTCCCTTGGCAGAAGGAAAAAAAAAATCACATCATTAGCAATCAGAATACAGAGATACCCTCAGTTGCACACCTCGCACTTGTAGTGGCTGTAATAATCCTGCCGCACTGGCTGAGTTAAACTACATCCATGAATAGGATGAACTGCATAGGTGAAAGGGAGTAAACCTTTCCAGAGGCCAATGCGATGTTGGATTTCTTCATCTGTTTCCCCATTGGATTTCTTTGTATTATACTTGAAGTACATCTCACTTTATGGTATGCCTTTTATAAATCCTAGTGGTGTGTGTTGGTGTGGCTTTGTATCGGATCTTTTCCCATTTTTTCTCTTAATAGAATGATAAACAGTTCTCCTGTTTGAGAAAAAATATTTCTTTTGTAAATGCCTTTTTTATTGATGTGATATGCTAACATATTCATACACTACAGTAAGGACACTTCAATTTTTGGTGCCTTTCAAGGGAAAAGCACCTCAATAACTCGCGTAGATGCTTTTTTTCCATAATTGTGCTTTTACTTCCTTTTGAAGAATTATTTAATTCTATGTACACATAATCTTTTGGGCTGCATTATGGATTTGCTTTTATGCATATAAATCTTGTTTCTCTATAGCGCAAGTTGTTCAGCTGATGAGGGCCTTTTTCTGTTTCATTTATAATATAGAACACCGTATTTAACTTGTACAACTGTAGTAGTTACATCAGCCTTAGTTGTCTCCAGTTGTGCGCTTATCAGCCTTTTATTACGAATGCATGATGTTCAATGGCTATTATTTGTTAGTAGAGTGTTTTTGTTTTATTAATCTAGAGTATTAGTTTTTATTAATTTAACCTGTTCCTATTAAAGTAGCCTTTGATCCCCCTCCCGCCCTAAAAGAATGCTTGGGTTTTGTTGTTATTGCAGTTGTGGCAGTTGGAGACCCTTCTGTTGCAGAAGGATACCTACATGAACTACAGCCAGGCGCTAAGTTACACAAGCCAAGCGATAAGTCAGAACCTAGCAGGCTTAAGGAAAAAGAGTCCAATTCGCAAGATAAGCACCACATTGAGTTACTACTTGGAGGATAATTGGAAACGTATATGGGTGCTTGCATTATGGATTGGAATAATGGCCGGACTGTTCACTTGGAAGTTCATGCAGTATCGCAACAGGTATGTCTTTAATGTGATGGGCTACTGCGTGACCACTGCAAAAGGCGCTGCTGAAACCCTGAAGCTGAACATGGCAATTATCCTCCTCCCAGTATGCCGTAACACCATTACTTGGTTGAGAAATACAAGGGCTGCACGGGCATTACCATTTGATGATAATATAAACTTCCACAAGGTTAGTCATTAGTTTGTCGGTGCCTGTTTTTATCCTGCCATTATAGGTTCAGAGGTTCATGTTAATGAGTTAATTTGTACCCAAATCAGTTAATTTAGGACTAAAGGATGTAAATGTGGCATTTGCATCATCTGTTCATGTTGATGCAGGATATTCAACTTTATTTTCACGTGCTTAACCTTATTTTTCTGAAAAAGGATTTTGCACTTAGTGAGTCTGATTATAGGCGTTCGCCCTTCTTGTACCTTTCATTCTATGTGTGTACTTATTGTACCAATTCATTGTGAGCCAAATAAATTTATTCAGTTTATCTAAAAAAAGTATGTTCAGGTACTCATGTCCAGGGGGATGCTTAATTCTGTAGTAGTTTATTTATGAATTAGATGCAGAGCATGACTACACAAAAACACAAAATATATATTCTCCACCTAAGTCGGCATTCTGTGGGTTGATGAAGTGATCCATCCTCTCTGTACAGAAAAACAACTAGTATTTCCTTTTTTTGGCTTTCAATGATAAAGTATGCTTGCTCATCTGCAACTACCAAAGAATAGTTTTATCATATTGGCTGTAGTAGAAGATGGCCTATATCGAATAGCTACAGGGATTTGAGTTACATGTAAAACTACTCACTAGATGCAACATATGAAATATGATACTTTGACTAAGCATACTAATAAAAAGAATTTGTTTTGTTGTTTTAATGGACAGACTATTGCAGCAGCAATCGTTGTTGGTATAATCCTCCATGCAGGGAACCACCTTGTGTGTGATTTTCCACGGCTTATAAATTCATCAAATGAGAAGTATGCTCCTCTGGGCCAGTACTTTGGTGAAACAAAGCCAACATACTTTACATTGGTCAAAGGAGTGGAAGGCATCACTGGTGTAATTATGGTTATCTGTATGATTATTGCTTTCACTTTAGCAACACGGTGGTTCCGCCGTAGCCTGGTGAAGCTTCCAAAACCATTTGACAAACTGACTGGCTTCAATGCCTTCTGGTACTCTCATCACTTATTCATAATTGTGTATTTGGCTCTCATTGTTCATGGCCAGTGCGTGTACCTCATTCATGTCTGGTACCAGAAAACGGTGAGTTTTTTATATTTTTTTTCATTCTCTGCACATGAAATAATCAAAGTTTGAGCCTTAAGGTTCCTGTATTTTGTTACCGATGTAGACATGGATGTACCTGGCAGTGCCTGTTTGCTTGTATGTAGGGGAGAGGGTGCTGAGGTTCTTCAGGTCCGGCAGTTATTCTGTCAGGCTATTGAAGGTCAATCAAAAAGACATGATAAGCTTGAGCATTCATTTTCTGTGGACCTACTAATCTAATTATTGTTATTTTTCCTTTCAGGTGGCCATATATCCTGGCAATGTGTTGACACTGCAAATGTCCAAGCCTCCTGCTTTCCGATACAAGAGTGGGCAATATATGTTTGTTCAATGTCCAGCAGTGTCACCCTTTGAATGGTAATTTGTACTTGTAGCAATAAATTTTGATTGAATTATGCCATTGCTTGGATAGAAACTACCAACTTTCATGAATGCTTCATAAAGTCTCAATGAAACCCATTGAGCACTGAGCATTTTCCATTCTCTTTATAGGCATCCGTTCTCAATTACTTCAGCGCCTGGGGATGATTATCTCAGCATTCATGTTCGACAACTTGGTGACTGGACACGAGAGCTCAAGAGGGTTTTTGCAGCAGCTTGTGAACCCCCAGTGGGTGGTAAAAGTGGCCTTCTTAGAGCAGACGAGACAACCAAGAAAGCGTATGACCCTCAATCAAAGGGTTGATTGTGTGTAATAGATCTTTTAACAAATTACATGTTTTAATATTTGTCTTTTGATAATGCAGCTTACCAAAACTTCTGATTGATGGACCTTATGGTTCTCCTGCTCAGGATTACAGCAAGTATGATGTTCTTCTACTTGTTGGATTAGGAATTGGTGCAACTCCTTTTATCAGCATACTGAAAGATCTTCTTAACAATATCATAAGGATGGAGGAAGAGGAGGTAATTTACTATCTTCCACATCTTCACTTGTCATTATCAGGCCTTCCTAATCCCATTAGTGAAATAACAGATCACATATGAAAAATATTCTTTCTGTAGAGTTCTGGCATTTTGCTAACAACAGTTTTGTTTTGTGTGTGCGCGTGCGCGCGCGCGTTGGCAGGATGCTTCCACTGATCTGTATCCTCCAGTTGGTCCGAATAAGCCACACATTGATCTGGGCACACTTATGACAGTCACGTCAAGACCAAAGAGGGTTCTAAGGACCACAAACGCTTACTTTTATTGGGTTACACGTGAGCAAGGTTCTTTTGATTGGTTCAAGGGAGTCATGAATGAGATTGCTGAACTGGACCAAAGGGTACATAGTACCAATTGACCACTTGTTTTGTTCGAATTGCATTTTTTAATTGTCAGAATTCATATGTTCCCTTAAGTGGGTTTTACTTACAGTTTGCCTTTGCTCCATTCTAGAACATCATTGAGATGCACAACTACCTCACGAGTGTTTATGAGGAAGGGGATGCTCGGTCAGCGCTCATCACCATGCTTCAAGCTTTGAGCCATGCAAAGAATGGTGTTGACATTGTCTCTGGAACTAAAGTAAGTGCTGATAGAGCAATTAACAGCTCCACTCTCCGTTTAATGCTGAGTTTTGTACCTGTCATCTATCAGCATAAATGATTCAAACAGTGTACAATCACCTTTTAAGGTATAGATAAGCTAATACTCCCATCATCATCCATATGCTGATTATGCAGGTCCGGACACACTTTGCAAGACCAAATTGGAAAAAAGTCCTATCTAAAATTTCCTCCAAGCATCCACATGCCAAGATAGGTTAGTCTACAACTCTACATACTACACTGCCAAATATTCTGGTTAAGCTTCTCAGTTTCTTTATAGAGTTATTATGCACATATTTGTGAATGACTTTTGTATCCTTTATCAAAACTTCATCTGTGTTAATTCTTTCATAAAACACACCACTCCATAAAGATGCAGATGCATTAACATTGTTATAGACGAAAAAAAAGGAGCAATTAAGCTTTGGCGTACATGATTGAGCGAAACAGTGAGAATAGCCAGCTCAGTTTTATTTAGGATTCCATTTCTATGAAAACTTTACAAGGGTGTATGGTGCACTGTAATCAAGCTATTTCTATATTAATTAATGGCAATATTAATATAATGGCACAGTTATCCTGTGTGTTCCAGAAAAGAAAATAAATAATGTGCCATCTATACATTTTTTTTATTTAAATGATACACAGGTGTATTCTACTGTGGAGCTCCAGTTCTTGCACAAGAACTAAACAAACTGTGCCATGAATTCAATGGGAAAAGCACAACGAAATTTGAGTTCCACAAGGAGCATTTCTGAATTCCAGTAAATACTTGGTGGGCAAAAAGGATATATTACGTATGTGTACAGCATTTTTGTCTTGGTATATTCATCTGGAGTTCTGGACCCAGGACATGATAGAGCAAAGTTATATTCATCTGGAGTTCTGGACTGAGGATATGAGAGAGCAAAGTGGAGAAGCCACCATCCAATGCTTAACACCTGACGCCCTGCACTTTTTGCTAACTGCTCCTAAATGAACCAGAGCACAAGGAAGGGGGATTTTTGTGTACATATACGTGTGATGTCCAATCGTCCATCTGCAGACTGGACCCCAATGGCCATTGGAACTGTGAAGAGATTCCTCCCGGTTGGTCACCAATGTACAGAGCACACATGAAGAGGTTTGAGTACTTGGGATTGTCGGTAGCATGGTATTCGTATAGGACATAGGAGGATACCAATAGTTACAACTCACAAGGCTATTTGATTGTAAATTTTTCATGCAGCTGATGCCCTGCGCTTTCTGCTGGTGGCCAAGGCGACAAGGCCAGAAGCTTCTTTTTTTTTTGTTTTTTTTTTTCATTTGTACCCGCATACAGAAAAGGCAAAACAAAAAGAGGTGAAAGGGAAAGTAACACTTCTGCGTCCCTCGGTTTATTTGCCCCTGCGGTGCTACGAAGGAGATGAAAAATGTGGAATAAAATTGTCTTTTCGTCAGGGAAAGCAAAATTTTACACCATTTTAACACACTTGTATGGCATAATAAACCAGTAACACTTTGAGGTTTGGCTAAACTCTAGACAACATTTTAGAGCCTCAAGAACTAAAGTTTAATGGCTAAACTTTAGATTATATTGCTACTAAAGGATAAAACATCAACGCTAGATGAAATCTTTGAAAAGTTAAAACATGTATTTGTCAAACTAAATAATTGAATTAAATTTTAATTGCACTACTGTGTTTCTTACTATACCTTTTCTTTTAGAATAAGATCTCACATGGATATATCTTAATAAGATTTTGTTGAAGATTCTTTTTCTCGTTAAGCAGGACAATTTTCTAGATTCAAGAAATAATGCTCTGCCTTCATAAGAAAAATATTCTACATTCAAAAAATAATATTCTAGATTAGAAGAATAGATAAATACTATTCCATAATACTCGTGTCTAATACTCGAGCTTGAGGTGCCAGGCTTGCTCAAACTTGGCTCGCTTACACAATAAAAACCAAAAGGTTTTATTTCTCGAACTATTTTGCCACAATTCCATTGTTAATCACTCATTTTTTCCAAAAGCTCAACATTCATGACTTCTACTCTCTTGTATCAACTTTCAGCTCTTATGGGCTGAGGTATATGTATTTAATTAGGTACAAGAGTCTACAATGATGTTGAAAAATAGTTACTCCGCATATTCGTTTTGTTTAATGGTTACACACACGTATGACGTATGTATTCTGCGTCCTCTTTTTTCAATCGTTGCGAGGAAATTCATTAACCGCATGAACGATCGCACCATCAGCCACTAAACCCGTTCCGAAACACAGCAACAAAGCGTCGCCATCTCGACGGCTGATAGGTCCAAAGAGGATAGAGGGGGGAGGGAGGTAAATAGCCTAATTAAAATTCTACAAACAACATTTGATCAAACTGTTAGTAACACAAACGGCAAAACGAATTATGCGCTAGCCTACTCAAAATACAAGTCTTCCTAACCGTTCTACTTAAGTCACTAAAATCACACACAAGGTAGCCTACGTTGAGTTACACTACTCCTAAGTGGACAAGTAAACTACTTACACTACTACTAACTAATTGCACAAAAGTGAAGGAAAGTGGTGTAGTGTAGTTATACCTCCGAGTAGAGTAGATGGCCAATCACCAAGAAATATACCAATACACTCAAAGGTGATGGTCACAAGTAATCCAAGGATCAACACAAGAAGAACACCAATTTATCCCTGAAGTTCACGTGCTTGCCGCATGCTGCGTCCTCATTGTGTCGACCACTACTCGGTGGTTCGGTGGCTAATTGACAACCAATGTCAAGCTCAACAAATGAGCGCCACTAGAACCTACCACGAGCACGGTAACTCAATGACACGAGCAATCCACTAAGGTTACATTTTGGTACTCCGCCGAGGAAGGCACCAAACCCCTCACAAGATCACCGGGAGTGGCCGGAGACAATCACCAACTCCGCCAAAATCCTCCGCTGTTCCAAGCCGTCTAGGTGACGGCAATCACCAAGAGAAATGAGAAAATTCCACAGCAAACACGATCAACAAATGCCAATGGATGCATAGATCAAAGCAATGCACTTGGATCACACTCTAACTCACAATGGATGAGATTTATGCAATCTAAGTGAGTAAGAGTGTTGGGAGAATGCTCAAGAGGTGTATCAACAAGTTAGAGAGCCAAGAGAGTGAGCTAGAACTGGCCATGAGCAATTTATAGACTTGCACAAACACACATAGCCATTACTCACTTTCTGCGAGGCGTCGGACAGCTAAGCGTCGGACGCTACTCGCGTGGGCGTCGGACCAAAGAATTCCGTTCCGACCCTTCCCACCGGCGAATCGTGCGCTGCCACGTGTACGTTACCGTTTGAAATCGAACGTTGGCGCCTTCGACTGCAGATCGTCGGACTCGGAAAGATAGTCCGGTGGTCGTCGGACGCGAGACGTCAGACTAACGGTTTCAACCGTCCGACGCTTCCAGAGAGCTCCCCGAGGGCACAAAACGCGTCGGACAAAGTCTGACGGTTGGCCTCGGACCAATGACGTCAGTCCGACGCTTCATCGATCGCCACGTGTCACTATCCCGCTGCTCAGTACCGTCGGACTCTGCAGACAAATGGTCCGATGCCTTATCCCGCTGCTCAGTACCGTCGGACTCTGCAGACAAATGGTCCAATGCCTGAGAACAGCCGGTCCGACGCTCTCTCGCGTGCACACGGGAAGTCAGCCGTCGGACCCTGAGAATTGGTCCGACGCTCGGCCATCAGAGCGTCCGACGCTCTGATTTAGGTGTTTTCGAGCCCGTGTCAAGTCCTTTGCTTATGTTGGCTAACACTTGTTAATTATGAAACATTTCTTGAAGAGTGTCAGCCTTTTTCAAAGAGTTTCGCAAAGGTTTTGAGTTAGCCACTAGATCTAAATGCAATGCAAGATCCAAATATTTAATGGCACTTGATAACCGTGTTAACCGTGGAATAACTTCCCTCTTTATAATACGGCTATCTATCTTAAATGTGATCGCACTCTCTATAGTGTCTTGATCACCAAAATGGAAAGAGCCCTTGTTGACACCTGTTATCATTCAAATTTTATTATCAATTATCCCTGCATTAAACATGAATATCCAGTAGAATAGGGTTATTACTGACAGATTCCATGAGTTTTGGTGAATTGTCTATTTCCTAGGTGATTTTCCAGAAAAGCTTAAAAGAATGATTAAGGAGCATAATTACCACGAAACTTAACCGCCAAGGAAACATACTTCATCAGCAAGTTAGAAGGATTTAGAAGCACACCCGAAGCACCGGGGCCCGAGATCCCACAGGGTGGGGCCGGCCGACGCCAAGGTGGGGCCGGCCGGTACCCCCTAGGGTTTTCCGCGTGCCGCCTTCTGGAGTCTTCTACCACCGCCTATTAAAAGTCATCTGGGCCCTTATTTCAAGTCGGTTTGATCCTACGGCATACGTGCATCCCACCGGCCTATAAATAGAGAGGCATACCCCCTGGAGGAGAGTCAGATCAAGAGATGAAGACCCTGAAGCATTAGATAGATATCCACTAGATCTAGACTAGCAATCAAGAGAGAGATTAGAGAGATAGAGTAGATGAGTAGAGATTCGGAGGAGTCCCAGTCTGTCGGAGCTTCTTCGTAGCTGTGTTCGTCTGGATTCAGCTCCCTCGCCCGGAGTTGCGTTCTGAGGTACTTTTGTATTCAACATCCTGATTCAAGTAAGCATTTGTTCTTATTCGTTCTTAAGTTTACAACTCTATTTAAGTGCTTTGATCTTGGTAGCTCCTTAGTTGAAGTAGTAGTTTGTAGTGTAGACGTGGTGTCTGGGCTATAATTACTTGTTAATGTCCCCTGATTGGCCGGAATAGTGGTAGATCGCGTAGGTGACAGCTGCGTTGAGTCCTCTGTAGTCCACATTCCGTTGATAGGATCGATAGGTGTATAAGTGTCTGGTAGGAGAGGAACTCTGATTTCGCCTCTTATTCATGTCACTGCCCGATTAGAACGATATTATTCAAAGTTTACCGGTTGTCGGATCTAGATAATCATTTGTTATCTCCTCATTCTTGATATTCTCTGGATTGATTGTATTATCGGGTTAAGAGCCAATAGACTTAGTCAGTATCACCTACTGTTCCTTTGGGTTCGACATTAAAACCGGGATTGTCTGATGAAGTGCTACATCGGGTTGTTTTATCTGTGCGCTTGCGGATAACTTGATAATAATAATCTTTAATAGAGTGCAGTTAATTTATACCAACAAGCATTTCTGGCGCTGTTACCGGGGAACGGTTTGCTGATTTTGGCTTAGTCTATCTTAATCTTGTATTATACTTTTATCTTTTATCTTTTATCTTTTAAAGTATGGAACCAACGTCCCAACTTTTATATCAATATGAAGCACCAGTCGGGATCGTATCTCCTAGCCAAAAGAATCATCTTTACCTATCACATCATCTGGCTATGAGTTACACCCGGGATTAATTAAGTTAGTTCAGGATCATATTTTTTTGGATAGTTCTAGCGAAAACCCCTATTCCCATTTAGCTGATTTTGAGCAGACATATTCATGTTTGCATATTAAGGGCATGTCAGATGAAACTTTAAGATGGAAACTCTTTTCGTTTTCATTAACGGGAAAAGTAAAGAAATAGTATAATCTTCATGTTGGGAGTAGTCAAGGAGATTGGGAAGTATTGCGTGCTAATTTTTGTCTTAAATTTTTCCCTATCGAAAAGGTCGCTAATCTTCGTTTTGAAATTATTGGATTTAAACAATTAGATAACGAATCATTAGGCAAGACTTGGGAACGCTTTGATGGATTTATAAATTCTGAACCTAATCTTACTTTGCCAGAACCTATGCTTTTGCAACAGTTTCTTTTTAGGTCTTGATGATAAAAATAAAGAATATCTTAATTTGGCCGCAGGAGGTGCACTTATGCATATTACTGCTTCACAAGCTAAAACTATTCTTACTAATATCTTAATTGATCTTTCTGAGGAAAAAGAAAAGATATTAGAAGATGAATTTTTGGCATTTGATTCTAAACTTTTGTCTGATTCATCTCAACCTTTACCTGAACTATCTAATGAGAAGGAGATAACTCCTATTTCTGATTTTATGCTTGAATTTGAGGATGAACTTTTTGATGATTATGTAAACACCTCACGCTATCATAAAATTATAAAACCACAAGAGTCTATGAATTTTAAAAGTTTTAATGTTTCATATCCTGCTGATTTAAAATTCCTTAAAGAGATAACTAGAGAATTGATTTTTGTTATGAGTAATGAGTGGTTGATAGAATTTGAGCTTTCAAATGATATAATTCGTTTAAATTCTCCTGCCATTATTATTAAATGTCAAATTGATGCATATCCTTTTGATGCCTTTCATAATCCAGTAGTAGGTGTTAATATTATGTCTCTTACATTTGCTGAAAAATTCTTGAAAGATATGCCATTAATTCCTACAAATAAATTATTGAAAAATCGTTCAGGACATATTATTTCTAAGTTCAGGTGTTTTATGTTCTCTTCCTATTGTGATTAATGAATTCTGAATTTTGCTGAATTTCTATATCTTTGATGTTTGAGATTTTGATGTAATGATTGGGTTACCAATAGGAAAACTTTTGCGAGAAGGTTGTGCGGGTAATTTAGAAATTAAACTTAGGAAGGGATTTAATCTCTCAGTGCCTATAACCCATGCATTAAAAGCTAAGGCAGAGCCACCTCCTGAGTTAGATCCGATAGAAGAAGTTAAGGCTGTGTCATTTGAGAAATTTATTGAAGCTAATTTAGAGGATGATACTCAGTTCTTCATTAATGAAGAGGAAGAGGATCCGATTGATCCTGAACCTCTGGATGAATTACTAGAACCACCTAAGCCTTCTGTTGAGCTTAAGCAACTACCTTCTGGTATTAAGTATGTTTTTCTGAATGATGATCAAAATTCTCCTGTGATTATTAGTGATAAACTTTCTGATGAAGAGTCTTTTAGATTAATAACTGTTTTAGAAAAATATCGTGCTGGTTTTGGTTATTCACTCCAAGACCTTAAGGGGATTAGTCCTGTTTTGTGCACCCATCGTATTCCAACCAACCCAGAGATTACACCTTCTAGAGAGCCCCAACGTAGGCTTCAAAATGCGATGAGAGAAGTTGTTAAAAAAGAGGTCTTAAAACTTTTGCATGTTGGGATTATTTATCCTGTTCCGCATAATGAGTGGGTAAGCCCTGTTCAAGTTGTACCTAAAAAGGGTGGTATGACCGTAGTTAAAAATGATAAAAATGAATTGATACCCCAGAGAACTGTTACAGGATGGCGTATGTGCATAGATTATAGAAAATTTAATAAAGCAATTAAGAAAGATCATTTTCCGCTGCCCTTCATTGATGAGATATTAGAGCGTCTGGTAAATAATGCTTTCTTTTGTTTCCTTGATGGTTATTCTGGATATCATCAAATTCCTATCCACCCTGATGATCAAAGCAAAACCACTTTTACATGTCCTTATGGAACTTATGCTTATCGTAGAATGTCTTTTGAATTATGTAATGCACTTGCTTCTTTTTAAAGATGTATGATGTCTATATTTTCTGAAATGATAGAAGAAATCATGAAAGTTTTTATGGATAATTTTTCAGTTTATGGAAAAACTTTTGATGATTGTCTGGAAAATTTAGATAAAGTTTTGCAGAGATGTGAAGAAAAAGCACTTAGTCCTTAATTGGGAAAAATGTCATTTTATGGTTAGAGAAGGAATAGTGTTAGGACATTTAGTGTCTGAAAGAGGTATAGAGGTAGATAAGGCAAAAATTGAAGTAATTGAACAACTACCTTCCGCCTATTAATATAAAAGGAATCCGAAGTTTTCTTGGTCACTGTGGTTTTTATCGCAGATTTATAAAAGATTCTTCACATATTGCTAGATCACTGACTAACTTGCTAGTTAAGGATGTTCCTTTTGAATTTGATGATGCATGTTTAAAATCTTTTAATATTCTTAAAAGAAGCACTTACATCAGCACCAATCATTCAACCCCCTGATTGGTCTTTACCTTTTGAAATTATGTGTGATGCTAGTGATTATGTTGTAGGGGCAGTATTAGGACAAACAAAAGATAAGAAGCATCATGCAATTGCTTATACTAGTAAAACTATGACAGGAGCACAATTAAATTATGCAACAACTGAAAAAGAACTTCTGACTGTTGTTTTTGCTATTGATAAATATAGATCTTACTTAGTAGGAGTAAAAGTAATTGTTTATTCTGATCATGCTGCTTTAAAATATTTGCTCACTAAGAAAGATGCTAAACCTCGTTTGATAATATGGATTTTGTTACTCCAAGAATTTGACTTAGAAATTAAAGATAGAAGAAGAATAGAAAATCCAGTTGCTGAACATTTATCTAGAATACACTTTGAGAAACCTCAGGAATTGCCTATTAATGACTCATTGAGAGATGACATGCTATTTAAAGTGACCAAGTCAGATCCTTGGTACGCGAATATTGTCAATTTTATGGTTGCAGGTTATGTACCACCAGGGGAAAATAAAAAGAAGCTTATTTATGAAAGTCGTCTCCACATATGGGATCCGCCATACCTCTTCAGAATTTGTTCAGATGGATTACTTAGAAGATGTGTACCAGTAGAAGAGGGCATGCAGATCATTCAGAAATGCCATGCATCACCATATGGAGGTCATTATGGAGCATTCCGCACTCATGCTAAAATCTGGCAGAGTGGATTCTTTTAGCCAACTATGTACGAAGACACCAAAGATTTTGTCCAGAGATGTGGATCATATCAAAGGCACGGAAATATCAATGCAAGAGATGCTATGCCACTCACCAACAATCTCCAGATTGAGCTCTTTGATGTCTGGGAAATTGATTACATGGGACCATTTGTGAAATCAAGAAATTGTGAATACATTCTGGTGGCAGTTGACTATGTATCCAAGTGGGTAGAAGGTATGCCATGCATGAATGCTGATTCCAAACATTCAAAGAAGATGTTCGAAGAGATTATATTTCTAAGGTTTGGAACACCAAGGATGGTCATTAGTGATGGAGGAACACACTTCACCGATAAAAAGTTTCACCGATACTAGCAAGCTCATGGCATCCGTCACAATGTAGCTACTCTATACCATCCTCAGACAAGTGGCCAGGCAGAAACATCAAACAAACAGATCAAGAATATTCTATAGAAAACAATAAATGAGATGGGTACTGCATGGAAGGACCGATTACCCGAAGCACTTTGGGCATGTCGGACTGCATACAAGACACCTTTAGGGTATGTCACCTTACCAGCTAGTATATGGTAAGACCTGTCATTTACCAGTGGAGTTAGAGCATAAAGCTCACTGGGCTATTAAGAGATGGAACATGAACTTTGAAGCCGCTGGAGAAAAGAAAAAAAATACAATTATTAGAATTAGAAGAATGGAGAGAAAAGGTTTATCACAATTCAAAGATCTACAAAGAAAGAACAAAAAGATGGCATGACAAGAAGATCAAGAAGAAAGGAGTTTGCACCAGGAGATAAGGTATTACTTTTTAATTCCATGTTTAAATTATTCGAGCTTGGAAAACTACGAAGCAAATGGGAAGGACCATTTACAGTTGTGAATGCATCACCACATGGAGCGGTAACTCTAAAATCATACGAAGATACGTTATTCAAGGTAAATGGTCACCGACTTAAATTATTTTTAGAACCTATTTAATTTAGAAGTTGTTGATGGGCTGAACTTTGTCCAACTACCCACTTTTTAGTCCCGTCATTTTCCGTTACGAAAAATTATCGCGCATCGCAACTAACAGGAAGTAGGAAGAGTCTAGAGGCTTCACGAGCTCGGCCAACCAGGGAAGTCACCTGGTGGGGCCGGCCGGCGCCCTAGTGGGGCCGGGCGGCGGCCCCCTGTCCCCTCTCGTCCCGACTCAAGTTCCCTTTTCTTTCTCTATCTTTCCTAAATACAATCCTATAGATTCCCGATGCGTACGAATAATCTTTCGTACAAATCCTTGTAGAACCTAGATTTGATCTTATCCTGTCTCTTGAAAACCATATAAATACGCACCTATACCACCCTTGAATGCCATCCCATCATCATTGCCTTCTTCTCCTCCAAAGAAACTCTCTAGTTTAGATCTAATAGCAATGGCAAGCAAAGCGGTCGTCGACGCTGACTCCGGCAAGCTCCAAGGCGACGACTCGAAGGCCATCGTCCTCGCGCAGCCGAAGCCCCTTGCCATTGTGCCCCCAAAGCACCTCGCCGTCGTGCCACCAAAGCATCTTGCTACGGTGCCCCAGCAGTTCGAGCAAGTCTACTACACGCATGCTCAGCCTGCCCTGCCATCGCTAACTGAGAGACTGCTGCTAGAAGATGGTATCAGGGGAAAGCAGATCGCTATTCCCCGAGGCACTCCACTTCTTCCACCTAGAGATAATGAGCGACTCCTATCGGTCAAGACCGACAAGAACGGAACGCTGGTATGTGCGAGGTACACCGCTGCTCGCCCTGCCATCCAAGGAGTTCGTGCACGTCCAGGCCAAGTCCGCTACACCGAGTTCATACAACCTCAGCCCAAGAGATAGCGGGCTACACCTACATCAGCACTAGAGAAAGTCTCTAGACAGCTCCAGCTCTCTCTACGCATCCTTAATGAGAAGATAGAAGCTCTCTCTAAGACCGTTAGGGGTATAGAGAGGAATGAAGACTTAAAGAACAAGATTATGAGTGACATGACTAAGAAGATAGAAGTCAATGTCAAGTTAATTCACAATCTCAAGCGCGAAAATGATCAGCTGAAAGAAGAGATTAGTAATCTTAAGGAGGAAATTAGGAAGCAGGGGCAACCTTAAGTTGCCCTAGTTATCGATGTAATAAGGCACAAGCGTGTTAGGTTTAATTATATTATCAAGTGTGCTAGGATTTATAATATTAAGTGTGTTAGGTAAGCCCATGGAGCTAGGGCAGTTGTTAGCTCAGTCAGTTATCAGAGTTATATAGTATTATTAATGAATAAAGTGCCTTATTCTTTTTATCAATATTAATGTTTAAGTTTACTCTACTCTCTATATTTTTTTGGTACGCATGTTGTCTCCACATGTTGCGCAGAAAAGTATGCAGGAAAATAAGTGTGGGGGAGGCACATCGTGACTATGGAAATTAATTCGCTCGGGAAAATCACGTAATTCGGAAGATAATCGAACCAGAACCTCGCACACCGCAGTGGACCTCATGGAGCCATAGAGGTGCGCCGCCCGGCGCCCTACCTGGGCCGGCCGGCCCCCCTCTGCACCATCTGCATCCCCTTCTCGGTCATGGTCAGGTTTGATCCTCATGCAATTTAATTGCAATGTTTCGATTTCCGTTTCAATCCGAATTAAAAATCACATGCTAAAATTACTTTTAAAAGAGAAGAAGAAGATTGTTTAATTCATAGCTTAAGAATAAATTATATAACACTTTTCTAGGAATCATGTTACTATTGGAAAATATTTATAGGGACCCCATGATTGGTTAAGTCGTTATGAGAACTCGATCCCTGATGTTTTGTCTTTGGAGATTTTATTTCGAAAATTTAAATGATTAGTTATACCTCTCCTTTGTGGTAAAAATATTGTCCTACTAGAGCCATATATAGGATAGAAGCCTGCTACATATAATACTTGTCTTTGTATTGAGTTTGGTCAACCTCTGTAACCCTTTGAAGAAATTTGTCATATTTTTGAATCAAGTGCCAATTCCACATAAGCATTACTCTAATCCGGAGTGATAGCGAGTCATTGTATTGAAAATGTTTCTCTCCTACACTGGGAGAAAACACAAAAAAATAATTATATAGCATAGTTACCAAATAATTGCTCCATGTTTCATTAAAGTCTCTCAACTACTAAATTCAAAAGAGGTATGAACTATGTAAAAGAATAAGGGAGTATAAAAAAAATGGACAAGTGTCCGAAGAATTAAAAGAATGAGTACTTAGATGCTCGCCTCCTTGAAAAAAAGAAGAAGAAGAGATAGCTCATACTCTCTGAATAAGCTCAAATTGTATAAGAGAGAGATTTATTTTCTAAAGGAGCAAGGTAGAATTAGGTTCCACCAAATAAAGCTTGATTCGATTATATGCCTCATTTCTCTGTGCATTCATTGTTTGACTTTACAACAAATATAATGCAAGTATGTTATCACATTTTACCTACCTGAGATCCACATAAGCTTTTTGGAAATAGGATAAAGAAGGAAATTTCATTAATGCCTTGGTAAGGATACAAAAATATCAGATATATCAGTGATTCGAGAGTACTACAAAATGAGAAGGTAAAGCTAAGTTTATTTGTAAAATTACATACCCTCCAATTGACTTAACTAAAGGAATAAAGTGATCTGTTGTCAAGCTATTTTGTTTTTCAACTACTCAAAGATTCATGGTAGACACTTTGAATTCCATAGTACATGCATGACTAGACTAGTTTTATATAATGTACTCTCAAATTATGTTTTAAATAGCTCTATTCTCTCTAAGAATCTTACATCTTAAAACCAACCTTTTTGTCGGGACGAGCAAAAGCCTAAGTGTGGGGATAATTGTTGACACCTTGTTATCATCCAAATTTTATTATCAATTATCCCTGCATTAAACATGAATATCCAGTAGAATATGGTTATTACTGACAGATTCACGAGTTTTGGTGAATTGTCTATTTCCCAGGGGATTTTCCAGAAAAGCTTAAAAGAAGGATTAAAGAACATAATTACCACGAAAGCTTAACCGCCAAGAAAACATACTTCATCAGCAAGTTAGAAGGATTCAGAACACACCCGAACCACCGGGGCCCGAGATCCCACAGGGTGGGGCCGGCCGGCGCCCCCCTAGGGTTTCCCCCGTGCCGCCTTCTGGAGTCTTCTACCACCGCCTATTAGAAGTCATCTGGGCCCTTGTTTCAAGTCGGTTTGATCCTATGGCATACGTGCATCCCACCGGCCTATAAAGAGAGAGGCATACCCCCACTGGAGGAGAGCCAGATAAAGAGATGATGACCCTGAAGCATTAGATAGATATCCACTAGATCTAGGCTAGCAATCAAGAGAGAGATTAGAGAGATAGAGTAGATGAGTAGAAATTCGGAGGAGTCCCGGCCTGTCAGAGCTTCTTCGTAGCTGTGTTCGTCTGGATTCAGCTCCCTCGCCCGGAGTTGCGTTCTGAGGTACTTTTGTATTCAACATCCTGATTCAAGTAAGCATTTGTTCTTATTCGTTCTTAAGTTTACAACTCTATTTAAGTGCTTTGATCTTGATAGCTCCTTGGTTGAAGTAGTAGTTTGTAGTGTAGACGTGGTGTCTGGGCTATAATTACTTGTTAATGTCCCCTGATTGGCCGGATAGTGGTAGATCGCGTAGGTGACAGCTGCGTTGAGTCCTCTGTAGTCCACATTCCGTTGATAGGATCGATAGGTGTATAAGTGTCTGGTAGGAGGGAACTCTGATTTCGCCTCTTATTCATGTCACTGCCCGATTAGAACGATATTATTCAAAGTTTACCGGTTGTCGGATCTAGATAATCATTTGTTATCTCCTCATTCTTGATATTCTCTGGATTGATTGTATTATTGGGTTAAGAGCCAATAAACTTAGTCAGTATCACCTACTATTCCTTTGGGTTCGATATTAAAACCGGGATTGTCTGGTGAAGTGCTATATCGGGTTGTTTTATCTGTGCGCTTGCGGATACCTTGATAATAATAATCTTTAATAGAGTGCAGTTAATTTATACCAATAGCCCTATTAAGTTTCACCTTTGCCTTGAGCTCCATCCAAACCACCAAGTGTTGAAGCATTTGATCTTCATGTTGATGGGTTTACACCAAGAGCTTGGATGCCGTCATTGCTCCACACTTGATCTTCTAACCATACTTGTAATCAATAGCTTAAGCACATGGTTAGATATTAGGTGTCATCAATTAGCCAAAACCAAACATAGAGCTTTCAACGACGCTAATTCGCGAACGATTACCCGATTCCAATCGGGCAAACGACCGGACAACTTTCCAAGATTTATATATATATATATGTGTGTGTATGTATATATATGACGGAACTAAAATGCAATAAGGTGTATTTGCTATAGCAAATGCACAGACCCTGCCAGCCCACGTCTCGCTCCACCCATCTGTCCCGCATGCAGGGAATCTTTTTTGCTTCGGATCAAAAAAATGCAATACCTACTAAACCGATGCCCGTATTTCAGATCTGTTTGCATCAGGTTGTTTAAAAAATGTGCTTAACAAAACGAGATCCAAGAAGACTATATTTGATGAACTTTTTTTTTCTAAGTATGTAATTGTAACTTCAATGTACTATGAGTTGCCATTATGGTTACAACACAATTGCGGCTTAGCTGTAGCGTAGTTAGTGCTTGTTGCAACCACTCAGAATGTAATTTTTACTCAATTTGCTATTACATGCAACTAGTTACAACCTACTTAGTGAATAATATACCAAATGTGTGTATTCTCTACCAATTGCAATCGCGAGATTAGACCAATCACAAGTATAACATCATAATAATTGCAACTTGACGGAAGTAATTGCAACAGATCTGATCTAGTGCAACTGGACCTGATGTATGTGCAACCTAACGCGATCCAATTACAACTAGATTCGGGTCAGTTGCAACTAGGCAAGATCCAGTTACAAACCTGACGCGATCCAATTACAACTAGAGTCGGGCCAGTTGCAAGGCAAGAACCAGTTGCAATCTGACACGATCCAATTACAACTAAAGTCGGGCCAGTTGCAACTGGGCAAGAATCAATTGCAACCTGACACGATCCAATTACAACTAGAGTTGGGCCAGTTGCAACTGGGCAAGAACCAGTTGCAATTAGGGTGGGTGCATTCAATATAGAAAATGCACCCTGGTGTAATATATATATATATATATATATATATATATATATATATATATATATATATATATATATATATATAAGTTGTGAAACACAACTTTGAAATATAAAGTTATGAAACAAAACTTATATACAAAATAATTAAAGAGAAAGAAATCAATTAATTTATAACTTATCCCAAAATTTAAAACAAAAAATATTAAACATACAAAAAAACAAATTACTTATGCCAAACCTTAAAAAACAAAAATTATAAAATACAACTTATGTATAAACGTTATTAAACAAAACTTATGTACATAAGTTATTCTATAAAACTTATATGATAAGTTATTCTATAAAACTTGCCACTGTTGTTAAAAAAATAAATAGAAAAGGGTAGAAAATATAAAAAACAAAAAGAATAATTAAAATCTAGTAAAAAATAAATGAAAGGAAAAAATAAACTTAAGCATGAAAAATAAGATTACTATGTAGCTAATAACCATGCCATGCAATAAATCTGTACTAAAAATATAACCATATGCATGGATATCGTGCACGGCACGTAAAAAGTTGGAAAGGTATGGCACAAAAAAAATAGGAAAGTAGGAGTCTGTTACTAGTCTGGCACTCCTATTAATTCTCCCTCGCGTCTCGCGGGCGTGCCTTCATTCGCTGCGGTGGAATCTAGTGAACGACCGTGAAAGAGAGTAGACAGCAGCACATACTATAGGATCTGTTTGGTTAGGTGATCAGCCTCTAGGCTGGTGTTGACATTAGAAGTGGCAAACGGATATACCGTAAGCGTACGGTATTCAATGTAACCTTCACCGGAAGTATTCCAGGTATCATAATTTCCACGGGGAACGTGAAGTGAACTAACTAGATTCAAGGCCGTCAGATAGTTATCAAAGGGTTGGTGATCAAAGCGGTTTAGTATATAGGTATAGAGAGGTCCCTATGTAGCAAAGAAATCTGATGTTGGCTTTCTAAGTATAAAGAACTTTATCACCTCCTCTCTTTACAAGAGGCGATAGGCGAAATAGGAGGAGATATAACTCCTCCTGAGGCGGCTATACTATTGTATTGATGCCCTGCTGTTTTAATAACTCGTCTTACACACGTGGAGGGATACTAAGACCAGACAAGGCTGTCACCACTTACTGGCACCCACAAACAATCTGTACGACAAGCAGCCCACACTAATAAGATATAGTCTAGACACCACGTCTACAATATACTACTACTCTAATCTTAACTAGAGACTAGAGTACTTTACTAAGTAAAGCAATGTGCAAGTAAATCAAGTATATACTTAAAGTACTCAGAAGGACTCAGATGTAAAACTTACTAGAAGTTTGCATCCGCTGAGGTACACCTTAGAGAAGACTCCCGACAGGGCCCGGGGTTTTCTCCTGAAGACTTCCCTCACTCTCTTTCCTCTTATTCTAACACTAAAACTACTAAGTAGTCTTTCTTCCTACGATACACTTGATACTTTATGTTTAGAGTGAAAGACTAGGGGTTATTTATAGGGGGATGAAGAGGAGTGCCATGTCATCAATCCATGTGCCTTTTCACCTTGGCCCTTGGATAAACCGCCCTTGAAACCGCTTTGAATGGACGGCAGCGATGAAACCAGCACGTGGGAAGTGTGCACAAGTCGGTAGGGAGCCAACCGATCTGGCTGGCCACCAGGGGTGAGTCGGTCGACCCCCCTATGACAGGTGGGCCCTAGCCAGGATCTTCTAGAACGTGTCCTCATCTGTCACAGGAAGTGGCTCCATCATTTGTTCAGTAGTTGCTTCCTTGTGGGCTCATGAATCCATGTGCTTTACTCTTTAACCATTGATTGGAAGCACAGTCGTGATCCAAGGGTGGAGATGGACTCCAGGAAATGTGCCAGGGATCATGCCACGTCAGCAGAGCCAGGATGGCCCCCTACATGGTTCAGCCGACCCATGTAGAGGATCTCCCTTGGTTCTTCTTCCTCCTGTATGATGTCCTGCATTGTTCTTTTGAAGGACATGTCCTGGACCTTCCAAGAATGGGTCGGTCGGCCCAATGTTGGTGGGTTCCAGGGGTTCTCTTGCTCATGAAGCCAAGGTCTTGATGATTGTGGCCTCACTTTGTCATTTTGTTATATCTTAATTTGCATAATAGTGTCGTTTGAGGCTTCTATACTCTGAAAACTCCTGGTTTGAGTTCCTGCAAGCAAATAATGACATATACATGTGGAACCAAGTTATTTGTACCTATGTCACTATGTGTTTGCTTGTTTCTTCCCAAAAAGAGTGTTTTATTGACGGTTATGGCGGTAGAAAACATGGTGTAATTACCGTCAACAGCTGGTTCTCCACAGTCAGGTTTAGACTGTTTGGATACAGTTTCTTGAGCTAGAACCTGGCTAACTTGACCTATCCGTACCATTGGAGCCTGGCTGGGCCAGCGCAAGTCGCGGTTCCTATAACCTCCCTCCTCCCGAAACGAAACTTCTCCTGCTATCTCCCGTCCTAGCCCTCCTCTGGCGCATCTCCATGCCTGCTCTCACCGTCGTCGATCACCGTGCAGCGCGCCACCCAGCACTAGCAACGCAGCCAGGGCCAGGATTTGAGATGAGATTCCTCTGCCGCCATCTCCATCCAGATCTCCGGCGGCAGATGCAATTCGCGCTAAGGACGACAAAGACTTCAGCGATTCGAGCGGAGGTCTCGCTCAACTTCGGTTTTCTTGCCAAGCATCCTTTTATAAAACAACTTCATGGGTGAAACTATTTTTTTTCCCTCTCTTATAAAAGAATGAGCTGCCATGAAGCTGAAAAAAGTAGTTTCTCCCTAGCTATCTACCTTATTTCTCTCTCCCCACCATGCATGAAGTTGTTGATGAAACTGCTTTGTCAAACAACATTCCCAAAACGGCTCACCTTCAAAAAAAAAAAAAGTTGCTCATGAAGGCATTTTGTAATAAAAATGTGCCAAACAAGCCCTTCATCAGCTCCGTCCGCCTCCGTGCCGTGCTGCACCCCGAGGTGGAGTGGCACACCCTGTTGTGCTGTACTCGACGCGGCGCTTAGGGATCGAGGACGGACGCTCCACGAAATGACGAGCTGTGTGCGGTCGTGGCCATATACTGGAGACACGGCCGGGCTTCCTCTCCGTCCGTGAAGATGGCGGGTGCATGGAGTCACGCAGAGGCACGACGGAGACGGCGCGACGATGGGCTGCGCGGGTGGACGGTTCAACGAGAGCTGCACGGACGGCATGGATGGATGACCATGCGGACGGTCGCGGCTACCTATCCTGCTTGCCTGGTTGCCCTGTAGGCTGTAGTGCTTGCCTTCCTGGACTGCTACTCGTCGTGCTCGTTGTCATCGTTGTCGTGCTTGTGATGCTTGCCTTTGCTCGTGTTGCTGCTGCTGTGTGCGGTGCTCGTCATGGATGGCCATCACTTGTTCGGCAAAATGCTTCAAAGGGGGTTACCATACCATATGATGGAGAGGTAACTATATCAAAACAAATCAGGTAATCAAACACATCCTGTAGGTAGCCAGTCTTAGACATGCAACCAAACAAATAATGATTGGCTTGTTAGGAACAGGCTATGTGACTAACCATGTTAGAATGCTAACTAGGCTAGAAGTTAGCTATGAAACAAACACACCCTATAGTAGCTACTAGCTAGCTAGCCTCATATGAGGATTACCATGGATGTTCCGTCTACTACTTATGTACGTCAAGGCGCCGAAAGCTCCTGCCATCCCTCGTGTTTTCCTCATCCATAGCGTCAGCATCTTTGGCCTCCTTTTATTTTAGTGGTTGCCTGGCAGTTCAAGGTCATAGAGACCTCCCCTTTCGTTTATCGAACCCCTACTGAAGGTGCCAAATAAATGAGCCTAATATCACAATATATTATAATCACATAGCACACTGTAATGTCCTCCGTATTCACACTTTATTTATAATATGACACAGAGTGAAGGTATTATTTAATTGGCAAAATCTCGATAACATGATGCAAAAGTGTTTGAGTGCCCCATCCAATGTTCAATATAAAAAGGATCTCAAGACTCTAGATCAAGCGACGGTGAACAACGAATGCAACTTCTTTGTGATGTGGACAACACTTGTCTATTTCGGTGTACGAACAAACAAAGGAGATAAATTAATATGTATACTTCTCATTTCTATTGGTTTGTGCATCTTAATATTATATTACTTCAATTACAGGGTAAGGAACACAATCACAGCCGGTTGATAGATTTCGAGATAAGAGGAATTCAAGAGGAGTTAGCAAGGTTTGTGACTGACGAGATATTGAGTTGACTGACGAGATATTGAGTAAGAAAGGATCATTCTCTATTGTTAGGACTAAGAAGTACAAGACAAGGTATGAAAGAGACCACATCGATAAGCTATTGTAATGCAACTCTTAATTCGATGTTTTTTAACTTTTGTAATATAAATGGTGATGGATTTGTAATGTTGCCGATCCACCCCCACCTCCACATTTATTTTAAATTGTTCAATAGCATCACCACCTCCCTCACCTCCCACCCCACAACCTCCGCCCTCAAAATGAAAAAAATAATTATCAAAATACAAATTGTGAAAAAATTATATCACTGCCCATTCATAGAAAATCGGCAGTGATATATGAGTTATCATTGTCGAGTTGATTATGGTGGTTCAAAATCCGCCAGTGAAGGGGGTTTTGAACAGCCTATGATGTCTTCATCTAGAGTAGTGCCTCCGCCAGGTCAGGTTACCTCGTCGAGGGTCGAACAGTTGGTGGTCGCCAGCACTGCTCTGGGACTGAGGTCACCATCGCTGGCAGGTTAGAGGACAAGAAGGAGAAGCACAATGCTGCATCTATGCGGTGTGGTGGAGGACGAGAAGGGAGAGAGCACGGGCGGCAGGGTGGTGGAGGACGAGGAGGGGAAGCATGTCGTCGTGCTGAAGCTCGCGTACCTTGTCGGCCGCCTGTGGAGCTCGCGTGCCGCCGCCATGGAGCCTCATCGTGCAACCGTTGCCAGGAGCTCGAGCACCTCGCCGGGCCGCCTGCGGAGCTTACGTGCGGCTGTCTTGCACTTCATTGGTGACCTGAACAAGGTGCACCTCAAGTTCGGTGAGGGTGGTCGTGTTCATCTACGACGAGGGAGACGACGAGCACGGGAGGGGAGAGGACAATGGCGAGTGCGGGAGAGGATGACGGCTAGCACGTGAGGGTGGAGGACGAGATCCGCTTGCACTACCTCTAGTGTACAGACACATGGTGAGGTCGTGCTCTGCTCTAGCAGGCTCGACTACGGGGTCCAACGGTTGCCTCCTCCATCTCTGATCGGGTCTACACCGGACCAACCTACTAGTGCTGGCAATGGGTGTTGGGTTCGCCCAGCTTGTCAACTTTGGAGCATGATTCGTCCACGGAGAGGAAGAGCGCAGATTCGGCGGGGTGGGGGAGGAGCAGGTATCGCTGGTTGGCGGGATGGAGGACGAGCATGGATCCGGTTGGGTGCTGGAGGTGCGTTGGAGGTGAGCAAGGCTCATTGTCCGGCAGAGGGGAGGACGAGCGCAGACGGTGAGCTAAGTCGATCTCGAGCTAGCTAGTGCAATACAGGCCCTAGCAAAATAAGCATGTTAGAATATGATTCAAATTCTAACGTGAGTCTTGCGGGGACGTCTATAGGGCCCGCGGTTCGGGTTATATTTATTAGCAGATTTGTTTTCGTATTTGACTAGAGTTAGTCCATTCTATAAATACATCTTATAAGTCGTATGGGAAGAGACTCGTTGTATTCTTTGCGTTATACTCTCGCGATATAGTGAAGATCGCCGATTGGCTCCACATACAAGTCTGTATTTCGTGTTCGTTCTTATTCGCATTATTTCCTAACAAAGCAGTCCATCTGTTTCTAGTAAGGCAGACTAAGGGAGTAAGAGGTACCTTTTGCATTAGCTAAACCTGACTAGAGACCTTTACAGACACTAAACAAATAAAATCTACATCTAGAAACCCTAGGGAGTAATGCACCCAACCAAGCACTGTACTGTAGCTAGTCAGCCTCGCATGAGGATTACCATGGATGTTCCGTCTGCTACTTTGTACGCCAAGGCGCCGGAAGCTCCTCCATCCCTCGTGTTTTCCTCATCCATAGCGTCAGCATCTTTGGCCTCTTTTTATTTTATAGTGGTTGGCTGGCAGGTCAAGGTCATAGAGACCTCCCGTTTACTCTATCTAATATAAGAGCTTCAGGTATGCAGCTCGCATCCGCAAGCCAAGAGCAGAGACGTAGACGCACACCTGCAGCGTCACGGGTGACGTTGGTGCTCCGACACACTCGCCGACGGCCACATGCGTTCATGTGGATGCTGATTCACGGAGCAGATATAGCATATACGGTGCGCGACGACACGACAGGCAACGTGCCTTCTCGTGTACTGTCCACCCAGCCAAATGAGCGAAGGCCAAGCGTTGCCCAGACTAATTGGCTATTCGTCCAGGGCTCTACCAATACATGAATTGAAATGCATCTTGGATTTGTACTTTGAGTAGCATCCGCGCCCGAGTAAAATTTGTCTACCTGACATTCGGATGTTTCACCATGTACCCAACAACCATGTATGTTTACAGCACATGAAAACAACCGAATACAGCCAAAACAATAATCGTGTGTTTCAATGTCGTTCAACGCACGAATTTTCTTCTGTTGGATATAAATCTGATGTTTTTGTTTGTTGTCTGTCTTCCGGTTGGCCAGGTGAAAAAGGACTGGGCCTAGTTATGTTTGCATCCAATTTTGTTCCTTGTTGGTGTGGTGCCTGATCCATTTAGGCCTTTTTTTTAGTGAATTTCTGAGTAGCAAAATTAGAAAAGCTACCAGTGCATCCATTTTTTTTGGTGTGGTGCTGTTCTGAAATCTGAATCTCTCAGTGGTTGTTGTCTTGGGAAGTATGGATGTATAACCTCTTCTGTTACTTGGAGGAGTATAGATAAAACTTACAAACAAGAACAATAAGGTTCCTATTAGGTCCAAAACAAAACAAACAACTTGTCGATGCTAATTTTGGCGAGGCTAACACCGGCTAGTAAATATGTGTTTTGCGGTTGAGGCTACGGATGGTGTGCAAGGGGGAACACAGGGATTATACTGGTTCAGGCCGAGCGAGCCCTACGTCCAGTGGAGAGGAGAGTCGTGTTGCCTTGCACCGGGGTGCTTGTAGTAGGGGGTTACAAGCTAGGCGAGAGAGGGAAGAGCTCCCAGGTCTCTTGTGAGTGTCTAAGTGTTTGCAAGTCGTTTGCTGTGGGTGAGAACTTAGAACTTCTCCGTCGGTTCGTCCCTTGTTCTCTCGTCCTAAAGATGGCCTCTGCTCTCCCTTTTATAGCCGCAAGGGAGAGGCAAAGGCGGCTACGACGCTACCTATTAAAATAGTGAAGAGTTGCTGTTCTCGGTTTGACTAGCTGCTGCCTTTTCTCCGTGTCTCCGGGGTATGGGTATGGCTATCTTGGTTCGCGAGTTCCAAGGTAGAAACAGTCGTCTGACCATGTCTTGTCGTCGGCTCTCTGGGTCTTCTGGATATGGCCGTCGTGGTCCGCTCGACTTTGGTGCGTTTACACCTGCCGGCTATCCTTCCGTACGATGTGACAAGAGGGAGAATCACCTTGGGGCGCTGTTTCCCGAGGCTCGGGATCGTGCTCGTCCTTTCGTGTGGACGGCGCAGTGGGCGTCTTTCCCGAAACGGGGCGGCGCACCGTGGACCATACCGTGGAGGACGATCGTAGTGGGCCCATCAAATCTTGGGGCGTTGTTTTCCGAGGCTCGGGATCTTGAAGGCGTGCTCATCCTTTCGTGTGGACGGCGCAGTGGGCGCCTTTCCCGAAGCGGGGCGGCGCACCATAGACCATACCGTGGAGGACGGTCGTAGTGGGCTCATCAAATCTGCTGTCAGGAAAATCCCGACAGGTGGTATGGCCATCAAGGGCGTGCGAAGCACAGTCGCGTCGAGAGTCTCGCCTGACGGGACAGTGCTTGTAAAGTGGTCAGAGAGATTTCTTATGGTCCAAGATTGCTCCGCTGACATCACCCGTGCCTTGGATGCCGACTTTGGCGCCGTGGATGCCGCTCTCCCGAGTTCTCCCGAGGAGGCTTCGGGCGAGGCTCGGGCGAATCGTAAACTTGGGCGCCCAGGACAGCACCTCCCGAGCTCTCCCGAGGAGGCTCGGGCGAATCGGAGGTTTGGGCGCCGAGGACGCCGCCTCCCGAGCTCTCCGGAGGAGGCTCGGGCGAATCGGAGAATTGGGCGCCGAGGACGCCGCCTCCCGAGCTCTCCCGAGGAGGCTCGGGCGAATCGGAGAATGGGGCGCCGAGGACGCCGCTCTCCCGAGCTCTCCCGAGGAGGCTCGGGCGAATCGGAGATTTGGGCGCCGAGCGATTTGGACGCCGAGGGTGAGGCTCGCCCGAGCTCTTCCGGGGAGGCTCGGGCGAATCGGAGATTTGGGCCTCTGTAGACGCGGCCTTCGTGGGCTTCGACTGGCCTTACTTGGGCCAGACCAAGTTGGGAATGAGCGTTTTTTGCATGGAAGTTGGGTACCCCTAACTTTGGTAACCGACAGTAGCCCCCGAGCCTGTGGCGGAGTGAAGGCACTCCTCCACAGGTTCACGCCGGTTCTTCCTGTCAAAAAAGATAAAGTGTGGGTTGTTTTTCCGGGGGGTGCGCGCGAGCGCACCCGCCGGGTGTAGCCCCCGAGGCTTTGGAGGGATGATATATCCCTTCAAAGGCTTAGAATCGTGTTTGTTAGTCCTCGGGTGTTTTTTGATTTATTTAGGTGGGTTGTTTCCTTGGAAGCGGAGCCCCCGAGCCTCGCACCGTGTTGGGAGATCGTTCGGTGGTCTTTCCAAGGTGCAGGGTAAGTTTCCGAGCCTCCGTTTTCGTATCGGAGATCGATCGGGTTCCTCCCTGTCTTTTTTAATTCGACCTTCACGCTCTTTTTTCGGGAAGAGGAAGGTTTGGTCCTGCTCGACTTCCCCGCTGGGGCACGAGTCGGCATTTCCGGTGAGCTACAAACGGGTTGGTCCAAGTGGAGGTCCGTGCCCTATTCGTTAAGGGTCGGCTAGTGGCCTGAGCACACTCCAATTATTTCCCGAGGGTCAGTTAGTGGATGTCGGGTCCCTTCGACGGGTCCCGAGGGCATGATGCCTCCCACGGAGGGATTCCACGTAACCGACTCACTACTGGGACTTGGACACAGCATGGGATGTCCCTTGTGACGTTCCGGGCGTCGGGATACTGGCCGTTTTCGTGACCCATCCACTAGCTGTCCCTAACTCGATTTCCCTGGGGCGACTGTTCGAGCCTCGGAGGGCCAGTCTTCGATCCCCTGGGAACGTAACGGGCGCCCGAGCCCGGGGTTTCTTCGTTGAGAAAACGTAGGTGGAATCGAAGCGCGCGGTTGTAATGATTTCGCTCACCTTTTGAGGCGCGAAGCCTGACGGACGCGACGGTTTGGCTCAGTCGAGGCGGTTTGCGTGCGTGGTGATGGCGGGTCTCTTCCAAGCCGAGGTCGAGCTCCCTCCTCTGAACCTGCCGTGAAGAAGAAGCGGGCCATAGTGCCCTTGTAAAAAGTAACCTTTCGGGAGTGGTTTGAAAGGAAACAGACAATATGGCCCTTCGTGGCCTTAACATTTATGTAAATATTTGCATGTAAATATTTGCTGAATGTTTGTTTCATTTTGTTTCGTGCTTTTTTCCTTACGCATTTTTTCTTGCCGATCCTGCTCCCGGGCCATCGAGCCTCGGGGGACGTTTTTCGGGTGTCGTAGCTTTAGTGGCATAGACGCAGCCGACGTCCTAAGAGCTTTGGCAGAAAGAATTTTTTAGAAAAGAAGCTTAGGTGTTTCCTCCCGAGCTTCCTCCCTTGGCCGAGCGTAGATCTTATAGGTTTTCTTCCGAGTGCGGGTTATCCTTCGAACACGGAGTGGCGAGGGAAGATGCTGTGGCCCTGGGGCATAAGCGGTCTCCGACTCGACCGGCTCTGTCTTCTGGGGCTTCCCTCATTCTTCGAATTCTATAAGTTCATGCTTGATTTCCGGAAGGAAGCGTGTTTTAGGGAGAAACGAATTCGACAAGTTTTGAAATTTTTGCGTTTCCAAAATTGTCGGATCTCGGGAAAGTCCGGGGTTTCCCCCCGTCCTAGCCCCCGAGGGAGGGTCGGCCTTTCCATAGGATAGGCCGGGCCTCGCTTTTAGTGCGTGGTGAAATAAAGGTTCATTTCACTTCCGAGTGTAGGCTCGGATTGAAAATCTAAAATCATGTTAAAAAGAGCAGAAGTCGGGTCTTTTCATCGATTTCAAGATGTTCAAAATAGTACAATGCATGGAATCTTAAGGATAGAAGCGACGTAGCTGTTCGATGTTCCAAGCGTTGTTGTAGACCTCGCCGTTCTCGTTCGCGAGCTTGTATGTGCCGGGGCGTTGTACCTCGGCGACGATGAATGGTCCTTCCCACGGTGGAGTGAGCTTGTGGCGCCCTTTGTTGTCCTGCCTGAGCCGTAGCACCAGGTCGCCTACGCTGAAGGTTCGACCTCGGACGCGCCGAGCATGGTACTTGCGTAGGGATTGCAAGTATTTGGCCGAGTGCAGCAGGGCCACGTCCCGAGCTTCGTCGGCTTGGTCCAGCGCGTCTTCCCGAGAAGTTTGATTGCCTTGTTCATCGTAGGCTCGGACTCTCGGGGCGCCGTATTCCAGGTCCGTAGGGAGGACGGCCTCTGCACCGTATACCATGAAGAAGGGCGTGAAGCCCGTGGCTCGGCTTGGCGTAGTCCTTAGACTCCATATTACTGCCGGAAGCTCCGTCAGCCACCTTTTGCCGAATTTATTCAATCGGTTGAATATCCTTGGCTTAAGGCCTTGGAGAACCATGCCATTGGCGCGTTCTACCTGGCCGTTCGTCCTCGGGTGGGCGACGGCTGCCCAGTCCACTCGTATGTGGTACTCATCGCAGAAAGCCAGAAATTTCTTTCCGGTGAACTGCGTGCCGTTGTCCGTGATAATGGAGTTCGGGATGCCGAACCGGTGGACGATGTCGGTGAAGAACAACACCGCTTGAGCCGAGCTGATTTGGGTGATCGGCCGAGCCTCGATCCACTTGGAGAACTTGTCGATGGCGACAAGCAAGTGGGTGAAGCCCCCGGGTGCCTTCTGGAGGGGCCCGACAAGATCTAGTCCCCAAACGGCGAACGGCCAAGTGAGCGGGATCGTCTGGAGGGCTTGAGCCGGTAAGTGAGTCTGCCGAGCATAGTACTGGCACCCTTCGCAGGCGCGTACCACCTCAGTGGCATCGGCCACGGCGGTTGGCCAGTAGAAGCCTTGTCGAAAGGCGTTACCGACCAAGGTCCTCGGCGCTGCGTGGTGACCGCAGGCCCCGGCGTGTATCTCTTCGAGCAGGCGTTTGCCCTGACTGAAAGGGATACAGCGCTGAAGCACGCCAGAGGGACTCCGCCGGTAGAGGCTACCATCGATCATGGTGAAAGACTTGGCTTTGCGAGCCAGTCGTCGTGCTCTGGTCTTGTCCGGGGGCAAAATGCCTCGGACTAGCCAGCTGACCAGCGGCTCGCGCCAGTCTGGTTCGTCGTCGTCCATCTCGGCTTCAATCTCCATTGCCTCGGCTTCGTCGCCGTCCTTACCCATGACCTCGGGTGACTCCCCTTTGTCGGAAGGGTCGACAGCCCCCGAGGGATCGGCATTGATCGAGGGCTTGTGGAGGTCGTTGGCGAATACGCCCGTCGGGACCGTGGCCCTTTCGGCTGCAATTTTTGCCAACTCATCGGCCTCCACGTTGTACCGACGCGCAATGTGGTTGAGCTCGAGGCCGTCGAATTTTTCCTCGAGCAACCGCACCAGCGTGCAGTAGGCGGCCATTCTGGGGTTCTGGCACGTCGACTCCTTCATGACCTGATCCACGACGAGCTGGGAGTCGCCTCGGACCTCGAGGCGTCGGATCCCGAGCTCGATGGCGATGTGGAGACCGTTGACCAGAGCCTCATATTCGGCCACGTTGTTGGAAGCCGTGAACTGTAGCCGTAGTAGGTACTTGAGCCGGACCCCGAGGGGTGAGATGAAGACGATGCCTGCGCCAGCACCAGTCTTCATCATCGACCCGTCGAAGTTCATGACCCAATATTCCTCTTGGGTCGGGAGTGGCGGTAGTTGTGTCTCGGTCCACTCTGCCACGAAGTCCGCAAGTACCTGGGACTTGATGGCTTTGCGTGGCGCGTAGGTGATGCCGTCACCCATGAGCTCGATGGCCCACTTGGCGATCCTCCCCGTCGTTTCTCGATTTTGGATTACCTCCCCGAGGGGGAAGGATGACACCACGGTCACGGGGTGGGATTCGAAGTAGTGTCGCAACTTGCGTCGGGCAAGGACGATCGCGTACACTAGCTTCTGGATCTGAGGGTAGCGTGTCTTGGTCTCTGACAAGACTTCACTGATGAAGTAGACCGGTCGCTGTACCGGTAAGGCGTGTCCTTCTTCTTGCCGCTCTACGACGATCGCTGCACTCACAACCTGGTTGGTAGCCGCGACATATAGTAAGAAATTTTCCTTCTTCGTAGGAGGCACAAGAACCGGCGCTTTTGAAAGTAGAGCTTTAAGCCTTTCGAGGGCTTCCTGGGCCTCGGCGGTCCAGGTAAAGCGTTCGTTTTTCTTAAGCAACCGATACAAGGGAAGGCCCTTTTCGCCGAGCCTTGAGATGAATCGACTCAAGGCCGCGAGACACCCCATAAGCTTCTGCACGCCCTTCGGGTTTCGGATCGGGCCCATCTGTGTGATGGCCGATATCTTTTCCGGGTTGGCTTCGATGCCACGCTCGGAAACAATGAACCCGAGGAGCATGCCCCGTGGGACCCCGAAAACGCACTTCTCGGGGTTTAGCTTTATGTTTTTCTTTTTAAGGCAGTCGAATGCCTTTTCTAGGTCGGCTACTAAGTCATTCGCCTTCCTAGATTTTATCACTATATCGTCTACGTAAGCCTCAACGGTTCGCCCGATGAGGTCCCCAAAAACTTTGAGCATGCAACGCTGGTAAGTTGCGCCCGCGTTTTTGAGGCCAAATGGCATGGTTACGTAACAATATGTGCCGAAAGGAGTGATGAAAGAGGTCGCTAATTCGTCGGACTCCTTCATCCGGATCTGATGGTAACCGGAATAAGCATCAAGAAAGCAAAGCCGCTCACAGCCAGCAGTAGAATCTACTATTTGGTCAATGCGAGGTAATGGAAATGGATACTTAGGACAAGCTTTATTTAAACTAGTGTAATCGACGCACATTCTCCATTTTCCATTTTTCTTTTTAACCAAAACAGGATTTGCTAACCATTGTGGATGGAAGACCTCCTTGATGAATCCAGCCGCCAAAAGCTTCTGCACCTCCTCCCCGATGGCCCGGCGCTTCTCCTCGTCGAATCGGCGCAGGCGTTGTTTCACCGGCTTGGATCCGGCCTGGATGTCTAAGGAGTGCTCGGCGACCTCCCTCGGGATGCCTGGCATATCCGAGGGGCTCCACGCAAACATATCGGCGTGTTTGCGGAGGAAGTCGACGAGCACTGCCTCCTATTCTGGGTCGAGGGTGGCGCTGACCTTCAGCGCCCTGCCGTTGGGGGAGTTCGGGTCGAGGAGGACATCCTTCACCCCCTCAGCGGACTTAAAGGTGCCCGTGGCCTTCTTGGGGTCGGGGACCTCTTTTCCTAACCTGTCGAGGTCGGTCATGAGGGCTTCTAACTCCACCAACGCGCCGGCGTACTCGCAGCACTCGACGTCGCACTGGTACGCGTGCTGGTAGGAGGCGCTGACGGTAATCACCCCTTTTGGCCCTGGCATCTTGAGCTTGAGGTAGGCGTAGTTCGGAACTGCCATGAACTTTGCGTAACATGGCCTCCCGAGGATGGCGTGGTAGGTGCCGTGGAAGCCTACCACTTCAAATGTCAGGGGCTCCTTCCTGAAGTTGTCAGGAGTCCCGAAGTAGACGGGCAGATCGATCTGCCCGAGGGGTTGTACGCTCTTTCCGGGCACTATCCCGTGGAATGGGGACGTCGTGGCCCGGAGGAGCGAGCGACTGATCCCCATTAAGTCGAGGGTCTCAGCGTAGAGAATGTTGAGGCCGCTGCCTCCGTCCATGAGGACTTTGGAGAGCCTCGTGTTGCCGACGACGGGATCGACAACAAGTGGGTAGCGTCCCGGCGATGGGACGTAGTCCGGGTGGTCGTCCCGGCTGAAGGTGATAGCGTCGTGGGACCAGTCAAGGAAGCATGGTGTCGCTGGTCCGGCGGAGTAGACCTCCCTGCGCTCGCGCTTTCGCTGCCGCGGCGTAGGGGCGGTCCCGGGCCCCCCGAAGATCATGAGGCATTTGTCGATGGGCGGGAACTCATCGTCCTTCCCGCCCTCGTCCTCCTGATCCCTGGCGGGCTTCTTGCCGGCGTCGTCCTTGAACGGCTGCCGGCTGTAGTGCTTCTTGAGCATCACACACTGTGCGAGTGTGTGATGTACTGGACCCTGGTGATAAGGGCACGGCTTGCTGAGCATGTCGTCGAAGCGGCCTCGAGGGGGTCGTTCCCTCTTGGGTTCGGTGGTCGCCACGAGGGAGTCATCGCGGAGTGGGGCCTTTCCCTTCCCCTTCTTCTTCTTGTTGTTCGGTCCTCGGGAAGAGGTGCCCTCGGGGGCCTCCTCCTTCCGTTTGCCCTTGGGGTCGGAGAAGAGGGCTCCTACCGCCTCATCCCCTGAGGCGAAGCTGGTAGCGATCTTCATGAGTTCAGAGACACTGGTGGGTGTCCGGCGTCCGAGCTCATGAACGAGCTCTTTGCAGGAGGTTCCTGCGGCAAACGCTCCGACGACATCGGAGTCGGCGACCTGGGGCAGCTCGTTGTACTGTTTGGAGAAGCGCCGGATGTAGTCCCGGAGGGACTCGCCCGGTTTCTGCTTGCAGCTGCGGAGGTCCCAGGAGTTACCAGGGCGTACGTACGTGCCCTGGAAGTTTCCTACGAATATCTTGACCAGATCGCTCCAGTCGAAGATCTTTCGTGGGGGAAGGTGTTCCAGCCAAGCTCTTGTGGAATCGGCGAGGAACAAGGGGAGGTTGCGGATGATGATGAGGTCATCTTGCGCGCCGCCAAGTTGGCACGCAAGGCGGTAGTCCGCTAACCAGAGTTCGGGGTTAGTTTCCCCCGAGTACTTGGCTATGTTGGTTGGTTGTCGGAATCGGGACGGGAACTTGGCCCTCTGGATGGCCTCGCTGAAGACGCGTGGTCCCGAGGGCTCGGGTGAGGGTTCACGATCCTCATCCGAGTCGTAGCGCCCGCCCCGATGGACGCTGTAGCCGCGCGCGGCTCCGTCAGTCTTTCGCCGACCGCGGGCTTGTAGGATGGCTCGGACGTCGACGTCCTTGCCAAGCCGTTGGTGGACTGGCGGAGCCCTTGGAGCCTCGGGTCGAACCGAGGCTTCGCGCTTGTGACGTGCTATGCCACCATGCTGGTGACTTTCGGCGCCATGGTGTCGCGACGCTGAACTTTCCGCCTGGAGGACGGCGGCATCCTCCAGGAGGTCTTTGAGCTGATTCCTGAGCTGTCGCGCGTCCTCGGAGGAGGGCTCAGGTATACTTCGGAGTAGCATGGCTGCTTCCGCGAGCTTTCGGCTTGCTCGGGGGGCGACCCCTGGTGTCTCGGCCCTGTCGTCAGCGATGATTCGGGCCTGGACATCTCGGGCTCGACGCCGAGCTGCTCCTCCATCGGTTTGCCGCTCGCCAAGCTCCAGCGTAGCTCGCAGCTGGGTGAGGCGCAAGCGGTCCTCGTCCATCCGTGCCTCAAGCTCCCGGAGCTGCTCTAGCTCCGGGGTTTGAGGTGCGGAGCGAGAGGTTCCTGTCCCCTGACCCAGCGGCGGGGCTGACCGCGAGGGCTTCGGGGCCGCTGGAGGGGGCGTGACTTGTTCGTGCTGGGGATGCGACGGAGGGGGTATGTCGTCGTCGCCCCCCGAGTGGACATCCTCTACTCGCCCCTCATCAGGGTGCATCAAGTTGTAGCACTCCCGAGAGGGGTCGATGTAGGTCCACTGTGAGCTAGGGACGACGCTCGGTGTGTTCTCCCCCGAGTCGTTGGTGTGGGCGGCGTTGTCCACATTTGCCCAGAATTTGTCATCATCGTCGCTGTAGCTGCGACGAGGCGAGTTCCGGTCATAACGACTCCCCCCCTCCGAGCGTTGCCGAGGGGTGAGGTTGGCGGTGGTGTCTGTTTCCCCACCGCCGCGTGTCCTGGCACTTTCCCCAGGGGACGGCGGTGAGGATGCCACGTGGTCTCCCACGAGGCTGTCTTGGCGCTCGAGGCGCTGGACCGGAGTGTCCGACAGTTCGTGCAATAATGCATGAACTGCACACACGTGAGCGTCCATGGCGCTCTGAAGCCCAAAGAAAGACGATGGCGCCGTTCTCCTCTGCCGGTGAGGGCGGAGAGAAAAATCGGCTGGCGTCGTGTTTCCGCCCTCGCCCTTCCCTCGGGCGGTAAGCGGATGCGTGACCGCTGGTGCCGGAGATTCCGGGATCGCGGTCGGCGCAGTATTGGCTGCGTCCGTTGGAGTTGCCTGGTGAGTCGCATCTCCCGCGGCGGGAGGCTGGTTGGCACCACTGCGCCTCCCCCTCCTGATTCGCCGAGGGCGGCGTGCAACGTTTCCCCCGTCCTCCGAGGCGGGCGGAAGCGTGGCGGGGGTCCTTTCTCCGGCCGTCTGCGAGGCCAGAGTCGGGACGACCGTGACACGGGGCCCGGTCGGACGCAGGTTCATCTCGAGCCCATGGCCAGTGGCCACGAACTCGAGAGTCCCGAACCGGAGTTCCGTGCCAGCGGGAAGCGTGGTGGAGCTGGTTGCCATCCGAAACCTATGTCAACGCGCAAAAGGCCCCTACCTGGCGCGCCAACTGTCGATGCTAATTTTGGCGAGGCTAACACCGGCTAGTAAATATGTGTTTTGCGGTTGAGGCTACGGATGGTGTGCAAGGGGGAACACAGGGATTATACTGGTTCAGGCCGAGCGAGCCCTACGTCCAGTGGAGAGGAGAGTCGTGTTGCCTTGCACCGGGGTGCTTGTAGTAGGGGGTTACAAGCTAGGCGAGAGAGGGAAGAGCTCCCAGGTCTCTTGTGAGTGTCTAAGTGTTTGCAAGTCGTTTGCTGTGGGTGAGAACTTAGAACTTCTCCGTCGGTTCGTCCCTTGTTCTCTCGTCCTAAAGATGGCCTCTGCTCTCCCTTTTATAGCCGCAAGGGAGAGGCAAAGGCGGCTACGACGCTACCTATTAAAATAGTGAAGAGTTGCTGTTCTCGGTTTGACTAGCTGCTGCCTTTTCTCCGTGTCTCCGGGGTATGGGTATGGCTATCTTGGTTCGCGAGTTCCAAGGTAGAAACAGTCGTCTGACCATGTCTTGTCGTCGGCTCTCTGGGTCTTCTGGATATGGCCGTCGTGGTCCGCTCGACTTTGGTGCGTTTACACCTGCCGGCTATCCTTCCGTACGATGTGACAAGAGGGAGAATCACCTTGGGGCGCTGTTTCCCGAGGCTCGGGATCGTGCTCGTCCTTTCGTGTGGACGGCGCAGTGGGCGTCTTTCCCGAAACGGGGCGGCGCACCGTGGACCATACCGTGGAGGACGATCGTAGTGGGCCCATCAAATCTTGGGGCGTTGTTTCCCGAGGCTCGGGATCTTGAAGGCGTGCTCATCCTTTCGTGTGGACGGCGCAGTGGGCGCCTTTCCCGAAGCGGGGCGGCGCACCGTAGACCATACCGTGGAGGACGGTCGTAGTGGGCTCATCAAATCTGCTGTCAGGAAAATCCCGACAGGTGGTATGGCCATCAAGGGCGTGCGAAGCACAGTCGCGTCGAGAGTCTCGCCTGACGGGACAGTGCTTGTAAAGTGGTCAGAGAGATTTCTTATGGTCCAAGATTGCTCCGCTGACATCACCCGTGCCTTGGATGCCGACTTTGGCGCCGTGGATGCCGCTCTCCCGAGTTCTCCCGAGGAGGCTTCGGGCGAGGCTCGGGCGAATCGGAAACTTGGGCGCCCAGAACAGCACCTCCCGAGCTCTCCCGAGGAGGGTCGGGCGAATCGGAGGTTTGGGCGCCGAGGACGCCGCCTCCCGAGCTCTCCGGAGGAGGCTCGGGCGAATCGGAGAATTGGGCGCCGAGGACGCCGCCTCCCGAGCTCTCCCGAGGAGGCTCGGGCGAATCGGAGAATGGGGCGCCGAGGACGCCGCTCTCCCGAGCTCTCCCGAGGAGGCTCGGGCGAATCGGAGATTTGGGCGCCGAGGACGCCGCCTCCCGAGCTCTCCGGAGGAGGCTCGGGCGAATCGGAGAATTGGGCGCCGAGGACGCCGCCTCCCGAGCTCTCCCGAGGAGGCTCGGGCGAATCGGAGAATGGGGCGCCGAGGACGCCGCTCTCCCGAGCTCTCCCGAGGAGGCTCGGGCGAATCGGAGATTTGGGCGCCGAGGACGCCGCCTCCCGAGCTCTCCGGAGGAGGCTCGGGCGAATCGGAGAATTGGGCGCCGAGGACGCCGCCTCCCGAGCTCTCCCGAGGAGGCTCGGGCGAATCGGAGAATGGGGCGCCGAGGACGCCGCTCTCCCGAGCTCTCCCGAGGAGGCTCGGGCGAATCGGAGATTTGGGGCGCCGAGGGTGCCGCTCGCCCGAGCTCTCCTGGGGAGGCTCGGGCGAATCGGAGATTTGGGCGCCGAGCGATTTGGACGCCGAGGGTGAGGCTCGCCCGAGCTCTCCCGGGGAGGCTCGGGCGAATCGGAGATTTGGGCCTCTGTAGACGCGGCCTTCGTGGGCTTCGACTGGCCTTACTTGGGCCAGACCAAGTTGGGAATGAGCGTTTTTTGCATGGAAGTTGGGTACCCCTAACTTTGGTAACCGACACAACTGAATGCTAATTTATAGTAAAAGCACACAACAAAACAAAATAACAAAACCTCGTAAAAACTACAAAAGTACAATAAAACTATAATAACAATGAAACAAAATAAAAATGACAACTAAAGGCTAATTTATAGTAAAAAAATGCACAAAAAATAAAATAATAAACCTCATAAAAACTACAAAAGTACAATAAAACAAAAAAAGGCTACTGACAACTAAAGGCTATTTTAAAAAAAATGAAAACAATAAACACTGAAAAAGAACCAGTTACCAATAAAAGATTAAATTTATTAAAAAAATACGCAATAGGAACATGACGTACCACCAGCATGTCTGTCTCATATTGCTAAAATTAGTGACAGTGGATTCAAACAGACTTACTAATTATTAGTTAGAGTGCGGCAAACTATTATTTCCATTAATAAGTTTAGAGTTCCTAAATGTTAATAGGCCACAAGCCCATTCAACTTACTATTTAATCACATATTAGCATGTGGATCCAATTAATGTTCCCCTGCTAATAATTAGCAACTAATCTATAAGTTAGCTATTTTTTAACATTAACAGATCAGACACTGAAACTCTATTTGGCTGAGCTGAATTTGTATGCTGCATTATTGTTAGAGTAAAATATATTCTGTGACAGAAAATAAGTTAAATCTAGATTAAACCAACAGAGTTGTTGAACTGCACATTCGCTTACGATCGACTCCTGCTGCCCTGGCATTTCTAGTACAACAACAGCGAGCAAACACAATAAAATAAATCTAGGTCTCTTTCTAGAAGGTCCATGTACCTACACGATCCCACCAATAGCACTTACTAGTGTAGCAGAAGTTACTCCCTACGGTCACTAAAAATTGCAATAGTAAGATCAAGCATGGAGAGAACATTGTGAAATTACAAAAATGCCCTTGTGCAGTCCTGCCAACCATGATAAGTTTGCCTTTAAAGAGGAGCTGCGCAGCGCAGGAGTGTTCTAGAAGGCAGGAATGGGTGGATGAGATGTCTGCGTCGAATTTTTTTTTTAATCTACGTGTAGCAGCTTTTTCTCTTTTCTTTCTTACGAAAGACAAATGAGCTAGATTTGCTAAGGTTCCGTTTGAAACAGAGGATTTTTCTCTTATTACTGCGGTAATTGAACTGATTACTGTGATATTTTTATGAAATTTCTGTAAAATTTTCGCATTCCAAACAGACCCTTAGTGTGGGTCAAACTAGCTGACATGGTACTTGTGTTCTGCAAATGTGCATTTTTTCATGGAAATTTTTTGAATGGTAGGATTGCAATATTTTGTGAACGAAGAGAGTAGTCGTCTCCATGTGTAAAAGCAAACCACGAAACAACAAAACATGCAAAGCGAGCAAGTCTCACATCGGACGCACGAAACTGATAGAGCAAAAATTCCACATTCAGTAGCGGCCATAGAGTTTATCTCACACGTCCATCCACATTGGAATTCAGTCATATTCCTACTTTGCATAAAAAAGTACCAGCAGTCCAATACTTTATCATGATGGACCCCACGTATCATACTCACAACAGGGAACGACATATCGCAAGGCTAAGAAATCGCGTGCTCGGAGCAAACAAAACAACCGGTTGAGCTTTAGCATTTTCTAAAATTAAATATATTCGAAATCTGCATTAAGATATGTGTGTTTAATATTTTAACGTGACTGTGTGTGTGCCTCCGTGCCGGCGTGCCCGGCCCTTTTATATGCCATCATCTGCGGTCGTGAATTACAGACTCGATCGAAGGCCAATTTCAATCCAGCGCTCTCGATCACACGTGCGTAGGTCCCCGTGGCGTGCGTGCCATAGGCCATAGCAGCACGGGCGGCAGGGAGTTTCTTCTGACCTGTGACTTGAGCCGTCCAGCGATGACCATGAAGAGCGTGCTTCTGCACCCGGGCCTCGGCGTCGGCCACCTGACGCCGATGGTCGAGCTGGCGAAGGTGTTCGTCCACCACGGCGTCGCCGTCACAGTCGCGCTGGTCAAGCCGCCCGTCAAGTCCCCCGACTTCTCCGCAGCGGCGGCCCGCGCCGCGGCCGCCAATCCGTCCATCACCTTCCACGTCCTGCCGCCGCCGCCTGACGTAGCAGCGGACGGCACCTCCAAGTCATCGGACCCGGTCGTCCAGATGCTCAGCCACCTCAAGGCCATGAACGCGCCGCTGCGCGACCTCCTCCGCTCGCTGCCGGCCGTCGACGCGCTCGTCCTCGACATGTTCTGCGGCGACGCGCTCGACGTCGCCGCCGAGCTCGAGCTCCCCGTCTACTACTTCTACGCCTCGGGCGCCGGCGACGTGGCCGTCTTCCTCAACCTATCTCGCATGATGGCCGCGGGCTCACTGGACCTGGAGACCACCGGCGGCGACTCCGCGCTCTCTTTCCCCGGCGTTCCTCCGTTCAGAGCATCGGAACTGCCCAAGCCGATGCTGGATAGCGGCAGCGCGGCAGCAAAGGCCCTCTTCCGCATGTTCTGCCGGATCCCGGAGTCCAACGGGATTCTCATCAACACCTTTGAGTCGCTGGAGACGCGGGCCGTGCGCGCTTTGAGGGCCGGCCTGTGCGTTCCCGACCATCCCACGCCGCCGGTGTACTGCATCGGGCCGCTGGTCTCGGGTGGCGGCGGGGAGAAGGAGAAGGAGCACGAGTGCCTCCGGTGGCTGGACACGCAGCCAGACAGCAGCGTCGTGTTCCTCTGCTTCGGGAGCAGGGGCACGTTCCCCAAGGAGCAGCTCGAGCAGATGGCCATTGGGCTGGAGAGGTCACGGCAGAGGTTTCTATGGGTGGTGCGGAGCCCACGAGACGACACTGTGGACGTGCTGGGCCAGCCACTCCCGGAGTCGGACCTCGAGGCCCTCCTTCCAGAGGGGTTCTTGGAGAGGACCAAGGGCAGAGGGCTTGTGCTCAAGTCCTGGGCGCCGCAGGTGGACGTGCTGCGCCACAGAGCCACCGGCGCATTCGTCACGCACTGCGGGTGGAACTCGACGCTGGAGGGCATCACGGCGGGGTTGCCCCTGCTGTGCTGGCCACTGTACGCGGAGCAGAGCATGAACAAGGTGTTCATCGTGGAAGAGATGAAGCTCGGGGTGGCAATGAAAGGCTACGACGAAGACATGGTGAAGGCGGAGGAGGTGGAGACGAAGGTCAGGTGGGTGATGGAGTCTGAAGGTGGGCGAGACCTCAGAAACAGGGTGGCGGAGGTGAAGGGTAGAGCGATCGAGGCACTTAGAGAAGGCGGCTCATCCTATGCTGCTTTTGTTGGGTTCTTGAAGGATATAGATAGCAAGGCTCATCCTTCTTAGGACACGACATGCTTAATTTCCTCGAAGATTAAGATTTTAAGGCTCACAAAGACATCAGGGAATCTCCAATGGCATATGTCACCCAGTATCCCTTACATGACACCATATATCCTGTATCTTATAGCCTTATATGTCATACATGTAAGATTTTTTTTATTTCACATATTTAGTTTTTTTTTGTGTGCCCCGGTATATTTACACATGCAAAAAAGTTATTGTATATATTATAGTTTATTCTTGATAAATAATTACATAGAAAAAGTCATGTTATATATAATCAATTCAGAAATGTGTTACATGCATGAAAAGGATCGATAGCTAACACATTAATGTAGTTAAAAGTCTCCCTATCATCACACTGTAAAAGAACGAGTCTACGATAATCATTCAGAAGATCTTCTGAATAAAATATGTTGCACGTCAGCTGGTGGACATTGACAAGAAACGCATTACAACGTGTAATTATCACGGAGAACAAAAAGTTACATGCTAATTAAATTATCTGCCATGACAGTTTATACTAATCAAATTTGTCATGTCTAAAGTTGCAAAATAAAAGAATTTCTATACCAAATAGATCATGCATGCATTAATTATATTTAGAAAGATGATTTTTATATCTAAAACTTATTTAATTATCCTATTTTACCAGACTAAAAATTAGATAAATATATTTTTCGCATATTACCTCCTAGAAAGTAACATATGATTCTAACCATCCAATCTTTTTAGATCAAGGGGCTCATAGTTATTTGGGATACCACAACAAATCCAGATATTGTATAGAGGGTTAACCATTTACTTCTTTCTGATTGCCTGCCCTTATGTGAATTCATCCTACGGGATGTTTAATACATTGCTGCTACCTCTGTATCCAAGCACCAATTTAACTACTGCTAGTCCTGGTTTCAACGGGAAATCATGGCACCGAAGAAAAATCAAGCATTGACAGCGGGACAATAAAAGATACGGATGCTTGAACTCAAGGCCTCTTTGATATAAGAGATAATAGGTAGACTAATTTTTTAGCCGTGTATAACTCAAAGCCTTATTTGTAGTTTTTTCTGTATCTGTACCTATCAGTAATGAGGCAAATTTTTCGGTGTTTTTTTCGCCCACCCCATCCAACTACCGGCTCACTCCACTCAACTCACCACAGGCCTTAGAGTCTATTGCTAAATCCATTTTTTGGGCCTTATTTGATTTAAAATTGGACCGGACCAATATAATTTAATAAAATGATTACTCATATCATAGTTTATACGATTGGACTTAAAAGATCTATATATTTTTAATAGATTATGTTTAAATCTTAATAAGACGTGTACTTAGTCTGCTTTAGTTTTGTGTGCCTGGTTGGCATTAGTACCATATTAGGTAGCGTGCCCATGCGTTGCTACGGGATAATTAAATTTTTGTCCCAACACATGGATCGCATTTTGTAAAATTAAATACCGACGTCATAGTCACAGAGAGCGATGTCAGGCTCACAAACTTTAGTCCGTGATGTAGCTAAGATTATGTTTTGTGTGCATGAAGAAATCTTCGATATCCAGCCATTTATTTTGCGCGTCAATAAATCTCCATACCATCTTATATACCGGTTCGAGCATATATGTACATATGAGTGCATGTCACATGGGTAAAACTCACTGTCTTGAAAAATCTCCCAAAACCTTAAAACAAAGTAACCTTAAAAGTTTCTTAGCATGAAAAATGATTTACCCACCCATTATATTCTCAAAAAAAGAAAAATCACACTTCCACAAAAATTGCCTAGCCAAACTTCCAAAATAACAAATTTAGTTTTCGATGTAGTAAATAAAACCTAATAAAATCAAATTCCTTAAATTCATTCTAATATTTAGAATCTTTGATGACAATTCTATTTGATTCATGCTGGAGCTTTGCCCTCAATGCCATGCCCACTATCATTACAACGCCATCAGCCATCCAATGCAACTGCAAATGAATCGTACGTGCGATGCAATTCATCAGTTGTTTTTTTTAAGAAAAAAATTGAGGATACATGTGTCTCAGCTCATGAAAGTTATTTATCATAATCAAATATAAAGGACATCAAACCTTCCAAGTTTAGAATGAATTTAAGGTATTTGATTTTATTATTAGGTTCTACTACCAATATAGCTAAAATGCTCAGATTATTTATTACACAAGCAAATAAACTGGCCTTAATATGATAATATTTTAGAATAAATGCCTTATTTTGAATTTTGTATGCTCATAACAATGCACAATCATTACCCAATCCTATTATTAAAAAGGATGGCAAGTGCATAGCTGAAAAATGGCTGCTGCTCAGGCTTGCCTTCCAAGCACATTCCCAAGGAGCACAAATGCATTATGTAGTGAGACCAATCAATGTGGTGGCAACATTTTCAACTCAAATATAGGAGAACAAAACGAGTCACCAGTACCTCTCATAAAAAAATTTTGACCTGTCTTGATTACTCGCACTTGATTTTGAGGCACCTTGATCTCAACGATAATGCATCACAGGTGATGAAGGTTTCTGCCCCCAACACAGCATGCTCCAAGTGCCACCAAAGAAAACCCTCATATTACCTAAATCTTTCTTTGCATAGCACCTTGGTTGGGTATATTGGTAATGGTGATACCAGCAGGCAGCATCAAATCCCCCTCCTTTCCTGTAGCCGCATTGTACCCATACCTGAAGTTCTGAAGCACACTGCCATTAACACATGTATTCTGTGAGGGAAATACAAGGGCCAAAAAAGGTCACCATCGAGAATATGAAAATACTCTCAAAATGCGCAGTTTTAAATCATTAATTAACTTCTCAATATTTTCTGCAGACAAAGATCAGTGCAGCGTGTGATGATTGAAGGATAAGAGCCATGATCTGAAACACAGCTCATTGGGGGAAAAAAACCTAGCCACCAAGAGCTGCTTCTCACAGCAGCTAGATTTTTTTTTTTTACATTTTCAGTCACCAACTGACTACAGCAATAGTATCATAATAACATGTATATGAATAACAATGGCTATGAACCGACACCGAATGGAACGGAGAGGTATCTGTTTCATCAAGTACCTCGCATAAGGGGCTTCATTCATGGCAGCCTCTGAGCCGAACCAAACTTCTGGGGAAAGAGATCCCTGGTTTTCGTCGTATGCTCCTTATCCGTGTCTGTCGACGTCCTCTTTGCATCGGCTTCAACTGAAACCAGAATAGAGTAGTCTATAAAAGTTTAACACATAAATTTCATCAAATTTACGACTCTTTCCTACCCATGACAGTATCTCAGAAGCCCCATCATTATCATCCAGGTAAATTAAAATACCAAGTGGAAATTTTGTATATGTTTAATTTAAAGTGTCAATACATGTCTATGGGCTAACATTCTGCAACATGTAAAAAACTGTAGCCACACCAATTCATCTAGAGCTGAAGCATGCAAAGTGGTAAAAGACCATTCCCTGAAACAAAGTGGTAGTACTTGTCTGAATTCTTCAATAGATATACACAGAGAATTACCTTGGAAATTAACTGGTGAATCAAGTTTGAGCAGACAACAGAAATATTTCATTTATAGCTAACCTGTAATAAATTGTTTTTTTAAATTTTTTGCTCAAGGTCACAAGAACAGAGCTTCAAACATTTTGTTGTTTATTAATTGCCGGCCCATCTAGTTTCTTACCAGAGGACAGAAACTGAAAGGTTGCACGTTCAACCATGAAAATATCATGTACAACTAAAAAATAGCAAATTCACATAATAGAAGGAACTGAAATACTGAAAGGCTAAAAGAAACGATTACTGAACAGTTGGTAGACCGGTAGCATTGGATTGAATGGGTGCAGGTTCTCACGTATGTGTATTATGAATAAAAAACTCTAAAAAATCAGTGGTATGTCTACTCTCCAGTAACAACTAAAAAGTTATTTCTGGCACTGTCAAAGGTTAAGGACCTTGGTCCTTTCAGAAATAAGTCAAAAGCAAAAAGATAAAGAAGTGCTCAAAAAAATTTCGAGAGAATGAATTCACAAGAAACCTTGTTACCTTGCTAATAGAATGATTTGCTGCAATAAAAAAATGTTGATTCTTTCAATCTACTGATATAGTATACATCATCATATACTAAATGCAGTGTGGGTACAAGTGTATGATGTACTAAGGAAAAATAAAATGTACATATTTTTATTATATGTAACTTGAGAATCTTTTATATTCCGAAATAAACTTGTTAAAATGTAATCAAATTTGAGTTGTATGTATTTGGTGGCATAAATGCTTACTTGTTTCTCACTGTAGGCCGACTTGTCACATATATGACATGCACAGATTAGCATGAAAACTACTAATTCAATTTTAAGTTTAAAATATTTGTTGGCATCAATACTCATCCGTTTCTTTCTGTAGATCAGCTTGTCTCATCCCTTTCACGACATATAGAGCAGTCAGTGGCCACATGGTTGTTCAAAATGATTGATATATGAATGAACCTGAGATTAAAGATCCATCATAATTGCAATGTTAATTAGCTGCAAACTCAAAACATGATGCAAAGTTTAACAGTACATCATCCATCAAAATTGCAATGTTAATTAGCTAATTTTCCTTGTGGGTCTCCCGTGATTGTTCTTTGTCTAGCACCTCATCCATCTAAGGAGCAGACTGTTATGTTCTTCTGAATACATGAGAGTTAAGAAAAAGCAAATTCTATAGAATCTCTTCATAAAAGCAAGTTCTACATAATGACATTTACATATTTAGTTTTCTAACTCATTTAGTCAATATAGCGAGTAGAGCACAACAATAAGAGAAAACATAGGGAAAATTTCACATGTATGGCTGTTTGTTAGTCCAGTAAGTGTAGAAAACAATTGTAACTCTCGATAGCAACCAGAATTCAGAAATTAATAAACCCACTACATTGCTATGTCCTTAGAAGGTTGAGCATGTCCCTGTGTTTAGTCATAGTCATAATCAAGGCCGTTGAGCTAAAGAAAACAGGGAGACAAACCCAACCATTTCCCTTGCTTATCTGAACAATCCAACAGTTGGCGCTGCTTTCATTTTACCAATGCCAGATACATATCAAGTCACTGCTATTTTATTCCAATTCACCTGCCACGTCTGCGTGTTAACAGAGGTGGAAACTTCAGCACAAGATTACTGAAATTCGATTAAAATTCTCTCTTTCTAATAAGAAGTCAATTATGACTACCTGCACTAATTACAGAAACAAAAGGGTCCATGAAGAATGGTTGTCACTGTCCTACACAAACAACACTAATTTGTTTGCTCTCTCCAGATCTTTAAAGAAAACCATCCATGTTAGCATTGAACTAAACTACGAACTGGTCAGGCATGACATGACGCTGGTACAAGTATACAGTAATAAATCAGAATTAGCAAAGATCATGCCTTTTAAATAAACCAAATGAATCGAGCAAACATAAAAGGAATCTAAACCCAAGAAAATAGAACGGAGTGAGGGATCCCATAGAGTCAATTAGGCTGCAAAATAATCCAATGCCACACACGCAGGAGGATGCACAACAACTGAACCAAGCAATGGAGAGGAGAGGACAAGACAGGCAAGCAAGCTATGGAGTGAGGAGTATGGCAGGATTCTCACATTGGCGAGGAGTTGTTGCGGCTGTAGCTCAGGGTCTGTGAGCGATTTGGGGCGTGTGCCACAACTCCAGAGCTCTGCTACTTGGCTGCGTACTGCATCGACGTGGACCGCTAGAATGCCCCAGGTCCACCGGTGGTGCTCGTCTGCCCCCACACGAGCACAGTCGCCGTGGCCAGCGCCTCCTCGGCTATGGCGTCACAATGGGGCTCCGGGGGTGTGGGGACCGTGGACCGGGCAGGGCAGTGGCGGCCGGGAGAAGGGGTAGGTCACTGCGTTAGGGGAAGGGCTGCGAGCCAATGCGGATAAGAAGAGGAGGCGAGCAAAGGACGGCGTTGTGCGCGGTCTCGACAATGGAGCAGGCGAGGCAGGTATCGGCCACGGCGGCGGTGGCGGAGGAGAAGGGAGGCAGTACCGCGGCGTTCGGATGCCCAAGTGTTGTACCTCCGCAGCTGCTCCGCGCGGCTCAACTTCATCAGCCAGATCGACGGCGCGGCGGTTGCGGACAGCACCGAGGGGGCCACAAGGACGGCGCGGGGGCGGGGCTCAGTAGCGTACGGCGAGGGCCGCACTTGAACGGGCGGCGTCGCTCATACGGTGACGTGTGGGCGGCGGACGTGGGGGTGGCGGCGGTGGAACGGTGTCTAGAGGGAGCGCTGGAACGGACGTGGGGCGTCGTGGGGGGCATCGGTGGCGGCGCGTCGAGTTGAGGTCGCAACGGTGGAAGGGACGATCCATCGGGAGGCTTTTGGCGTAGGGTGAAGCGCGTCACACGGTGGGCAGGGTCGCCGCCAGGGGCCATTGGGGGATCGGCGAGGCGGCACGGATTGTGGGAGAGGGAGGCGGCGTCGAGGCGGCCGGGGGTGGCGTCCGGCGGCGACAGAGCGGGCGGGGGTCACATCCGGCGGCGGGCAGACCGTCGTGGAGCGGACGCGGGGAAGGAGGGTGCGGATGCGGCAAGGGCGGGGTCGAGGATTGCACCCTGATTGAAGGAGCGTCGGCGTGTTTCCTTCTTTTGTATCGCACGGGAGGGACGGGCGGGGTGGGTGGGCAGGACGAAAGGCAGGACGCAGGTGGGAGGTAGGATGGCAGGACCAAATAAAAGTCGCACCAAATTTTATTCTCCTCTTTGGTCTTATTAGTTGCAGAGATAGTAAAGTGAGGGAGAGCAATCAGGTAAGATGTAAATAAAACAAGAGAAATTATGCGATGAAACTCATATCTTTCTTGGCTTTTTTAGCAACAAAAGAGATATGTTGATACGTAAGTCAAACATGTATAATAATTACTTTTTTCTAAATTGGTTACGAAACCAATTGAGTTAACGAAAAATTTATTTTGCAACGCACGATCGTTGATGAAAATTTTATTTTGATACTCTTTCTTTTCAACACACGGATACTTTTGCTAGTATTCATATAATAATGATGAAAAGGCAAAAAAAAAAAAAAAGCCGATTTTTTCGTCCAGCTCATTCAATCAAAGACCCAACCGTCCGTCCACTCTATGTTTTCGCTCAAATCAGCCCAACATGCATGCATCCCTCTGCCTTCCGTACGTCGTACTATTTCTTTCCTCGCTCCGCCCCGTCGTTTCTTTTTCACGGATGCTTCAACCTGCGGAGACGTTTGCCCACGGAAGCGCCTCTTCAACCGACGGCGACGCTTGACAACGACGCTCGCCGTGAGACGGACGCCAACACAGCCGGCCGTGCATCTCCTCCTCGTCTAGATCCAGGGCCGCACATGCGACCTCCCATGCAGCCACGCTGGCAACCCAAGGGCGTCCAGGCCACCCAGCGCGGCACCGCAATCCAGGGGCGTCTAGGCCGCCCAACGCCGCACGCCGCACGCCGGCAACCTAGAAGCGTCCAGACCGCCCAGCGTGGACCCAGCTGCCGGCCGTTCACATTCCACATCATTTTGAGTTTCCGGCGCCACCGTGTTTATCTTGGTAGTTTCAATCAAATCGATTCATGACTCTACGCTTGTTATGTTAGGAACTCCCGTCCGACACGATTTTCTTCCTTTTTTCCTATATAAAATAATGGGCATGACATCTTAGAACTTCCATGCCAAGGAGAATGCAACTTGTGATTTAGGCAGCGTTTAGTTCACAAAATTTCCTTCTCTCTTCCCATCACATCGATTGTACTTTTCAACTGTATGGAGCACTAAATGAAGTAGCACCTGTTGCATATTTGTACTTTTTGCCTTGCTATCTCGAGATAAATCTTTTGAATCTATTTAGGTCATGATTGAACAAAAGTTGTCAAATACAAACGAAGGCTCTGTTCGTTTTAACTAAACAGCACATATTTTTCAGCTCTGAAACTATATTTCTCCTCACAACAAATCAGTTTCAGCCAAGATCAGTTCACCTTTTCAGCTGAAGCCAACAAAGCCGAAAGTGCTACATTTACAAAACTTTAAAAAAAATTCCAAACTACCGCAGCCTGTCGGCAGATGGATGGCCTGACAGTTGAGCTGAACCATGCTAGTAGGAGTACAGTAGTATGATTTGAATGATTCTGTTATCACATTGGGAAGCACGCCATGATTGAATGGTTCTGTTATCACAGTTGAGCTGAACCATGCTATGACAGTTGAGAAGCCTTTAGAAGCAGAGGTAAATCCTAATCAGCTCAACTAACGTCTGGTTTTGTTTCCTCAGTTCTGTTGTCAATGACTAACAATCATGGTAATATCGAGGAATTAATCTACGAAGCCCATGATTGCGGTGCCACACAATTAATAATATAATAATAATGTCTGTCGGGGCCAATTGCGGTGCATTTTGTTAAGTAATCAAGACATTAGTTTAGTAGCGATAGCATTAATCATATTTCTGATGTGTATGTTTGGTGTTAGTAAAAGTATTTGTCGTAGTTCATTGATGAATTCCAAGTTTCCAATTACTCTAGTAGCATGCAAGAGTTCAAACAGAAAAACGAGTTATATTGATGCTAAAACAATAACACATTTGTTTTGTGTTTTTCCTTTCCAAACAGGGAATGCTCCCCAGAATTCAGGGAAGCTGTGTCAAGGTGAATATTTGTTAGGAATTTAGATAATTTTCAAGTCAATTTAATCCAGAAATAAATTAGCAGATTTATGATGACAAATATGTGCATGTGTATCTCACTCTCAAAAGCAACAACATACAAGAACGACATACCGATCGAAACAGTAAGTACGCAAATTACTGTAAGGAAAGGATTATGAGTGTACCTAGCGGAGGGTCCAATGCCGAGGGCATCGGAGGCTCCATTCGCACTAGTTGACATAGTGCGTTGCTTGAAGTAGTGGACCACAGTCGATGCAGGTAGATGATCGCAGTGCAGTCCCACGACGGTCACCGGGAAGTAGTCGATGCAGACAATCGATTCTCGCCCGCCGGGAACAGCCAATCGTCACCCGCCGCCAGGATCAGCCGATGAAGACAGTCGATCCGTGCCCGTCAGGAACAACCGATGAAATCAGTCGATCCGCGCCCGCCAGGAACAGTCGATCACGCGAGATAGTCGATGTAACAGAACCGCCTAAATCACGTGGCCCACAGGCACCTGTCAATGTCACTAATGACGTCTGACAGCCGGACCCGTGTTCCATATGACCTAAGCGGGCTCTGCCGGGCTACATAAGCACCCGTTATCTCCGACAGGATCCCATTGCGAAGTCATTACAGATTTACAACATTTCATAACAAAATACATCAGAGTAGAATTTGCGAAAGAGTAAATAGTACTTAATATTACAGACCAGTGTTCGAATAAAATTATGTGCGGTTATTACAAACCATAAATTTGAAGAGTAGCAGTAGAGTTTGGAACGACAGCACGACAGATAGTTAAATATTACACGGACCCTGCCCAAGGGTTTAACCTTAGTCTTCTTCACTCTCCTGGACGATGGTGACGCAGCACGAGCGAGACAAACGTCAGTCTCCTGCTGCCCTCCTGCAACGGGGTTAACAAACCCTGAGTACAAGGGGTACTCTGCAAGACTTACCCGACTAAAAGTGTAAGATTAGACTCAGGAATGCAGGCTAAGGGGAGTCAAGGTAAGGCTTAGCAAGAGTTCAAGAATTTTGCGGAAAAGCATTACTATTCCTATCTCAATATTTTATTTCAAAAATACTATTCATCATTATCCATTTCTCCAAATACTTTTTCATATATCAACATTCTTTCATTTACTTAATCCATTCAAAAACAATCCTAGTTCCGAACCACTATTCGCTGAATGGTCGAAGGATCAAGTCTCCATATCCGAGGAGCAACGACGATTCGAATCGATTAATACCCAGCTGGGGATCCCTATCCACACTGCGTATGTAGCACTTAAGCTTGCATACACCAACCCCGCCTACCACGGCTTTTCATACCCCGGAACCGGTCCTGCGCCACCCGAGAGCACAGTACTCCTCTCGTCTCCAGGCACGACGGCCACGAGGGTACACGCTACTCTCGCCATCTCTCCACTCTCAGTGCGTGGTTGTCGGTTCCAGAAGTAGAGCCACCGGAGTCAGAGGCTTTCCGTAGTATGTGGCTAGTTGCAAAGTCTCGATCCAGCAGGCCTACAACGAACGGTCTCTAAACCTTTTTCCGATGGCGACAGTGCATTGGGACTCTAACCCAAATACCCTTATCCCTTCGGTTTTCAAATCTCGTTCCCGTCGGTGACAATTGTTGGGACTCTAACCCAATGCCACGATCACCGAGCAGGGAAAACCCTTCCTCGTTGATGACAGTGAACTAACTAGGAATACTGCCAACCAACAAGGACATAACCAGTCCCATAAAGTGATTCTTGTGCTTTTAGATCATCACAGTTTTGAAATAACATTTTTGCAAAACTAATATTAGGCATGACTAAGCATTTTGCAATACTTTTTAATAAATCAGGTTCTCAAGTATTGTCAGGTATTCAAGGATGGTAATGCATCAATTGGTTGTCACCCAACTCTTATTAACCTAATGCAAATAATTAACTCAAGTAATAAATATTTTCAAAACACAAGAAGAGGGCAAATGCACCGGGGCTTGCCTTGAATTGCGTAGAGTGTCGGATCCGGGTCAGTTCCACAAATATCAAATCCTTGTACAACCTCCTGAGTAGTCTCCTCAGATGGACCCTCAGACTTTACCTCTGGATTCTCGGTCACTACACGTTTGCAATGAATGAATGTATGAATGTGATGCACATGAAATGACGGATGAAATTTAATAACAAATAAACCACACATGTGTATAAGACCCTACCTTAGCTAGACATGAATAATCTAATTCATACTGCCCTAGGTCATAAAGGTGATTGACCTAGAATCTCAATCAATCCAAAAATCACACCAATCAATAATCATTCCATTTATTATTCCTTATATTATCATTTAAACTAACATATAATTTAATAAATATTTAACTATTTCCATTTGATGTCAAAATGCACCAACAGATAGATTTTAGTACCAAACAGTAACACAATAAATTTCATGATTTTTGAAACATCGCAGAAATTATTAAAAATCATCAAAGTTCCCTTTAACATTTAATGTGCTGATTTTTAATTAATACAGAAAACACCCAAATCCTGTATTTAATATTTTTATTAAATTCTACACATCACAGAGAGTATCTATAAATATTTTCATACTTTTTGGTGCAGTAGATTAATCCATACAAAAATATCAAAACTTAACACTATTCATTTTAATTAAAATGAAAAAGCAATAGAAAATCGCTGGAAAAAAGAAACGGCCATTCGGCCCACTAAGGCCCAACATGGCCCAGACCGCGGCACCGCGCGCGCGCGCCACCGAGCCGGCCCACACCCCGCACCGGCCCAGCACGGCCCAGCCGCGACCGCGCGCGCTCGCCTCCGCGCCGGGTCGCTGACAGGCCGGCCCCAGCCGTCAGCCTCCCGCGCGCGCTCACGCGCCTCCGCACGGGACACTGACAGGCTGACCCCAGCCGTCAGTTCCTCCTCCCACCTCTCGCTCTCTGCTTCGCTCCGAACCCCCGCGCTCGAGCGCGCACGGCGGCTCGCCGCCGGCAGCCTTCTTCCGGCAAGGGAAACCTACCGGACACCGAGCAGAGCCTAGAGGCACCACCCTAGAGACCTAAAACGGCTAGACCCGACCGGCAACGAGCTCGTCGGTCACTCCGGCGACTCGGCGGCGGCGGCGGACCACACGCCGGCGAGCGCGAAACAAACGCGACCAACTCAAGGTAGGAAACGATTCGGGAACTCACCACGACCCTAAACCACTAGCTGGTTGGGACAGAGACGGGACGGAGGAGCGGGCTTGACGACGTGCCGACCTGCGACGAAGAGCACCGGCGATGACCTTTCCCGTTCCGGTGATCCTAGAGCACCAAATGGCGAATCATCTAGCACATGAGAAGCTGAGAAACACAAGGACCCAAAAACGCACACAAGTTCCGATAGAACCTCACCCTAAAAGACCGGCCTCGGCTTCCCGACGTGCGGTGGCGCCCTGCTCGGCTCCGGCCGGAAGCGGAGACGACGACCCGCGTTCCCGGATGCTCGAGGCACCACAGCCCACAGCGATGGCACCAATCGACGCGCAAGGAAGCTAGCGAGTTTGCTTGGAGATGGAAGAGGCAATGGTGGCTTGGTCACGGTGAATTTCACCGCACTCCGATTGAGCTCGACGGCGGCCGCGAGAAGGAGAAATGAGGTCGGGACGGTGCGGTGGTGGTTTATAACACCGGGCAAGGGAGGGGATAAGCTCGGCTGGGTCCGGGGCCCCTCTCGGCTGCTCGACAGCGGCACTGGTTGCCCACGCCGGCCGGACGGCGCCCGACGCCGCGCGCGGCACGCGTGAGCGCGACGTGGAAGATGAACAGGGGGGGACCACCCCTGTAGCTATAGTGCTAGGCCAAGTAGGTCACAAGCTATTTGATGCAAATTCGAGCTGATCTCAATCGAATCCGAGGAAGTGGTGAATACAAAAGTTGTAGAGAATTTCGTGTAGATCATTTTTGCTTTTAACACCAATTTCAAATTCGGCCAAAATTTCGAATTACAGAAAAGGGGGTAAAAGTAGGGTTTGAATTTCAAACTGAAATTTTAAAATTACTTTTGATTCTTATCAACAACTTGAAAATTGGTACACATGAAAGTTGTTCTACTCAGTGAGATTGACAACTTCTATGTAGGAAGTTTTTGAAGATTCTTAATATTTTTGAAATTGAAGTTTCAAATATAAATTTCAATATAGTAATTTGAGTTAAATTTGAATTTTTATAATATAACTTCAAAATCTCCAAAAATAAAAGTTGTTCCATTTTAAAAACTCTACAACTTTTATTAAGACACTTTTCCCATATTTCATATAGATTTTCAATTGGGTTTTTAGGTCAACTTTAGGGTTTAATTTGATTTCTATTTAATTTTTATTTTTGATTTTTGATTAAGGACTTAATTACCCAATCAATACTTTAGCTAAAATCAAATCATTCTAGGCCCTAAGCACAATCATATGCATATGCTTAAATTTAAATATGATGACATGGCAGATTATTTAAATGGTAATACCAGAGGTATTACAGCCTTCCCCCCTAAAAGAAATCTCGCCCCGAGATTTAATGGAAAAATAATTGAAACAAAGTAATGGAAAGGATCAAGTCTCAACTAGCTAGTTCTAACTATCTGCTAAAACAGAAGACGTTTACATATGTCGAGACTAAAAAGTTTACATTCTACAAGGTAGCAAAGAATTCGGGGAAATTTTCTGCGAGGTAGTCTTCCGATTCCCAAGTGGCTTCTTCTTCGGAATGTGCACTCCATTGAATCTTGTACCACCTTGTTGTCGTCCTTCGTGTGACACGATCTTTTATATCCAAAACCCGAACTGGATATTCAACATAAGTCAAATCCGGCTCTAGCTCTACCCCTTCGACATTGACTACTTGGTCAGGAACTCGCAGGCACTTTTTGAGTTGCGACACATGGAATACATTGTGTATGGCTGAGAGATGATCGGGCAATTGTAGTTTGTAAGCCACCTTTCCACAACGTCCCAAAATTTGGAATGGTCCGATATAACGAGGGGCTAATTTTCCCTTGACCCCAAAACGACTGACACCTTTCATCGGCGATACCTTTAGGTAAACATAATCTCCCACCTTGAATGCCAAAGGCCGACGCCTTTTATCAGCATAACTTTTCTGTCGAGACTGTGCTACCCTTAAATTCTCTTGGATTTGCCTGACCTTTTCCTCGGCTTCATTGACCAAGTCCACACCATAAAACCACCGTTCTCCAGGTTCAGACCAATTCAATGATGTTCGGCACCTACGACCATAAACTGCTTCAAACGGCGCCATCTTGATACTTTCTTGATAACTGTTGTTGTATGAAAATTCTGCCAATGCCAAACACTCGTCCCACTTGATAGGGTAATTAAGTGCACAAGCCCTCAACATATCCTCCAACACTTGATTGACTCTTTCTGTCTGTCCGTCAGTCTGGGAGTGATATGCAGTACTGTGCAGAAGTTTCGTTCCCAATGACTTGTGAAAAGACTTCCAGAAGTTTGAGATAAACTGTGTTCCCCTATCGGAAACGATAGTCTTGGGCACCCCATGAAGCTTCATAACATTCTTGATGTATAGGTCAGCATAGGTAGAGGCAGGATAAAGAGTCTTGACTGGCATAAAATGAGCCTGTTTGGTGAGACGATCCACAATAACCCAGATGGAATCAAAACCTCTTGAAGTCTTGGGTAACCCCACGATGAAGTCCATGCTGATGTCTTCCCACTTCCATGCAGGGACAGGCAATGGCTGCAGCTCTCCTCCAGGCCTCATGTGAACAGCCTTCACCTTCTGACACGTGTCACATCTCGCGACATACCGGGCAATCTCTATCTTCATCTTTGTCCACCAGAACTGTTGCCTCAAATCCTGATACATCTTGTTGCTGCCAGGATGGATGGAAAACCTCGTCAAGTGTGCTTCATCAAGGATCTTTTGTCGTAACTCCGGCACCTTCGGAACTACCAGACGATCCTTGAACCACACGACACCATCATCATCAATCCGGAAACAATCTGCCTTGCCAGCTTGAACCTTTTCCTTGATGTGCTTGATTCCATTACTTTCTCGCTGAGCGGCAATAATCTCATCCCGGATGGGTGTTTCAATACTAATATTGGTCAGACTGCCTTGTGGAATTATTTCTACCCCTAATTTTTCCAACTCATAGCACAAGGACATATCATACGGCTTGACTGTCAAACAATTGCAGTGCACTTTACGACTGAGTGCATCAGCGACCACATTCGCCTTACCAGGGTGATAATGCACTTCAATATCATAATCCTTGATTAACTCGAGCCATCTTCGCTGTCTCATGTTCAGCTCTTCTTGAGTGAAAATGTATTTCAGACTCTTGTGGTCTGTATATACATTACAGGTACTGCCCAGCAAATAGTGACGCCATATCTTCAAGGCATGTACCACAGCTGCTAACTCCAAATCATGAGTGGGATAATTCTCCTCATGACGCTTGAGTTGCCGAGAGGCATAAGCAATGACTCTTCCTTCTTGCATCAAGACACAACCAAGTCCGGTACCAGAAGCATCACAGTACACATCAAAGGGCTTTTCTATATCTGGTTGGGCCAGCACTGGTGCAGTGGTCAACAACTTTTTCAAGGTTTGAAATGCCTTTTCACATTCTGGTGACCAGATGAACTTGACCTGATTCTTCAGTAGGTTGGTAATGGGCTTGGCTATTCTTGAGAAGTCTGGAATAAACCGATGGTAATACCCTGCCATTCCCATAAAACTATGGACTTGATGAACTGTGGTTGGTGGCTTCCAATTCAAGATTTCTTCCACCTTGCTTGGATCCACGGATACACCTTCAGCTGATAAAATGTGTCCGAGAAAAGGAACTCGATCTAGCCAAAACTCACATTTGCTAAACTTGGCATATAGTTGGTGCTCTCTCAAACGGGTCAGGACAATACGGAGGTGGTTGGCATGTTCATCAGGGGTTTTAGAATAAACAAGGATGTCATCGATGAACACGACTACAAACTTGTCAAGCTCGGGCATGAAAACAGAGTTCATGAGATACATGAAATAGGCAGGTGCATTGGTTAGGCCAAAAGACATGACCAGATACTCATAAAGGCCGTATCTGGTGGTGAATGCTGTTTTAAGAATATCCTCAGGACGGATCTTTATTTGGTGATAACCAGACCTAAGGTCAATCTTGGAAAAGACCTTGGCTTCAGCTAGTTGGTCAAAGAGTAGGTCAATGCGAGGCAAAGGATATTTATTTTTAATGGTGACCTCGTTGAGTGGGCGATAATCGACACAGAGTCTGAGTGACTTGTCCTTCTTTTTCACGAATATAGCAGGACAACCCCAAGGAGATGAACTTGGTCTGATGAAACCCTTATCAAGCAGATCTTGCAGTTGAATTTTAAGCTCAGCCAATTCCTTGGGAGGCATCCTATAGGCTCTGCGGGATATAGGTGCAGTTCCTGGCTTCAACTCAACAACGAACTCTACATCACGGTCAGGTGGCAGACTGGGTAGATCATCAGGGAATACATCCGGAAATTCACAAACTACCGGAATATTTTGGATTTCTTGAACTGAGGTGGCACACAATCTCTGCACTGTCTTCTCAATCATTCTCACGAGTAGTGGCAGTTGGATAAGAAGTTGAGATTGACTACTAGGTATGCTGACCTTTATGGTCCTATTCAGCACATCTATCAGTGTCTTGTGCTAATACATCCAATTCATACCTAATATGACATCTATGTCCTGATCCTTGAGTACTATCATGGTGGTTGGGAATATATGCCCGCCCAATTCGATAGGTACTCGATGCACTGCCTCCTTAGTATTTATACGCCCTCCGGGCGAATGTATAAGGAAGTTTTCATTTATTTCCCCAATTGGAATCTCATGTTTTACCACAAATGTACGATTGATGAATGAATGTGATGCACCAGAATCAAAAAGTGTAATAGCGGGGTGACTGGCGACAGGAAACCTACCCATCATGATGGGCTCTCCTGCAGGGATGTCATCCACATGAGTATAATAGACATGCCCAGCCTTCTTGATAAGCTTGACCTTCTGAACCAGGTGCTGCTGACCACGATGCTGATTCTGATGCTGCTGTTGCTGCTGTCCAGGACCCTTCTGGGCATTTTGATTGTACTTCTTGGGATATGGACAGTCACGAGCCCAATGTCCCAATTTGCCACAGTTGTAGCAAGGATGATTATAGGTGGTCTGAGGTGTATTGATATGAACGCCTGGGGCATTCGGCTGAGTGGTGTTCTGTTGATTAGAGGTATGGAAGGTAGCCGCGGTGCGTACCATGACTTGCTGCTGAGGGTAAGCGGGGCGATTGTGGTGTGTAGGATGATAGATGATCTTCTGGCGTTTTTGACCGCCAGAAAAGCCTGACTTCTTTTTCTTCTTCTCATCCTGATGCTTACGATCACTTTCTTCGTAAGCAATGGCACTGTTTACAGCTTCGTGATAAGAGCAGTTGAGGTTGTTAGATAAACTACGCTGGATCTTGAAGTTTAGGCCCCTGACAAAGCAATCTTTCTTCTTTTGATCGGTATTGGTGTGTTCAGGAGCATACTGGGCAAGATGGTTGAATTGGTTCACATATTGTATCACAGAAGAATCTTTCTGTTGCAGAGCTAAGAACTGGTCCAGTTTCATCTTCATTACACCTGCTGGGATGTAATGTGCTCGGAAAGCTTCGCAGAACTCTGCCCAAGTAAGCTGATGCCCCTCGGGCTATGTAGACAATAGGTTGGCGTACCAGGCACTGGCCGGACCACGCAGCTGCTGAGCCGCGAATAGTGGCTTTTGGATTTCCGTACAGCGGATCAAACTAAATTTCTGCTCCATAGTACGAAGCCAGTCATCGGCCTCCAAAGGTTCTTCAGCTTTTGTGAATACTGGTGGACGGGTTTCAGTGAAGTCTACATAGGTGGTTTTCTTATCTTCGCGGCGGCCTCGACGCCCGCCACGGTTTTCTCGGTTTTGAGCCATAGCGTTGGCTGCATGAGCCAGGGCCGCGATGGCATCTGCTAAGGTTGGTGGAATGGGTGGTGGATAGGGAGCAGCTCCTTCGTCAGAAGTACCAGCACCATTTGAGTGAGTGTTGACCATCTGTTTCAGGACAACCACTAAGGACTCACATTGCATAATTAAAACATAGTAGCATTACAACTTAGAATACCAAATTTAACGAGGTTCAACACACACAAACGGAACAAGTCCCGCCCAGGCTATGGTTCTTGGCACTACGATTACAATACTCGGATACAGAAGACTAAACCCCACTAGTCCTAAGACTAGCTTAGTCGATAACGACAACCTCCTCGTCGTCGTCCTCCTCGACGACTACATCCTCCATTGGGTCGGCTGCCTCAAGGTAACCATTCTCTAAAGTCTCACTATCATAATACTCATCATCTGGTGTAACAACCCTAAAAATCCACACAATCTAAAAATCCCAACCAATTAAAATTTTTCATTTATTTATTGTGAAAACCCATTTTTCTTGTGCAAGCATATAGGTTTCATTATGAAATTGGTAAATAAAGGTGTGTAGTTTGCATTTTAATTCCATTCACATAGAATAATAACTTATGCATCACATTTGGGATTTATTGCAATTTATGTTTGTATTTACTCAATATGTTAAATGGGCAATATATGTATATATACACTAAACTGAAAACAGAAAAGGAGAAAGAGAGTTCGGCCAGCCAGTCAGCCCGAGCCAGCCCGACCTTCCTCTCCTCATCTCACCGCGCGCGGCCCACGTCGCGGCTCGGCAGCGCACGCGCACGACCGGTACACACGCGCTCGCGCTCGCGCTCGCTGCCAACCCGGCCCCGCCTGTCAGCCACTCTCGCCCCCACTGTTCTTCTTCCTCACGAAGGCGACGCGCCTGCCGGGGGTGTCGCGCGAATGGCGTGACCCCGGTCCCACAGCCGACAGCATGGCAGAGCCCTGGACCCCGCTGTTCCCCTCCTGTCCCCTCCTTTCTTGGCCGCCAAGCGAACCCGCGCCATCCGGAGCCCTAGATCCACTCGAGCCACGGCCCTTCGATCGGCCGAGCGCAATCGAGACCGTTCGCCATTGGAGCTGGCCAAGCTCGCCTATAAATTGGAGCACCCCGAAGCCCTACCCTCATTTCCCCTCGCCGCCACCGCAGCACAGACCGGCACACCGCACCAAGCCGAGAGAGAGAGCATAGGAGAAGGGCGGAGCAGGGGAGGAGAAGCTGCCGGAGCGCCGCCGCCGCGGAGCACGCCGGAGCCGGACACGGAGGAGAAGCCGAGCTGCGGACGAGGAGCGGCACGGCACTGCGATCGCTCTGCACGGCTCCGACTCGCCACTGCACCGCCATCCTAGCTTCACCGACACCACGGTGAGCCATCGCACGCCATGTCCGAACCTTGCCCTGCTTTTTGCCATGGCGTTCCACCCTCGGGACGCGCCGGCACGAGCCTATACCGGCTCGGGAAGATCACCTGCACCATGCACTCACTCGACCAGCCAAAACCCCCGGACTACAAGCTTGCTAGACCGAGAACGCAGCACGACGCGTTCTCGGCGGAGCGCGCTCACCACCGACGCGTTCCGACGCCGAATCACCCGTTCCGAGCAATCCGACTAGCACCCGTACAGGTTAGAACGTCGTGGAGCACCGCCACGACCCCCTTGAGCTAGCTACGCGGATCTAAGCGCTAGAGGAAGCCTGAATCGCCCTGGCCGCGTGCGCCGCGACCTTACCGGAGCGCCGCCGCGAGCCGTTGCCAAAAGAAGGTCATGACATGGCTAAGTTCGCCACCAGAGTGTTGTATGCCTCTCTGGCCTCACCAATTTGACAAGACCGCATTCGATTGAACCAATACTTGGTAGTAGCCGCGATGCCGCTTTCCGCCGTCGTCGGCGACACGCCGCCGCCACAACCGAGCACCTTGGAAAGCTCGGTAGCCAAAATTGGTAGTTGGTATACCATCGCCTTGGCCCCTGGACGCGTATACATCTCCTAGAAGACCTCCTTAGCCCCGCCGGAACCTCACCGTCGCGACGACATCGCCGCCGACAGGTTCCGCCTCGCCTAAATCCGTTCCGAGTACCCCCGGACGCCTCGCGCTGCGAAGAAAGGCCGCCGAGGTTCGCCAAGTCTGCCTCGGCACCGCCGCTAGAAAGCCGAGCCCTGTCTTGCCGAAATATGGCCATCGCCGCCCTGTCACCGACCGCCACACCGGAGAGACACCGCCGCCTTGAACAGACGCCCTGGAACCCTGCTAGCACCGAATTTCCGATTCGCCCGAGCCTCCCCAGGAGAGCTCGGGAGAGCAGCCCCTTCGGCGCCCAAATTTCCGATTCGCCCGAGCCTCCGCGGGAGACCTCGGGAGAACGGCACCCTCGGCACCCAAATGTCCGATTCGCCCGAGCCTCCGCAGGAGACCTCGGGAGAACGGCACCCTCGGGCACCCAAATTTCCGATTCGCCCGAGCCTCCGCAGGAGACCTCGGGAGAACGGCACCCTCGGGCACCCAAATTTCCGATTCGCCCGAGCCTCCGCGGGAGACCTCGGGAGAACGGCACCCTCGGGCGCACCAAATCTCCGATTCGCCCGAGCCTCCCCGGGAGAGCTCGGGAGAGCGGCACCCTCGGCGCCCCGAATCTCCGATTCGCCCGAGCCCCGCCGAGCTAAACCGAGCTACCCCCGACCACCGCCGAGCTCCGCCGAGATACCCCCAACCACAGCCGAGCTACCACCGACCACCGCCGAGCCACGCCGAGCCACGCCAACTCCGGCAACTCTCTGGGAACCAGCATCGAACACCTGGACGACCATCGGGTCTGTGTTCTGTTGAGGCGCCACATGCCGCACTACTGGACCCGCGCGCCACATCCCGAGCTGCCCCTGATTAACCGACCAGTTTTTCCCATTTTCAGAAAATAGGATAATCTTCGGAAATTCATAACTTATTCATACGATGACCAAAAATTGCGCACCATATATCAAAATTCTCAGGAAAATGAGATCTACAATCTAAGACTATGTTTGAAGTGCATTTGGCTCTTTGTTTTATTGGATTTTTCTGAAATACTCTATAGGAGTCGCTGACGCGACTATTTCGTGTTCGATTTCAGAGCCGGAGGAGGATCTGACTAAGGAAGACGACCACGAGTACTTCCAAGAGCTAGGAGACGACTACGAAGGTGCCACGTCCCACCAAATCCTTAGATCCTATTACGCATTGCAAATGACATTGTTGCTATTGCTTTATGATTATGTATGATTTGGTTGCATGGTAGTATATTTGAATTCCCTGCCTTGATAAGACTTTACCCTGCTATCCGCTGTTAGGTTAGCTGCTGCTTAATTTACTGTTACTCTTCCACTACTTTCTACTTGCTATATGCTATGTGGTGGAATTGGGACGGTGTATAACTGATTATAACCACTGGGAGAGAGTGCTGCGTGCGTCTTGGGTGCGTGGTAAGGGTTGATGTCGACCAAGTGGGATGTGAGACGAGCCCATGGGGCAAGTCGTGCCGGGGGTGCAACCTGGGCATCCCCAAGCGAGATACCTGTGGCGGGTAAAGTTGTTGAGGAGGTTCCGGGTGGGATAGCCTTGGTGGTTTGAAGCCCGTGAACGGAGGTGCTGTGATGGCACGGGGAGAGTATCCCCTAAGTGGAGATGCCTGCTTGGTCAAACCTAGGATGGACTAGTTTCAGGTTCATGGGAATCCTTTTCTACTCACTCGTTTCTGATGGGCGGGAGACGGCTGGACTACTTGGTAGGACGGTGCCACTACTGCTAGGTTGAAAGGTGATAAGGGTGGGCGGAGACGGTCGATGGGTTCCCGTTCCGTCCTAGATGCACAGTACCACTGGATGGGCCCGGTACTGTGTCTCCCAGTCTCAGCATAACGGTGTAGGATCCGGAATATCCCAGGGCTGAGTGGTAGGGTGGCATCGACCTAGGCAAGCAAGCACCCGGAATTCTGCCTAGGTGTTTGCGCAACACCTATGATGGCTAATCTTGTGGGTAGTGAAACCTCTGCAGAGTGTATGGTTGATCGATCGATACATATGCCAACCTGTTGGCTATGGACCTTTCCTGTGAAGCTTCTACTAGTGTAGTGAGTGTTCTCTTCTCCCCCTGGATGACATTTTTCCGGCAGTGTACCCGTTGTGGTAGTGTGCCGCTGAGATAGGCCCGAGAGGGAGTTGGGCCTGTCGAATGAGAGTGAGGTGTGGGTAAGTGAGGTGTGGTGATGGGAAAAGGGATGATGGTGTTAACTGGTGATAAAACTTGACTAATTAAAACATTGATTACAGCTGCATAGGAAAACCTCAGCCTATAGGTCTGCTTGTATAGCCTTGCATCCACTTTCCACAAAGCAAATGCTGCATAAGTGGGCTCCGTGGCCAGTACAAATCGTACTGATAAATTTGCTGTCAGGTGACGAGAATGAGTACGACTTCGAGGGAGATGACGACGAGGAATAGGGTCACGTGCTACACTCAAGTTGGCCGTGAAGGATGAATCGCTTCCGCATCTTCTAAAGCTTCTCTGAATGTTGATTCCGCCAGTGTGGCGATGTAATAAATGTTTATGTAAGACTTAATTATCGTTGTATGGATCCTGGTGTCAACTGAGATATGGGTAATTTCATGGATTGTCCCAAGCAATCTGTTGAATTACAATTCGAGCCTGTGGATTTCCCTTCGTGGAAATCGAGGTCGTTTCATCTGGTCCTATGACCACACCCTCCTCAGGCTCCTCCTCTCGTGGAATCAGAATCGGGTTAAGCTGATCGTTCAGTCTATGCACTTCCTCGTGCAGCATCCCGTTGTTCCACTCAAGGTTCTCAATGTATCCCTCCAGCTCCTCAACGCGATCACGTGCCGCGCCAACTTGCTCCAAAGCTTCATCCCTCTCTTGAGTCAGGCGGTCGATCTCCCGCCGTAGGTCTCTGTTTGTCCTCACATCCCGGTAATGATCAGCCCGGCCTACCTGGAAGTCCTCCCTCATGAGGCTTATCTCACGGTGCAGCTCCTTGATCTCTTCCTTCAATTCCTTGCGGCTGCGGCGGGGTGGACGACTGCCAGACGCCTCGTCACCGCCGCGGGGTGCCAACTGGTGACCTGGAACTCCACGAGGACCAGTCATCTTGCGCGCCGTTAACCTAGTTCGTGCCAGCTGGAAAGGTAAGTTTGAATTAATGAGGATATACAAGGCTAGCAAGAATAGGTGTGATAATTCCTAACCCATATACCCACTTTTAAGGAGGAAGTTATTAACATGGGTGATTATCATGATGCATGCACGTACTTACGAATTTTAAACCATGCAATACAAATCAAAGCATAATTAGTTAAACATAGGGCTAGTGTTAATAATGTTGTTCCACCTGCTACCATAACCATAATACGATAAATTACAGAACAAGATGAGAACTACTGAGTAAGGTAAGATTGTAAGCAGTTTGGACTCAAAATAGCAGTTTAAGTTTTTATGATCCAAAACATTTTGAAGTTTTCGAAAGGTAACCTGCAATGATTTAGCAATGGAACGCTCTGATACCAGCTGTAATAGAACCGCCTAAATCACGTGGCCCACAGGCACCTGTCAATGTCACTAATGACGTCTGACAGCCGGACCCGTGTTCCATATGACCTAAGCGGGCTCTGCCGGGCTACATAAGCACCCGTTATCTCCGACAGGATCCCATTGCGAAGTCATTACAGATTTACAACATTTCATAACAAAATACATCAGAGTAGAATTTGTGAAAGAGTAAATAGTACTTAATATTACAGACCAGTGTTCGAATAAAATTATGTGCGGTTATTACAAACCATAAATTTGAAGAGTAGCAGTAGAGTTTGGAACGACAGCACGACAGATAGTTAAATATTACACGGACCCTGCCCAAGGGTTTAACCTTAGTCTTCTTCACTCTCCTGGACGATGGTGACGCAGCACGAGCGAGACAAACGTCAGTCTCCTGCTGCCCTCCTGCAACGGGGTTAACAAACCCTGAGTACAAGGGGTACTCTGCAAGACTTACCCGACTAAAAGTGTAAGATTAGACTCAGGAATGCAGGCTAAGGGGAGTCAAGGTAAGGCTTAGCAAGAGTTCAAGAATTTTGCGGAAAAGCATTACTATTCCTATCTCAATATTTTATTTCAAAAATACTATTCATCATTATCCATTTCTCCAAATACTTTTTCATATATCAACATTCTTTCATTTACTTAATCCATTCAAAAACAATCCTAGTTCCGAACCACTATTCGCTGAATGGTCGAAGGATCAAGTCTCCATATTCGAGGAGCAACGACGATTCGAATCGATTAATACCCAGCTGGGGATCCCTATCCACACTGCGTATGTAGCACTTAAGCTTGCATACACCAACCCCGCCTACCACGGCTTTTCATACCCCGGAACCGGTCCTGCGCCACCCGAGAGCACAGTACTCCTCTCGTCTCCAGGCACGACGGCCACGAGGGTACACGCTACTCTCGCCATCTCTCCACTCCCAGTGCGTGGTTGTCGGTTCCAGCAGTAGAGCTACCAGAGTCAGAGGCTTTCCGTAGTATGTGGCTAGTTGCAAAGTCTCGATCCAGCAGGCCTACAACGAACGGTCCCTAAACCTTTTTCCGATGGCGACAGTGCATTGGGACTCTAACCCAAATACCCCTGTCCCTTCGGTTTTCAAATCTCGTTTCCGTCGGTGACAATTGTTGGGACTCTAACCCAATGCCACGATTACCGAGCAGGGAAAACCCTTCCTCGTTGATGACAGTGAACTAGCTAGGAACACTGCCAACCAACAAGGACATAACCAGTCCCATAAAGTGATTCTTGTGCTTTTAGATCATCACAGTTTTGAAATAACATTTTTGCAAAACTAATATTAGGCATGACTAAGCATTTTGCAATACTTTTTAATAAATCAGGTTCTCAAGTATTGTCAGGTATTCAAGGATGGTAATGCATCAATTGGTTGTCACCCAACTCCTATTAACCTAATGCAAATAATTAACTCAAGTAATAAATATTTTCAAAACACAAGGAGAGGGCAAATGCACCGGGGCTTGCCTTGAATTGCGTAGAGTGTCGGATCCGGGTCAGTTCCACAAATATCAAATCCTTGTACAACCTCCTGAGTAGTCTCCTCAGATGGACCCTCAGACTTTACCTCTGGATTCTCGGTCACTACACGTTTGCAATGAATGAATGTATGAATGTGATGCACATGAAATGACGGACGAAATTTAATAACAAATAAACCACACATGTGTATAAGACCCTACCTTAGCTAGACATGAATAATCTAATTCATACTGCCCTAGGTCATAAAGGTGATTGACCTAGAATCTCAATCAATCCAAAAATCACACCAATCAATAATCATTCCATTTATTATTCCTTATATTATCATTTAAACCAACATATAATTTAATAAATATTTAACTATTTCTATTTGATGTCAAAATGCACCAACAGATAGATTTTAGTACCAAACAGTAACACAATAAATTTCATGATTTTTGGAACATCGCAGAAATTATTAAAAATCATCAAAGTTCCCTTTAACATTTAATGTGCTGATTTTTAATTAATACAGAAAACACCCAAATCCTGTATTTAATATTTTTATTAAATTCTACACATCACAGAGAGTATCTAGAAATATTTTCATACTTTTTGGTGCAGTAGATTAATCCATACAAAAATATCAAAACTTAACACTATTCATTTTAATTAAAATAAAAAAGCAATAGAAAATCGCTGGAAAAAAGAAACGGCCATTCGGCCCACTAAGGCCCAACATGGCCCAGACCGCGGCAACGCGCGCGCGCGCCACCGAGCCGGCCCACACCCCGCACCGGCCCAGCACGGCCCAGCCGCGACCGCGCGCGCTCGCCTCCGCGCCGGGTCGCTGACAGGCCGGCCCCAGCCGTCAGCCTCCTGCGCGCGCTCACGCGCCTCCGCACGGGACACTGACAGGCTGACCCCAGCCGTCAGTTCCTCCTCCCACCTCTCGCTCTCTGCTTCGCTCCGAACCCCCGCGCTCGAGCGCGCACGGCGGCTCGCCGCCGGCAGCCTTCCTCCGGCAAGGGAAACCTACCGGACACCGAGCAGAGCCTAGAGGCACCACCCTAGAGACCTAAAACGGCTAGACCCGACCGGCAACGAGCTCGTCGGTCACTCCGGCGACTCGGCGGCGGCGGCGGACCACACGCCGACGAGCGCGAAACGAACGCGACCAATTCAAGGTAGGAAACGATTCGGGAACTCACCACGACCCTAAACCACTAGCTGGTTGGGACGGAGACGGGACGGAGGAGCGGGCTTGACGACGTGCCGACCTGCGACGAAGAGCACCGGCGATGACCTTTCCCGTTTCGGTGATCCTAGAGCACCAAATGGCGAACCATCTAGCACATGAGAAGCTGAGAAACACAAGGACCCAAAAACGCACACAAGTTCCGGTAGAACCTCACCCTAAAAGACCGGCCTCGGCTTCCCGACATGCGGTGGCGCCCTGCTCGGCTCCGGCCGGACGCGGAGACGACGACCCGCGTTCCCGGATGCTCGAGGCACCACAGCCCACACCGATGGCACCAATCGACGCGCAAGGAAGCTAGCGAGCTTGCTTGGAGATGGAAGAGGCAATGGTGGCTTGGTCACGGTGAATTTCACCGCACTCCGATTGAGCTCGACGGCGGCCGCGAGAAGGAGAAATGAGGTCGGGACGGTGCGGTGGTGGTTTATAACACCGGGCAAGGGAGGGGATAAGCTCGGCTGGGTCCGGGGCCCCCTCTCGGCTGCTCGACAGCGGCACTGGTTGCCCACGCCGGCCGGACGGCGCCCGGCGCCGCGCGCGGCACGCGTGAGCGCGACGTGGAAGATGAACAGGGGGGGACCACCCCTGTAGCTACAGTGCTAGGCCAAGTAGGTCACAAGCTATTTGATGCAAATTCGAGCTGATCTCAATCGAATCCGAGGAAGTGGTGAATACAAAAGTTGTAGAGAATTTCGTGTAGATCATTTTTTATTTTGACACCAATTTCAAATTCGGCCAAAATTTTGAATTACAGAAAAGGGGGTAAAAGTAGGGTTTGAATTTCAAACTGAAATTTTAAAATTACTTTTGATTCTTGTCAACAACTTGAAAATTGGTACACATGAAAGTTGTTCTACTCAGTGAGATTGACAACTTCTATGTAGGAAGTTTTTGAAGATTCTTAATATTTTTGAAATTGAAGTTTCAAATATAAATTTCAATATAGTAATTTGAGTTAAATTTGAATTTTTATAATATAACTTCAAAATCTCCAAAAATAAAAGTTGTTCCATTTTAAAAAATCTACAACTTTTATTAAGACACTTTTCCCATATTTCATATAGATTTTGAATTGGGTTTTTAGGTCAACTTTAGGGTTTAATTTGATTTCGATTTAATTTTTATTTTTGATTTTTGATTAAGGACTTAATTACCCAATCAATACTTTAGCTAAAATCAAATCACTCTGGGCCCTAAGCACAATCATATGCATATGCTTAAATTTAAATATGATGACATGGCAGATTATTTAAATGGTAATACCAGAGGTATTACAGTCGATGAGACCACTGTTGGCGGTCCTTAAAGCCTATTTCTTACCGCCAATATGTTACTAAAATAAATAGTAGGTAGGGTTTTAAACTAACATTTCCACAAGTTTTGGTGTGTACTTGACTTGCAGGTGTGACATGTGGAAATGCACAAAAACCATAAAGAAAGTGCACATCCAGGAAACGTATTCAGAGAAGGTGCAATCCAAGAAAATAAGAAAGCCCACCTCAAACACTAAACTGGATCCATCCGTAACCGCGGGGGAGGCGCAGGCCCAGGGAGCAACCGACCACCCAAAGGCGGTGGCCAGATGGCGCTCCCCAGGGACCGGCCGCCCCCGGGGGCGGTCGCCCCCCTGGTGGGGCCTCCCGGGCCCATCCTCCTCGGGCGATGCTCATGGCGGTTTGGTAAAGGCGGTCTCACCTCCTTCCATACTTAGAATGCCCAAATCGCCCTAGTTGGACTATAAAAGAGAGGGAGAGCTCCCCTCCAACACACACCATCATTTAGAGCCATTTACCTCACCTCTTACTTGTATTCTTTAGATTAGTTTTAGTATTAGAGCAAGGCAAAAGCTAGAAAGAAGAGTTTGTATCCTTGGGAGAAGAAGGAACACCTCGGTATGAATATAATGCAGATCTCTTCCAAGTTCAAGTTCTTATCTTATTTATATAGCAATGCATATGAACTAGAGTATAGTCTTGGACATGTTATGGTCATGTTATATGAACTAGCTATAGTTTATGTGTTATGTTCTCGATATGTTCATCGTTGTTCTTCATCATGCATCGACTTAGTATGAATAGAGGAACAACTAGGGATGAGGTGACGGTTCGTCGTGCCTTCTCGGTTGCTCTTAGCCTAGCCTGTCACTCCGAAGGGGTGGGGTCCTAGGGGGCTAGGAGTTGTTTCCAAGTACGCAAGCATGGTGCTCGGGTATGCGGAGATCGGCGAATATGCCGGTATCCCACGGGCAGAGGGGTAGGTGGGCAGGTGGTGACAGCCTTGTCCATCCCTAGCACTCCCCCATGTTCGGATATTGGGTAGGAGTTCGTAAAGTCTCTATCGGCTGGCAGACCAGCTGCGGGGATCTCCCTGTCATCTCAGACCTAGTCACTGATACTAGACATGCTAGTTAGATGTTTACTAACAGTTCTTTGCATAGTTATATATGACCAATGCCTGCTCAATTAGATATATTCTTTAATTCTTTATTTCTCTTTTATCCTTGAGGTCGCCTCAGATGTGTGTCCACTATCTTTGAACTATGATTTACCCCTGCCTATGCTATGTCTACCTATGCATTCAATAAGTGATCATGTTTATGCCAAAGCTAGATGCATTCGTCTTGCCCTCTTACGGGAAATTATAAATATGACACCCCTGAATACTCACAGGTTGAAATGCTACGATGATAGTTCCGTGCGCTTGCGGATTTATCTATACTGAGCTATCATGATTGGCATACCTAAATACCATTACTTAAGGATTGTAATTCTTATGCACCCCACGGCGCCGTGTCACAGTTTTGCATATCGTAAGTAATGACGGTTGGGAAGGCCAATCCGGCACTTCTAACTGCTATTATCAGACTGCATTACCTAGGCCGCGCCATTAAGGGCCAAGGGTTACCTTTCTGAAGTAATGGTGGTTGGGAATGTCAACTTACGTTTTTAGTATTATTATTAAGGACGGACTTATAGTCTATCTTTAGTAGTGATGCTAAGAAACGCCAACAAGCATTTCTGGCGCCGTTGCCGGGGATGGACTTTTAGTCTATCTTTTGTAACGACGTTAAGAAATGCCAACAACCACCGACTAGTTGATGAAGATGAGCAGTCGCGGAATCGCTCCCCAAAAACCTAATCGCCGCGCACCCCGTGGAAGGATCTCACGCAGACGAGGGTTCCGGAGGCACCTACTCTCCCGACACTCCGTGCGCGCAGAGCTACGAGACGGAGAAGCTCAGGAACAACTCAACAGAAGAACTATGGTGCTTAGTCGACTTTATCATCTCATCGCGGATGAACACCAGCGCCTATATATATAGACGCCAGAGCGTAGATGATGAATAACAGAGGACCAGGACGTCATGAAGGTCCATCATTCACCAGTAACTCCTACCATTACCATAGGAGAGTTACTAGTAACAATTACCATGATTATGGGAGTTATCGCCATAACCATGGGAGTTACTAGTAACCCCACCATAAACATGGCCGTTACCAGTTGGTCATCAACTGTATTCACTCCACTATTTGCACCCGCATTTATATGGCCTTAGGATTTATTTGATTTAATTGAATAAAATATGAACAAATCCATATTAAATCCAACAATCCCCACCAAATACTATGGCACATATAAAATGCTCTCGATTCATCTGTTGTTCGATATACCAGTGTTTCGATGGAGACTGTTAAGTTGAACATGCACCTAGAATAGAGGTTACACTTATTCACAACTGAACAATGGACTATGTCTTGAATTGACAGTTTTGTGCGAAATAAGTTTCACCTAAGTCCTTTACTGATACAAGTTTGCCAAGAGCATCCTCTCTAGTTGGAGCATATAAGTCATACTCCTATGCCTTTCATGAGTATTTAGAGATCACCCAAATCTCATAGACTGTGACCAGCAGTTTGACTCATATAGGTGTGTTCCTCAAAAGATGTTCTGTAGGCCAACATCTTTGCTTCTCTTAAGCCACTTGGAACACATTAAGGTAAAAACCAACCTGCCTTACAGATAGGAAAGATGCATCAAAGATGAGTTTAGTTAAGAGTCTTTCCTCTTAATCTACTACCAGCTTGTTTCACCATCCTACTTCACGGGATTTTCGATCACATAGAACAGTTACCACTGTAGTAAATTTCATGTGGGTCTCAAACCCATCTCTCTCGATGCAGTTTCTATCACATTACATGACAGACTCTTAGTAAACTGATCTGCCAGATTATTAGACGTATGGACATAGTCCAAAGCTATAACTCCGGAGTTTCTCAATTTTCTGACAGATTTTAATCTTCTTTTAACATGCCTTGTGGACTTCATGTTATCCTTAGAACTGTTAACCTTCGTAATTACAGTCTGGTTATCGTAGTTCATAGAAATAGCCGATATTGGTTTCTCAACAACCAATAAATCCATAAGGAGTTCACGAAGCCACTCGGCCTCAGCGCTAGTGGTATCTAATGCTGTCAGTTCTGCTTCCATTGTAGACTTCGTTAAGATAGTCTGCTTGCAAGACTTTCAGGAAACAGTGCCACCTCCAAGCAGAAACGCATATCCACTTGTGGCGTACAGCTCATCAGCATCAGAAATCCAGTTAGCGTCAGAATAGCCTTCCAACACTTTTGGTTGGCCGGTATAATGAATACCATAGTTCATAGTACCTTTTAGATAGCGCATTACTCTCTCAAGAGCACACCAATGATCATCTCTAGGGTTTGACACAAACCGGCTCAGCTTGCATACAGCAAAAGAGATGTCAGGCCTTGTTGCACTAGCAAGATACATGAGTGAACTGATGATTTGAGAGTATCTCAATTGATCCCTTGCTATTCTCCGATTTTTTCTCAATAGCACACTAGGGTCATAAGGTGTAGGAGCAGGCAGGCAGTCACTAAACCCAAAGCGACTCAGCACCTTTTCCACATAGTGAGATTGTAACAAAGTTACCCCACCATCACCTTCTCTTAGAAGCTTAATATTAAGAATAACATCAGCCTCTCCCAAATCTTTCATCTCAAAATTACTCGATAAAAATTCCTTGACCTCCTCTATTACTTTGAGGCTGGAACCAAAGGTCAGTATGTCATCAAAATATAAGCACAGGATAGTTCCTTGACCCCCACCGTACTGATAGTACACGCATCTGTCAGCTTCATTCACAACAAAGCCTGCAGATGTTAAAGTTATGTCGAACTTCTCGTGCCACTGCTTAGGAGCTTGTTTTAGGCCATATAATGACTTCAACAATTTACACACCTTGCCTTCTTGACCATTTGCTACAAACCCCTTCAGCTGATCCATATAGATCTCCGCCTCTAACTCTCCATTTAGGAAAGTTGTCTTAACGTCCATTTGATGAATAATAAGACCATAAGAGGCTGCCAGGGAAAATAACACTCGAATTACAGTCAATCGGGCAACTGGTGAATATGTATCAAAGAAATCCTCACCCTCCTTTTGGGTATAACCCTTGGCCACAAGACTTGCCTTATACCTCTCAACGGTACCATCAGGCCTAAACTTTTTCTTGAACACCCATTTGCATCCTATAGGCTTGCACCCATATGGACGGTCGATAACTTCCCAAGTTCCATTAGACATAATAGAATCCATCTCACTCCGAACTGCTTTCTTCCATAAGTCAACATCAGGAGAGGAATATGCCTCTTCAATGGTCGTTGGGGGATCATCCACAAGGTACACAATATAGTCATCACCAAAAGACTTTGCAGTCCTTTGTCTCTTGCTCTTTCTAATGACTATATTGTCATCCTCCTCTGGATTTTGCATTTGGGATTCATGAGTTTGTTCTATCGGGATAAAATTCTCATGTTCATGGGGAATTAAAGAATCATGACTAGAAATGCTTGATGTATTTTTTCACGGGAAACTTATCCTCAAAAAATGTGGCGTCTCTGGACTCCATTATTGTACCAACACTTATGTCAGGTATTCCAGAGTTTATAATTAAGAACCTATATCCAATGCTACGAAGAGAATAACCAAGGAACACGCAATCAATAGTTTTAGGTCCAAGTTTACGTGTAACACCCCTGGTGTTACTCTAACTAAAACCTGACATGTCATCAGGATTGCATGAAAATCATCCTGCATAGACTCATCATTACTGTGCATCACTAAAATAATTTTTATTATCTCTACATATGATTGTGCATAGGTGCCTTAGAGTGATTTTATGATAGGCATGATTGTTTGTGTGTATTTCTCTAAATCCAATTAGAAATAAAAAGAAAATCAATTATAAACCCTAAAACGGAACCTAAAACCCTAATTCAAAAATTAAAAGGAACTAGAGGTTGGGTCTTAAACAAATTTTGTTAATCCTTGAAAGTTGAGAAACTTGTATTTGGGACAATTTTGAAGTTATTAAAAAGAATTTCAAATAAAACCTTAATCTATGTTTAAAAGTTTAAATTTGAAACTAAAATTCAAAAACCAACAAGAATCTGATGAAAATGCTTTAATAAAAGTTGTAGATCGTTTAAAACGAAACAACTTTTATTTTTGGAGATTTTGAAGTTATGCATTGGAAATTTAAATTAACCTCAAAACGGTGCTTTGAAATTTAAATTTGAAATGCTATTTCAAAAATTATCAAGAATCTGACCAAACTTCCTTAATAAGAGTTGTAGAGCTCAACTAGTGGAACAACTTCCATGTTTGCTGACTTTCAAGTTATTGAGGAAATTTTGGAGAATTTCACTGGATTGCAATTGAAAATTTAAAAACCCTTTTACCCCCTTTTGAATGATTTCAAATTGGTGCAGAATTTGAATATGGTTCAAAAAGCAAAAATATTCTTCATGAAATTCTCCACAACTTTTATTTTTGGGAATTCTCTGACTTCTACACAAAATTTGGAGATATGGGTCGCATAGGGTTTGACTTGGGGTATAGCTAGCTGCAGTAGTCAGGGGGGCCCCTACTGTGCGCTCAGCGCTCACGCGCGCGTGCGCGGGCCGTGCGCCGGCGCCGTCCGGCCGGCCGGGGTCCGGACGCCACCACACGAAGGGTCGCAGGGGGACCCCGGTACCCGCACTCCCTTATCCTCTCCTCCCCGGACACGTTAAAGGCGATGGACACCATTTTCTTCTCCTCCCTCCTCCATCTCTTCCCTCCGGTGTGCTCTCGGTTTCTTGCCGAATTGGCCACCGTCGTTCCACCATTGCCCGATTCGTCGTGCCCGTAGGTTGGACACCTCCTGCTGCACCGTTCGCGTCCGGCCGTGTCACTGTTCGTCATCGGTGTTGACGGCATGACTCGTCCTTCTTCCTCGCGGCCGGCGGAGCGCCGCCGTGGTCCGTCTCCCCGTGAATCGCCGCCTCGGTGAGTTTCTCCCATTGCAGTGGAGCGTTCCAGAGCCTTTGTTCCTTCTTGAGACTCATGCGTTAGACCGTTTCGCCATCGGAGCTCTCCGTCGCGTCCACTGTCTTCGTCAACCGTGCATCTCTGGCCACACTCCGCCCTGTCTAGCTAGTGCACTAGCCTTTGGTGAGCTCCTCCGTTCCCGTAGTCTAGCTGGTTAGGTTTCTTGGTCCTCAGGGAGGCCGGAATGCGGCTGTGCCGCCGTGTCTCCTCCGCCGGACCACCATGGTCGGGGATGACCGAGCTCGGGAGTCCGGGATGTAGTGCAGTACCTTTGGGGGTGTGGCGTGAGCTAGCGGGGGATCTCTTGGTTGAGTTTTGTCACCGGCAAACTCGCGGACGGCGAGCCGCCGTGTCGCGAGTGCGCGCGGGGCGCGTCGAGAGAGAGAGAGAGAGGGGGGTGAGAGGTTGAAGGAGAGTGGCCGGTTGGGCCTTGCTGGGCTACTCGGGCTAGCCCAGTGGCTCGGGGAAGGGGAATTGGTCTGAGAGGAGGGAGCGCGTGGGTGGGCCTAGCTGTGTGGGCCGGTTTGATTTTTTTATTTTCACAAATAAAAATTGGTTATTGAATTCTTATTGTCTTAAATCGTGTTGTGGTTTGTTGTTTTTATAGGGATTAATGTGTCATTGAAAAAATTATGAAAATATTTGTGTAGGCTCTTTGTTGTATGTAGAATTTAATAAAAATATTAAATAATGAATTTAAATATATTCTGTAGGCACTAAAAATTCAGTAATTTAATTAATAAATGGCCCTTTGTGGAATTTTAATAAATTCTATGTTAATCTAAAAATCATGAAATTGGTTTTGATACTGTTTTAGGTCAAGATCTATTTGTAGAAAAAGTTTGGGCTCAAATGGAAGTAGTTTATGAATTTATTATTCTGTACCTTATAAATTAATTAATAAAACAAATGGAAAACCCTAATCATTTTAGGTTTTGTGTGACTTTCGGATTGATTGATGTCCCTGGGTTATTAATTTGAGATGACCCTCAGCACTTTAAGTAGTTAGTTAAGTTCTTAATTAAATAGTTAATTAGAAGTATTAATAAGTTGTGTTATTCACATATGATGTTATGGTTGAAGACTTGCTTAAACAAAGGTGTAATAGTGTTATATGGACTTTGTGCACTTTTGTGAAGTCCATGGGACCCTAAAACCTTTGTGTCCCATGGCAACTAGGTGTCTTCGGAAAGTAAATAACTTTTCTTGACGACTGCTAAAATGGCCAATAAATTAATTATAAAATCACCACATTGCTTAGTGAAGTTGACTTGCAACTTTATCGTGAAGAAAAGTTGTACTCAAAGTCACTAACCTAAATGACTGTTATCATGCATTCATGATCATCTCATCAAGCATCATGTTAAGCATTATATTATTGTTAAGTGTAGCTATCGGGTTTTCGGAAGAATTATTCGTCAGGAGAATCAAGTGGGTTTCTCTGATTTTCTGGAAGAAGTGACAGACCTGCAACACAGGCAAGCCCCGGTGCATTCAGCCCCTTCCTTGTGTTTTATAGAATGTTTATAAATTGAGTTAAATTATTGCATTAGGTTGATAGGAGTTGATTGCTACCTACTTGCTGCATCACCTACCTTGATATATTATCCCTTGAAACACGTTTTAAAATGAAAACATTGGAAAATGCTTAGCCCTGCTTAAATAATGTAGATTTGCATAAATGCCATTGTTGAGCTATTGTGATACGTTATTTAAACATGAAAAAGGGAATTGATATTATTCTTGTTCGGTGACTGTGCACCTGATCAGTACATTGTCATCGACGGGAAGGGATTTCCTGCTCGATGATCGTGGCATTGGGTTAGAGTCCCAACAATTGTTGCCGACGAAAATGGGATTTGAAAACCGAAGGGACATGGGTTAGAATCCCAATGCATTGTCGCTGACGGCAAAGGAATTAGGGACCGTTCGTTGTAGGCCTGCAGGATCGAGACTTTGCAACTAGCCACGTACTACGGAAAGCCTCTGACTCCGGTGGCTCTACTGCTTGAACCGACAACCACGCACTGGGAGTGGAGAGATGGTGAGAGTAGCGTGTACCCTTGTGGCCGTCGTGCCTGGAGGCGAGAGGAATACTGTGCTCTCGGGTGGCGCAGGACCGGTTCAGGGGTAGAAAAGCCGTGATAGGCGGGGTTGGTATATGCAAGCTTAAGTGCTACATATGCAGTGTGGATAGGGATCCCCAGCTGGGCATTAATCGATTCGAATCGTCGTTGCTCCTCAGTTATGGAGACTTGATCCTTCGACCATTTAGCGAATAGTGGTTCGGAACTAGGATGTTTTTGAGAATGAATAAGTAATTGAAAAAGAAGGATATATGTGAAAGAACGGAGAACTATTGATATTGGTTATAATAATATTAAGTAAAATAAAGTAGGACTAGTATTGCTTTTTTCACAAAATACTTTGACTCTTGCTAAAGCCTTACCTTGACTCCCCTCAGCCTGTATTCCTGAGTCTCATTCCTTTTTCTTAGTCGGGTAAGTCTTGCGGAGTACCCCAGTACTCAGGGTTTGTTAACCCCCTGTTGCAGGTGAGTTGAGTGTACAGTTCTATGTGGGACCGTGCCGGGTGACGGATCGTGATGGATGAAGATGTGTATAACCCTTGGGTAGGGTGTCTAGTTGTATGATGCTACTCCACTACGAAATTCTAGTTCGGGATAATGTAATTTATATTTGTAAACCTATGGTTATGTAATTCTTCGGCACTCTTTACTCTGATTCATTTTATTTGTGTAAAATGTTGTAATACTGCAATGCTTACAATGAGATCCTCGGGAAGTTAGGGTTTCCAAGAAGACCCGGCAAGCCACCTTGGTCAAGGGGAAACTCATGCAGAATGATCGTGGGTCCTTAGGGATGATGACGGTGCACGTGGGCCCTATGATTAAGGCGGTTCTGTCACATTATGCTTCTTGTTGATAGACACATTCACTTTGGCCAACCAACCCCAAGTGTGCAAATATGATAGATTTAATCTTTTCTTTTCTCATTCCTCAAATGGTGTGTGTTGACATCTATTAACGTCACCAAATATAACTATATAACTTTTAATACGAGAGATGAGATTAGAAGATGCATGGTAATTAATTAACTGGTCATTAGCAACTAGCCACTTATCTATCACCAACATTCTTAGGCATGAACTAGGTTGTCATCCCTAATTATATATGCTAAGAATAAATAAAGGGTTTAGATACTACTCAATGTGACTAGGCAGAAATATATAAATATAAACTAAGATCAATTCTGCAAGCGGACAGATAATTATACCATTGTATTTATACCACTGGGAAGGACTTGGATAAACTTTAATCTATTATATTGATAGTGATTATATACAATGGATAAGTGACATTACCGATGTCATTTACTCTACTCATAACAGGTAGAGGCCACAAGATAATAAAGATAAATAAAGGTGATAAGTATGATCAAGCATCATAATAAATGATAAACATCAGAGCACTTTCTAGTCATAGTAATAGCTAACTAATGGATAAACTAACGAATTAATATCTAAGGTAATTCTATAACTACGCCAATGAATAACTCTAATTAGTGCAATTATATCTAGCAATCATTGTTAGATTAGTACTATATCATGATCACATGCAATGGACATCATCTAGGAAGGATGTGAAACAGAGTCATCACCTACCTTCGCGACCGTGCCTGCTTGCCTACATACGGGGGGTAGACTACAGAGGACTCAACGCAGCTGTCACCTACGCGATCTACCACACGACCCAGCACATCAGGGTGCACTCACAGATAAACAGAATACCTAGACACCATGTCTACATATCGTTCATCATCTACCCATGGATCGTATGGATAAACGCTATACGAGCAATTACATGAATTCAATAAGATCAAACCAACTATACTGGACATATAATCAAAGTAGACAAATACTATTGTAATCAAGAACATATGAACTATTAAGAACAATATTTCCCTAATCATAATGAAGAATACAATAATAGAGAGAGAACTAGAACTATACCGAACTTCGCGCTCCAGACGGATGCCGGGGCTCCAGATCCCGCCGAAGAACTAGAACTCCTCTACTTCTAATCTAATTAGGCTAGAACTATGAACTAGATGGCTCTTGATGAACTAGGAGGCTCTTGATGGCTTGACCAAAGACTTGATGCCTTGGATGAATGATTCGCCTTCTCCAGGGGGGTCTGCCCCTTTATTTATAGCCCGGAAGGATACACGTGCGTCGTAGGATCAAACCGACTTAACCAAGGGCCGAGATGACTCCTCAAAGGTGGTGGAAGACGACTCCAGAAGACGGGAGCAAAACCCTAGGGGGCGCCACCCGGCCCCCCTTGGCGCCGGCCGGCCCACCTGTCAGGTGGTGGGGCCCCGGTTGCTTCGGGTGTTCTCTATATCCTTCCCACGTCCTGATGATGATGTTTCCTTCGCGGTTAAATTTCGTGTCTTTTATGCTCTTTAATCCTTCTTTTATGCTTTTCTAGAATAGCCCCTGGAAAATACAGAACATGCAAAACTCATGGAAATTGTCAGTTAAAACTTTAGACTAGTGTGTATCCATATATCTTTTGGTGTCTAAAGTTCTAATAAAAGTTGACGTTATCCACCGTCAACAGTGTGATATCTTCATTCTTTGTAGGAACTTTATTTAGGACCTGACACGCAGTCAAAATCGCCTCACCCCACCATTCCTTAGATAGTCCCGCAGTGTCCAACATGGCATTCACCAACTCTATTAGAGTGCGGTTCTTTCTTTCGGTAATCCCATTGGATTGTGGTGAGTATGGTGATGTCCTCTCGTGAATAATTCCATGTTCCACGCAGAAATCAGAAAATTCACTTGCAAAGTATTCTCCACCACGATCAGACCATAACTGTTTAATTTTCCTCTTGAGTTGATTTTCTACTTCAGCTTTGTAGGCCTTAAAATAATGCAGCGCTTCATCTTTCGTTTTTAATAAATACACATAACAAAATCTAGTACAATCATCTATAAATGTCATGAAGTATCTTTTACCGCCTTTAATCAATACGCCATTCATTTCGCATAAATCAGAATGAACGAGATCTAATGGTGCCAAGTTTCTTGTCTCGGCAGCCTTGTGAGGCTTGCGAGGTTGCTTTGATTGCACACACACATGGCACTTAGAACCTTTGACTAAATTAAATATTGGGATTAAATTAAGATTTGCAAGCCGCATGAGACAGCCAAAATTAATGTGACAAAGCCGTGACTGCCAAATATTCGACTCATCCTAAAAATAAACATTGTTCACAACTTTATTGCACACATCATCAAGCAAAGATAAGCGGAACAAGCCTCCGCATCATAACATTTTCAAACAAATGTTCCATGTCTCGACACGACACACTTATTGGACTCAAGTACAATTTTAAAGTCATCCCGACACATTTGAGCTCCGCTAACGAGATTCTTTTTTATGGAAGGAACATGCTGCACGTTTTTCAATAGCACCGTCTTTTCCGAAGTGAACTCCAGTATGACCGTACCAACTCCATGAACACGCGCATGTGAGCCATTCCCCATCAGCAAGGCTCCAGACCCACCGGTCTGATAAGAAGAAAACAAAGAATTATCAGCACACACATGAATATTAGCACCGCTGTCCATCCACCACTCAGGCGTTTGACAGACTGAAAGAACACAGGGTAAAGAGTTATCATACCCAGATGTTCCTCCTTCGGTCTCGCTAATTACCATGTTTGCAGCTTTCTTCTCTGCTTTTTAAAATTTGTGGTCTGGACACGCGCTTGCCCAATGCTCTTCGCTCCCACAAGCAAAACAGACACCACTCTTCTTGGTGTTTTTCTTCTTAAATTCAGCAGTTTGTGCAGGCTTTGTATTATTGTTTTCTTGCTTGTTCTTGTTTTTATTACGAGATGCAAATGAGTTTTTCCTCTGCACCATGTTGGTAGCAGAAGACTCAGCTCCCTTTCCACGGTTATCTTTTGCTCTCGCCCGCTCCTCAACATCAAGAGTTTCAATAAGCTCAGCCACGCTAAGCTCTTGTCTCTTGTGTTTTAGAGAAGTAGCAAAATCCCTGCAAGAAGGTGGCAGCTTAGCGATTATGCCTCCGAACATGTCAGGCAAAACACATGAAAAGTGTTCTAGTTCATTTGATATAGCATGTATCTCATGAGCCTGTTCCACTACAGATCGATTTTTGACCATTTTGTAGTCATACAGCTGCTCCATAAGGTACAGCTCACTACCAGCATCGAAAACTCCAAACTTTGCATCAAGAGCATCCCATAATTTTTTGCCTGATGCGCAAGATATGTAGTTTTTCTCATACTTACTATGAAGTGCACTAATCACGGCACCGCGAAACAGGTTATCGGCAGCCAAGAACTTTCGCTCCTCATCAAGAGTAAATTGTTCACGCTTCCCCTGTGCCGCGTGATAGCAGTTCATAGCAGTCAACCACAACACCATCTTAGCACGCCATATGTAACACCCGAAAATTTTTAATTTTTGAAATAGGAATTTAATTTGATTTATTTATGCAATTGATTGAGCATTTAATATATAGAATAATATTTTTTGTGAATTAAAATAAACCCTAGGGCATAGAAACATGTTATGTTGCATACATGCCGCTGCACACATTTATTTCCTGAGATTTGATTGGATTTTGCAAGGGTTCAAAACTTAGTTTGAAAAGCCATTTGGAAAACAAATTTGAAAATGAATTGAGAAAATTAGAAAAGGGAAAACTCCCTCCCCTTCTCTACAGGCCGAGCCGGCCCATCCCCTCTCCTCAGCCCAGGGCGCTGCCCCTCTCCTCCTTCTCCGCATGGGCCGAGCTGGCCAGGCCGAAGCCCAGCTTCAGCGCAGCCCGCCTCCCCTCCTCTCGGTCTCGCTGACACGTCAGGCCCACGGCTCAGCGTCGTCTCCCTCCTCAGGACGGAGTCCGAGCGGAGCACGAGCGCCGCCTCCAACAGAAGGCAACCGCCGGATTTTTCGGCCGAGTCCATCCCGTGCATGCCTCCACTGGCCCGTAAAAGGAAGCCGCGACCCTCTTCCCCCGCCGCTGACGCGTAGGGCCCGCTGCCCCGCGCCATCCCTTTCCTCCAGTCGGAGTCCGCGCGAGGCATGAGCGCTCCCTCCTCCGGGTCGAGTCCCAACCGAATCCAGCTCTCCTACGCCTCCCTCGCGCCCCTATATAGGTCGGCCGAGCCCTGCCGTCCCTCCCCACAAGTTCCCGAGCAAGCCACGCCCTCCAATCTTGCCCTAGCCGCCGCCCCGAGCTCCGCCGTCGCCCCGAGCTCCGCCGCCGCCGTCGATTTCTCCTCGGGAGGACTTCTCCGTCGAAATTGGTTGTACTCCAAGCTTCGCAGCAAGGTCAGGAACCTTCCCGACCCCTTCTCCCTCGGTTTCGTGCCCTATAGCCATGATGCTGAGCTTCGCCGCCGCCATAGTTCCGCCACGTAGCTCGCCACACCCTCCCCGAGCTACCTCTGTGGCAACCGAAACCATAGATAGGTTTGGCTTGAGCTCCTCTTGCTTCCCGACCAGATCCCGAGGTGTGCCGAGCTTCCTAGCCCCGAAAACGCCGTCTCCGGCCATCTTCCGGCGAGGAATCGGCTGGGCGCCGCCCGACTCCGGCGACCAGAGCCGCCCCTCTTTCCCCCGAGCTACCTGCGCCGTCCACGGCCGATCCAACGGCTCACAGTGAGAGATACCCTTTCGCCGGCACTTTTGCAAAAGAGCCCCTGAGCTTTTTAATGTTCTAACCCGCGGTCCTTTGGCGTATTTCTCAGATTACGCTTTCCTATTTAGAAAACGTATTTCCTCGGTTTTAATTCAAAAGGCGTTTTCAATATTTACAGATTTGCCACTCAGTTTATTTCGGCCATATTTTATTCGTTTTAGTTCCGATTTGATCCGTTCAAGTCTCGTTAGATTCATAATTTCGTAATCTATCTAATGATGCTACTGATACTCATGTTTTCAACTTTTAAAATTTGAGATTAGATTTAATCTATTATTTTATTAAAGTAAAACTTGTTTATTTCATAACTTCTCCGTTTGAACTCCGATTTTCGTGATCTTTATATCGTTGGAATCGTAGCGACACGTAGATTATTTTTATACACTTTTCAATCTATTTTTCCACTGTTGGTGTACTGTTTCTAATATAGATCTTGTTTGCTTCGTGTATGATTGCCTCGATGATTGTGTGGTGATTTTATGATTGAGTTCAGACGGTGAGCAATACGTAGGTGATCAAGAGTACGTTGAGGATCCAAGTTCTCCAGAGCACTTTGATCAAGGCAAGTATTGCATGGACCATCCTTGTTGCCTATTCACCTTAATCACCAAATTCATGATGCATGTGTCTACCTTGGCAACCCTAGTATTTATTCCTAGCTTTTGATCACTTGATCCTTGTTACCTATGTGATTGCATTTGAGTAGTGATGCTAGAGCTTTGATGGGTCATGATCTTATGAACTTGAATAATTGATTATGAAATAAAGATTAAAAGATGCTTTTTAGCAACATGGACTAAGGACTTATCTGTAAGTATGACACCGGGACTTACAGCGCAACCATGGGGGCTATATGGCTCTGGCTTTAGTCAAGTATGGAGTTACTTTCTATCATGCTATTAATCTTGAAAGGTTCCTTACCGAGCTGGTTGTTTTGCGGCTCCTGTCTTTGTGTGTACTGCTGCGCGTGTGTGCCACTGGAAGGAGGGCTCTACCGCCCCTTGCCATTGCGCCCGGATTGATTAGTATCATGTTAGCGAGGCTTTTGAAAGACTTCATAGTGAACCCCGCCGATCTACCTTGGTAGTGGATCGAGAGGCTGATCACCTCGAGAAAAAGGGTAAATCACGACTCATGGTGAAAGTGTGCAACCTTTGCAGAGTGTAAAACTGATATATCAGCCGTGCTCACGGTCACGAGCGGCCTTGGACGTCTTACAGTAACTTAACTAATTTAATATTGATTTATTTGGAGTTTCTATTGATGTTTATTCCATATTAATTATCATGTTTATATGATCATGCAAATCTTATTCCTTGGTATATTCTATTGCTGCTACTCAATTGCTAAAATGTGATCAACTAAAAGCAACCGCTGTCAAACCAGTGTCTTGCCATATTTGAGCCTCATAAACCCATGTTATTCTTGTTGAGTACGACATGTACTTACGCTTGCTTTATTTTTCATATTTGGATAAAAATCCCGGATGGGTAACAGATGACTATGAGGATTCTTCTGAGGATTATTAGGATTGTGTTCACCAGTCAACTATTCCCTGTGGATTAAAGTTTCCGCGAGAGTTATATATATTCTGCTGATATTTATGTAAAGACTCTGTGATATTATTCGTTATATATTAAACCTTGTGATGGTACTATGTAATTTGTCGCTTATGTGTGTGATTGATCTCTGGGCGCACATAAGTTGGTTCATTCAATTTTATCCTTAAAATTGGGTGTGGCAGATTTGGTATCGGAGCATAGGTTGACTGTTGGACGCAAGCCTAGATAGAGTGGACATTTTAGGATGTGCTTTTCTCATCTCATTCATGCTTTCTACCTTAACCGTGATAATTGCTATTTTATATATACTTCCCGTACCCTTATTCCATTATGAAAATTGACATTTCTCTTCTAGTTCTAAGATCTATCATGCTTTCATGCTTTCTCACCCTGTTCTATTATGAAAATTTTAATTTCATTCTCATTCTACCACTGTCTTGGTCAAAAACTAAGAAGATGAGATATGATCGCCAAACTACCCCATAAGTGTGTTGGAGAAGCCAAGCCACAAGCATAGTTATCAATGTGAGGATGAACTTAGGAATCAAGAACAAATGCCCAAGCTTGATAAGAAGAATCAAGATAGGAGTCCAATTAGATAATAGAACGATTTAGATGTGAGTCAAGTTAAGTCGAGTCTTGTGTGCGTGTGAATTTTATGTGCTTGTTGTTTTGTGCTTATGTATTATGTGTGATTTGGTTCTTTGTAATGAGTGTTGAGAATTATGGGCATGTCTCTAATTCTTTTAATTAAAAGATTTAGGGTATAAAGATTGTTAAGTAAATAGTTGGGTTGATTAAATTTGGTTTTTCCAAAATCTGTTTTCAGACCTCTCTGTCTTGTTAATTATGCTTAATTAATTTTGGTAAATCCAAAAATTATGAAAATTTTATGGGGAACAGTATACTTCCATCCCTTTACATGGCCTCAAGAATCACATTAATAGCTATTATGGTTTTGGAGATACAATGGTTGCAAGTTGAAGTTTCTGCGCAGTTTGGCAGCCTGGACCGTTTTTGATAATTTCTATTTTTGGTTAATGTAATGTCAGAATATGGAAAAGTTGTCAACATGAAGATTGTAGAGAATTTCTCAGGCTTTCCAACGGTATAGAGAACGGCTCAGTTTGATTTTTGGAAATTCAGATATGATTATTTTTACTGTTGTTATCGGATCTCGCCCAGAAAATTCAGATTCATGGTTTATAAGTGTTTGCATAGTGGAAAAAATTGTAAAACTCAATTATATGTTAAAAAAACAGATGGCCGGCAATAGGAGGAATCCTAATCCACCACCGCCACCACAACCTAGCATTCAAGATCTCATTGCTTCGCAGACGCAGCTGATGGAGACAATGATGCAGTTCATTCAAAACCAACCAGCTGGAGGACCACAACCTGCTCAACCTCAAGGTAGAGATAAGCGAGGAGAATTTTTGAAAGGTCGTCCACCTGTGTTCAACCACGCCGCCGACCCATTGGATGCTGATGATTGGCTTCGCGCCGTGGAGAGACAACTTTGTATGCATCTGGACAGTTGCAAGGAGCTGCTCAAGACTGGTGGGATGCATTCCAGTATGGTCACCCCAATAATGCGCCTGCTATCACATGGCAAGAGTTTTGTGAGAACTTCAGGTCATACCATATTCCTGAAGGTTTGATAGAGTTGAAGCAGGCAGAGTTTAGAGCTTTGAAGCAAGAACAAATGTCGGTGCCAGAGTACCGTGATCAGTTTCTTCAATTGTCGCGGTATGCTCCCGATGATGTTGCTAATGACGAGGACAAGCAGCGTCTCTTCCTCAAGGGACTTCACGATAGATTGCAACTCCAACTCATGACAACCACCTACCCTAATTTTCAAGAGCTGGTGAATCGCGCTATAGTGATCGACAACAAGCGCAAGGAGATGGCTGATAACAAGAGGAAGAAACAAGGACAGACCTTTGCAAGAAATAACCGTTCACGCCCGAACCCTCCGCAACGGAATTTCCAGCACAAGCAACAAGGGCCTTCAAATCAATGGAACCGCAATCAGAACCAGCCTCGTTCTCAGTCTCCACCACAACAGCAGAAAACTCCTAACCAGATTCCTCAGCAAGCTACCCCTAGCAAGACCCCCAACAGGACCAATACATTTTGCACTCCCATCAAGTGCTTTGCCTGTGGAGAAACGGGACATCTCTCTTACCACTGTCCCAAGAAGCAGAACCAGCAGACTCCGCAGAGTAGCAACCAGAAGGGAAGACGTCAACAATCGCCTAATCAAGGAAGTGTGAACCATGTGTCCGTAGAGACAGCTCAGGAAGCACCAGAGGTTATGATGGGTACGTTCAACGTCAACTCCATCCCCGCTACCGTTCTTTTTGATTCCGGTGCTTCGCATTCATTCATATCACAAAGTTTTGTTAGGATACACGGTATACCACTTTTAGCCCTACAAAACCCATTATTGGTAAATTCACTGGGTGGGGCTATGCAAGCTCAATATTATTGTCCTTCGGTTAGCATTGCTCTAATGGGGGTAGACTTTAAAGTGAACCCTACGGTAATAAGAACAACCGGAATAGATGTTATATTGGGTCTGGATTGGATGAAGCAGCACAAGGCAGTTATTCAGTGTGAGGAAAAGGTCGTTGTGTTAACTACGTCCAAAGGAGATAAAATCAGTGTTGACGTAGTTATGCAACCACCACCAGCAGCGACAGTTAACCAGATTCGAGAGGAATACCCAATTAAAATATTAGAAACCACAGAGCGATTCAGAAGGAGTGAAATTATAAAGTTATGCAAGGTACAGTGGAATCGGTCTTCAGAAAACGAGGGAACATGGGAAAAAGAGGAAGAATTAAGGAAGTTATATCCCCAACTTTTTGAGTAAGCACTAACTAATCTCGAGGACGAGATTATTTTTAAGGGGGGTAGAATTGTAACACCCGGAAATTTTCAATTTTTGAAATAGGAATTTAATTTGATTTATTTATGCAATTGATTGAGCATTTAATATATAGAATAATATTTTTTGTGAATTAAAATAAACCCTAGGGCATAGAAACATGTTATGTTGCATACATGCCGCTGCACATATTTATTTCCTGAGATTTGATTGGATTTTGCAAGGGTTCAAAACTTAGTTTGAAAAGCCATTTGGAAAACAAATTTGAAAATGAATTGAGAAAATTAGAAAAGGGAAAACTCCCTCCCCTTCTCTACAGGCCGAGCCGGCCCATCCCCTCTCCTCAGCCCAAGGCGCTGCCCCTCTCCTCCTTCTCCGCATGGGCTGAGCCGGCCAGGCCGAAGCCCAGCTTCAGCGCAGCCCGCCTCCCCTCCTCTCGGTCTCGCTGACACGTCAGGCCTACGGCTCAGCGTCGTCTCCCTCCTCAGGACGGAGTCCGAGCGGAGCACGAGCGCCGCCTCCAACAGAAGGCAACCGCCGGATTTTTCGGCCGAGTCCATCCCGTGCATGCCTCCACTGGCCCGTAAAAGGAAGCCGCGACCCTCTTCCCCCGCCGCTGACGCGTAGGGCCCGCTGCCCCGCGCCATCCCTTTCCTCCAGTCGGAGTCCGCGCGAGGCACGAGCGCTCCCTCCTCCGGGTCGAGTCCCAACCGAGTCCAGCTCTCCTACGCCTCCCTCGCGCCCCTATATAGGTCGGCCGAGCCCTGCCGTCCCTCCCCACAAGTTCCCGAGCAAGCCACGCCCTCCAATCTTGCCCTAGCCGCCGCCCCGAGCTCCGCCGTCGCCCCGAGCTCCACCGCCGCCGCCGTCGATTTCTCCTCGGGAGGACTTCTCCGTCGAAATTGGTTGTACTCCAAGCTTCGCAGCAAGGTCAGGAACCTTCCCGACCCCTTCTCCCTCGGTTTTGTGCCCTATAGCCATGATGCCGAGCTTCGCCGCCGCCATAGTTCCGCCACGTAGCTCGCCACACCCTCCCCGAGCTACCTCTGTGGCAACCGAAACCATAGATAGGTTTGGCTTGAGCTCCTCTTGCTTCCCGACCAGATCCCGAGGTGTGCCGAGCTTCCTAGCCCCAAAAACGCCGTCTCCGGCCATCTTCCGGCGAGGAATCGGCCGGACGCCGCCCGACTCCGGCGACCAGAGCCGCCCCTCTTTCTCCCGAGCTACCTGCGCCGTCCACGGCCGATCCAACGGCTCACAGTGAGAGATACCCTTTCGCCGGCACTTTTGCAAAAGAGCCCCTGAGCTTTTTAATGTTCTAACCCGCGGTCCTTTGGCGTATTTCTCAGATTACGCTTTCCTATTTAGAAAACGTATTTCCTCGATTTTAATTCAAAAGGCGTTTTCAATATTTACAGATTTGCCACTCAGTTTATTTCGGTCATATTTTATTCGTTTTAGTTCCGATTTGATCCGTTCAAGTCTCGTTAGATTCATAATTTCGTAATCTATCTAATGATGCTACTGATACTCATGTTTTCAACTTTTAAAATTTGAGATTAGATTTAATCTATTATTTTATTAAAGTAAAACTTGTTTATTTCATAACTTCTCCGTTTGAACTCCGATTTTCGTGATCTTTATATCGTTGGAATCGTAGCGACACGTAGATTATTTTTATACACTTTTCAATCTGTTTTTCCACTGTTGGTGTACTATTTCTAATATAGATCTTGTTTGCTTCGTGTATGATTGCCTCGATGATTGTGTGGTGATTTTATGATCGAGTTCAGACGGTGAGCAATACGTAGGTGATCAAGAGTACGTTGAGGATCCAAGTTCTCCAGAGCACTTTGATCAAGGCAAGTATAGCATGGACCATCCTTGTTGCCTATTCACCTTAATCACCAAATTCATGATGCATGTGTCTACCTTGGCAACCCTAGTATTTATTCCTAGCTTTTGATCACTTGATCCTTATTACCTATGAGATTGCATTTGAGTAGTGATGCTAGAGCTTTGATGGGTCATGATCTTATGAACTTGAATAATTGATTATGAAATAAAGATTAAAAGATGCTTTTTAGCAACATGGACTAAGGACTTATCTGTAAGTATGACTCCGGGACTTACAGCGCAATCATGGGGGCTATATGGCTCTGGCTTTAGTCAAGTATGGAATTACTTTCTATCATGCTATTAATCTTGAAAGGTTCCTTACCGAGCTGGTTGTTTTGCGGCTCCTGTCTTTGTGTGTACTGCTGCGCGTGTGTGCCACTGGAAGGAGGGCTCTACCGCCCCTTGCCATTGTGTCCCGGATTGATTAGTATCATGTTAGCGAGGCTTTTGAAAGACTTCATAGTGAACCCCGCCGATCTACCTTGGTAGTGGATCGAGAGGCTGATCACCTCGAGAAAAAGGGTAAATCACGACTCATGGTGAAAGTGTGCAACCTTTGCAGAGTGTAAAACTGATATATCAGCCGTGCTCACGGTCACGAGCGGCCTTGGACGTCTTACAGGAACTTAACTAATTTAATATTAATTTATTTGGAGTTTCTATTGATGTTTATTCCATATTAATTATCATGTTTATATGATCATGCAAATCTTATTCCTTGGTATATTCTATTGCTGCTACTCAATTGCTAAAATGTGATCAACTAAAAGCAACCGCTGTCAAACCAGTGTCTTGCCTTATTTGAGCCTCATAAACCCATGTTATTCTTGTTGAGTACGACATGTACTTACGCTTGCTTTATTTTTCATATTTGGATAAAAATCCCGGATGGGTAACAGATGACTATGAGGATTCTTCTGAGGATTATTAGGATTGTGTTCACCAATCAACTATTCTCTGTGGATTGGAGTTTCCGCGAGAGTTATATATATTCTGCTGATATTTATGTAAAGACTCTGTGATATTATTCGTTATATATTAAACCTTGTGATGGTACTATGTAATTTGTCGCTTATGTGTGTGATTGATCTCTGGGCGCACATAAGTTGGTTCATTCAATTTTATCCTTAAAATTGGGTGTGACACCATATCATAAAATTTTTGCCATCGAAAATGTTCGGCTTCAAAACAGCAGCAAAACCACTAACAGAAAATTGTCTAACATTAGGTTTTTGGATTATTAGGAATTTAGAAAATTTCCGAGACAATTTAATCCAGAAATAAATTAGCAGATTTATGATGATAAATATGTGCATGTGTGTCTCACTCTCAAAAGTAACAACATGCAAGAACGACATACCGATCGAAACAGTAAGTACGCAAATTACTGTAAGGAAAGGATTATGAGTGTACCCAGCGGAGGGTCCAATGCCGAGAGCATCGGAGGCTCCATTCGCACTAGTTGACATAGTGCGTTGCTTGAAATAGTAGACCACAGTCGATGCAGGTAGATGATCGCAGTGCAGTCCCACGAACGGTCACCGGGAAGTAGTCGATGCAGACAATCGATTCTCACCCGCCGGAACAACCGATCGTCACCCGCCGCCAGGATCAGCCGATGAAGACAGTCGATCCGCGCCCGTCAGGAACAGCCGATGAAATCAGTCGATCCGCGCCCGCCAGGAACAGTCGATCACGCGAGATAGTCGATGAGACCACCGACTAGTTGATGAAGATGAGCAGTCGCGGAATCGCTCCCCAAAAATCTAATCGCCGCGCACCCCGTGCAAGGATCTCACGCAGACGAGAGTTCCGGAGGCACCTGCTCTCCCGACACTATGTGCGCGCAGAGCTATGAGACGGAGAAACTCAGGAACAACTCAACATAAGAACTATGATGCTTAGTCGACTTTTTCGTCTCATCGCGAATGAACACCGGCGCCTATATATATAGACGCCAGAGCATAGATGATGAATAACAGAGGATCAGGACGTCATGAAGGTCCATCATTCACCAGTAACTCCCACCATTAGCATAGGAGAGTTACTAGTGATTACTAGTGACAATTATCATGATTATAGGAGTTATCGCCATAACCATGACAGTTATTAGTAACCCCACTAAAAACATGGCCGTTACCAGTTGGTCATCAACTGTATTCACTCCACCATTTGTACCAGCATTTATATGGCCTTAAGATTTATTTGATTTAATTGAATAAAATATGAACAAATCCATATTAAATCTAACAATATTTACTGCCGCTCACTATCCTAATTTACCTGAACTTTGTGACCTGAGGCACATATTTAGAGAGAGATGGAAATTTCATTGAGCGTTTTGTTAGCTGGGAGGTAAGCAAGATGATGCCAATTTATTGTTATCGGGCTATTTTATGATTTGGTGTTGATCTGCATTACACATTCACAGTATTATCAATTTATCATCCAATCCTTTTGTCTGCTGATGAAACAACTTTTTCTCGTGAGCGGGTGTATACCCGTATTTGATGAAAGTGTGTGTATACACGTATTTGATGAAAAAACTACACACTAGTAGAGAGATGGCCTTAGTCCCGGTTAGGTCTCCTCAGATTAAAAGAGAAATAATATATTATTGATATTGTTATCGGGTTATTTTATGTTTTGGTATTGCTTTGCATTACATTTTCACAGTATCATCATCCAATCCTTTTGTCTGCTGACGAAACAAATTTTTTCGCGAACGGGTGTATAGCCGTATTTGATTGAAGCGTGTGTATACCCATAAAACTACACACTATTTGATGAAAAAACTACACACTACACACCAGCAGAGAGATGTTTTTCGCGAACGGACCCGGTTACTCTTCAAACTAAAAATGAAATAATAATGTGTTGATATACCACGTCTCTACACGCTCATGAGATTCGAACCCCAGACCTCATGCATACTCTCATGTGTGACTTACCATCCCCACCTACATAGCAGATGTGACTAAAGGCAGGATGTTTTCCTTTGAAATAACTCGTAGATGACCCCTTTAGTCTGGGTTAGTGTTATTAACCGGAACTAAAGGGTCTACCTTTAGTTTTAGTTGGTGTTATCAACCAGGACTTGGTAATACGAATCGGGACTAATATTGACCCTTTAGTCTCGGTTGATGTTATTAACTGGGACTAAAAGTTTTTAGCTCCGAAAAAAAAATATCGAGACTAGAGCTAAAACTCGACGTGGGTCTACTAGTGACATCTCATCAAAGAAATTTTAATTTCACCTTTTTAGATGAGATGGAGTGACGTGCCTTTCTTTGAGGGCCCCCCGGAGATGTAGATGATCTTCGGCGTCCACTTTCAGTTCTGGACAGCATCGCACTGATAGCTTGTTGGACGGCATGATGCGCCTTCAGATACAGATAGGTTTGGAGGTCATCATCTCAAGGCAAACCTTCACTTCTAACACTCTATGTTGCAGTTACACTAGTACATAGAAGTTTGTCACTAGCGGGTCTAGAGGTATTTTTACTAACGTTTTTCAAGTTCGCCACAGTAGGAGAGGCTAATAAAAATACTTTTTTTTCACGGGCCATGGCTTGAGAACCTCCAGTAGAAATGTTTTGTACCGGCATTTCTCTTAACAAACTGCTAGTACAAATCGCGCTTGTACAGACGATTTTCTTTACAAACTGCATGTACTAATCATTTTCTGGAAATTGGATTTTAAAAACAAAACATATTTAAATATCAGGAGAGACCCACTGGTCAGCCACCCGTCCGCTCCGCCGAAGTCTCAAGTCTCGCGCAAAAATTGCACGCTTCGTGGGGGTTCAAACCCGCAATCTCAACTTTGCGTGCTACATACTCTAACCACTCCACCCATTAGTCAGTTGTGTCTAAATTTGGGTTTGGTTCTCCATATATTATAATGAACTGATGGAAAATTTAGTGTTTCATGGGCCTAAATAAATTCAAATAAAAAAGTTGTGAACTACGAAATTGAATAACTTTTCAAGATCAATAACTTTTATTTTGGTTATTTCTCTATCCGAGGTCGTTTACTAAATTTGATTTTCAAAGCTGACAAATTCAAACGTATTTTTCGTTGCCAAGATGATTTCAAATAAAAAGGTTGTCAACTACAAAGTTCTATAACTTTTTGAGATCCACAACTTTTGTATTGATAGTTTTTTTATACAAGGTCATTTAGAAAACTAAAAAAAATCAATTTCAGGTTATTTGAAGTGGCGTCTTCTTAAGAAAATCGCCAGTAGAAATCGATTCTAGTGGCGGTTTGTTAAGAGAACCGTCAATAGAAATACATAATTTTTACAAGCGGATTGTAAAGAAAAACGTCAATAGAAATTGATTTCTAGTGGTGATTCGTAAACATTTAATTTCTACTAGCCAATGTCTTGAGAAACCGCCACTAAAAATGAAAGGCCGGTGTCAAGAGAAATGATTTGTGTACTAGTGATGTCTATATGTTAATAGTATGTACTAGAAATTGTCGCGGCGTTGCCGCGTATAGCCAGTGTCTGGGCTGCTTGAGTGTGGGGGTTAGGTACGCGTCAAATTAATTGTTGCTATGCTATATTGTACTTTTATTATTGTAAAGGAACTATCAATTTTTTGCGGGAAAAAGGGGTAAAAGTATTTATTAAGGAGGGAGGAGCATAAATATATGGAAGGTTAGCATGATGATATTTTCTCATGAGGAGTTCTGGATAACTGGATTTTCTATTTTATGACTTTTATTTGATTTTCATATTTGCTTATAAAAATATAGAGAAAAACTATAGAGAAGAAATTTTGTGCTAAAACATGTTCTATTTTAGATCCACTGCATAGATTTATTCATGAGAATTCTGAAATAATTTGATTTTCTATTTTACGGTTTTTTATTTACTACGCAATTTCAATTTTTGAGGAAACTTTCATATTTGCCTATAAAAATATAGGGAAAAATTGTATGGAACAAACTTTATGCTAAAACATGTTCTTTTTTGGATCAACTGCATAGATTCATGAGGATTCTGGAAAAAAACGACTTCATATTTTATGATTTTTCTTTTATTTACTACGCAGTTTCAAAATTTGAGCAAATTTATTCGTAAAACAAAACGATTGATATATGAGGGAAACAATGTCGGGCCATTTTTTGCCTACTAAGGCCCACGAAGAGGTGGCAGACCGGCCCATAATATGGCATGGATGGTGGGTTGATTTTGTAAATCTTGAAGGGCCTCTTTGTAAGAAAACCTGAGAGAGGTGGTTGGACAGCCGTATTTCTCTAGAGTTTGAGGGTTTCTTTTGGCAAAATGGCCGGCATCCGCCCGATCTGGGCCGAGAATGGGGCGTGAATTGTTATGAAGAGATTAGTTGCATCAAGAGGTTTATCAAGCAGCATAAGGTTCTGTTGAGTAAAAACTAATGTAACACAGTTTCTTTACGATGTCTTTTCCTTTACTTCCTTGTTTCCAAATTTTGCAATTACCCTTAAGGCGAAGTATGATATCGGGAGCCTTTCATCTCACAGGTTATATTTTCAGGCTGAATATCCCTAAAAGCAAATCGTTCAGGTGACCTTAGAACAATCTATATGTCCAGTTAGGCAGTTATAACGCACGAGCACGTTATTTTAAAAAAAAAATCCATATATACAATATAGCTAAAATAAATGTGCGACAAAAAAAGTGATAGCGATGGACTATCCATATGTTTTCTTTTAATTAGTTCCACTGAAAAAACTTTACATCCTATCATATCGGATGTTTGGACACATTCATAGATTATTAAATATAGACAAAAAAAATAACTAATTGTACCGATTGCGTGTAAATTACGAGACGATTTTTTAAGGCTAGTTAGTCCGTGATTTGACAATATCGTGCTACAGTAAACATTTACTAATGAGTTTGATAAATTCGTCTCGTGGTTTACTGATAGGAACTGTAATTTCTTTTTTAAAAAAATCCAAACAACTCATACAACAACCCATAGAACAATCAATGTCAAGGTCCAAAAACTAAAAACTAAACAAGGCTTTATATTCTGTGGCGCTTTGCAAGCATAGCCAACCTCCTCGGACTACCATTCAAACTTCGAGACAAGTATTCTTATGCCGGGGCCACTGCTCACTTAGTTTGATTGTGACCTGGATCACGATAGGTTAGGACTTGGGAGTTCAATTAGGACACGGACACATGGCTTTCGTTCTAGAAAAACTGCAGAAGTCAGCACTCCGGCGTAACTGTACTGCTACTTCTTTCTCAGCACTCAGCATTGGTTAGGGGGAGATAGTACTACTCAGCTGCTTCGCCGGCAAGGCTGCTTGGGCAGGTATAAAGTTGGGCTCCGCAGGCACCATTTGCAGCCACAACACACAGCACACCTACTGTATTTTCGTAGTTGCCTGCATAGTGGACCGACCAGCACGCCGGCCGCTGACATGGAGAAGCACAGCGCAGCACCCGCGAAGCAGACCGTGGTTCTGTACCCCGGCAGGGGCGCCGGGCACGTCGGGCCGATGACGCAGCTGGCCAAGGTCTTCCTCCACTACGGCTACGACGTCACCATGGTGCTGATCGAGCCGCCCGTCAAGTCGGCCGCCTTCGGCGCCAGCTTCGTCGAGAGCATCGCCGCCTCCAACCCGTCCATCACCTTGCACGTCCTCCCGCCGATCCCGCCCCCTGACTTCGCCGGCTCCAACAGGCACCCTTTCCTCCTCGTGTTGGAGCAGCTGGGCCAGTACAACGACAAGCTCGAGAGCGTCCTCCGCTCCATCCCCCGGGAGCGCCTGCACTCCCTCGTCATCGACATGTTCTGCACCGACGCCATCGACGTGGCCGCAAAGCTGGGCGTCCCCGTCTATACGTTCTTCTCGACGAACGCCGGAGTTCTGGCCGTCTTCATCCAGACGGCGGCGCTGCTCGACGGTCGGCGAACGCCGCTGAAGGAGCTTGGGGACACGCCCATCGAGTTCCTCGGCGTCCCGCCGATACCGGCATCCCATATCCTCAAGGAGATGCTCGAGGACCCGGAGGACGAGGTGTGCAAGGCCATGGCGAATACCTGGAAGCGCGACACGGACACCCAGGGCGTCCTCATCAACACCTTCTACTCGCTGGAGGCCCAGACCCTGCAGGCGCTCAGGGACCCGCGGTGCGTCCCTGGAAAAGTGCTGCCTCCTGTTTACTCCATCGGGCCGTTGGCTGGCACCGGCACCGGCACCGGCACCGGCGGAGAGGAAGCGGCGGAGAGGCACGAGTGCCTCGCATGGCTCGACGCGCAGCCGGAGCGCAGCGTCGTGTTCCTCTGCTGGGGGAGCAGGGGCGCGCTACCCGGGCAGCAGCTTAGGGAGATCGCCGTTGGCCTAGAGAACTCAAAGCAACGGTTCCTGTGGGTGGTGCGCACGCCGCCCAGCAACGACCCGAAGCGATTCTGGGAGCCGCGGCCGGAGCCGGACCTCGGCGCCCTCCTGCCGGAGGGGTTCTTGGAGCGGACCAAGGGCCGCGGCATCGTCATCAAGTCGTGGGCGCCGCAGGTGGACGTGCTCAACAGCCCAGCGACTGGCGCGTTCGTCACCCACTGCGGGTGGAACTCGACGCTGGAGGCCATCACGGCGGGAGTGCCGATGCTGTGCTGGCCACTGGACGCAGAGCAGAAGACCAACAAGGTGCTCATGACCGAGGCCATGGGCGTCGGGCTGGAGCTGCAGGGGTACAACACGGGGCTCATCAAGGCTGAGGAGATAGAGACCAAGGTGAGGCTTGTGCTGGAGTCCGACAAGGGGAGGGAGATCAGGACGCGAGCGGCAGAGATGAAGAAAGAAGCACACGCGGCGTTGGAGGACGGGGGATCGTCACATGCGGAATTTCTCCGATTCTTGTCAGATGTCAAGAACATTAATGAGTCGCTCGTGGAGTGACAGAATCTTTAGCGCCTGTTCGCTTGAATTAAAAAAAAATGTTGCTTTCGCTTAGAGAAAAATATTATTCCGACGCCAATTTTAGTTGAAATTACAGTTTAGAGGCTCTATTCGCTAAACCTTAAAATCGGTTATTTAGTATTTTTCTCTCATATCAAATCAGAATTTTCAGCACTTTTCAGCTTTAGCGAGCCAGACACCCGATTTCCTCGGTCTGAGCACTCCGATCCGCCTTTCCTTGTTTCTTGTGCGTTTCTGTCTGAAGGACTGACCCTCTCTGGTCAAGCAGTGTAGAATAACCAATAGTTGAATATCTTCCCAAGAGGCAGTAATTTTAAGTCAAGCACTGAACAAAGGAGTGTTTCTGTTGTAAAAAAAAAAAAAGAGAGTGTTTCAGATGGTTATCCTCTTTTCTCTAGTAGTAGAGATTTTGTAATCCATACAAGTCTTTAGATGCCAGAACTCCAAGCCTACCGACGTTATTTTACGCAGGTAGCCAAGCAGAATTCAAGTTTCACTTCTACACTGCCTGGCGCCTATCAGTCTGTCACACACCGAGCAAATCTGACGGTCAAAGTATAGATTCCCAAATCCCAATTCAGATCTCCATCTCCATCCATGGAGTAGTTAGCAATCCATCTTTTGTCCTACAAGGAAAAAAGACCTGTTTGTTTTGAACTACTCCCTCCATTCGAAAAAAACATCGTTTTAACATTTCAGAACATGTTGTTTGACCATCTATCTTATTTAAAAAAATTATTATTTATTTTGTTATGACTTATTTTATTATTAGAGATACTTTAATAATAATTTATTTGTTTTATAATTTGCATAAATTTTTAAATAAAATGAGTGGTCAAACGTGATTTCTCAAAGTTAAAAAATGACATTTTTTTAGGAAGGAGGAAGTATTCTTTTCAAACATTTTTTTAAAATAGCTTTGTACATGAAGCTATTTCTTTCTTTTCTCAATCACTCGCAGAGTTTGAGTTGATATGAAGCTGAGAAAAATAGGTTATTTTAATTTTTTTATTTATTTTTCTCTCTCAACTATGCATGAAATTGTTAATAAAACTGTTTGGATAAATAATATTTTCAAAATAGTTCAATTTTTTAAAAGAAAATTATTCATAAAGCTTTTTTTTAAAAAAAAACAGTTTCACGAGCCGTGCCAAATGAGCCTGGAACGGTGGAAGTTTTGCATCTCTGCTGGACAAACTGCCAACGAAGTGCCGAGTTTAGACGCTGGAGTGCTAATTCTGCAGTTTTTTTTTTTTTAGAACGAAAGCCAAGACTCACGCACCTAGCAGCATACAGAGTTTTGCAGTTTGAGATATAAAGCCAAGACTCACCTAGCTCAGATCAAGTGGTGAGCAAGTGTCGGATCACAGCATTAGTGGCTGACTGTCCGAGTCCTAATTGAACTCCTAACCTATCGTAATCTAGGTCACAGTCAAATTAATTGAGCAGTGGGCCCGGGCATAAGAACACTTGTCTCGAAGTTTGAATGGTAGTCCGAGGAGGTTGGCTATGCTTGCACTATAAACATCACAAAGTGTAAATAAAAGAAAAACAGATAGGTAGTCCACGCTTCACATTTTTGTGGTCACATTCATTCTAGCTATACTGTATATATGGATTTCTTAAATAACATAACCATGCGTTACAACGGGACATCTAAACGATTTGCCGCTCAGAGATGTGCAGTCTGAAAATAGATACATCTGAACATAGGCTTGTCTTGCCATGATAATAGGTCTGCAAGCTTATCTGTCTGAAGGCGCATCATGCCATCCAACAAGCTATCACTCCAAAACTCCTTCTCATGGCTGTCCACCACTAAATTACTTTCAACTTATTTTTAACTATGGAATAATATTTTTTTCTTACAACAAATCAGCCGCACAAATTAGTCACAACCACAATAAGTCCTCCTAAACAGGGTCGAGGGGCCTCAAAGAAAGGCACATCATTCCATCACTGCTAAAAAAATGAAATTAAACTTTCTTTGATGAGATGTAGTTTATTCATCAGCAGACAGAAGGATAGGATAATAATACTGTGAATATGTAATGCGGAGCGCCACCAAAGCATAAAACAATCCGATAACAATAAATTAGCACCATCTTGCTTAACTCTTAGCTAACAAAATGCTCATCATGACGGCGTATACTAGTTTTATCCTTTGAAGAATATACTGATGGTTCTAGTAAACCAAAACCATTGTTTTTTAGCTATTGGGCTTCCATTTCCTACACAACAAAAGAAGATTTAGTGATACCACTTGTTACAATAAATATGTGTATACTGCTTTTATCCTTTGAGTTTTGAATCAAACAATCATATGGGTTGTGTATCCCTTGGAATTAGCTTTCCAAAATGTCTAAAATCATTGAAATCGGAGTTCGAAGTTATAAGTTATAGCCATTTTACCAAGCAGAGGCAGGCACCGGACGCTGGTTTGAGTGCACCGGACGCGGGGTTATTACTGCAGCAGTGTCCAGTGGGTATGTTGTAGTACTGGCTACTAGCTGAAGAGATCAATGGACGCGACGCGTGTTCGGTGGGTGCGCACTGGATGCGTCCGGTGCGAAGTTGAAGCTCTCGGGTGCTCGGTGGAATTGCACTGGACGCACGACGCGGAGCGTCTGATGGGTGCTTCAGAGCGTCCAGTGACTACAGATCAGTTGGCGCGCAAACGACTAATACATGTGTCAATAGACGATACACCAGACGCAGCATCGGACACATCTGGTGCAACATAGGGCGCGTCTTGTTGTAAGGTCGAGATGGCGGACTACAGGCGGGGTGAATATTCCTTTATGAAATCTAATCACAGCGGAATAAAACCTATTCGGTTTTATCAACGATTCACCCCTCTAACTAGACTCTAAGCACCTTGTCAAAAATACTATGGAAGAAACAAAGGTGCTAGTCTAGCTTTACCTTCCCTAGTCAATTCTAGCGTAAGGTCACACAAACCTAAACACTTAAGCACAGGAAAAACTCCTATCAACTAGCAAGCAAAGAGCACTAAGCATCAAAGCTCACTAAGTGCTCAATGACAAAGATACACAATCCTAATCAAAGAGCGCAACTTTTTTAGTTACACAAATTATGTAAGACACTACTTCTAAGCTACAAAATTTAAGAAAGTGGGTGGAAAACTACACAAGCTAACTGATCTCACAAAAACAACTACAACTTCACAAGTAAAATAATGCACAATATAAATAACTTGTGTAAGAAAATACAAACCACCATAAAGGATGATGTAGAGGATGACGCGGTGATTTATTTTCCAGAGGTTCACTTATCGCCACCAGCTACGTCCTCCGTTGTGTCCACCTACACCTTTTGGTTCGGTGGCTAATTTGCATCACTAACCAAGCCCGACAATCAGGCGCCACAAGAGTCTACCCGACAAGTGAGATATTGACTGACACACTTAACTAGTGTTGCTCTTCGCGATCTCCCGTGGGGCGAGCACTAACCCCTCACAAGCACCTCTCCGGAGCCAGGCACAATCTTCTTACTTGCTTCGAGGGAACCACGAGCCACCAAATCGTCTAGGAGGTGGCAACCTCCAAGAGTAACAAGCACACTGTCTTGCAACTCGATCACCTAGTGCCACTCGATGCAAACTCTCAACGCGATGCACTAGCGATCGATCACTGACTTCTCGAATGCGAATTTTATGAGCACAAGTGAGTTGAAGAGCACTAAACCATGCACAATCAAGGGAAACACATTTTCAAGGTGCAAGACCCATGCCTTGGCCGGCCCTCACCTCTATTTATAGCCCTCAAGCCAAATAGAGTCGTTACCCCTTCACCGGACTTCTTGCGCACGCACCAGACGCGTAGGTAGAGCCATCGGACGACCGGACGTGTCTGGTGTGAAAGGATCAAGATACCCAAGGGAGGGGGTGAATTGGGCTAATTCTATTTTTTCAAAATATAATTCAACCTATTCACACTTAGCTCATTACACACCACAAGTGCACAAAGTGATTTCAAGTCCTAAAACAATTTGCATCCTAGGTACCAATTCCTATGCTAGCATTTCATTTCTAGGAAAGTAAAATGTAGAAAGTAAAGGGAGAGGGGACAAATCGAGTTTTTCCCGAGGTATCGAGAAGTTGGCATTCTCCACTAATCCTCGTTGGAGCACCCACGCAAGGGTGTAGCTCCCTTTGATCCGCGCAAGGACCAAGTACTCTCTATGGGCTATTTCATCGTCTCTCCGGCACGGTGAATCGTCTATAACCGCTGACAAGACGAACCGGTTTATCCACAAGCACCACCTCACCGAGTTCCCAATCACCAGTGGGTCGTCTAGGTGATGCCGATCATCAATAGTAACAAGTTTGAACTCTCACAAGCCTTTATGAGCAATTTTCTTTAAAAAAATTGAGCTGTTTTGAAAATGTTATTTTTGAAAATTGTTTCACTAACAACTTCATGATTGAGAGAGAAAAATAAATGAGAACGTTAGGATAAGCTTTTTTTTCCTTCAGATTCATGTTAGCTTGTAACTTTATGAGAGATTGAGAAAAAGAAAAAAATAACTTCAACAGGAAGCTATTTTAAAAAAATTGTTTGAAAAAAAATTGTTCACAATCAACATGCTCTTCTTTCCTTGTAGGACAAAAGAAAAGATGGATTGCTAACTAGTACTCCACGGATGGAGATGGGAGATCTGAATTGGAATTTGGGAATCTGTACTTTGACCGTGAGATTTCCTCAGTGTGTGGCAGGCGCAGGCAGTGTAGAAGTGGAACTTTCTTCTTTACGATTGGAATCTGCCCCAGTTAATTCACTTCTAACTTTTAATTAAACTACTAGTCACATCAATTTTTAAATAAATATAGAAAAAATATCAAATATAGATAAAAACTAAAACTAATTTGATAGTTTGGCAAAATGTTGTCTTACGAATCGTAAACCTATTTATAATTAGATACTTATTAAAAAAATAAAATATCGTCATAGTCTTCTAACTGAGTGTATTTAAACACCCCGATCATGAAACAAAGAAAGGATGGATCGGAGTGCTGAGATCGAGGAATTAACATTTATTTTTAGCTGAAGTGAACATGCAAGAGCGACTCGTTAATGTCACTCCACGAGCGACTCGTTAATGTTCCTGACATCTGACAAGAATCGGAGAAATTCCGCATGTGACGATCCCCCGTCCTCCAACGCCGCGTGTGCTTCTTTCTTCATCTCTGCCGCTCGTGTCCTGATCTCCCTCCCCTCGTCGGACTCCAGCACAAGCCTCACCTTGGTCGCTATCTCCTCAGCCTTGATGAGCCCCGTGTTGTACCCCTGCAGCTCCAGCCCGACGCCCATGGCCTCGGCCATGAGCACCTTGTTGGTCTTCTGCTCTGCGTCCAGTGGCCAGCACAGCATCGGCACTCCCGCCGTGATGGCCTCCAGCGTCGAGTTCCACCCGCAGTGGGTGACGAACGCGCCAGTCGCTGGGTTGCTGAGCACGTCCACCTGCGGCGCCCACGACTTGATGACGAGGCCGCGGCCCTTGGTCCGCTCCAAGAACCCCTCCGGCAGGAGGGCGTCGAGGTCCGGCTCCGGGCGTGGCTCCCAGAATCGCTTCGGGTCGTCGCTGGGCGGCGTGCGCACCACCCACAGGAACCGTTGCCCGGAGTTCTCCAGGCCAGCGGCGATCTCCCTGAGCTGCTCCGCGGACAGCGCGCCCCTGCTCCCCCAGCAGAGGAACACGACGCTGCGCTCCGGCTGCGCGTCGAGCCACGCGAGGCACTCGTGCCTCTCCGCGGCTTCCTCTCCGCCGGTGCCAACCAACGGCCCGATGGAGTAAACAGGAGGCAACACTTTGCCAGGGACGCACAGCGGGTCCCTGAGCGCTTGCAGGGCCTGGGCCTCCAGTGAGTAGAAGGTGTTGATGAGGACGCCGTGGGTGTCCGTGTCGCGCTTCCAGGTCTTCGCCATGAGCTTGCACACCTCGTCCTCCGGGTCCTCGAGCATCTCCTTGAGGATGTGGGACGCCGGTATCGGCGGGACGCCAAGGAACTCGATGGGCGTGTCCCCAAGCTCCTTCAGCGGCGTTCGCCGACCGTCGAGTAGCGCCGCCGTCTGGATGAAGACGGCCAGAGCTCCGGCGTTCGTCGCGAAGAACGTGTAGACGGGGATGCCCAGCTTTGCGGCCACGTCGATGGCGTGGGTGCAGAACATGTCGATGACAAGGGAGTGCAGGCGCTCCCGGGGCATGGAGCGGAGGAAGGTCTCGAGCTGGTCCTTGTACTGGCCCAGCTGCTCCTGCACGCGGACCAACGGGTGCCTGGTGGAGCCGGCGAAGTCAGGGGGAGGGATCGGCGGGAGGACGTGCAAGGTGATGGACGGGTTGGAGGCAGCGATGCTCTCGACGAAGCTGGCGCCGAAGGCGGCCGACTTGACGGGCGGCTCCAGGAGCACCATGGTGACGTCGTAGCCGTGGTGGAGGAAGACCTTGGCCAGCTGCGTCATCGGCCGGACGTGCCCGGCGCCCCTGCCGGGGTACAGAACGACGGTCTGCTTCGCGTTTGCTGCGCTGTCCTTGTCCATGGCAGCCGCCGGCGTGCTGGTCGGTCGACGTCCACTAATGGAGGCAACAACGAAAATACAGTAGGTGAGCTGTGTGTTGTGGTTGCAAATGGTGCCTGCCGCTGCGGAGCCCAACTTTATACCTGCGCAACCTTGCCGGCCAAGCAGCCAGCCCCGGCCCTGGGGGCGGGCGAGCGGGGCGGCCGCCCTGGGCCCCCGATCTGTAAAGGACCCCCTCCTATGTAACTATGTACTATACGGTGTATCTATTAGAATACTAGTAATTTAGAGCTTTGCTGGAGTATCAAACGAGTGCTGGCTGCATATCAGGGATTCAGTGCATTTCTGTGTGTGAGCCTGTGAGGCCACGAGCCCACAGTAGCGACATGTGCATCAGTTCTGTTTTTGTTTTTGGCCATGCTGCGGTGGGGCTACTCAGGCCCGTTTAGATGCAGTTGTAATTTATAATTTGTAATTTAGAAAATGATTTTTTTTAATAAGTGTCCAATCATGGTCTAAGTAGGTTTAAAAGATTCATCTCGTGATTTACATGCAAACTATGCAACATATAAAAATTTTATCTACATTTAATGCTCCATGCATATGCCGTAACATTCGATGTGATAGGAATCTTGGAATTTTGAAATGTAACTAAACATGGCCTCACTATATAACAGTATGTCTTGTAGGGTATATATATTTTTTGTGCTAGTTTATAATTACTAAATGTATTTTAAAAATTATAGCACATATCTTCTATAAATTAAATGATGCCGTTAGTAGTTATTAGAAAATAAAAAGAGGAAATGAGTGATCATATTGCGGACGCATCCCACTTTTTATAAAGATAATGAACACTGGGGAAATAAAATACTCCGTCTATATCATAAAAAGATAACGTTTTAAAAAAGGTCTTGGTCAAACATTGAAAATATAAATCATGAATAAATTTTAAATTATTGAGTTTAAAAATATAAAAACTATATAAATAGATTTATCTTCAAATATATTTTTATAAAAGTATACATATATCACTTTTCAATAAATATTTTTATAGAAATATGAAGTCAAAGTCATGCGTTAAAGACCGTGTCATTGTCCTAAACGTCATCTTTTTTCGATACGGAGGGAGTATAGATGAAGTAACTATTGCGCGCAAATAAGTGCTACTAATATACCAATATCATGGCCTTATAGTAGATAATAATTTTGGCACCGATGAGAATGATAACAAGTATGTGACAAGATAAATTATTTGACATGCTAGCTTAGCGTCCAAACTAATACAAGCGATAATAGATAATAGAGGGTCTCTATTTTTAGGCCCCGTTTAGATCCCAGTTGCAGTTGCAATTCTGCACTGTAGCACGTTCGTTTGTATTTGACAACTTTTGTCCAATCATGGCCCAATTAGGCTTAAAAGATTCGTCTCGTGATGTACATGCAAAAAGTACAAACATACAAACATTTCGTCTACATTTAATGCTCCATGCATGTACCGCAATGTTGATGTGACTAGTTACAGTTGCAATTTGCACTGAATCTAAACAGAGCCTTAGTCTTGCCCCGGCCCCCAAAATCCCAGGGCCGGCCCTGCAAGCAGCTGACTAGTACTATCTGCCACTAACCCCTGACTTCCTGAGAGGCGCTAGCTGCTTGCTTTTGGATGCCAACTGGGACCACGTAAATTAGTTACTTCGTCTTTAGGGGACTTAGGCTGTGTTTAGTTGAGAAAAGGTGAGAAAAAAGTGCACTGTAACACTTTTGTTTGTATTTGATAATTTTTATTTAATCATGATCCAAGTAGATTTAAAAGATTCATCTCGAGATAGACAGGCAAAAAGTACAAATATGTAACAGGTGCTACTTCGTTTAGTGCTCTATACAGACGGAAAGTACAATCGATGTGATGGGGAGAGAGAAGGAAAATTTTCAAACTAAGGCTGTGTTCGGTGAAGCTGAAGTGCTGTAGATAAGCGCTGAAGTGCTGTAGAAGTGCTGAAATCTTGTGAGAGAAAAATACTGCTGAAGTGCTGAAAAATAAGCGCTTATAAGCGCTTATACCCTCAACCGAACGCAGCCTAAGAGCCTCAATGCAACGAGTGAGCACCTAGCTAGGGAAGAAGTGACAGGCGAAGCTAGCAAGCCATTTCCACAGCAGCCCTGATCTCTTTTTTATTACACAATACAACGAAGACACTAAAGGTGGGTTTAGTTGAGAAATTTTGAGAGAGTTTGCAACTGTAGCATTTTCGTTTGTATTTGATAACTTTTATCTAATCATGGCTCAAGTAGACTCAAAAGATTCATCTCGAGATAGTCAGACAAAAAGTATAAACATATAACAGTTGCTATTTCATTTAGTGCTCCATGCAGACTAAAAGTACAATCGATGTGATGGGAGAGAGAAAGAAAATTTCTAAACTAAACGCTGCCTAATAACATGTACGGATACTTACTTTTAAAGAGTACACATAAGTAAACTCTATTTTTATGAGCGTCTTCGAAGAATTGAGCCAGACACATCTTGAAGTTAATGAAGTCATCATCGCCTACAGTAGCTCTGACCTCTGAGGCCACAGGCAGGCTACAGCAGTTCCTGTCTCATCTCCTTTCCCCGTTGACCATCAGTGCGCCCGTGCCTCAGAGATGGACGATGGATCCGTGAAGCAGATCGCCGTTCTGTACCCCGTCGGCGGCGTCGGGCACATCGGGCCCATGACGCAGCTCGCCAAGGTCTTCCTCCACCACGGCTTCGACGTCACCATGGTGCTGATCGAGCCGCCCGTCAAGTCGACCGACTCCGGCGCCGGCTTCATCGAGCGCGTCGCCGCCTCCAACCCGTCCATCACCTTCCACGTCCTGCCGCCGCCGACGGTCCCGATCCCGCCTCCCGACCTGGCCAGCTCCACCAAGCACCCTTTCCTCCTCATCCTGGAGCTGATGCGCCAGCGCAACGAGGCGCTCGAGAGCTTCCTCCGCTCCATCCCCCGGCGGCGCCTGCACTCCCTCGTCATCGACCTGTTCTGCACCCACGCCATCGACGTGGCGACGGAGCTGGGCGTCCCCGTCTACAAGTTCTTCGCCTCGGGCGCCGGGACCCTGGCGATCTTCACCCAGCTGCCGGCGCTGCTCGCCGGCAGACAGACGGGCCTGAAGGAACTCGGGGACACGCCCCTCGAGTTCCTTGGGGCGCCGCCCATGCCGGCGTCCCATCTCGTCAGGTCGCTGCTGGAGAGCCCGGAGGACGACGAGCTGTGCAGGACCGTGATGCAGATCTTGAAGCGCAACGCCGGCACCCACGGCGTTCTGGTCAACACGTTCAAGTCGCTGGAGAGCCGGGCCCTGCAGGCGTTGAGGGATCCCCTATGCGTTCCCGGCCAGGCGCTGCTGCCTCCAGTTTACCCCGTCGGGCCGTTGATTCTTGGAACGGACAACAAACCGGACGGAGGTTCTACTTCTACGCACGACGAATGCCTCGCGTGGCTCGACGCGCAGCCGGAGCGCAGAGTCGCGTTCCTCTGCTGGGGCAGCAAGGGCGCGCTACCCAAGGAGCAGCTCAGGGAGATCGCCGTTGGCCTAGAGAAGTCCGGGCAGCGATTCCTTTGGGTCGTGCGCACGCCGGCGGCAGGCGGCGACGACGGCCACAAGAGATACTGGGAGCAACGTGCCGAGGCGGATCTGGACGCGCTCTTGCCGGAGGGCTTCTTGGAGCGGACCAAGGGCCGTGGCCTCGTCGTCGCCTCATGGGCGCCGCAGGTGGACGTGCTCAGCCACCGCGCCACAGGCGTGTTCGTCACCCACTGCGGGTGGAACTCGGCGCTGGAGGCGATCGCCGCGGGGGTGCCAATGCTGTGCTGGCCACTGGCGGGCGCGGAGCAGAGGATGAACAAGGTGTTTATCACCGAGGACATGGGCGTCGGGATGGAGATGGACGGCTACATGACAGGTCTCATCAAGGCTGAAGAAGTAGAGGCAAAGCTGAGGCTAGCGTTGGAGGACGAGAAGGGGACGAAGCTTAGGAAACGAGCACTGCAACTGAAGAAAGAAACGGAGCAAGCGCTGGAGGACGGCGGCTCGTCGCAGGCGGCATTTCTCCGATTCTTGTCAGATGTCACAAATCTTAGGGAGTAGCTTCGGAAGCGATGTACTCTACTCGCTCCCCACCACCGCCAATAGAATGTCCAGTCGTGGCGAGCGACGCCTAATTGCCTCGCTTGCCAGTCGACCAACATGTTGTTATATACTGTGAGGAAGTGTCTTCTCACAGTGGTTTTTTCTAATCCTCCTGCCTTCTCCTGGCTGAAAAAAGCCCCATCAGAGAGTTCAGTTTTTTTTTTTTTTTTTTTTTTTTTTGGCGAAAACATCAGAGAGTTCAGTTTGAGAATCCCCTCAGGTGGTTTTCGCAATTTCTTCCTCTGGATAGCTGCAGTTCTATCCGGTGTTTTCTCTGTTGTCGGAAAATGGTCAGACAACGCCGCTGTCACATACGCCACTTCAGCAGCCGAACGCATGTGCCCGTCCTCCCTCATCGTATTCCTCTCACTCCACCACAGCCATAGCAGCGTAATCACCTTTATTTTTGCTTTGGGCTCAAGCTCCAAAATCATCTCCATCATGTGCCTAGCCGAAGTTGCTTCAGTCAACTTGCATCTGACTGTTTCCAAACACAATTCTTGCCATACTTTGCGCGCCTCTTTGCATTTCAGTAGCAGATTGCACATACAACATCTGGTATCAATATCCCATCCCCCTCCTTTGAAGAACACGTGACTACCAGGGTATTATGGCTTAATCTCAAGCGGAAGTGCTTAATCTTCAGGGGGCAGTCCAGCTTCCACAGCTTGGACCAAAAATTGTTTCCCTCCTGACTAGTACCTGCTGCAACAGCCGATCCTCTCTGTGCTTTCCTCGCCTCCCTATCTCGATGCACTCTAGTGGCCGATTTATCTGAGAAGCGGCCTTTCGGATCGAAATGCCAGCCCACGACGTCCTCCATCTCTATATGAACATAAGAATTTAGATTTGTATCCCATAGAATAATTATTTTCATAATGTTGTTTTTACTGTCTTTATCCATTGTTGCTACATTCTAAACCTACGGGTTTCCACTTCCATAGAAGACAACAAGCATAATAAGCGAGTGAAATATACTGCCGAACTCTACTAAAAATAATATGTTTTCTTTCATAACTTTACTTATATCTCACTTCAACCCCCCTCCGGTCAATGCAACAAAATTCCTGCAGCAACCTGCGGGGTCTTGTCTAGTTTATAGAGTATCGAAGCGCTTGACAAATGCTAAATTACAAGTGCTACATTGCTATATGAACTATACCACCCTGGGCTGTAAATTTGGAGTCTCTCCGATTGCCAAGCGTGGATCCAGGAACCACACCACCTCCGTGGAGCTGTAAAATTAGCTCCCTCCAGCTCAAGGACTGATTTCAATTGCAAGCCACATGGGAACAACGGCAGCCATTCAATGAAAACAACTTGAGAAGCCAAACACCGTGGCCCCACAAGCTTGCCCTCCTCCTCATGCTTAAATAGAAGAATGGCGGTCCCGTATGTTTATCTCGTCTCGTGTTCCATTGCGCAATTCCATCCCATGGCCGTCATGGCGCACAAGACCGTGATCCTGTACCCTTCGCTGGGAGTCGGGCATCTGAACCCCATGGTGGAGCTGGCCAAGGTCTTCCTCCGCCGCGGCCTGGCCGTCACCATCGCCGTCGTCGACTCGCCCGACAAGGACGCCGTGTCGGCCGAGGCGCTGGCCCGCCTCGCCGCCGCCAACCCGGACATCGTGTTCCGCCTCCTCCCCGTCCCGTCCTGCGGCTCGCCGCGACCTTCCTGCTCCTCCAGCCCCGTCATGCGCGCCATCGACGTGCTCCGCGTCGCCAACCCCGTGCTCCGGGGCTTCCTGCGCGCGCTCCCCGCTGTGGACGCCCTCGTGCTCGACATGTTCTGCACGGACGCGCTCGACGTCGCCGCCGAGCTCAGCATCCCGGCGTACTTCTTCTTCTCCTCCGCGCTCGGCGACCTCGCCATCATGCTCAACCTGCCGCACTACTACCCCACGGCCCCGTCCTCGTTCAAGGACATGGCCGGGACCGCGCTGCACTTCCCCGGCGTGCCACCGATCCGCGCGCTCGACATGGCGGCGACGATGCAGGACAGGGACAGCGACGTCGCCAGGGCACGCATGTCCCAGTGCGCGCGCATGCTCGAGGCGAGAGGCATTCTCGTGAACAGCTTCGACTGGCTGGAGGCACGGGCGCTGGAGGCGCTCCGCTGTGGCCTCTGCACGCCGGGGCGCTCGCCGCCGCCTGTCCACTGCATCGGGCCGCTGGTCGGCCTTCCCGGAAACAGAGGAGGGATTACCTGCAGCGAGAGGCACGCGTGTCTGGAATGGCTGGACACCCAGCCGGACCAGAGCGTCGTCTTCCTCAGCTTCGGCAGCCTGGGGAGGTTCTCGGCGCTGCAGCTGGGAGAGATAGCTCGTGGGCTGGAGAGCTCCGGGCAGAGGTTCCTGTGGGTCGTTCGGAACCCGCCTGAGCACTTCCGGAGCAACTCCTCCGTCGACGTCGAGCCGGACCTGGAGTCGTTGCTTCCCGAGGGCTTCTTGGAGCGTACCAGGGGAAGGGGCTTCGTGCTGAAGAACTGGGCGCCGCAGAGCGAGGTGCTACGTCACCTGTCCGTCGGAGCGTTCGTGACGCACTGTGGCTGGAACTCGGCGCTAGAGGGCATTGCGTCTGGCGTGCCGATGATCTGCTGGCCGCTGTACGCGGAGCAGAGGATGAATAAGGTGCACATGGTGGAGGAGATGAAGGTCGGCGTGGTGATGGAGGGGTACGAGGAGGATCTGGTGAAGGCGGAGGAGGTGGAAGCGAAGGTGAGGCTGGTGATGGCGCCAGGGTCTGGTGGCGGGAAGGAGCTCAGGCACACGCTCTTGACGACCAGGGAGATGGCTGTGGAGGCTCTCAAGGAAGGTGGCTCATCTGACGTGGCGTTCGACGCGTTCTTGACAGACTTGCTGAAGTACACCTGTACGGAGAAAAGTGTCTTGTGAGATGTGCAAGGGCCAAGGGTTCTCTGCTTTATGGATGCCCGTCAGCCCGTGTGTAAGCCCGGAGATGCGCTATAGCGCAATAGGTTCTGGAATCGCGATGGTTGTTTGGATATTACCTCAATCTACCTATGTTAGGGTGGATTGGGTGTAATTTAGTTCAGTTTCCACTCTAATCCAACGCAACACATGCGAAACGATATGAATCCGACTACGTCCAAACAAGACTCGTCATGCTGAATTCAATACTAAATGCCCTTCCAACTTTGTACATGTGTAGCCTCAAGATTCCACCCCAGGTGATGAAATAAATAGATATCTATAGGAAACATTGTCTTTGGAGTAAGAGAGAGATAAACAGAAAAGGCACTTGCCTGGTGGCTTGGGAAACAGCTTGTAAGCCTAAAAGATCAAGGAGGATTATGGATCATTGAGAGTCAAAAATGATACCATGTTGTTCGCAAAAAAAAATGATACCATGTTGATGAAACATCTAGACAGATTCTACAACAATGCCAACATCCCCTGGGTGAATCTAACTTGGTCAAAATTCAAAAAAAAAACTCTCAAACCGTTGTTGGCTCCCTCTGGTGGAAAGAAATTCTTAAGATCTTTGGTAAATTCCGAGTTTCTCATCTTGCAAACCCTCTAAAGGTAATAGTGAAATGTTCTGGGCAGGAACCTGGACAGGTGAGCCTCTCCAAGACAAATACCCTCAGCTATTTTCGTTTTTCAGAAAACCCAAATGTTCCATCAAGTACTTCCGGATGCAATTGCAGACACAACTTTCAGACTCCCTCTCTCCACTCAAGCTGCAGCACAGCTAGAAGATTTGCTTGATCTTGCGCAGGCTATATAATTGGATGAAAATAGTTCTGACACTTGGGCTTACTCATGGGGAAACTCTAGATATAGCAGAAAAAAAAAACTTACCGCATTTTGATTGGACAGACACCTGCCTCCCCTCTCTTCTCTTGGCTCTAGACCTCGAGCAATCTGGGCAAGCACAAGATTTTTTTTTTTTTTCTTGCTGCTAATCAGAGACAGGCTAAACACAAGGAACCTTCTGAAAAGAAAAGGAAAGGAAAGGAAAGGAAAGGTATTATGATTACATTTGTGTTCTTTGAAATGCAGGTCTAGAAAAAACAAGTTTCCATCTCTTCTTTGAGTGCTCTTTCAGCCAAGGCTGCTGGAATACAATTCCTATATGTTGGAATTTGAATTTGCCTCCCCTAGACATGGGAAACTGACGCCAAAAATAATTTTGGGAACAAAATCTTCAGAGAAATATGTATAATTGTATGCTGGACTATCTGGACGACTAGAAACTCGGTAATCTTCGATAATGGGCACACCAGCATCAATACCTAGAAGAGGAAGTTCAAGAACGAGTTTGGCCAAGTGCACTAAAGCCAAACCAACTAGTCAAATCCCTTAGTGCTTGGAGAGATAGCTATTCTATTTGATTTTGCTCTTTTCTTTTTGGGCTTGGAGGCCTTGTTTTTTCCTCCTATTTTACTTTTATGTTCTCTTTGTACAGAACATTCTTTCATTTAGTGGAAAATAATATATATATATATATATATATATATATATATATATATATATATATATATAGGCAAAATTGGCCGTGGGACATCCCGAAAGGCGCAAATTGGCCGGTGCACACATCCACTTTTGATATTTGCCAGAAGACACCGCGGTTTCATGTAATTAGGCCAATGGACATCAAGCCTAATCAAACATTATTACAAAATAGATGTAAATCATATAAGTGCCATAAAATTATAGTCTAAAATCTTCTACACTTGAGAACTACAGAGTAAAAATATTGTTTTGCACTGAAACGAACATTTTGCTCCTCTTCATAAATAGATAAAGATAACCATGGTTAGTTAGTTAATATATAGGAAAATATATTTGTAAGATACTAAAAATACTAGAAAAATCATAGAATGCATACATCACCAAATCATGTCTATGATAAAAATATCATATCAAAATAACATTTATACTGATATATTTACATCACCAAATCATGTCTGTGATAAAAATATCAGATCAAAATAACATTTATATTGATATATATCAATTAAGCTTCATAGGAGATAAATCTATAACTCAGTCAAGCTAAATATATCAGTATAAATGTTATTTTGATCTGATATTTTTATCACAGACATGATTTGCTGATGTATGCATTCTGTGATTTTTCCAATATTTTTAGTGTCTTACAAATATATTTTCCCATATATTAACTAACTAACCATGGTTATCTTTGTCTATTTATGAAGAGGAGCAAAATGGTCATTTCAGTGCAAAACAATATTTTTATGCTGTAGTTCTCATCATGTGTAGAAGATTTTATACTATAATTTTCTGGCACTTATATGATTTACATATATTTTGTAATAATGTTTGATTAGGCTTGATGTCCATTGGCCTAATTACACGAAACCACGGTGTGTTCTGGCAAATATCGAAAGTGGATGTGTGCACCAGCCAATTTGCACCTCTGAGGATGTCCCACAGCCAATTCTGGGGCTCTCATGTCGTTTCGGTAAAAAAAAATCCAAACAAGATAGCAACACTTTGAGATGTGTGTTGCTAAATTTGTCATTGACATTTTGAATATACTTCCTCCATCCAAAAAAATAATTCTATATTTGGAACAAACTTTTAGAAGTATAAGCATGACCAAATTTATAAAAAGAATATCCTTATATCTCTAAATTGTGAAAAAAGAATGTTTTATAACCAATCTAGTAATATTTATTTGGCACCATAAATACAATTGGTTTTTTCTTATAAATTTAGTTAAATTTGAAATTGTTTCGCATGAGAATTGCATTTTCCTAGACCGAAGGAGTAGGTATGTCAAGGATGCTACGCACACAAGGGGGAAAGTAGGTATGTGAAGGATGCAGGAAAGTTGCCCCCAACAAGTTTTCCAATAAAATTATATCAAAATTGCATTGAAAATTTAATAACAAGATGTTATGATGATAACTGTTACTCGAAAAATGTTACAAATAAAATTGAGGTACGGTGATGGCACTGGTTAGCTATTAGCTAGCTTACTTTTGTGTTGCATCGTGCCCAGTTCATCAGGAGGGCAGGACGTTGAGGACTCGTGAATGGTGCTGACAACGGCGCCAACATATGTTCAACTTCTCCTCTACAAGCCAACCGGCTTTCAGAGCGGTTTAGCCTTCAATACAAGCCAAAAAGGACCGGGCAACCAAAAGGAAACGGGCATCAATCTATTTGCCTTTCTCCTTCTAGTCGAGCAAGGAAACGTGGTGTTGTTATGTTTGGTTGAGAAATGTGAAGGCAAACGGTAACAGTATCAGAAAGCAGCGGGGTATGAAACAAAGCAACACACACTGTCTTATTAGGTAATCAAAATAATAAATTAAATGATAATAGGGCCTCAAGACCAAAACAGCCATCCGATCAATTTATCCATGAACCTTTGATACACTGGGATGTAAGGATCAATTTATTCTACAGGACCAACATTTCGCATTAAGATAATGAGATCACTGTATACCGTGTGACATTGTCATTAAGGATGGCAACGGGGCGGATTTAGACCTGAAACCCGTGGGTTTTAGACCCGACGGGGGCAGGGACGGGTCTGATTTTCCCCTGCGGGTCTCGGGTTCGGGGACCCGAACCGGGTCGGGGTCGGGTGCGGGTTTTCAGATTCACCCGCGGGTCCCCGCGGGGCCCAAAAATCACCCGGGCACACATAGAATTTGGCCCACCACCAGGCATCTAGCAGGCCACTTCCCCCGATCCGTTCCCACCTAGCGGCCCAATAATGCCTCTCACCTGTTTGCAGCTCACTCTGCGTAACCCTAGCCGCAATCCCTCCCCGTCGACTCGTGCGGCACGCACGCGTTGAACTGTTCGCTCGTCTGAGTCCCACGGTGATGGCGAGCGCATGCGAAGGCGCTCTGCAGGTCCGAGTCCCCGATGGCGAGTGCATGCGAAGGCGAAGCGCACCAAATGCGATGGTGGGCGGAGGCTGTCTTCCGCGCGGCGTGTGTGCATCTGACCTAGCTGCCAGCCATTTGAGTCTAATAGTGCATCCATGCAAATCGAGGCTAGCATGTGAGTCTAGTGGTCCAAATCCATCTCACTCATTGCCGCAGTTGTTTATTCTGTTCGTTTTTTTTTTTTTGCTTGCTTTTCGTATGAATCGTTGAATGCCACATCTTCAAGCTATGCCGTTTCATGATTCCTTTTGTCCAGACTATTGTTTCTCTGAATCCGGTCCAGTAGGAAGGGTTGCCGTATCCATGGCAGGGGAGAGCGGCCTGAGTCGCGAGGAGGAAGACGACTCGCGGCTTCGGGGTTCGGGCGCCTGCCGGGGTTCGGGTGCCCGTCGGGTTCGGGGCCGGGGCTGAGTTTTCACCCGCAAGTCATTTCGGGTTCGGGGCGGGTTTTAGATTCGGGTTTCGGGTGCGGGTCCGCGAATGCTTCACCCGACCCTGACCCGCCCCGTTGCCATCCTTTGTCACTGATAGTAACACGAACGTTCAGTGTGGATTCGCACTGGGACATGTTTTTTCCTTGCTGTGTTCTATCAGCATACAAACATTCACCATAGCCTGAAACTGATCTCACCATGTTTCGCTTATTTTCAGTCATAGAACATTATTTTTTTTTTCTCACAACAATTCAAGCGAAGAATTCAGCTAAGATTCGGACATCATATAAACCTGTGCAAGGAACATCAAATTCTCTTGCTTCTTGAAATATCAAATGGTTTCAGAATTTTTGTGATATGAAACCCCCGTACTCCTGCAACTAGCTCAATTCTCAGATGTAGGCATGTTGCTTTCTGGTTCTTGGGCGTATTGAGAACAGAATTACGACATCAGCGCCTTAGAGGATTGTATCATCTGATTGTACTAAAATACAAACATAACTGAGAACAATGTCACAACTCTTGTCTATAATGCTTGGATGATTTGATGAAATATGTACATGGGCAGTGCGAACAATGTCACAACTCTGGCTACTGCAAAGACAAGAGTCATCTTATTCTACACTACCAGCAAGAAAATTGTGAGCAGCGTACAGCACATCATCTTTATGAATTACAAGGTATGATGAGTACCAATTGGAACGGGGACCTTTTCTCTTCCCTAAACAGAATGGAAAACGTGATCAATACAGACACAAATGGCGCATTTTCTCAATAGATAAAAAATCATTTTTAATTGATTTACATGTAAAGACAGGCAAAATTTTAGTTCATGGTATGACAGCATAACTAACTGCTTCTATCTCAACTCAACTTTCAATTTATCTTTCACAGCTTCCCTGACATTCAACTGCAATTGAATTGAAAAAATTATCAGATTCAGAATCAAGATAGCATAAAAAAATCTCCATAAGAATTGTTGCATGTACCTGAAGACTGTTAATCTCCTCATCTGTAAGCGAACGTTCCATTGACCTATATGCTATCCTGTAGCAATGACTTGTCATGCCTTTCTTGTTGGTGAAATTATCAATAAGTTTCACCTGCAAACAAAAAAACTCTCAAAATACTCTGAATAGCTTTTAGATTCCATTATATGGCCAAACTACAAATTGTAGATTGAATGCACAGATTAGGCTCCTCTTTTTTTTCTTTCTTTTTTCTCTAATATGCAGGAAAGCTGCATATCATTATCACTCTGTTCGGCTGGTTGGATTGTACGGCTGACTGGTTGATTGTTCTAAGAGAAAAACACTGCTGAATGGCTTGCTGATGCTGGCTGGTAAGTTCAAGCGAACAGAGCGTATATTGAACAGAAGAAAACGGGGCAAGAACCCATACAAAACACCTTACGCAGGCAAAACACAAACTACTAGGATCCTAAACAAACAGTCGCACCCTTAACAAGAGTTGGAGATGACCAGCTACCACACTCAAACAGCCCTAGGCATTGGACAAGGAGATGATTTATGCTTCTCACCCCAGCAAAACCCCTAAAATGAAGCCCCTCACTAGCATGCAATAGTGCTCTAGCTAGGTTAGGAGGTTCATCATCAAACACACAGCGATTATGAAGATTCCATAATGTCCAGGCCCCTAAGATGTCCATGCTTCTCATATTAACCAAATGGATACAGTGTTTGAAGATAATGAGTCAAAACTCCTTATCATGCCTGAAAGAGATACCCTATACGCATGCATGTATGTGGGCACTGAAGGAGCTGGCTAATCATTTAATCGAACTATAAATAATCCAAGGAAAGATGAACCGTTACCAGCAGTACAGGACACTGGCAATAAGCTTGTATAGGTCAGTAGTTATATTTTCACTTCACCTATTCTGAGATCTTCTTACTAATCTTAGCCATTGATCTAAAATGGCCACATTTAATCCCTATTGCTTATGCTAAATGGAAACAGGGAAGCTGAAGGGTTCTATAAACTTGAACAGACTAAGCTAAGCCAATATGCATCGAATGCACTGTTGTCATACCTCCTCAACAAGATCGCCAGCTATTCCTCTGACAACCTCACATAAGTTGTTCTCTGTAAATACATCATTGATCCAGAAACTCATATCTTTGTAACATGGAGGAAACTAAACAAACAATAAAGTGTCAGTCAGCATAATTGACATCAAGATGGAGATTATTTTCTCACAAAAAGTGTAGATTAAACAAGAAACATAAAAATAGAGATTATACCTTTGAAAATGGCTTGAACTTGACACCAAGCTTTCCTTCTGAGAACTGGGTAGCATGAATGAGTGTCTTAGAAGCTAATGTTGATGAGAGTAAATAGAAACCACGACAAACAAGCATCTCTTGGTAATACTATGTGAGATAAATATATTACATAACTTTTGTGCAGTTACACAGATTAGATCCTGTGGTACGTATTTAATGCAATAAGCCAATAAGGTTAAAATATGAACTAAACATTTAAATAAAGTTAGTATTGTCAATCTTTATGTGTTGGCAAACCAAAGTTTATGAGTTGTAATAATTTTTAACTACATCAGGGAACAAATTATTCATAAACATTAATCAATAACAGTTATTAATGGCATGGAAAATAATTGTTAGGGATATTTCATTTAACTTGACAATTTAAGCTCTTTAATCCTTAAATTTCAAGAAATTATGACCCTCAAAATATTCGAGATGAAAAAGGAGAGCGAGTTGTAAACATGATGGAGCAGATGTTTTAGCCTTCTCGAATATGGTAAACAGGTCAGTATAAGCTAACACAATTGAACTACCCAAGCAGTTAGATAGCCAAATTGTAGTAGCAGTACCTGGGACGTGAACCGTTTATCATTCGACCAGAAGAGTCGAATATCTGGAATGTCAAAAAGTACCATCGCAAGACGCTCCAATCCCAATCCAAAGGCCCATGCCACATGGTCTCTCCTGCCATTTCTTTTCAAAATTTCCTGCTCGGTGACTCCACACCCCAAAACCTCCAACCAATCATCCTTAGAAGACAAGAAACTTATTTAGACTCAATCATGCCAATGTGACTTGAGCAACATGTTTTACTTGGGCTTGTTACTGTCAAAAGAAAAGTCTGAATACATCCAATATACCTGAAAATATATTTCGAGCTCAAAGGATGGGTTGGTAAATGGAAAGTAAGTGTCAACCCATCGCATCTCTACAGCACCTGGAGATGATATTTTTCTATAGTTTAGCTGAAACAAGGATCTATTTCGTCATACCCTCAAATGACAAGGAACAAGCTACAAGTGATTTACCAAATAGATGTCTTGCCAAGCCTTCCAGTGTTTTCTTGAGTTCTGCAGCTGCATATGCTGTCCCATCCATGCCAGAACCTGACCATTCATCAGGAGAGAAGACACGGAACCCTTCCATCTACATGTGTTATAAATTATCGAAACAAGCCTCACTGAGAAACATTTAAGTGAATATAGCAAAATAAGGCTACCTGATGGAAGACAGGATAGTGAGTTGAATCAATGGAATCCCTACGGTAAACATCTCCAGTTACAAGAAAGTGTGTATGTCCATCCCTTAGCAGCTCAGCTTGATGAGCACTGGTATGACACCTTAAGACTGTTTGACCATCAACATAATACGTGTCATTGTAACTCCGGCTTACATGGTCAGAAGGGACCAAGACATCATCAAAATTCTGCAGCAAAGAACATATATAGGTCATACAGAGGCCAAAAACTACCGCATACCATTTTCCCTGAAGAATGAAGATGTATGAATCTGAAGAACACACAGCACACCCATGTGCCAATTCACTAATATCAGGGGAAAAGCCACGAGAGGGAAGTAATGAGCAATCGAAGCATTGAGCTATACCAAAATATGCATTTTACCAGTCTTTTCACCCTTATCCACTTAGCATTGTGTGCTGACTAGCTATTGGTACCTAAAGGTATACTACTACTGCAGTTGGTCATAAACAAAAGCAGAATAGCATATATCCACTCAATATTACTACATGCAATTTGTACCTCATACCTGCTTGACAGAAACAAGGGGGCAAAGGTCGTCAAACTTGTCAAACTGTCCAGTGAAGTTCTTGTCGAAGTAATCATAAATTGTGTTCTTCAGAATCCCAAGGGGATGGTTATCCCTCCTGTGCAACTGCAGGCCGATCTTCGCAAAGATAGTGTCTGGCACGTTGTTTGTCGGGTCATCCTCCTTCACAACATCTACCAAGGACAGACAGTAAAAATCAGAACATACTAATTGCTCAAAGTGCATGTTACATTTCAAATAAATGTGCATTAACTCGACAGGAGTATAAACACACATGCCACTGTAAAAACATTTTGGTCTCAAAAGTGCACCACTAAAATGCAATGCAGTGACTGTCAAAGCAATTCCACCGCCAAAAATCTACTGAACAACGCGATTACGCAGCCAGTAGTTCAGGAATTTGAACTACCGATTCATAGCATGCCAACATATTAGTCATTATGATATCTCCAATGCATCGTGAATGAATGGAACCTCCCAACATATTAGCCCAGGCATAGCGCATTTGAACTCTCAAATCCTATCTTGGGAAAAGTGGAATCAATCCAACCAAAGCAAACCCTGCTCAAACCCCTGCCATCCTACCAAGATGCCGCCTTTACATCATCGTAGCTTGGGGCCCGAGAGCCCCCACTCACCCTCGCGCTCGATCTTGATGCCGCCCACTTCAACGGCGGAGGCCGCCGCTCGGAGCCCTTTCGCCCCGACCAGCGCCGGCGCGACGGAGAAGAAGCGGGTGAGGAGGGGACGGTGAGAACGCGAAGAAGGGGAGTAGAGGCGGCCGGTGGTGAAGGAGGAGATGGCGGCGGCGGGGGGCGCCATGGGAAGCGTGGCCATGGCGCGAACACGCGCGCGGAGGAGCCAGCAGCGAGCGGTTCGGATAAGCGGGCGCATGTCTGCGGCGAGGCGGATTCTTGTGCGCTGCAGAGGAAGAGTGAAAACGAAAGGGGGAGAAGACGACGACCAAGCGTAAACCCACACAGGAAACAGTGGTTAAGGAGAGATAATGGTGCTGCAAAATGAATTGAAACAGGTAGAATTTGAGTCACTATTTGCACTCTTTTTCATCAGCCTAGCAGTTGTTGGTTAGGGCGTCCCCAACAGAGTTAGCTAGTATTTACCTAACTATTCTTTTTTTAACCTTTTTATACCTAACTAATGTGCAAATACAAAAGTTGTTGGCGGGCCCTTCGTTTGTCAAAATAAACGCTGTTTGCAATTGATGTTGATTTATTACGTGAGAAAAACATTGTTCTATGTCTAGAAAAAAGCCAATATCTTTTCCGTGAAGATGAACTGGTGTGGAATGTCAAATTAGGAGACTGAAGAAGTCAAGGGGTTTTCATAAATTTTATCTTGCACTTTAGAATGTCACGTAGTAGAAACCTCCACGCTGACAGACCACATCAGCACTGTAGAAGTGAGAAATGGGGGGTTTGGACCCGGATGACACACTAACCAAGTGTTTGGTTTGAGGGATATCCCGGGTTAACCCGGGTCGAACCCAGATAGACCTGTGTTTGGATTGGGGGTTGTGTGGAACTGGGTCGACCCGGGTCGGTATATTCCCCTAAGATGCGGGTTCAACTAATTCCACTAAAACGAGGGGACCGTGTGGGTTCATCTGGGTCGCGCACTCTGCGCTCACGCGGGGAAGTGTCGCGAGGGCATGGAGGCCGCTGGTGTGGGCCGCGGGCGTGGCCGGGGAGCCGATGCGGGCTGCGACTGCTGCCGGCGGCAGGTCGCAGCCGTCGTTCGTCGCAACCGCCATCGAGGCGGGGTAGGTCGCAGGCGCCCTCCGTCGGGGCCGCAGTCTGGGCCGCACGTCGAGGCCGGGGCGTGGCGAGCGTGGGCGGCGGCCACGCGTCGAGGCAGGCGAGCGCGGGCGCCCTCCGCCATCAGGGCCGCCTTCCATCGCGGGCGCCGCGTGGGAGCGGGTGCCACCGCCGGTCGAGCGCAGTCGCCGCCGGTGCAGCAACGGGCGTGGTCGGCAAGCCGGTGCGGCCGGCGGCCGCTGTCGGGGATCTGGGGCAGGGCGCTGCAGCCGCCGAAGGGCAGCAGCGGGGGCGCAACTGGGGACCCGATGTGCGTCGCGGCCATGGAGCTTAGGGTGGCCTATGAGGAAGACAATGGAGGAAGAAGAGAGGCGCAGAGGATGACATTCGAGTCCCACGTGTCAGAGACACAACCCCATCTAACCCAATCCCCAAACCAAACAGAAAATTTAGAACGAACCCAACCCTCAAACCAAACAAGGAGTGGGTTCAACCCAACCTAGAAAACAGGGTTGGGTTCAACCCATCCCTTGTCATCCCAAACCAAACACACAATAAGAGTGTTTAGTTACACTCTACGTCTCTTCATATTGAATATTTGGTTACATGCATGCATAGAACATTAAATATACATAATCTTGTCAAAAAAATAAATATAGATAAAATATTACTCCCTTCGATCCTTTTTATCTGGCGTAAGTTAAAATGACATGGTCTCCTAGATTGTACCTTGACCATTTATTTACTCTATATTATATTATTTATGTTTATAAACTTATAATCATCGAATAGTATGATTTCTTACAAATCTGATGATATAAAGTTTGTATTATAATATTTAAAAGTTATTAGTCTAATTATTGGTCAAAGTTTTTAAAGTTTAAATGTTGACCATATAAAATGGACGGGAGCCGAGGTAGTAATTACACAACTTATATATAAATCGCGAGACAAATCTTTTAAGTTGTCGGGTACCAAAGTATGGGGTACCCAACTTCAACGCAAAAACAAGCAACCTCAGCGCAACCTGGCCCAAATAGGGCCAGCCAAAGCCCATGAAGGCTACGCACGTGAAAGCCCAAAGTGGCCTCACGTAAGACCCGGCGGCACCCGCGGGCGCCAAAACTTCGATTCGCCCGAGCCTCCACGACAGGGCTCAGGACAGCGGCATCCTCGGGCGCTAAATCTCCGATTCGTCCGAACCTCCTCATTTCCCTCGAGTGCGATCCCTCTAAGGCATCCAATGCACAATCGACGTCAGCAGGGCAATCTTGGACCGCAAGGGACCCTTCTGACCACTTTACAGGCGTGGCCCCACTGACTGGACGCCGCGAGGCGACGGCACCCCGCTCGTGCACGCCCTCCGTACCCACTGCCATACCTCCTCCGGCGACTGATACGACGGTTCCACTCTTCCCACTCCGTCCCAAGGACAGTCAACCGGATGACGCCCCTTGCTGACGAAGAGATTCTCCAACTACGACAGCGACAGCTCCTGCCCATAACGCACGAACCTCGTAGGGACAGGAGAGGTGACGGCTGTCCCGCCGACCCGGGAGTATGGGCAATGTAGCAACAGGACCGTTCGCCCCTCAGGAAAGTACCGCGCATGAGAGGAAAACACGTCCGAGGGAGGACACCCCTAATGACCCGTCCCGTCACGCTTCCGACGGCAAGGAAGGCTCCCGAGCCTCGGGAGTCAATCTTTGAGACTCAACCAGTCTTCTCGTTGCACTGTGCAGGACCGGACACGACGCCATGACGCACCGCCACGCAGCAAGCCATGTCCCATACACTGTGCCACTTTGGAACTCAACGATCGAACAGTGGAAGATCAGTCGAATGACCGAAGCCATATCGCCGAAGCGCCAAGACGATGTCGTGGCTGACGATAGCCACTAATCACCTCTGCTCCCACCATGCCGAGTATCGTCATCATAGGTCACCACATGTAACTCTAGCTTCTCCCTTATAACTATAAAAGGGAGGGCGGAGGCCAGTCACAGAGAGAGAGATTCACGAAGTTCACGACACCAACATACACATAACACAACTACACGAAAACAAAAGCATCCTCTTCCGCGCACAAGAGACTTGGGATACTCTCCCTCTCTCGACTCAGCTTGTAACCCCCTACTACAGGCACTTTGGTGCAAGGCAACACGACTCGTCTCTCCACTGGACGTAGGGCCCTCTTGTCCTGAACCAGTATAAATCTCCCGTGTTCCTCCTTGCACACCATCCGAAACCTCATCTGCAAAACACAAGTTACTAGCCGGTGTTAGCGCCCGCCAAAACTAGCACCGACAGTTGGCGCGCCAGGTAGGGGCCTTTTGCGTGTTGACGTAGGTTTCGGATGGCAACCAGCTCCACCACGCTTCCCGCTGGCGCGGTACTCCGGTTCGGGACTCTCGAGTTCGTGGCCACCGACCAAGGGCTCGAGATGAACCTGCGCCCGACCGGGCCCCGCGTCCTTGTCGTCCCAACTCCGGCCCAGCAGGCGGCCGGAGAAGGGACCCCTGCAACGCTTCCACCCGCCTCAGAGGACGGGGGAAACGTTGCACGCCGCTCCCGGCGGACCAGGAGGAGGAGGCGCATCACCGCCAACCAGCCTCTGGCCACGGGAGATGCGGCCAACCAGGCACCCCCAACGGGGGAAGCCAATACTACACCAGCCGCTGTCCCGGGATCTCCAGCACCAACGACCACGCGTCCGCTTATCGCCCGAAGGACGGGCGAAAGCGGAAACACGACGCTGGCCGAACTTTCTCTCCGCCCTCACCAGGGGAGGGGAACGACGCCATCATCCCTCTTTGGGCTCCAGACCGCCATGGACGCCCACGTTCGTGCAGTTCGCGCATTGTTGCACGAGCTGTCGGACACTCCAGTCCAGCGCCTCGAGCGCCTGGACAGCCTCGTGGGAGACCACGTGGCATCCCCACCGTCATCCCCTGGGGAAAGTACCAGGGCGTATGGCTATGGGGAAACGGATACCACCGTCAACCTCACCCCTCGAGAACACTCGGAGGGGTGGGACCGTTACGGCTGGACCTCGTCGTCTCGTCGCAGCTACAGCGACGATGATGACGAGTTCTGGGCAAACGCGGACTTCGCCGCCTACACCGACGACTTGGGGGAGAGTGCCCTGAGCGTCATCACCAACTCGGACCAGTCCAACATCGACCCCGCTCGGGAGTGCTACAATTTGATGCACCCTGATGAGGGGCGGGTGGAGGATGTCCACTCGGGGGACAACGACGACATACCCCCTCCATCGCAACCCCAGCACCAACAAGTCACGCCCCCTCCAGCGGCCCCGCGGCCTGCACGGTCAGCCCCGCCGCTGGATCAGGGGGCAGGAACATCTCGCCCTGCACCTCAAACCCCGGAGCTAGAACAGCTCCGGGAGCTTGAGGCGCGGATGGACGAGGACCGTTTGCGCCTCACCCAGCTGCGAGCTACGCTGGAGCGCGACGAGCGGCGGAGCGATGGAGGAGCAGCTCGGCGTCGAGCCCGAGATGTTCAGGCCCGAATTGTTGCTGACGACGGGGCCGAGACACCGGGGGCCGTCCCCCGGGCAAGCCGAAAGCTCGCGGAAGCAGCGATGCTGCTCCTGAGCATACCTGAGCCCTCCACCGAGGAGGCACGACAGCTCAGGAATCAATTCAAGGACCTCCTAGAGGGTGCTGCCGTCCTCCAGGCGGAAAGCTCAGCGTCGCGACACCGTGGCGCTGAAAGTCACCAGCGTGGCGGCATAGCATGCCACGAACGCGAAGCCTCGGTTCGACCCGAGGCTCCAAGGGCCCCGCCAGTCCACCAACGGCTTGGCAAGGACGTCGACGTCCAAGCCATTCTGCAAGCCCGCGGCCGGCAGAAGACTGACGGAGCCGCGCGCGGCTATAGCGTCCATCGGGGCGGGCGCTACGACTCGGATGAGGATCGCGAACCCTCACCCGAGCCCTCGGGACCTCGCGTCTTCAGCGAGGCCATCCGAAGGGCCAAGTCCCCGTCCCGGTTCTGACAGCCGGCCAACATAACCAAATACTCGGGGGAGACGAACCCCGAGCTTTGGTTAGCGGATTACCGTCTTGCGTGCCAGCTTGGTGGCACGCAGGATGACCTTATCATTATCCGCCACCTCCTCCTGTTCCTTGCCGACTCTGCAAGAGCTTGGCTGGAACACCTTCCCCCACGGATGATCTTTGACTAGAACGATCTGGTCAAAATCTTCGTAGGGAACTTCCAGGGCACGTACGTGCGCCCTGGTAACTCCTGGGACCTCCGCAGCTGCAAGCAGAAACCGGGCGAGTCCCTCCGTGACTACATCCGGCGCTTCTCCAAGCAGTACAACGAGCTGCCCCAGGTCGCCGACTTCGACGTCGTCGGAGCATTCGCGGCAGGAACTTCCTGCAAAGAGCTAGTTCACGAGCTCGGGCGTTAGACGCCAACCAACGTCGCCGAGCTCATGAAGATCGCTACTAGCTTCGCCTCAGGGGATGAGGCAGTGGGAGCCCTTTTCTCTGACCCTAAGGGCAAGCGGAAGGAGGAGGCCCCCGAGGGCACCTCTTCCCGAGCCCCGACCAACAAGAAGAAGAAGGGGAAGGGAAAACTCCCACCACGCAGCGACCCCTTGGTGGCAGCCACCGAGCCCAAGGGTGCACGGCCCCCTCAGGGCCGTTTTGATGAAATGCTGACTAAGCCGTGCCCGTACCACACAGGTCCGGTACAGCACACGCTCGGTCAATGCGTAATGCTCAAAAAGCATTACGGCCGGCAAGCGTTCAAGGATGAAGCCAGCAAAAAGCCCGCCAAGGATCAGGAGGACAAGGACAAGAAGGACGATGACTTCCTGCCCATCAACAAGTGCCTCATGATCTTTGGCGGACTAGGGACCGCCCCTACGCCATGCCAGCCAAAGCGCGAGCGTCGGGAGGTCTACTCCGTCGGGCCAGTGACACCTCGCTTCCTCGACTGGTCGCTCGACGCGATCACCTTCAGCCGGGATGACCACCCGGACTACGTCCCGTCCCCAGGGCGTTACCCACTCGTTGTCGACCCCGTCGTCGGCAACACGAGGCTTACCAAAGTCCTCACGGACGGAGGTAGCGGCCTCAACCTTCTCTACGCTGATACCCTCGATTCGATGGGAATCAGCCGCTCGCTCCTCCGGGCCACGACGTCCCCATTCCACTGGATAGTGCCCGGAAAGAGCGTGCAACCCCTCGGGCAGATCGACCTGCCCGTTTACTTTGGGACCCCTGACAATTTCAGGAAGGAGGTCCTAACTTTTGAAGTGGTAGGCTTCCGCGGCACCTACCATGCCATCCTCGGGAGGCCGTGTTACGCCAAGTTCATGGCCGTCCCGAACTACACCTACCTCAATCTCAAGATTCCTGGGCTCAAGGGGGTGATCACCATCGGCACTTCCTACCAGCACGCGTACCAGTGCGACGTCGAGTGTTGCGAGAACGCCGGCGCGCTGGTGGAGTCCGAGGCCCTCATCGCCAATGCCGAAAGGCTGGCGAAGGAGGCCCCCGACCCCAAAAAGGTCACGGGCACCTTCGAGCCCGCTGAGAGGGTGAAAGAGGTGCCCCCTCTATCCGAGCTCTCCCGACGGCAAGGTGCTGAAAATCAGCGCCACCCTCGACCCGAAATAGGAGGCTGTGCTCGTCGACTTCCTCCGCAAGCACGCCGACGTGTTTGCTTGGAGTCCCTCGGACATGCCAGTCATCCCGAGGGAGGTCGCCGAGCACTCCTTGGACATCCAGGCCGGGTCCAAGCCGGTGAAGCAGCGTCTGCGCCGATTCAATGAGGAGAAGCGCCGGGCCATCGGGGAGGAGGTGCAGAAGCTTTTGGCGGCCGGATTCATCAAGGAGGTCTTCCATCCAGAATGGTTAGCGAATCCTGTTTTGGTTAAAAAAAAGAATGGAAAATGGAGAATGTGTGTCGATTACACTAGTCTAAATAAAGCTTGTCCTAAGTATCCATTTCTATTACCTCGCATTGACCAAATAGTTGATTCCATTGTTGGCTGTGAGCGACTTTGCTTTCCTGATGCATATTCCGGTTACCATCAGATTCGTATGAAAGAGTCCAACGAATTAGGGACTTCTTTCATTACCCCTTTCGGCACATATTGTTACGTAACCATGCCATTTGGCCTCAAAAACGCGGGCGCGACTTACCAGTGTTGCATGCTCAAAGTTTTTGGGGACCTCATCGGGCAGACCGTTGAGGCGTAAGTAGACGATATAGTGATAAAATCTAGGAAGGCCAGCGACTTAGTAGCCGACCTAGAAAAGGCATTCGACTGCCTCAAGAGGAAAAATATAAAGCTAAACCCCGAGAAGTGCGTTTTCGGGGTCCCTCGGGGCATGCTCCTCGGGTTCATCGTTTTCGAGCGTGGCATCGAAGCCAACCCGAAAAAAATATCGGCTATCACACAGATGGGCCCGATCCAAAGCCTCAAGGGTGTGCAAAAGCTCATGGGGTGTCTTGCAGCCTTGAGCCGATTCATCTCTAAGCTTGGTGAAAAGGGGCTTCCCCTATATCGGTTGCCGAAGAAAAATGAGCACTTTACCTGGACCCCTGAGGCCCTGGAAGCCCTCGAAAGGCTGAAAACTCTACTTTCCAAAACACCGGTCCTTGTGCCACCAACGAAGGAAGAAAACCTCTTGTTATATGTTGCTGCCACTAACCAGCTTGTGAGCGCAGCAATTGTCGTCAAACGACGAGAGGAAGGGCATGCCCTACCGGTGCAACAGCCGGTTTACTTCATTAGTGAGGTCTTATCCGAAACCAAGACGCGTTACCCTTAGATCCAGAAGCTGGTGTATGCAATCGTCCTCGCTCGGCGCAAGTTGCGACACTACTTCGAGTCACATCCTGTGACCGTGGTGTCATCATTCCCCCTTGGGGAGGTGTTACAGAGTCGCGAGGCCACGGAAAGAATTGCCAAATGGGCAATCGAGCTCATAGGCGACGGCACCACCTACGCGCCACGCAAGGCCATCAAGTCCCAGGCATCGTATTCGTGCTCAGGTAGGACAACAGGGGATGTCACAAGCTGACGCCGCCATGGGAAGGGCCTTTCATCATCGCCGAGGTGTTGCGGCCCGGGACGTACAAGCTGGCGAACGAAGAGGGCGAAGTCTAGAGCAACGCCTAGAATATCGAATAGTTACGTCGCTTCTATCCCTGAACCTTGATCGATTGTATTGTATAAGTCATGAAATCAATAAAAGGAATCGTTTCGTCCTTCTTTATATTGATTTTAACCCGAGCCGACCCTCGAGAAAAAGCGAACTCGTAAAAATCTGCGCATAACAAAGTGAGGCTCAACCTTATCTTTAAGGCCGACCCTCCCTCGGGGGCTAGGACGGGGGGAACCCCCGGACTCTCCCGAGCCGCAACGAAAGTCCGAAACTTAAAAATTTCAAAACTCGCTGAAATTTTTCATTTCCCGAACACATCTCCCACCCAAGTCAAATCGAGGCTTATAAAGCTCGGAAGAGCAAAAGAAGTCCCAGAGGACAGGGCCGGCCGAGCCGCGGGACCGCCTACTCCTCCTGGCTATGGCATCCTCACTCGCCACTCCGCGTCCGAAGGATAACTCGAGCTCGGAAGAGAACTAATAAGATCAACGTTCGGCGGGGGCGGGAGGCTCGGGAAAACTCGGCAAAGCTTTCTTCTTAAGTTTTTCCCTCTCATCGAAACTCTTAGACCACGGTTGCATCTACGACCCTAAAGCTATGACACCCGGAAAAGTCTCCCGAGGCTCGATGGCCCAGGCACAGAGTCAGTAGAGGAAAATACTTAAGAAAAAAATGTCGAGAACGAACAAAAAGCAAACATGAAATAATATTTACATAAATATTAAGGCCACGAAGGGCCGCATGTTTGTTCCCTGATAACAACTCACGACAAATTTTTTCCGAGGGCACGATGGCCCGACTTCTTCTCACGGCAGGTCCAAGGGAGGGAGCTCGACCTCGGGCTCGAAAAGGCTCGCCAGCACCTCTGCAGGCGTCCTCATGGAGTCCTCCAACGCCAGGAGCACCTCGTCATCCGCCTCAACGAAGCCCTCGCTGACGGGGCCGGCGTCAAAGTTCTCATAGTGAGACTTGGCAACCGTCAGCGTCTTTTGGACTCCGGTCAGCAGGGCCTCCTTGACGCGGTCGCAGATACTGCCGTGAAGCGCCTCCAGTCGGCTGCGGAGTGACATCCCCGAGGGCTCGCTGCCGCTGCCGACGGAGTCACACAGGGCGCGTGCCACCCGCTGCAGCTCCTGGTTGTTGCGGACCTCGCCGTCGTAAGCGGCCTGCAGAACTGCAAAGGTACGAAACGAGAAAATAGACAGGGTTTTAGGCAGCAAGCAACGGAGACAAGCGAAGCAAAAGGAACCCGACACAACGCAAACCGCCGGTCTTCTCCTCAGCCAGCCGCGCCGCCTCCCGAGCCTTCGACGCCTCGCCCCGCGCCAAGTCAACCTCGCCGACCGCCTGAGTGAGGGCCGCCTAAGTCTCCTTCAGGTCATCGGCCAGTGATACGGCGGCGGAGGTCTTCTCGGCGGCGAGCTGCAGGGCGGCGTCGTGCTCCCTCGTCGCCTCGGCCAGGGCGCTCTCCAGCTCCTGCGACCACCTTGTCGAGGCGGCGACCCGGCCCACTGCCTCCGCAACCTCCTCCTTCAGCAGGGCGTTGCTGACACTCACTTCGGCGAACCAGGAGGTCACGGCGGCGAGCTCGCTCTGGGCACGGTCGAGCGCCCTCTTCTTGAGGTCAAGCTGCCTCCAAAAGCCAAGCCCACCGCGGAGGAAGCGGGACTTGTGCCAGGAGGTGCACATCAGGCCCTAAGAAGGAAGGAAAAGACGACAGCACGTAAGTCAAGTACTTACGCGCAGGTGAAAGTCACAAGGCAACTGAGGCTCACCCGAAGCCGATCCGAGAGCTCCGTGTCGAGGACATCGGCGACCGCGCGGAGGGTCGCCGCCGAGCCGGACCCCAGCTCCTGAATGGCGTCCCACTCGGGGCCCTTGAGGTCGTCCCGAAACGAGAAGGCGGGCGGCCCCTGAGGGTCCGCCCGATCTGCCCACTCGATCCGAGAGGACGTCAACTCCCGAGGGGACGGGCCCGTCAGCGCCAACGCCCAAGGACCCTCCTCACGAAGAGGAGGAGCCCTCACTGCGGCGTCCACCGTCGCCCAGTCCGCGGCGACCGGTTGCGCGGCGACGTCAACGGTCGGCTCCCGCGAGGCGCCTCCGGAATCGACGACTGGAGTCCCGGGTGCTGGCGACGGAACCACCTCCGCAGCAGCCGAGGATGTGGCAGCAGCAACCTCGGACGGAGTCACCCTCCCCGTAGAAGGTCCCTCCGACGCCGACGTCAGACCCACGGGAGGGTGAGTCTCCTCGCCCGAGGCGCGGGCTCTCTCCCCGGCCGTGTCATCCCCCCGGATCTTCAGCACCTTCTGGTGAGAGACCCGGAGAGATAGCCCGGACCGCTCGCTGCGGTAGCAACAGGACAAAGGTAATGTCATTATGTTAAAACAAAACTCTGGCAGGAAAAATCGACACGAAAAATGATTTACGTGGTCTTCGGCACCACCCTCCTCTTCCTATTCGCCGCCCCGGAGCCGGTCGGAGCGGCAAGCTCGTCGGACGAGCCGGCCCCCGCCGACGGTGGAGTGACCAGCACCTCGGTGTCACGCCTGGCCTCGCTTCATGGCACAGACGCTGCCCGCTCGCCCGAGGGAGTCTCGATGATGATATCCCTCGACGGGGGCATGGGTGGCGGCACCTCCAGGTCCCCCCCGCCTGTGGCCGTCGGGGCGATCAACGACGCGTCAGCAGGGAGGGTCCGCCGAAACAGGAGACCCTCGGCCCCCCCGGCAGAGCCTCGGGGCATCTCGGGTGCCGGGCCTGAGCCCGTTCCTGGCCCCTTCGGCGAAACCTCGCTGCTGATGGCGGGCGGAGCCCCGCCTCCTGATGTTGCCCTGCCAGGAGCCGCGTCCTTGGACGCAGTTTCCGGCTGGTTTGCCCGAGGGTTCGGATCACGAACCCCGGCACTTCCGCCGGCGGACGCTGATAGCGGAGCCTTCCCAGGCTTGTCAGCGCCCACCGCGGGCTGTGTGGCCGCAAGCGGCCGGTCAGACTCCATCAAGTCAAAGATGGAAAAATCTTCTTCTTCTTCATCATCGTCGTCGTCGTCGTCATCGGTGGGGGTATCCACCTTAGGCTCCCCGGCCTCCCTCAGGCAGCAGCGGCGCTGGGAGGATTCCTCCACCTTCGGCGCCTTCTTCTGCTTCCGGGCGGTCGCCTTGTCCTTCTTCGCTTTCTCCGTCGCGGCCCGGAGGCGGTTCTGGGTTCGCCGTTCTTTGTCCTCCGGGACGGGCGGAAGGGAAGCCTTCCCGGTCCTGGAGAGGCTCTACGACGAACGAAAGAGAAAGGTTAGGAAGAAGATAGGGAAACCGGCGGCCCGATCAAGCGAACGACACTCACTAGCGCCGGGAAGCCCGTGCAGGGACACATAGGCACCCGGTTCACCTCCTCCCAGGTGGGATGACCCCCTACCATGTAGCCGACGCGACGCATGACCTCCACCTCGCCAAGGTCACGGGCCAGCATCGCCGTGCCCTCCCGCTGCGACCCGGTCACCATCTGATGGAGCGCCAGGCGGCGCTCCATCACAGGTAGCACCGTCCACATGTGGAAGTTCCCCGCCACGCCGGCCCCTGTAAGGCCCCTTTGGCGCAACACCTCAAGCGCGTCGAAATAGATGGCCAAGTGCTTGAACTCCTTCGACGGGCACCCCCATTCCCACTGAGGAAGGGGAGCCATGAGCACCCTTCCCGTGAACTTGGGGAAGAGACCCCCGTCGTTGCGAAGGTAGAATCAGCCACTGTGCCACCCCTTGTTGGAGGAGGGGGCCCTGCAGGGGATGTACGATGAGGAGCGGATCACGAAGCCGCAACCCCCGCGCGCTGGATCTCCCGCGGCTTCCTCGCGCCGGCCGACTTGGTGTACCAGTCGACGCGGGAGACGCGGCGCCACAGGTTCCAGTGCGGGGGCACCCCGAAGTAGCCTTCACACAGGGCGGCGAAAATCGACGCCTGTGTGATGGAATTAGGGTGAGGTTGTGGAGCTCCAGCCCGTTCTCGAAGAGGAGGGCCCGGCAGAAGCGGCTCGGTGGCGAGCCAAGCCCACGCTCGTGGTAAGCGATAAAGCTCACCACGTACCCCTCGCCGAGGTTCGGCTCTTCGTGGCCGCGGAGCGGCACGGCCCACTCCGGGTGCTGCGCGTCGGTACGAGGACGCAGCAGCCCCAGAGTGACAAGGCGCTCCAGCTGCGCCTCCGTCACGGTGCTCCTCGGCCACGGCTCCAGCCTGAGGATGTCGGCGGCAGCCGCGGCGGCGTCGGTGGCGGCGACATCGGCGGCAGCGTCAGCAGCGGCGGAGGAGGAATCCATGGCGAGCGAAGGGGAAAGGGCTACGGAGAGAACGACGGCCGCGGCAACGATGGCTCTAGCGAGGAAGCGAAGACGAGGAGACGGGCAACGGGAGCGAGAAGGCGAACGGTCGTGCGAGCGAATGGCTAATGTAAAAAGAAAGAAACCGCGATTTTCCTTTATATACCTGAGCCGTGATCCGCGGTGAATCCGCCGCATTAACTACATGGGACCCGACACGATCCCCACATCGCCGCCACCGCCGCGCACGCAAACCGCCTCGACTGCGCCAAAACCGTCGCATCCGTCAGACTTCGCGCCTCAAAAGGTGAGCCAAATCATTACAACCACACACCTCGATTCCGCCAATATTCTTTACTTCCTGACGAAGGAACCCCGGGCTCGGGCGCCCATTACGTTTCCAGGGGATCGAAGACTGGCCCACAGCGGCTTGAACAGTCGCCCTAGGGAAACCGAGTTAGAGACAGCTAGTGGATGGGTCATGAAAACGGCCAGTATCCCGACGCCCAAAATGTCACAAAGGACATCCCATACTGTGTCCAAGTCCCAGTAGCGAGTCGTTTCGTGGAATCCCTCCGTGGGAGGCATCATGCCCTCGGGACCCATCGAAGGGACCCGACATCCCCTAACTGACCCTCGGGAAACATTTGGAGTGTGCTCAGGCCACTAGCCGACCCCAACGAATGGGGCACAGACCTTCACTTGGACCAACCCGTTTGTAGCTCACCAGAAATGCCGACTCGCGCCCCGGCGGGCAAGTCGAGCAGGACCAAACCTTCCTCTTTCCGAAAAAAGAGCGCGAAGGTCGAACTAACAAAAGACAGGGAGGACCGGGTCGACCTCTGATACGAGAACGGAGGCCCGGGAACTTGCCCTGCACCTCGGAAATACCACCGGATAAACTCCCTTTACGATGGGAGGCTCGGGGCTGCATTTTCGAGGGATCATCTTCCCTTGATAAATACCCCAGCACGCGCAACTACGATTTTCAGCCTTTGAAGGGATATAAAATCCCTCCAAAGCCTCGGGGGCTACACCCGGCGGTTGCGCTCGCGCGCACCCATCGGAAAATTATCTTACCCTTTACTGTTTTGACAGACGAAAAGGTTTTAAACCTGTGGAGGCACCTACTCCCGACCACAACGGCAGGCGTAAAGACTTGAACCTGTGGATGAGTACCATCACTCCCCCACAGGCTCGGGGGCTACTATCGGGTACCAAAGTATGGGGTACCCAACTTCAACGCAAAAACAAGCATCCTCAGCGCAACCTGGCCCAAATAAGGCCAGCCAAAACCCATGAAGGCTACGCACGTGAAAGCCCAAAGTGGCCTCATGTAAGACCCGGCGGCAACCTCGGGCGCCAAAACTCCGATTCGCCCGAGCCTCCTCATTTCTCTCGAGCGCGATCCCTCTAAGGCATCCAATGCACAATCGACGTCAGCAGGGCAATCTTGGACCGCAAGGGACCCCTTTGACCACTTTACAGCGTGGCCCCACTGACTGGACGCGCGAGGCGACGGCACCCCGCTCGTGCACGCCCTCCGTACCAACTGCCATACCTGCTCTGACGACCGATACGATGGTTCCACCCTTTGCACTCCGTCCCAAGGACAGTCAACCGGATGACGCCCCTTACTGACGAAGAGATTCTCCAACTATTACAGCGACAGCTCCTGCCCATAACGCACGAGCCTCGCAGGGACAGGAGAGGTGACGGCTGTCTCGCCGATCCGGGAGTATGGGCAATGTAACAACAGGACCGTTCGCCCCTCGGGAAACTACCACGCATGAGAGGAAAACACGCCCGAGGGAGGACACCCCTAATGACCCGTCCCGTCACGCTTCCGACGGCAAGGAAGGCTCCCGAGCCTCGGGAGTCAATCTTTGAGACTCAACCAGTCTTCTCGTTGCACTGTGCATGATCGGACGCGACGCCGTGACGCACCGCCACGCAGCAAGCCACATCCCATACTGTCGGTGCTAGTTTTGGCGGGGCTAACACCGGCTAGTAAATACGTGTTTTGCGGTTGAGGTTACGGATGGTGTGCAAGGGGGAACACAGGGATTATACTGGTTCAGGCCAAGCAAGCCCTACGTCCAGTGGAGAGGAGAATCGTGTTGCCTTGCACCGGGGTGCTTGTTGTAGGGGGTTACAAGCTAGGCGAGAGAGGGAAGAGCTCTCAGGTCTCTTGTGTGTGTCTAAGTGTTTACAAGTTGTTTGCTATGGGCACGTTTGTGTGGGTGAGAACTTAGAACTTCTCCGTCGTTCTCCATCCCCGTCCTCCGTTCCCCTAAAGCTGGCCTCTGCTCTCCCTTTTATAATCGCAAGGGAGAGGCAGGGGCAGCTACGTATTTTACAGTGAGGAGTTGCTGTTCCCCGTTTGACTATGCAGCTACTGTCTTTTCTCCGCGTCTCCGGGCATGGCTGTCGTGGTTCGCACGATCTCGGTGGGTTCCAAGGTGGGAACAGTCGTCTGACTATGTCACGTCGGCCCGGATGGAAGGCGTGCTCGTCCTTTCGAGTGGACAGCGCAGTATGCGCTTTTCCTGTTCTTGCGTAGCCCGTCGTCAGGCGCTTGTCACAGTCGGAGTTGATAGGTCCCAGCGGAAAACGGGGCGGCGCCGTGGACCATACCGTGGAGGACAGGTGGTATGGCCGTCAGGGGCGTGCGAAGCACAGTCGCGTCGAGAGTCTCGCCTGACGGGACAGTGCTTGTAAAGTGGTCAGAGACATCTCTTGTGGTCCAAGATTGCTCCGTTAACATCACCTGCGCCTTGGATGCCTTTGTGAGTTTGCGCTCGAGGGGGATAGGGAAGCTCGGGCGAATCGGAGACTTGGGGCGCCGAGGATGCCGCTCTCCCGTGCTCTCCCGAGCTCTCCCGAGGAGGCTCGGGCGAATCGGAGACTTGGGCGCCGAGGAGGCCGTTCTCTCGAGCTCTCCCGAGGAGGCTCGAGCGAATCGGAGGTTTGGGCGGCGGAGCTGGTGCCGCTCTCCCGTGTTCTCCCGAGCTCTCCCGAGGTCTCCCGAGCTCTCCCGGGCTCTCCCGAGGAGGCTCGGGCAAATCGGAGACTAATCAGAGGTTTGGGCGTCGAGGACGCCGCACTCCCGAGCTCCCCCGAGGAGGTTCGGGCGAATCGAAGACTAATCGGAGGTTTGGGCGCCGAGGACGCCGCTCTCCCGAGCTCTCCCGAGCTGGTGCCGCTCTCCCGTGTTCTCCCGAGCTCTCCCGAGGAGGCTCGGGCGAATCGGAGACTTGGGTGCCGAGGAGGCCGCTCTCCCGAGCTCTCCCGAGGTCTCCCGAGCTCTCCCGGGCTCTCCCGAGGAGGCTCGGGCGAATCGGAGACTTGGGCGCCGAGGAGACCGCTCTCCCGAGCTCTCCCGAGGAGGCTCGGGCGAATCGGAGTTTTGGGCGCCGAGGAGGCCGCTCTCCCGAGCACTCCCGAGGAGGCTCGGGCGAATCGGAGCCTTGGGCGCCGAGGAGGCCGCTCTCCCGAGCACACCCGAGGAGGCTCGAGCGAATCGGAGGTTTGGGCGCCGAGGACGCCGCTCTCCCGAGCTCTCCCGAGGAGGCTCGGGCGAATCGGAGACTTGGGCGCCGAGGAGGCCGCTCTCCCGAGCTCTCCCGAGGAGGCTCGGGCGAATCGGAGTTTTGGGCGCCGAGGGCGCCGCTCTCCCGGGCTCTCCCGGGCTCTCCCGAGGAGGTTGTTGTTAGTGGAATGATGTCGTGGGCCTCTGTAGATGCGGCCTTCGTGGGCTTCCACTGGCCTTACTTGGGCCAGGCCATGTTGGGAATAAGCGTTTTTGCATCGAAGTTGGGTACCCCTAACTTTGGTACCCGACAGTAGCCCCCGAGCCTGTGGCGGAGTGAAGGCACTTCTCCACAGGTTCATGCTGGTTCTTCCTGTCAAAAAAGATAAAGTGTGGGTTGTTTTTTCCGGGGGGTGCGCGCGAGCGCACCCGCCAGGTGTAGCCCCCGAGGCTTTGGAGGGATGATATATCCCTTCAAAGGCTTAGAATCGTGTTCGTTAGTCCTCGGGTGTTTTTCGATTTATTTAGGTGGGTTGTTTCCTTGGAAGCGGAGCCCCCGAGCCTCCCACCGTGTGGGGGATCGTTCGGTGGTCTTTCCAAGGTGCAGGGCAAGTTTCCGAGCCTCCGTTTTCGTATCGGAGATCGATCGGGTTCTTCCCTGTCTTTTTTAATTCGACCTTCACGCTCTTTTTTCGGGAAGAGGAAGGTTTGGTCCTGCTCGACTTCCCCGCTGGGGCACGAGTCGGCATTTCCGGTGAGCTACAAACGGGTTGGTCCAAGTGGAGGTCCGTGCCCTATTCGTTAAGGGTCGGCTAGTGGCCTGAGCACACTCCAATTATTTCCCGAGGGTCAGTTAGTGGATGTCGGGTCCCTTCGACAGGTCCCGAGGGCATGATGCCTCCCACGGAGGGATTCCACGTAACCGACTCACTACTGGGACTTGGACACAGCATGGGATGTCCCTTGTGACGTTCCGGGCGTCGGGATACTGGCCGTTTTCGTGACCCATCCACTAGCTGTCCCTAACTCGATTTCCCTGGGGCGACTGTTCGAGCCTCGGAGGGCCAGTCTTCGATCCCCTAGGAACGTAACGGGCGCCCGAGCCCGGGGTTTCTTCGTTGAGAAAACGTAAGTGGAATTGAGGCGCGTGGTTGTAATGATTTGGCTCACCATTTGAGGCGCGAAGCCTGACGGACGCGACGGTTCGGCTCAGTCGAGGCGGTTTGCTTGCGCGGTGATGGCGGGTTTCTTCCAAGCCGAGGTCGAGCTCCCTCCTCTGAACCTGCCGTGAAGAAGAAGCGGGCCATAGTGCCCTTGTAAAAAGTAACCTTTGTGATGAAAGTTGAGGACTTAGCATTTTTAGGGATGCCGTAGCCTCGGTGGTGTAGACAGAGCCAGAGCTGTGCCAGTCCGACCCGAGGGGTTCCCACTTTGTCGCGCACACAGCTAGGTATCTCAGAGAAGGCTCGAGTGAGATCGTTTTTTACTAAATTTCCCAAACGCCCGTCTCTCTTCTCGCACTCAGGCAAAATTCGCGAAATCTTTCTGGAGCGCAAGTTGACCCTCGGGCGGAGGGTGGTGAGTGGAGGTGCCGTAGCCCGAAGGCGTAGGCGATCTCACGGCTCGGCCAGCCCTGCCCTAAGAGTGTCCTTTTACTTTTTTGAATCTCGCAAGTTTTGCTAGAGTGCAGAAAGGAGTTCGGCGCGGAATTTTCGAAAAAGCGATCGAAAAGGCGCAGAGAAAATTAGATCGTCGGTCCCCAAGCGTCCACCCCTCGTCCCGTACTTGAAAAACTCCATGAAATTGCCTCGAAGCGTAAGTCACCCGTCGGACGGTGGGTGGTGAGTGGAGGTGCCGTAGCCCGGAGGCGTAGGCGGTCTCGCGGCCCGACCGGCCATGCCCTAAGGGTGTTCTCTCGCCTGTTCGGGTTTCACGGATTTTTTCAAGAGTTCTGGAGAGGTTCGGACGTAAGGGAGGTTTCAGTTTAAATCTCAAAATTCGTGATAATTAAAGAACGCTTATTTGTCGATTCCGAGACCACAAATATGAACAAAGCTTGGAAGCTTAAGGGTAACTGTGACTTAGCTGCTCGAGCTACCAGCGTTGCGCTGGTGATGATCGTAGAGGCGGTGTCTCGCGCGGGGGCACCGGATTGGTCGGGTTGACGCGGATGCGCTTCCCCCGCCTAGTTCGGCGGGAGCGGCGCGTGGCGTTCCCTCTGTTTCCCTGAAACGGGTGGAGGTGTCGCTGGGGTTCCTTTCCCAGCCACCTGCTGGGCCGGGGTCAGGATGATGATGGCCCGGGGCTCAGGTTGGGCGGAGGTTCATCTCGAGGCCGAGGACAGTGGCCCGAACCGGAGCACCGCGCCAGCAGGAAGCGCAGGGACGTTGGCTGCCATCCGCAACCGGGATCAACACGCAAAAGGCCCCTACCTGGCGCGCCAACTGTCGGTGCTAATTTTGGCGGGGCTAACACCGGCTAGTAAATACGTGTTTTGCGGTTGAGGCTACGGATGGTGTGCAAGGGGGAACACAGGGATTATACTGGTTCAGGCCAAGCAAGCCCTACGTCCAGTGGAGAGGAGAATCGTGTTGCCTTGCACCGGGGTGCTTGTAGTAGGGGGTTACAAGCTAGGCGAGAGAGGGAAGAGCTCCCAGGTCTCTTGTGTGTGTCTAAGTGTTTACAAGTTGTTTGCTATGGGCACGTTTGTGTGGGTGAGAACTTAGAACTTCTCCGTCGTTCTCCATCCCCGTCCTCCGTTCCCCTAAAGCTGGCCTCTGCTCTCCCTTTTATAGTCGCAAGGGAGAGGCAGGGGCAGCTACGTATTTTACAGTGAGGAGTTGCTGTTCCCCGTTTGACTATGCAGCTACTGTCTTTTCTCCGCGTCTCCGGGCATGGCTGTCGTGGTTCGCACGATCTCGGTGGGTTCCAAGGTGAGAACAGTCGTCTGACTATGTCACGTCGGCCCGGATGGAAGGCGTGCTCGTCCTTTCGAGTGGACAGCGCAGTATGCGCTTTTCCTGTTCTTGCGTAGCCCGTCGTCAGGCGCTTGTCACAGTCGGAGTTGATAGGTCCCGGCGGAAAACGGGGCGGCGCACCGTGGACCATACCGTGGAGGACAGGTGGTATGGCCGTCAGGGGCGTGCGAAGCACAGTCGCGTCGAGAGTCTCGCCTGACGGGACAGTGCTTGTAAAGTGGTCAGAGACATCTCTTGTGGTCCAAGATTGCTCCGTTGACATCACCTGCGCCTTGGATGCCTTTGCGAGTTTGCGCTCGAGGGGGATAGGGAAGCTCGGGCGAATCGGAGACTTGGGGCGCCGAGGATGCCGCTCTCCCGAGCTGGTGCCGCTCTCCCGTGCTCTCCCGAGCTCTCCCGAGGAGGCTCGGGCGAATCGGAGACTTGGGCGCCGAGGAGGCCGTTCTCCCGAGCTCTCCCGAGGAGGCTCGGGCGAATCGGAGGTTTGGGCGCCGAGGACGCCGCACTCCCGAGGAGGCTCGGGCGAATCGGAGACTTGGGCGCCGAGGAGGCCGTTCTCCCGAGCTCTCCCGAGGAGGCTCGGGCGAATCGGAGGTTTGGGCGCCGAGGACGCCGCACTCCCGAGCTCTCCCGAGGAGGCTCGGGCGAATCGAAGACTAATCGGAGGTTTGGGCGCCGAGGACGCCGCACTCCCGAGCTCTCCCGAGGAGGCTCGGGCGAATCAAAGACTAATCGGAGGTCTGGGCGCCAAGGACGCCGCTCTCCCGAGCTCTCCCGAGCTGGTGCCGCTCTCCCGTGTTCTCCCGAGCTCTCCCGAGGAGGCTCGGGCAAATCGGAGACTTGGGCGCCGAGGAGGCCGCTCTCCCGAGCTCTCCCGAGGTCTCCCGAGCTCTCTCGGGCTCTCCCGAGGAGGCTCGGGCGAATCGGAGACTAATCGGAGGTTTGGGCGCCGAGGACGCCGCACTCCCGAGCTCTCCCGAGGAGGCTCGGGCGAGGAGGCTCGGGCGAATCGAAGACTAATCGGAGGTTTGGGCGCCGTGGACGCCGCTCTCCCGAGCTGGTGCCGCTCTCCCGTGTTCTCCCGAGCTCTCCCGAGGAGGCTCGGGCGAATCGGAGACTTGGGCGCCGAGGAGGCCGCTCTCCCGAGCTCTCCCGAGCTCTCCCGGGCTCTCCCGAGGAGGCTCGGGCGAATCGGAGACTTGGGCACCGAGGAGGCCGCTCTCCCGAGCTCTCCCGAGGAGGCTCGGGCGAATCAGAGTTTTGGACGCCGAGGAAGCCGCTCTCCCGAGCACTCCCGAGGAGGCTCGGACGAATCGGAGCCTTGGGCGCCGAGGAGGCCGCTCTCCCAAGCACACCCGAGGAGGCTCGGGCGAATCGGAGGTTTGGGCGCCGAGGACGCTGCTCTTCCGAGCTCTCCCGAGGAGGCTCGGACGAATCGGAGACTTGGGCGCCGAGGAGGCCGCTCTCCCGAGCTCTCCCGAGGAGGCTCGGGCGAATCGGAGTTTTGGGCGCCGAGGGCGCCGCTCTCCCGAGCTCTCCCGGGCTCTCCCGAGGAGGTTGTTGTTAGTGGAATGATGTCGTGGGCCTCTGTAGACGCGGCCTTCATGGGCTTCCACTGGCCTTACTTGGGCCAGGCCATGTTGGGAATGAGCATTTTTGTATCGAAGTTGGGTACCCCTAACTTTGCTACCCGACACATACATTGTGCCACCTTGGAACTCAAGGATCGAACAGTGGAAGATCAGTCGAATGACCGAAGCCATATCGCCGAAGCGTCAAGACGATGGCGTGACTGACGATAGCCACTAATCACCTCTGCTCCCACCATGCCGAGTATCGTCATCATAGGTCACCATATGTAATTCTAGCTTCTCCCTTGTAACTATAAAAGGGAGGGCGGAGTCCAGTCACAAAGAAAGATTCACGAAGTTCACGACACCAACATACACATAACACAACTACATGAAAATAAAAGCATCCTCTTCCGCGTACAAGAGACTTGGGATACTCTCTCTCGACTCAGCTTGTAACCCCCTACTACAGGCACTTTGGTGCAAGGCAACACGACTCGTCTCTCCACTGGACGTAGGGCCCTCTTGACTTGAACCAGTATAAATCTCCCGTGTTCCTCCTTGCACACCATCCAAAATCTCAACCGCAAAACACAAGTTACTAGTCGGTGTTACCGCCCGCTAAAACTAGCAGCGACATAAGTCTTAATAGATTATGATTTGATACTTAATGCTGAAGTTAGCACATGTCCTGTAGTATCAAAAACTTTACCTCGAGGCAGACGTATTATTAGCCTCATCACGTTCCTTGCCTGGCCGCTGTCGTATAGGAGTATTTTTCCGAAAGAGAAACAGCACCATCACCACCAACACGGCTCTTTGCCTCCTTTCCGATGCCCGTGGGCTCGGCCGGCACCGCAAATACTCCTTGTCGTCAACGGGATTAGTTCATCTGTTCCACTCGCGTCCACTGGTCTTGTTTGTTGGACTCTTGTGAGTTGTGAGAAACCAAGGCCATGGCGGAGAAGACGGTGGTGCTGTTCCCCTCCTTGGGCGTGGGCCATGTGAACCCCATGGCGCAGCTGGCCAAGGCCATCCTCCGCCACGGCGGCGTCGCCGTCACCCTCGCCGTCGTCGACCCGCCCGAGAGCCACGCCGCGCTTGCTGCTGCGCTGGCCCCCCTGGCTGCGTTCAGTCCCTCCATCACGGTCCACCTCCTCCCCATCCCGCCCCGCGCTACCAGGAGCAGCAGCGAGCAGCATTCCCACCCTCTGATGCCCCTCCTGGATGCGCTCCGTGCCGCGACCCCCGCGCTGCGGGCGTTCCTCGCGTCGCGCGTCCCCGCCGTCGACGCCCTCGTGGTGGACATGTTCTGCACCGACGCGCTCGACGTCGCCGCGGAGCTCGGGATCCCCGCGTACTTCTTCTACCCGTCCGCGGCCGGCGACCTCGCGGTCTACCTCCAGGTTCCGGATCTCCGCCGCGCCGCGCCGTCCTCGCCCAAGGACATGGGCAAGGCGGCGCTGAGCTTCGCCGGCGTGCCGGCGGTCCGCGGCCTCGACATGCCTGACACTATGCAGGACTGGGAAAGCGAAGTGGGCAGCGTGCGGGTGCGGCAGCTCGCCCGTTTGCCGGAAGCCGCAGGCATTCTGGTGAACAGCTTCGAGTGGCTGGAGCCGAGGGCGCTGAAAGCGCTGCGTGACGGCCACTGCCTGCCCGGCCGCTCGACGCCGAGGATCCACTGCGTCGGGCCCCTGGTCGACGGTGGCGGCGACACCACCGAGGAGAACGGCGAGAGGCACGCGTGCCTCAAGTGGATGGACGAGCAGCCCAAGCAGAGCGTGGTGTTCCTCTGCTTCGGAAGCATGGGCGCCTTCTCGGCGGCGCAGCTGAAGGAGACGGCGCGCGGGCTCGAGCGTTCCGGGTACAGGTTCTTGTGGGCCGTGCGAAGCCGAAGCTCACGCGAGGAGGGCAACTCCGGCGAGCCGGATCTGGAGGCGTTGCTTCCGGATGGGTTCTTGGAGAGAACCAGAGGCAGAGGAATGGTTCTCAAGAACTGGGCGCCACAGACACAGGTCCTGCGGCACGAGGCCGTGGGAGCATTTGTGACTCACTGCGGGTGGAACTCGGTGCTGGAGGCTGTCATGTCCGGCGTGCCGATGATCTGCTGGCCGCTGTACGCGGAGCAGAGGCTGAACAAGGTGCACGTGGTGGAGGAGATGAAGCTTGGGGTGGCGATAGAAGGCTACGACGAGGAGCTGGTGACGGCTGACGAGGTGGAGGCCAAGGTACGACTAGTGATGGAGTCAGAGGAAGGGAAGAAGCTCAGGAAGACGGCGGCGATGGCGAAGGAAATGGCTGCCGATGCCATCAAAGAAGGCGGGTCGTCTCGCGTCGAACTTGGTGAGTTTTTGAGGGGTTTGGGATGCAAGTGAAATGATGGATTGCGATGCGTGGTAAATTGGTAATACTACTACCAATAAATGATACAGTAATTGATTGTCTGTATAAGATGGATACTAATGCAGGGTCTGGAACATCTGCATTTTATGGCTAGTAACTAGTAATTCTCATTATCGTTGTTTACAAAAGAAATGAAAAAAAAGTTTACTTAATCCCCTGAAGTACGGTGGTGAGTCTAACCAATCCTCTCAACTATAAAACCGGGTAGAGTGGTTTTGCTTACGTGGTAGCCAACATGGAGTGGTATTGGTGGGCCCCACGTGTAAGGCCACCATGATGCCGACGTTGTGCCACCTGCACTCTTCCCCGAGCCCCTCGCGCCACAGCATGTCGTCCCCAGTCGCCGGTCGCCACGCACTCGCCAAGCGCCCGCACCACGCAGGCACGCACCTCCCGCCGCCGGCGAACTCGTTCGCCAGCGTCGCCTCCAACAGCCACTTGAAGAGCGAGAGGTAGTGCATGAACACCCTGCCGCGCAATGAAGTAGCCCGAGAAGACGAAGGAGCCCATCACCCTCTGGATATCGCCGCGTTCCCCACCACGAACTCGAAGTCCGGCGCCGCCGCGGGCAAAGCACACCACCACCGAGTTGGCCATGTACAGGATCAGCCGTACCACCAGCATGCACGGGAGTTGGCGTACCTGCTAGCCATCACGGGAACAGCATCCTCGCTGTCGTCGTCGGCAAGCTGCTTGTTGTGCAGCTGGAACAGATGCTGCAGCGTGCAGCGGCCCTCTCGCTCTCGCTCTGGGAGGAAGGCGGAGGATGGAACCATCTGCGGCAGACCACGGTAGAGGCGAAGCGCGTCCATGGAGTCGATGGCGAACGGCGTCCACGTGCAGGGGCAGGTGGAGTTCCGTATCCCCGAGCAGGGCGCGGAGCTGGTCGACGGTGCCCTGGTAGAGGGCGGAGCCGGCGGCTAACAGGAGCACGGAGTCGAACATCTTGACGATACGTGCTCCCGGCTGGTGGATGCTGAGCAGCACAATGCGTCCGCGCATCGCGTCTGGGCCATGGATTGGAGCGCGCCGACGATTTGGAGCGTGGAGACGCTGTGTAGCCCAGAGGTGGGCGTGTCGAGGACGAGCACGGGGGGCCATGCACAGCCTCGCCGATGGAGATGCGCCTGCGCTCTCCGCCGGAGAGGTCCTTGACGGTGGCGACGTGGCGGCGCTCAGCCTCGTCCTCTCCCCGTCGGCGGCGCTCGGCCTCCTCCTCTCCCTGTTCGCGGCGGCGCTCAGTCTCCTCCTCACCCCCATCCGCGACGGCGCTAGGCCGCCTCCTCTCCCCATCCATGCCGCGCCCGCTCCTCATCCTCTCCCCCGTCCGCGGCGGTGGTCGGCCTCCTTCTAGGCCGCGCGGTGGCCGGCGAAGATCTCGGCGCCTGTGAAGAAGGACGGAAGGAGGCGTACCGGTACTTGGGAAGGAAAGTAGAGCCTTACATGTGGGGCCTACCAATACCACTCCACGTTAGCTGTCACGTAAGCAAAACCGCTCTCCAAAACCGTCCAGGGGGTAGATTAGACGGTTTACGAAATTTTAATGTGCTCGTTACCCGGTTTTAAAGTTGAGGAGATTGGTTAGACTCACCACCGTACTTCAGGGGTTAAGTAGACTTTTTTCCAGAAGAAATATATTTTGTCACAAAGCTCATACTGTTACACCCGCGGCTGGCCGCGGTTACCTGACCGTTGTCCATGTTTTCTCCGTTTTTCCTGTCGGCTAATCTTCCGTCCTGGCCGCCTCTCATAGTCAACAAGGTTGCGTAATAAGACCCTGGAGTGCTAGTGCTTGATCTGCGTCCACCTCCACCTTTGGCTGCTGGCTGCTGCTATTTAGGGACCAACATGGCACGCACAAATGTTCATAGATCGTTGATTCATTATCATCGCATCCACAAACAGCGAATGGGCAGCGTCGTGGTGCTGTACACATGGATGGTCCGGGGCCACCTCCACCCGATGTTGCAGCTAGCCGACCGCTTGGCTGAACACGGCGTTCCCATCACCGTGGCCATCGCCGACGTGCCGTCGTCCAGCGAGTCGCATGAGACGGTCGCCCGTCTCTCCGCCACCTACCCCTCCGTCTCCTCCTTCCATCTCCTCCAGCCGGCAACGACGACCGCCCGTTCCGGCGACGAGCTGCTAGCCGACCCCGACGCCGACCCCTTCATCACGCTCATCGCTGACCTCCGCGCCACCAACCCCGCGCTCCTCGCGTTCGTGAGGTCCCTCCCGTCCGTGAAGGCGCTCGTCCTCGACGTCTTCTGCGGGTGCGCGCTCGACGCCGCCGCGGAGCTCGGACTCCCGCCCTACCTGTTCTTCACGTCCGGCGCGTCCGCGCTTGCTTCCTATCTGCACATCCCCGTCATGCGTCTCGACGTCTCCTTCGGGGACATGGGGCGCTCCTTGCTGCACTTCCCCGGAGTGCACCCAGTTCCTGCCTCGGACTTGCCTGAGGTCCTGCTCGGTCCTCACAACGAGCAGTACAAGGCAACCATCGGTCTCTTCGAGCAGCTGCCCAGAGCGAAGGGCATCGTAGCCAACACGTTCGAGTGGCTGGAGCCCCGCGCCGTGAGGGCGATCGAGGAGGGCAGCCCCCGCCCCGGCGAGCCAGTGCCGAGGCTGTTCTGCGTCGGCCCGTTGGTGGGCGAGGAGAGGGGAGGCGGTGGGAACGGGAGGCACGAGTGCTTGACGTGGCTGGACGCGCGGCCGGCGCGGAGCGTGGTGTTCCTCTGCTTCGGGAGCGCGAGCTCGGTGCCGGCGGAGCAGCTGAGGGAGATCGCGGTGGGGCTGGAGAGGAGCGGGCACGCGTTCCTGTGGGCCGTGCGCGCGCCGGTCGCGCCCGGCGCCGACTCGACGAAGCGGTTCGAGGGCCGGGGCGCGGCGGCGCTGGAGGCGCTGCTCCCGGACGGGTTCCTGGGCAGGACGCGCGGGCGCGGGCTGGTGGTGCCGGCGTGGGCGCCGCAGGTGGAGGTGCTGCGGCACCCGGCGACCGGAGCGTTCGTGACCCACTGCGGGTGGAACTCCACGCTGGAGGCCGTCGCGGCGGGCGTGCCGATGGTGTGCTGGCCGATGTACTCGGAGCAGCGGATGAACAAGGTGTTCGTCGCGGAGGAGATGAAGCTCGGGGTGGTGATGGAGGGTTACGACCAGGCCATGGTGAAGGCGGAGGAGGTGGAGGCCAAGGTCAGGCTCGTCATGGAGTCCCAGCAGGGAAAGGAGCTCAGGGACAGGCTGGCGGTGGCCAAGGATGAGGCCGCCGCCGCGCTGGAGGCGGCCGGATCGTCGAAGGCAGCGTTTGTTGACTTCATCAACAACCTGCAAATTTCGACGCACCAGTGAACCCATCACAATCAGACATGCACACAGGAAGCAGAGTTTCACTCTGACACGATTTCTTCCTGTCTCTTTCTCGTGTTCCCTAAGCGGTTGGAATGTGCTGTTCTTTCTGCTAAAGAGGTGGATTGTGCTTAAGCTAATATATTGTTTTTTTTTTTTGGCGTGATGGCTAACCCCAAGAGATATTGTAATGATTCTTCTCAATTCCTAAATCTTTTCAATAATATTCGGCCATTTGGGCCTAAATAAGCTCCAACTTATTTCAGTTTCTCAAAGAGAAGCCATAAACTTGCATACCCAAACCCAGCAAACTTGAACTTTATTTGTTCCCGCGCGCGTTCCAAGCCTTGCGGCCCTGCTCCCGCGAACCCGCGGAATGCCGCCGGACCGCCGCAACTCCGCGACGCGCAGCTTCCGGAAACTGGCCCTGGGCATCCTCATCCATCTTGGGGCCTAGGACCCCCCATCCGCAGACCCCAGGGAGACAATCGCCGGTGACCATTCTGCATTTCCAATCGCTGGAGACGAGTACCACCGCCAAGTTCAACTCCCGCTCCTCGCCATGGCGGACGCAGCGGACGGAGCCAGATGGAGATGGCCCCCTTCACCAGCAGTTCCCCTCTCCGAGAGCTGCGACGGGATGGATAGTCAAGTCAACATGTTCAACAATAGTCTCCGAGGTGAAGGCCCCTTTCTTGCTCCGGTGATCCCCTCTGCTTGCCTTCTCAAATTTGTCAACCTATAGTCTAATTTGATGCTACTAAAAAGATGTAAGGATCTTCGACAGGATTTATTTTGGATGCGACTGATTTTTACGGCCTATTTATTGTAAGAGAAAAATATTATTTTATAACTGAAAATAAACTAAAAGTAACTTAATATTTAAATCACATTTCATATATCTCAAATGCCGACCTCAGATCGTGAACATTTATCATCATACAAAGGGGTTAATGTTGTTCGTTAGTACCCCCTTGTGCATGTGCACAGGCTGCTAGCTGGCCTTCCTATTTTTTCTGTGTGATGTTGCGCTCTCCATGACTTAATTCATGAATTTTCTTTTTGGATTAATGTCACTTTAGTGTTGGATTTAATTTTATAGTATTGTTATCTTATACTATTATGCGATCGGTGTGTTTTTAGTATAAAGTTTAGCTATCCCGTAGCAACGCACGGGCACGCTATCTAGTTAAAAAAAACATGAACATGTGAGATAGAAATTGAAGAACTCAAGGTAGAAGACGAACAACAACACTCTGATCAAAATCTAATGGTCCCTGATACGTTGGCTGAAAAAAAAACCTTAAAAATCAGGCGTTTGTGCTTTAGCAATTCCCTACTTGAATGCCTTTTTGCCACGTAGTATCTGTGTTATTGACTTTGCCGTTACCTTGAACTTCGTTCATCCTCTGCCACTGACACATGAATGGACTTCACAATTTCCACTGCCTTACGAGCTTCAACAGAGCAGTGCTAGACTCCCCGCCGTCGCTCAGCGCCTTCTTCGCCTCCCGCATCGCCGCCCGTGTACGCTCACGAAGCTCCCTGCCCCCCTCCGACTCCATGAGCCACTTCACCTTGGCAGCTACCTCCTCATCCTTGACGACCTCCCTGTCGTAGCCTTCCAGAGCCACGGCGAGGCGCAGTTCCTGGACCAGGAACACCTTGTTCATCCGCTGCTCGGCGTACATCGGCCACGCCAGCATCGGCACGCCGCCCATGATCGCCTCCAGCACCGAGTTCCACCCGCAGTGCGTGACGAACCCGCCGACGGCGCCGTGGGCCAGCACCTCGCGCTGCGGCGCCCACGCCTCGACCACCAGCCCCTTGCCCTTGGTGCGGGCCAGGAAGCCCTCGGGGAGGAGCGCGTCCAGGCTGCCGGCGTCCGGCTTCTGCCCGTCTTCTTCCTCGCCACCGGCACCACCAGGCGCCGGCGGGCGGCGCACGACCCACAGGAACCGTTGCCCGCTCATCTCCAGCCCGCGCGCCACGTGCCGTGTCTGCTCCGCGCTGAACCGGCCAATGCTGCCGAAGCAGAGGAACACGACGCTGGCCTCCGGCTGGGCGTCTAGCCACGCCAGGCACTCGTGCCCGCCCGCGCCAACCGCTTCCGGCTTTATCACCGGACCAATGCAGTGCAGCGGTGGCGTACGTCTCCCCGGTGGCGTGCAGAGGCCTGCCACGATGGCGTCGGTGGCGCGTGGTTCCAGTGAGCGGAAGCTGTTCACGACAAGGCCGTGGGAATTGCACACCTGTTCGGACAGGGCGAGGAAGAGCCTATTGCAAAGGCTGCTGCGGTCCAGCCATACCGCCGGCAGGTCATCTGCGGGTATCGGCGGGATGCCCGGAACGTGCAAAAGTTCACCCCCGAGGTGTCGAAGGCTAACAGAAGTTTGCTCGTGGATCAAGGGATGGTATAGCAATTCCGCCAGGCCAGAGATGGACGTGGTAAAGAAGAAGTACGTGGGGATGCCCAGCTCGGCGCCGACGTCCGCAGCGCTGCCGCAGAAGAAGTCCAGCACGAGGGCGACCGGGGAAGGGGCGGCGACACGGAGGAATTCACGGAGGTCAGAGTTGGAGGCACGGGCGAGCTCGAAGTTGTGCGCCGCATAGTCGTGGGCAGGCACGTCGCGCAGGCGCTGCACGTACGGTAGGAGGTGAAAGGATAGCTGGGGGTGCGCAGCCGCGAGGCCTTCGGCGAATGAACCGGCGGCCATGTCATCGTCGGTCCGGCCGCCGAGGACGATAGAGACCTTGAGGCTGTGCGCTGCGAGCAGCTCGCCGAACTCCACCAAGGGAAACAGGTGGCTGATGGTCACCGACGGGGCGTAGATGACCACGAGTTTCTCGGCCTTCTTGACTTGGCTCTCGGATGCGGTCGCCATTTCTGCCCAGCTGGGAGACTGGGACTGGGACTGGAAATCTGGGGTCACTAGTTTCACGTCACCTTGCTCAGCCTGTTATACTGGCTCGGAGATGGCTTCACTTCATTTGTGTCCATTAGTCCTACCTAACCACAATCGTCATCCAATACTCCTACCCACCCAGATCCGGTGCTGATTCACCATGGTCCATGGCCATGCCGTCGCCATATGGTCGTCGGAGCTACTGCCAGGGCTCGCCAGCATCCTTGTAAATTCCATTTCGAAGGCCGTTCCGTTTTTACTCTTGGAATGGAACATTCCGGTACCGACCGATACCGGTGTACCATTCCGGACTTTATTATATTAAAAATATATGAATATACATATACATAAATAATCATATAAATATATACTTATGGCATAGTTACGCTTCATCACACTGACATTTTTTCTAAACTCACATATTTTTTCTAAACTCCATAGCTCACACATGAAAAAAGTGTTTCGTCACTTGGTTTTAGTCCGGTACCGGAATGGGTGGAACAGGCGTTTCGGCCGGAATTGACCGGAATGGCCGATATTGACCGGTATTGACCGGTATTTGACCCGGTACGGGATTGCAGCCCTTCTATGCCGGTTTGGGCACCGGAACGGGACATTCCGGCCATTCCGGCCGGTATCGGAATGGAATTTACAAGTATGCTCGCCAGCCTCGTCCACCGTTGGCTGTCGTACCATGCCACCATGTTCGCTTCGGTACCACCGCCTGCCAGCATCTTAGCGGTACAGGGTGCGGCGCCTTGTTGTACTAGCAGGGGGCCAGCGCACAATCTGGAAAGTTATGAACACATTTGGGCAAAGTCAGATAGCAGAGTCGTGGTACGTGAAATGAGAATCCATATTCATTTGTTCGCGAAAAAAAAAAGAATCCATATTCATTATCGGCATGAATAAATACACTATGAAATGAGCTCGCATTAGGTCCAAGAAAATCATGCAACATATTCGCTTATGCTAATCGATGCTTCTTTTCAGACATAAAACACTATTTTTCTCTCCTAACTTCCTAACTTGCATGTAATGGACCCTTGTCTTATTCGTGAAAATAATACTGAAAACTATTGGAGACAAGTGACAAAAAGTAAGTTTGCCATTGCCTTATTTCTAAAAATATTGTTGGGTCAAACTACCAAATATTTCAAAAGCATCGATAGAGAGGGCTCTAAGAACGGCCTTATTAGGCACAATGGGGCAACTACGCCCTCAGAAGGCCTCACGGCCAATCACAGAGGAAAACGGTTTGCTACGATCTCTTTTCAACCTCGAGATGGGAAGGTAGAAGGACGAGCGTCATCGTACACCTCTTCCTTGTTAGGACGTGCGTGTATGCCACGCTATGGGAGAGAGAGGATACCACCTTGGGCAGACGCTAGCACAACACGCCCCTGCCACGAACAAGACCGCACCGTCAAACGGTGACGATAGGTACGAAGTCATGCTATCCCAACTTAGCTCAATGGGACAGTTATAGAAATTTTTTTTATTTTTAACACTTTTTAAAAACTATTTTTAAAACTAACATGTGCAATTTTTTTAAACTAGCACGTTTGGACACGCCATCCTGGGTGATGCGTCCAAACAGTACCGACGCGCCACCCAGGCTGGCGCGGCAGAGGTGCCACCTGGCGCCGCGTTGGCTGGCTCTGCCGCGCCACATACAACGACGCGGGGGCCGCCGTGCCATGACGCCTGGCGCGCCCCCTGCCGCGCCACCCCACATGGCGCGGCCAGGGCGATAACCCCCTGGCCGCGCGGCCAGTTCTAGTTCATGGTTGGTATTGCATTGTATCTCAAAATTAATTGCTCATGCTCTTAATTATTATGACAGGGCGCTACCCACACGCAGCAGGTGAGGCGTGGCCCCAGACAGCGTGACCGTACCGATGTTGGGTACACCCCAAACATCGTTCCGACAAATCTGAAACGGCAGCGTCGTCCTCGAGACCCTTACACTCCAGGAGTTTAGAGTTAGCAGCTTATGATGAGTGTTTCAAATTAGGGTGGATGTTTTGTATTATAGATGAAATGACATTAACATAATGTGATTGCAACGGATGATGGATGTTGCGATGGTTGACCCACTTGCGTATTTGTTTTCCTTCCTGTTCTTAATTTTCCTTTCGAAAAAATCTTACGAGGCACAAAACCGAAAAACGAAAACAGAAAGAAAACCGAAAACTGCAAAAAACAGAATGCAGCCTAGCAGAAAATAGAAAGCCGTAGGAAACAGCAGAAAAACAGAAAGCCACAGAAAACAACAGAAAACCAGAAAGCCATAAAAAACAGCAGAAAAACAGAAAGCAGAAGGAGCAGAAAAATGCAGAAGCCGCGCCTAGCCACGCCACCAGGAATGTCGCGGCTACTGACTGGCCAGGCACTGCCGCGCCATGCCTGGCGGCGCGGCACACGACCGCCGTGCCATCCACGGTGGCGCGGCAAAAGAATTGCACGGACAGCCGCGCCATGCAAGGTGGCGCGGCTTGGTCAGCTGCACGGCTCGCCTGAGGCCGGCCACAGCCGGTCACGACGGGCCACGGCTGGCCTGAGGCTGGCCAGAGCCCGGCCACGCTTACTCAGTGATTCAAAGGGCTTGCGAATAGCCTTTACAGCGACTTGTCGACTCAATTCATAGTCTTTTCGGTCACTCATACAGCGCATTGTCTAGCCTTTTCAGTGCGTAGCCTTTTCAGTGTCTACCCTTTTCAGTGCGTAGCCTTTTCAGTCCGAGAATCTAGCCTTTTCAGATTACTACAAAGAATTGTGCTGAATTAACTCTGCATTAATTCAATTGTATTCCATGGCAACGTCACCCCTCGCCTCCCTATATATACATGGGACTGGCCCCTCGACGAACATCACCAGCACAACAAGATGTCTGGACCAAAGGGTCGGGGGCTTGGGTTTGGGAAGGGCAAGGGAGTGGTGGAGAGCAAGGGCCCACCAATAATATGGAATGATGGGGGTAGTCTTGGTCCCAAAGAGTGGGACGAACCCATTGACAGGTTTCCAGAAGAGAGTAAGAGTGATTATGGGATGGATAGACCTCTGAGAGACTATGTCAAGCCGGGGAAAGAAGAGCGGCCTAAATGCATGCATGGTGAGGACTGCCTTGTGCAGATGTACACCGAGGGCGGGATAAACGGGGGCCGGCAATTCTTCAAGTGTCCCTATGCATATATAATATTTTGTTGTCATTTATTTCTGTAATGTATTTCGCAACACCAAAGCGTGTTAACAAATCTATTTATCGCAGACCTCGCGGGCAGAAGGCAGTTGCGGGTTCACTAAGTGGGTGGACCCTCAACCTATTACCCCGCATTTGGAGTACAACTGGTACCTGCAGGACCGCATCGGCTCGCTCGGCCCAAGCTACAGCTCGAGTCACAACAAGGAGGAAGATGAGAAAGGAGGCAACAGTGGGGCCACATCGCAAGAGCCAATATGCACAGACCCGTACTGCCGCTGTCCTCATCACAAGAACAATGGCAATCCGCCGGCATCGCCACCGCCACCACCTCCGCCAATGGGCGGTTATTATGGGGAAGTGAAAGGACCTAGGATGCCGCCTAGAGGGGGGGTGAATAGGCGTTTCTGAAAATTTACACTTTCAAATGCGGAAACGATTAGAACCGGCATAGAAACTCCTCACAAAGAAACAAACTCCCCAAAAGGAGTAAACAGAGTATATAAACTAAATATGAAACACCTAGGAGCCTAACACCAGCACCACAAAAGATTAGAACAAATGGCACAAAATTCTGCACAGAGAACTAATACCGGACGCGTCCGATATTAATACCGGACGTGTCCGGTATGCACAGGCTGTGCAGTTTTGCTCCAAAACTCTTGCTGCTCTTCTCCAATCTCTCACACAGTCCCCTGGTGATGTATATATGCCTGTATAACCTGCACAGCAACTTGCACAATGGAGACAATCACAAATATTAAAGGAATGCAAAGTGAGACACGATATTTGTTTTACCGAAGTTCGGCACCCCCTCGGGTCCTACTCTCCGTTGAGCCAGCTGCGAGCAACCACAAGGGTTAGCTCTAGAGGACACCACAGGTCAACTCTAGCCGCGGTCTATTTCACCCGCTATGCTCCTTCCACTAGGTGATCTCTTTTGCGGAGAGATCGAACCATTACAAACTTTCCGAGGCACACCACAAGTTCTTGGGTGCTCTCCGGCAACGCCTAACCGTCTAGGACCGAAAAGTCCAAGAGTAACAAATGCGAACCACGAGATCGACGATTTGCACAAGTGCTCAAGTGATGGCTTGCTCTCTATTTTGAATTCTCTCTAAACCCACAAATGGATTTGGCACTTTAGGATCAATCACTCACTTAGAGAGGGTTAGAGAGTGTTGCTAGAGCTCAGAGAAAGTCAGGGAAGTCAGTAGAATCAGCAGCCTCCAAAGGTGGAGGCTTGGGGCCTTTTATAAGCCACTCCCCGAAACTAGCCGTTAACTAACCGTTGGAATACCGGACACGTCCGGTATTGCCCCAACGGTCACTTGACAGAGCTCAGATCTTCCTCGGAACATCCGACCTAAGTCGGTACTTCCGACGCTCCGGAACTTCCGACCAACACCGGAATTTCCGACAAACGAACGGCCCGAAACAGAGGAGAAACTTGTTGAGCCAGCCAATACCGGATGCGTCCGATATGAATGCCGGACATGTCCGGTATGCTCAGCCTGAGAGCTCTTAACTAGTTGAAGTGCCCTACCTCTCTCAGATCTCACTTAGGTTGGTTTGAGCACTTATGTATCACCATCTATCATCATGATGCATCCCTCTTAATAGTACGGCTTTCCTATCAACTCAAATTTAAATGTAAAACGAATTTAAACCTTGAGAGTTGATCTTCAAGTGAACCAAGCCATTTTTTCTTCAACCTTGTAACAATGGGATGTCATGAGTGATTTTGAAATCCGTCTTGAGCAATAACCATCTTGAGCATTTAACTTGATTGCAACATTTGATTTGTGGGATGATCTCAATGCATCAAGTCACTTTGATTGCTTCATCCCGAATAAGCAAATTTGATTCTCCACCATGTCATGTCCTAAATGCTTGATTAGTCCATCGACTAAATGCAAGTACTTCTCTTCTTCACCCTAGCTAGGTTCTTCGGCCGCCAAGCCCTTGCTTGCCCTTCACCCTTGCTTAGTACCTCAAAGACTTTTCCTTGCTATCTTCACCAACTCAAGCACTTTAGTCACAACTAGTTTTAAATCATCCATTCAAATGTGTTGTCATCTTCACTTTGATTGTTTTGATTCCAAGTGAATCAGTGATACCTCATAATAAATGAGCTTTTGCTATAACTTCATTTTCATTGTTGTCTTGTGTTTGAGCTTGATTGAAACATACAACAACCCATCATTTTGGCTCTAAATAGCATTTCAAGCACAAATGAGATAAACCATTCCTTGTTTCACACTTAGCACACGGGTTAGACCTTTAATCAACATTGTCATCAATTCATCCAAAAACCACCAAAGGGCTAGATGCACTTTCAATCTCCCCCTTTTGGTGATTGATGACAACCTTGATTAAAGCTTACAAAAGATATCAAATTTAAGCTTTTGTATCCAATGAGTTATGAGATGCTCCCCCTTAATGTGTGCAATAAGAATGGAATTCAAAAATTGACCTCAAATGCCAATTTGCACAAATTAAGTGAAGTGGAAAACTTCTCCTAAGTCATTGAATCCGTAAGGTGCAAAAGTGTGTGAGCAATATAAACCGTGATGCATATGATAAGATATATCACACAAGAAGAAAAGTGAAAACATACACCAACTCAAGTCAATAACATCACACTAACAAGCATAAACCTTACGAAAGTAAGTACATCAAGTATTTCACACACAAGTTACACATCACAAGGTTCTCAAGTCCACAACTACTAAGATAGAATATACCATATATAATAAGTCTCCATCCATCTCATGGTCCCATATGATACATCAATAAACTCAACAAAATCTCATATGACAAAGAGTACATCAATAAGCTCAAATACAAGCTAACTAGCTATAGCTCTGCAATAGAAGCCTTCAGGAGCAAAAGCTGAAACTAAACCAACATCCTGAAGCTTTAATCATTTCTCTCCCCCTTTGTCATCTATCTCCAAAAAGGTCGCTGAAGATCATGAAGATACAAGGGGCTGCATGCTGTAACTACTGCTGAACTCACTCACTCATCATCATCATCATCATCATCACCAAAGCCACTCGGAGGGTACTTGCTACTCTGCCCTGGGTCACGGTAGCCACTGGAGGAACCCATGCCTCTGTAGTCGTAGTCGTAACCACTGCCGCTGCCAAAGATGTCCTCCCAAAAAGCCTCTGCGGCGCTGGGTCGGTGCTGAACTGGTGGAGGAGGTATGGAACGCAAGGGTAGAGTGCCAAAAGTCTGCTGAGCGTGAGGCTGCTCCTCTCCCTGCTACTGCTGCGGTGCCTCAGTCTGCTGCTGCTGCTGAGTCTCCCTTTCTGCTTCAGTCTCCCGACTCTGACTCTGCTCAAACTCAGAAAAGTAAGTGCTATATCTGCCCATCTGCTGCTCAAAAGTCTCAGGTGGCTCCTCATCTGACATAGGTGACCTCGAAGACTGGAGCTCAAGCTGCTAGTGAAGCCTCTTGGCCGATCTATCAGTCTTCCTCTGTCGAGTTCTCACATCACTGATATCTCTGCAAATGCCAAACAGCATGGTGAATAACTTCTTGATCGGAGAGCGTCTACCACTTGTGTGAGGAGGAGGTCAAGCACGACGAGGTGGTGGAGATGCTCCTACTGCTGGTGCTGCTCCTGGCTCAACATCTGGCTTGGGTAGGTTCGCAAAAATTCTCAAGACTGTATGCTGCGTATCATACAAAAAAGTGTGCCCGGTCGCCTGCTCAATCATATGCATAATGTAAGGGGCAAATCCACACCTTGAGTGGCCTCTCGCCCACACTCTTGATCTCGCACCATATGAAATCAAAGATACTAAAGAGTCTCGCTCCTGGTGCCATCCTTATAAGAAGGTTCTTCGAATAATGTGCAATGTTTCCCTTGTCACCAATCTTGCAATCAATCGTTCTCCTGAACATCCTCTCAAGATATCTGTATGTAGGGTGAAGGCCATCAACCTTCCCTACAACTCCAAAACCTGCTGGGTAGAGGTGTCCCATCTGTTCAGGTGAAAGTGGCAACTCGGTGTGAATCTTCTCCCTCTCCAAGTCCTCCTGACCAAAACCGAGATATGCTGCATACGCCTCATACTCCACACTATACCAGTCTCCCTCTAGCCTCCAGTGGAGCCGTCTCTCCTCAAAGAACATGGTGGCATAGAATTGTGCAATAACCTCTGTGTTCTAGTCATGCTGGAACTCCATGATCTCATAGGCTCCAATCCTCTGGCAAATATCAATGGCTCTATCAAGAGATGGCTTCTGCAGCTCTTTCGTGTATTCCCAATCAACCCACTGAGATTTGGTCACTATCGGGTTCCTTGTGAGTATCACACTGTTATAGAAATCTCTGTGAAACTGAGTGTGAAACCTGTAATCACTCTGGTTATTGGGCATACCTCTTGGATCAATCATCCTCTCAGCTCTAGCTCTCTCTGTCATGCCCTTACCCCTGTAGTTGACCTGAGGACGGTGAGATGGCACAGGACATGGGTGAACCTCAAGCAACCCAAAGTGAAGGCCTCTCTGAGGTGGTGACTGGTGCTGAGATGGTGTTTTCACATCCTCTTCTTCCTCCTCGGACTCAATCTCTGTGCTTCTTCTTTTTCTTGATGTGTCGTCCCTTTCCTCACTTGAGGAGTAGTGGCCACCAGCTGAGGAAGCAAACTGCTGCTGCCCTCCTAGGCCTCCGACTCCCACTTGATTGCCCTGCATCTAAGTCGTGCTTACCCTTCTTGAACCTTGCCATTCGAGGGTCATGTGAATGCTTGGTCTTTGGTTCTTGCCTTACACTCATGACTGCTGCACTGTGACCACACGACAATACCGAAGCACTTTTAGAAGGTTGCCTTAAGTTTAAGTCAATTGCCACAAGTGAAATAATTATTTATCTAAAAATTTGTGAGCACTTAGATCAACTCATGTTCATAGGTTCAAAATCTTATCATAGATGAACAATCATATCATAAGAAGCAATTATACAAAGATTTGATATCAAAACTGCAGGTGATCCTGCACTGCTGGGAAATACCAGACACATCCGGTATGTACGCAGCAGCCCAAATCTGGGGTTTCGACCAAACCTTCACCAAATGAATCCAAACTTTTGGCACACCTTCTAGACTACCAATGCAGCACTTTGACCAAAAGAATTTGAAAATGAAGCTCTACACTGTAGAGCAGAAGACGTCCGAGGTTTGGGTACCTTGAGAGAGAAGGATAGGAGGGGAATCCAAATGCAGCGAGTAGATCCTTGAATCTTGGCCTTCAATCACTCCACTCCACTCATCTCCCAAGATTTTCAACGGTTGAATCCTCAAATCGCCACCCAGGGAAAAGAGGGGCGATTTTTCCCTGTTCTCGGGCAGACAGAGGAGAGAGAAATCTGTTTCTGAATTGTCCCGAAGGGGTACGCTGCCCTTATATAGCCTGCGGATACCGGACACGTCCGATATCAATACCGGACACATTCGGTATTTGCTGGCTGGCTGTTTTTGCAGTCTTTTGTTTTCTTTTTCTTCCAAAACCCCTTCTCAGCACATTATTCATCCAAAAGTACAATGATTCTTAATCCAAATGCCACTTAGGCTCTTTCCTTCCATTTCATTTGCTTAAGTGAGGATTTTTATTATTTTACTTTTCTAGTCCACTCTTTGATCCAAAGTTCAGTTACTAGGAAGACTTAGATCGATAGGATATAACTATTCTTAGTTGGAATGGACTTGAGAGACTCATGGTACTTGTGATTAGGCAATCAAGTAATCAAGAGGAGCTATAATCACAAGTCTCATGAGTAGGTCACAAAGACCAAGAACCAATGTTTTCGCAATTCACAAATACTACTCATACTAGTAAAGGTTTTGAAAATATTAATTCTATATCACCTGAATGCATAATCTAGCATAAAAGGGCCTTAGATGCAATTTCAATGCATATATGTAAACACATACCTTAGCCTTGAGCCCACAAAGGAGAAGTCCACTTTATGCATACCTTTGCCTTGAGTCAACAACCATTCCACATAGAAGACACCATACTTCATTCAATGATTTCACATTTCATTTCAAAAATGAGTAACATGTCATTGGTCATTGTTGCTTCATAAATCACTCTTGCCATATATGCTTATCAAAGATTCTCCTTCATGCTTATAGGACAACATAATTACTCGAGCATGATATTAGTCCACAATGATTCAAGATAGAGATCAAACTCCCCCTAAAAAAGTGCATTAGGTTGTTTGAATAACTGATGACTAGCACTTGGTTCTTTAAAGAACTTAGTAGTTTGGTGCCTATTTTGAATCAACCACAAAGAGATTTGCTCCAAATTGAATTTGTGATGAGAAAGTGCTCACAACCAGTCAAGAGAGATGTAAGTCAAGGACCATAAGACATTGAGGAAATTTTGTAGCCTGAACAACCATTCCCTTTACTTGTTGCAATGACGGTCTTGTCCAATATGTGGGGGACAAGAAAATTTGTTTCTCTTGACTTGATGTGAATAATAATGATTATAAGTCCTTGGGTAGATGAGGTTCTGGCTGACAGATAATATGAATTCATGCTGCAGCCTTGACATCAGTCTTTTCTGTCCCTGGCCATACCGGACACGTCTGGTATTCATACCGGACACGTCCGGTATGTGCAGGACAGCACCAAGTGAATTTCTTGACTTGTGACTTCTACCATTGCCTTTTGGTCTTCTGAGTATTCCTGTATTTCTATAAGAGTATTACTCTACAAGAGAGCCATTAAGAGCATCGAATGGCAAGCATTATGATTATGAATATGAATTGAGTCTACTTAGCCACCTAGTGAGTTTAGGTACTTATTGCCAATAGTGAGAATGAAACTATTTATATAGCCACCAAGTCATCTTCGGGTCAACCATATAAGATGATATGTAGATAGTAGGTTGATAGTTTGAGTTAAGATCTCAATATGCTTGCTCAACCACCCCAAAGTTTTCATCTCACCTTGTGGTACCTACAATGAGACACTAAGTACATTTTGGTACCCAACACTTATTGGGTCCTTGGGAGTTAGTCAATAAGTGCTTAGGTACCCAAATGGATTTAGCACTAGTGCATGGTGAACACATCACTTGTCTAGTGCTACCTCCATAAGTGGTCTTCCTAAGCATATAATGATGAAAATGAGCTTTCGGTTTAGAGAGGTTACCATTGGGACAATCATAGCTAAGATGTCCCTTTGTTCCACATGAGTAGCATATGCGTCCTTTGTTTGCCTTGAACTTGTTTTGCTTGTTAAGACAAGAATCAATCAAGTGTCCTACTTCATTGCACCCATAGCACCTTCTAGTTGCCATTTGAGCCTTCTTTCTTGCTTCTTTGGATATGGAGCAATTCTTGCTAGGATGGCAGGATGTATTGCACTTCACACAAACATTAGGACCATCATTCTTCACTTGATTTGCCAACTTAGAAGCAGCCCTTTTCTCCGCCACTTCACACTTGTCGGCCCAACTCTTGTGAGGACATGCGGCACTCATATGTCCATACACACCGCAACCATAGTGTCGGTGCTAATTTTGGCGAGGCTAACACCGGCTAGTAAATATGTGTTTTGCGGTTGAGGCTACGGATGGTGCGCAAGGGGAACACAGGGATTATACTGGTTCAGGCCGAGCAAGCCCTACGTCCAGTGGAGAGGAGAGTCGTGTTGCCTTGCACCGGGGTGCTTGTAGTAGGGGTTACAAGCTAGTCGAGAGAGGGAAGTGCTCCCAGGTCTCTTGTGAGTGTCTAAATGTTTACAAGTCGTTTGCTGTGAGTGAGAACTTGGAACTTCTCCGTCCGTCCGTTTGTTCGTCTGTCTCTGTCGTCCTAAAGATGGCCTCTGCTCTCCCTTTTATAGCCGCAAGGGAGAGGCAAAGGCGGCTACGACGCTACCTATAAAAATAGTGAAGAGTTGCTGTTCTCGGTTTGACTAGCTGCTGCCTTTTCTCCGTGTCTCCGGGGTATGGGTATGGCTATCTTGGTTCGCGAGTTCCAAGGTAGAAACAGTCGTCTGACCATGTCTTGTCGTCGGTTCTCTGGGTCTTCTGGATATGGCCGTCGTGGTCCGCTCGACTTTGGTGCGTTTACACCTGCCGGCTATCCTTCCGTACGATGTGACAAGAGGGAGAATCACCTTGGGGCGCTGTTTCCCGAGGCTCGGGATCGTGCTCGTCCTTTCGTGTGGACGGCGCAGTGGGCGTCTTTCCCGAAACGGGGCGGCGCACCGTGGACCATACCGTGGAGGACGATCGTAGTGGGCCCATCAAATCTTGGGGCGTTGTTTCCCGAGGCTCGGGATCTTGAAGGCGTGCTCATCCTTTCGTGTGGACGGCGCAGTGGGCGTCTTTCCCGAAACGGGGCGGCGCACCGTGGACCATACCGTGGAGGACGGTCGTAGTGGGCTCGTCAAATCTGCTGTCAGGAAAATCCCGACAGGTGGTATGGCCATCAATGGCGTGCGAAGCACAGTCGCGTCGAGAGTCTCGCCTGACGGGACAGTGCTTGTAAAGTGGTCAGAGAGATTTCTTATGGTCCAAGATTGCTCCGCTGACATCACCCGTGCCTTGGATGCCGACTTTGGCGCCGTGGATGCCGCTCTCCCGAGTTCTCCCGAGGAGGCTTCGGGCGAGGCTCGGGCGAATCGGAAACTTGGGCGCCCAGGACGGCACCTCCCGAGCTCTCCCGAGGAGGGTCGGGCGAATCGGAGGTTTGGGCGCCGAGGACGCCGCCTCCCGAGCTCTCCGGAGGAGGCTCGGGCGAATCGGAGATTTGGGCGCCGAGGACGCCGCCTCCCGAGGTCTCCCGAGGAGGCTCGGGCGAATCGGAGAATGGGGCGCCTAGGACGCCGCTCTCCCGAGGTCTCCCGAGGAGGCTCGGGCGAATCGGAGATTTGGGGCGCCGAGGGGGCCGCTCGCCCGAGCTCTCCTGGGGAGGCTCGGGCGAATCGGAGATTTGGGCGCCGAGGACGCCGCCTCCCGAGCTCTCCGGAGGAGGCTCGGGCATATCGGAGATTTGGGCGCCGAGGACGCCGCCTCCCGAGGTCTCCCGAGGAGGCTCGGGCGAATCGGAGAATGGGGCGCCGAGGACGCCGCTCTCCCGAGGTCTCCCGAGGAGGCTCGGGCGAATCGGAGATTTGGGGCGCCGAGGGTGCCGCTCGCCCGAGCTCTCCCGAGGAGGCTCGGGCGAATCGGAGATTTGGGGCGCCGAGGGGGCCGCTCGCCCGAGCTCTCCCGAGGAGGCTCGGGCGAATCGGAGATTTGGGGCGCCGAGGGCGCCGCTCGCCCGAGCTCTCCTGGGGAGGCTCGGGCGAATCGGAGATTTGGGCGCCGAGGACGCCGCCTCCCGAGCTCTCCGGAGGAGGCTCGGGCGAATCGGAGAATTGGGCGCCGAGGACGCCGCCTCCCGAGCTCTCCCGAGGAGGCTCGGGCGAATCGGAGAATGGGGCGCCGAGGACGCCGCCTCCCGAGCTCTCCCGAGGAGGCTCGGGCGAATCGGAGAATGGGGCGCCGAGGACGCCGCTCTCCCGAGCTCTCCCGAGGAGGCTCGGGCGAATCGGAGATTTGGGGCGCCGAGGGGGCCGCTCGCCCGAGCTCTCCCGAGGAGGCTCGGGCGAATCGGAGATTTGGGCCTCTGTAGACGCGGCCTTCGTGGGCTTCGACTGGCCTTACTTGGGCCAGACCAAGTTGGGAATGAGCGTTTTTTGCATGGAAGTTGGGTACCCCTAACTTTGGTAACCGACAGTAGCCCCCGAGCCTGTGGCGGAGTGAAGGCACTCCTCCACAGGTTCACGCCGGTTCTTCCTGTCAAAAAAGATAAAGTGTGGGTTGTTTTTCCGGGGGGTGCGCGCGAGCGCACCCGCCGGGTGTAGCCCCCGAGGCTTTGGAGGGATGATATATCCCTTCAAAGGCTTAGAATCGTGTTTGTTAGTCCTCGGGTGTTTTTTGATTTATTTAGGTGGGTTGTTTCCTTGGAAGCGGAGCCCCCGAGCCTCGCACCGTGTTGGGAGATCGTTCGGTGGTCTTTCCAAGGTGCAGGGTAAGTTTCCGAGCCTCCGTTTTCGTATCGGAGATCGATCGGGTTCCTCCCTGTCTTTTTTAATTCGACCTTCACGCTCTTTTTTCGGGAAGAGGAAGGTTTGGTCCTGCTCGACTTCCCCGCTGGGGCACGAGTCGGCATTTCCGGTGAGCTACAAACGGGTTGGTCCAAGTGGAGGTCCGTGCCCTATTCGTTAAGGGTCGGCTAGTGGCCTGAGCACACTCCAATTATTTCCCGAGGGTCAGTTAGTGGATGTCGGGTCCCTTCGACGGGTCCCGAGGGCATGATGCCTCCCACGGAGGGATTCCACGTAACCGACTCACTACTGGGACTTGGACACAGCATGGGATGTCCCTTGTGACGTTCCGGGCGTCGGGATACTGGCCGTTTTCGTGACCCATCCACTAGCTGTCCCTAACTCGATTTCCCTGGGGCGACTGTTCGAGCCTCGGAGGGCCAGTCTTCGATCCCCTGGGAACGTAACGGGCGCCCGAGCCCGGGGTTTCTTCGTTGAGAAAACGCAGGTGGAATCGAAGCGCGCGGTTGTAATGATTTGGCTCACCTTTTGAGGCGCGAAGCCTGACGGACGCGACGGTTTGGCTCAGTCGAGGCGGTTTGCGTGCGTGGTGATGGCGGGTCTCTTCCAAGCCGAGGTCGAGCTCCCTCCTCTGAACCTGTCGTGAAGAAGAAGCGGGCCATAGTGCCCTTGTAAAAAGTAACCTTTCGGGAGTGGTTTGAAAGGAAACAAACAATATGGCCCTTCGTGGCCTTAACATTTATGTAAATATTTGCATGTAAATATTTGCTGAATGTTTGTTTCATTTTGTTTCGTGCTTTTTTCCTTACGCATTTTTTCTTGCCGATCCTGCTCCCGGGCCATCGAGCCTCGGGGGACGTTTTTCGGGTGTCGTAGCTTTAGTGGCATAGACGCAGCCGACGTCCTAAGAGCTTTGGCAGAAAGAATTTTTTAGAAAAGAAGCTTAGGTGTTTCCTCCCGAGCTTCCTCCCTTGGCCGAGCGTAGATCTTATAGGTTTTCTTCCTAGTGCGGGTTAGCCTTCGAACACGGAGTGGCGAGGGAAGATGCTGTGGCCCTGGGGCATAAGCGGTCTCCGACTCGACCGGCTCTGTCTTCTGGGGCTTCCCTCATTCTTCGAATTCTATAAGTTCATGCTTGATTTCCGGAAGGAAGCGTGTTTTAGGGAGAAACGAATTCGACAAGTTTTGAAATTTTTGCGTTTCCAAAATTGTCGGATCTCGGGAAAGTCCGGGGTTTCCCCCCGTCTTAGCCCCCGAGGGAGGGTCGGCCTTTCCGTAGGATAGGCCGGGCCTCGCTTTTTAGTGCGTGGTGAAATAAAGGTTCATTTCACTTCCGAGTGTAGGCTCGGATTGAAAATCTAAAATCATGTTAAAAAGAGCAGAAGTCGGGTCTTTTCATCGATTTCAAGATGTTCAAAATAGTACAATGCATGGAATCTTAAGGATAGAAGCGACGTAGCTGTTCGATGTTCCAAGCGTTGTTGTAGACCTCGCCGTTCTCGTTCGCGAGCTTGTATGTGCCGGGGCGTTGTACCTCGGCGACGATGAATGGTCCTTCCCACGGTGGAGTGAGCTTGTGGCGCCCTTTGTTGTCCTGCCTGAGCCGTAGCACCAGGTCGCCTACGCTGAAGGTTCGACCTCGGACGCGCCGAGCATGGTACTTGCGTAGGGATTGCAAGTATTTGGCCGAGTGCAGCAGGGCCACGTCCCGAGCTTCGTCGGCTTGGTCCAGCGCGTCTTCCCGAGAAGTTTGATTGCCTTGTTCATCGTAGGCTCGGACTCTCGGGGCGCCGTATTCCAGGTCCGTAGGGAGGACGGCCTCTGCACCGTATACCATGAAGAAGGGCGTGAAGCCCGTGGCTCGGCTTGGCGTAGTCCTTAGACTCCATATTACTGCCGGAAGCTCCGTCAGCCACCTTTTGCCGAATTTATTCAATCGGTTGAATATCCTTGGCTTAAGGCCTTGGAGAACCATGCCATTGGCGCGTTCTACCTGGCCGTTCGTCCTCGGGTGGGCGACGGCTGCCCAGTCCACTCGTATGTGGTACTCATCGCAGAAAGCCAGAAATTTCTTTCCGGTGAACTGCGTGCCGTTGTCCGTGATAATGGAGTTCGGGATGCCGAACCGGTGGACGATGTCGGTGAAGAACAACACCGCTTGAGCCGAGCTGATTTGGGTGATCGGCCGAGCCTCGATCCACTTGGAGAACTTGTCGATGGCGACAAGCAAGTGGGTGAAGCCCCCGGGTGCCTTCTGGAGGGGCCCGACAAGATCTAGTCCCCAAACGGCGAACGGCCAAGTGAGCGGGATCGTCTGGAGGGCTTGAGCCGGTAAGTGAGTCTGCCGAGCATAGTACTGGCACCCTTCGCAGGCGCGTACCACCTCAGTGGCATCGGCCACGGCGGTTGGCCAGTAGAAGCCTTGTCGAAAGGCGTTACCGACCAAGGTCCTCGGCGCTGCGTGGTGACCGCAGGCCCCGGCGTGTATCTCTTCGAGCAGGCGTTTGCCCTGACTGAAAGGGATACAGCGCTGAAGCACGCCAGAGGGACTCCGCCGGTAGAGGCTACCATCGATCATGGTGAAAGACTTGGCTTTGCGAGCCAGTCGTCGTGCTCTGGTCTTGTCCGGGGGCAAAATGCCTCGGACTAGCCAGCTGACCAGCGGCTCGCGCCAGTCTGGTTCGTCGTCGTCCATCTCGGCTTCAATCTCCATTGCCTCGGCTTCGTCGCCGTCCTTACCCATGACCTCGGGTGACTCCCCTTTGTCGGAAGGGTCGACAGCCCCCGAGGGATCGGCATTGATCGAGGGCTTGTGGAGGTCGTTGGCGAATACGCCCGTTGGGACCGTGGCCCTTTCGGCTGCAATTTTTGCCAACTCATCGGCCTCCACGTTGTACCGACGCGCAATGTGGTTGAGCTCGAGGCCGTCGAATTTTTCCTCGAGCAACCGCACCAGCGTGCAGTAGGCGGCCATTCTGGGGTTCTGGCACGTCGACTCCTTCATGACCTGATCCACGACGAGCTGGGAGTCGCCTCGGACCTCGAGGCGTCGGATCCCGAGCTCAATGGCGATGTGGAGACCGTTCACCAGAGCCTCATATTCGGCCACGTTGTTGGAAGCCGTGAAGTGTAGCCGTAGTAGGTACTTGAGCCGGACCCCGAGGGGTGAGATGAAGACGATGCCTGCGCCAGCACCAGTCTTCATCATCGACCCGTCGAAGTTCATGACCCAATATTCCTCTTGGGTCGGGAGTGGCGGTAGTTGTGTCTCGGTCCACTCTGCCACGAAGTCCGCAAGTACCTGGGACTTGATGGCTTTGCGTGGCGCGTAGGCGATGCCGTCACCCATGAGCTCGATGGCCCACTTGGCGATCCTCCCCGTCGTTTCTCGATTTTGGATTACCTCCCCGAGGGGGAAGGATGACACCACGGTCACGGGGTGGGATTCGAAGTAGTGTCGCAACTTGCGTCGGGCAAGGACGATCGCGTACACTAGCTTCTGGATCTGAGGGTAGCGTGTCTTGGTCTCTGACAAGACTTCACTGATGAAGTAGACCGGTCGCTGTACCGGTAAGGCGTGTCCTTCTTCTTGCCGCTCTACGACGATCGCTGCACTCACAACCTGGTTGGTAGCCGCGACATATAGTAAGAAATTTTCCTTCTTCGTAGGAGGCACAAGAACCGGCGCTTTTGAAAGTAGAGCTTTAAGCCTTTCGAGGGCTTCCTGGGCCTCGGCGGTCCAGGTAAAGCGTTCGTTTTTCTTAAGCAACCGATACAAGGGAAGGCCCTTTTCGCCGAGCCTTGAGATGAATCGACTCAAGGCCGCGAGACACCCCATAAGCTTCTGCACGCCCTTCGGGTTTCGGATCGGGCCCATCTGTGTGATGGCCGATATCTTTTCCGGGTTGGCTTCGATGCCACGCTCGGAAACAATGAACCCGAGGAGCATGCCCCGTGGGACCCCGAAAACGCACTTCTCGGGGTTTAGCTTTATGTTTTTCTTTTTAAGGCAGTCGAATGCCTTTTCTAGGTCGGCTACTAAGTCATTCGCCTTCCTAGATTTTATCACTATATCGTCTACGTAAGCCTCAACGGTTCGCCCGATGAGGTCCCCAAAAACTTTGAGCATGCAACGCTGGTAAGTTGCGCCCGCGTTTTTGAGGCCAAATGGCATGGTTACGTAACAATATGTGCCGAAAGGAGTGATGAAAGAGGTCGCTAATTCGTCGGACTCCTTCATCCGGATCTGATGGTAACCGGAATAAGCATCAAGAAAGCAAAGCCGCTCACAGCCAGCAGTAGAATCTACTATTTGGTCAATGCGAGGTAATGGAAATGGATACTTAGGACAAGCTTTATTTAAACTAGTGTAATCGACGCACATTCTCCATTTTCCATTTTTCTTTTTAACCAAAACAGGATTTGCTAACCATTGTGGATGGAAGACCTCCTTGATGAATCCAGCCGCCAAAAGCTTCTGCACCTCCTCCCCGATGGCCCGGCGCTTCTCCTCGTCGAATCGGCGCAGGCGTTGTTTCACCGGCTTGGATCCGGCCTGGATATCTAAGGAGTGCTCGGCGACCTCCCTCGGGATGCCTGGCATATCCGAGGGGCTCCACGCAAACATGTCGGCGTGTTTGCGGAGGAAGTCGACGAGCACTGCCTCCTATTCTGGGTCGAGGGTGGCGCTGACCTTCAGCGCCCTGCCGTTGGGGGAGTTCGGGTCGAGGAGGACATCCTTCACCCCCTCAGCGGACTTAAAGGTGCCCGTGGCCTTCTTGGGGTCGGGGACCTCTTTTCCTAACCTGTCGAGGTCGGTCATGAGGGCTTCTGACTCCACCAACGCGCCGGCGTACTCGCAGCACTCGACGTCGCACTGGTACGCGTGCTGGTAGGAGGCGCTGACGGTAATCACCCCTTTTGGCCCTGGCATCTTGAGCTTGAGGTAGGCGTAGTTCGGAACTGCCATGAACTTTGCGTAACATGGCCTCCCGAGGATGGCGTGGTAGGTGCCGTGGAAGCCTACCACTTCAAATGTCAGGGGCTCCTTCCTGAAGTTGTCAGGAGTCCCGAAGTAGACGGGCAGATCGATCTGCCCGAGGGGTTGTACGCTCTTTCCGGGCACTATCCCGTGGAATGGGGACGTCGTGGCCCGGAGGAGCGAGCGACTGATCCCCATTAAGTCGAGGGTCTCAGCGTAGAGAATGTTGAGGCCGCTGCCTCCGTCCATGAGGACTTTGGAGAGCCTCGTGTTGCCGACGACGGGATCGACAACAAGTGGGTAGCGTCCCGGCGATGGGACGTAGTCCGGGTGGTCGTCCCGGCTGAAGGTGATAGCGTCTTGGGACCAGTCAAGGAAGCATGGTGTCGCTGGTCCGGCGGAGTAGACCTCCCTGCGCTCGCGCTTTCGCTGCCGCGGCGTAGGGGCGGTCCCGGGCCCCCCGAAGATCATGAGGCATTTGTCGATGGGCGGGAACTCATCGTCCTTCCCGCCCTCGTCCTCCTGATCCTTGGCGGGCTTCTTGCCGGCGTCGTCCTTGAACGGCTGCCGGCTGTAGTGCTTCTTGAGCATCACACACTGTGCGAGTGTGTGATGTACTGGACCCTGGTGATAAGGGCACGGCTTGCTGAGCATGTCGTCGAAGCGGCCTCGAGGGGGTCGTTCCCTCTTGGGTTCGGTGGCCGCCACGAGGGAGTCATCGCGGAGTGGGGCCTTTCCCTTCCCCTTCTTCTTCTTGTTGTTCGGTCCTCGGGAAGAGGTGCCCTCGGGGGCCTCCTCCTTCCGTTTACCCTTGGGGTCGGAGAAGAGGGCTCCTACCGCCTCATCCCCTGAGGCGAAGCTGGTAGCGATCTTCATGAGTTCAGAGACACTGGTGGGTGTCCGGCGTCCGAGCTCGTGAACGAGCTCTTTGCAGGAGGTTCCTGCGGCAAACGCTCCGACGACATCGGAGTCGGCGACCTGGGGCAGCTCGTTGTACTGTTTGGAGAAGCGCCGGATGTAGTCCCGGAGGGATTCGCCCGGTTTCTGCTTGCAGCTGCGGAGGTCCCAGGAGTTACCAGGGCGTACGTACGTGCCCTGGAAGTTTCCTACGAATATCTTGACCAGATCGCTCCAGTCGAAGATCTTTCGTGGGGGAAGGTGTTCCAGCCAAGCTCTCGTGGAATCGGCGAGGAACAAGGGGAGGTTGCGGATGATGATGAGGTCATCTTGCGCGCCGCCAAGTTGGCACGCAAGGCGGTAGTCCGCTAACCAGAGTTCGGGGTTAGTTTCCCCCGAGTACTTGGCTATGTTGGTTGGTTGTCGGAATCGGGACGGGAACTTGGCCCTCTGGATGGCCTCGCTGAAGACGCGTGGTCCCGAGGGCTCGGGTGAGGGTTCACGATCCTCATCCGAGTCGTAGCGCCCGCCCCGATGGACGCTGTAGCCGCGCGCGGCTCCGTCAGTCTTTCGCCGACCGCGGGCTTGTAGGATGGCTCGGACGTCGACGTCCTTGCCAAGCCGTTGGTGGACTGGCGGAGCCCTTGGAGCCTCGGGTCGAACCGAGGTTTCGCGCTTGTGACGTGCTATGCCACCATGCTGGTGACTTTCGGCGCCATGGTGTCGCGACGCTGAACTTTCCGCCTGGAGGACGGCGGCATCCTCCAGGAGGTCTTTGAGCTGATTCCTGAGCTGTCGCGCCTCCTCGGAGGAGGGCTCAGGTATACTTCGGAGTAGCATGGCTGCTTCCGCGAGCTTTCGGCTTGCTCGGGGGGCGACCCCTGGTGTCTCGGCCCTGTCGTCAGCGATGATTCGGGCCTGGACATCTCGGGCTCGACGCCGAGCTGCTCCTCCATCGGTTTGCCGCTCGCCAAGCTCCAGCGTAGTTCGCAGCTGGGTGAGGCGCAAGCGGTCCTCGTCCATCCGTGCCTCAAGCTCCCGGAGCTGCTCTAGCTCCGGGGTTTGAGGTGCGGAGCGAGAGCTTCCTGCCCCCTGACCCAGCGGCGGGGCTGACCGCGAGGGCTTCGGGGCCGCTGGAGGGGGCGTGACTTGTTCGTGCTGGGGGTGTGACGGAGGGGGTATGTCGTCGTCGCCCCCCGAGTGGACATCCTCTACTCGCCCCTCATCAGGGTGCATCAAGTTGTAGCACTCCCGAGAGGGGTCGATGTAGGTCCACTGTGAGCTGGGGACGACGCTCGGTGTGTTCTCCCCCGAGTCGTTGGTGTGGGCGGCGTTGTCCACATTTGCCCAGAATTTGTCATCATCGTCGCTGTAGCTGCGACGAGGCGAGTTCCGGTCATAACGACTCCCCCCCTCCGAGCGTTGCCGAGGGGTGAGGTTGGCGGTGGTGTCTGTTTCCCCACCGCCGCGTGTCCTGGCACTTTCCCCAGGGGATGGCGGTGAGGATGCCACGTGGTCTCCCACGAGGCTGTCTTGGCGCTCGAGGCGCTGGACCGGAGTGTCCGACAGTTCGTGCAATAATGCATGAACTGCACACACGTGAGCGTCCATGGCGCTCTGAAGCCCAAAGAAAGACGATGGCGCCGTTCTCCTCTGCCGGTGAGGGCGGAGAGAAAAATCGGCTGGCGTCATGTTTCCGCCCTCGCCCTTCCCTCGGGCGGTAAGCGGATGCGTGACCGCTGGTGCCGGAGATTCCGGGATCGCGGTCGGCGCAGTATTGGCTGCGTCCGTTGGAATTGCCTGGTGAGTCGCATCTCCCGCGGCGGGAGGCTGGTTGGCACCACTGCGCCTCCCCCTCCTGATTCGCCGAGGGCGGCGTGCAACGTTTCCCCCGTCCTCCGAGGCGGGCGGAAGCGTGGCAGGGGTCCTTTCTCCGGCCGTCTGCGAGGCCAGAGTCGGGACGACCGTGACACGGGGCCCGGTCGGACGCAGGTTCATCTCGAGCCCATGGCCAGTGGCCACGAACTCGAGAGTCCCGAACCGGAGTTCCGTGCCAGCGGGAAGCGTGGTGGAGCTGGTTGCCATCCGAAACCTATGTCAACGCGCAAAAGCCCCCTACCTGGCGCGCCAACTGTCGGTGCTAATTTTGGCGAGGCTAACACCGGCTAGTAAATATGTGTTTTGCGGTTGAGGCTACGGATGGTGCGCAAGGGGAACACAGGGATTATACTGGTTCAGGCCGAGCAAGCCCTACGTCCAGTGGAGAGGAGAGTCGTGTTGCCTTGCACCGGGGTGCTTGTAGTAGGGGTTACAAGCTAGTCGAGAGAGGGAAGTGCTCCCAGGTCTCTTGTGAGTGTCTAAATGTTTACAAGTCGTTTGCTGTGAGTGAGAACTTGGAACTTCTCCGTCCGTCCGTTTGTTCGTCTGTCTCTGTCGTCCTAAAGATGGCCTCTGCTCTCCCTTTTATAGCCGCAAGGGAGAGGCAAAGGCGGCTACGACGCTACCTATAAAAATAGTGAAGAGTTGCTGTTCTCGGTTTGACTAGCTGCTGCCTTTTCTCCGTGTCTCCGGGGTATGGGTATGGCTATCTTGGTTCGCGAGTTCCAAGGTAGAAACAGTCGTCTGACCATGTCTTGTCGTCGGTTCTCTGGGTCTTCTGGATATGGCCGTCGTGGTCCGCTCGACTTTGGTGCGTTTACACCTGCCGGCTATCCTTCCGTACGATGTGACAAGAGGGAGAATCACCTTGGGGCGCTGTTTCCCGAGGCTCGGGATCGTGCTCGTCCTTTCGTGTGGACGGCGCAGTGGGCGTCTTTCCCGAAACGGGGCGGCGCACCGTGGACCATACCGTGGAGGACGATCGTAGTGGGCCCATCAAATCTTGGGGCGTTGTTTCCCGAGGCTCGGGATCTTGAAGGCGTGCTCATCCTTTCGTGTGGACGGCGCAGTGGGCGTCTTTCCCGAAACGGGGCGGCGCACCGTGGACCATACCGTGGAGGACGGTCGTAGTGGGCTCGTCAAATCTGCTGTCAGGAAAATCCCGACAGGTGGTATGGCCATCAATGGCGTGCGAAGCACAGTCGCGTCGAGAGTCTCGCCTGACGGGACAGTGCTTGTAAAGTGGTCAGAGAGATTTCTTATGGTCCAAGATTGCTCCGCTGACATCACCCGTGCCTTGGATGCCGACTTTGGCGCCGTGGATGCCGCTCTCCCGAGTTCTCCCGAGGAGGCTTCGGGCGAGGCTCGGGCGAATCGGAAACTTGGGCGCCCAGGACGGCACCTCCCGAGCTCTCCCGAGGAGGGTCGGGCGAATCGGAGGTTTGGGCGCCGAGGACGCCGCCTCCCGAGCTCTCCGGAGGAGGCTCGGGCGAATCGGAGATTTGGGCGCCGAGGACGCCGCCTCCCGAGGTCTCCCGAGGAGGCTCGGGCGAATCGGAGAATGGGGCGCCTAGGACGCCGCTCTCCCGAGGTCTCCCGAGGAGGCTCGGGCGAATCGGAGATTTGGGGCGCCGAGGGGGCCGCTCGCCCGAGCTCTCCTGGGGAGGCTCGGGCGAATCGGAGATTTGGGCGCCGAGGACGCCGCCTCCCGAGCTCTCCGGAGGAGGCTCGGGCATATCGGAGATTTGGGCGCCGAGGACGCCGCCTCCCGAGGTCTCCCGAGGAGGCTCGGGCGAATCGGAGAATGGGGCGCCGAGGACGCCGCTCTCCCGAGGTCTCCCGAGGAGGCTCGGGCGAATCGGAGATTTGGGGCGCCGAGGGTGCCGCTCGCCCGAGCTCTCCCGAGGAGGCTCGGGCGAATCGGAGATTTGGGGCGCCGAGGGGGCCGCTCGCCCGAGCTCTCCCGAGGAGGCTCGGGCGAATCGGAGATTTGGGGCGCCGAGGGCGCCGCTCGCCCGAGCTCTCCTGGGGAGGCTCGGGCGAATCGGAGATTTGGGCGCCGAGGACGCCGCCTCCCGAGCTCTCCGGAGGAGGCTCGGGCGAATCGGAGAATTGGGCGCCGAGGACGCCGCCTCCCGAGCTCTCCCGAGGAGGCTCGGGCGAATCGGAGAATGGGGCGCCGAGGACGCCGCCTCCCGAGCTCTCCCGAGGAGGCTCGGGCGAATCGGAGAATGGGGCGCCGAGGACGCCGCTCTCCCGAGCTCTCCCGAGGAGGCTCGGGCGAATCGGAGATTTGGGGCGCCGAGGGGGCCGCTCGCCCGAGCTCTCCCGAGGAGGCTCGGGCGAATCGGAGATTTGGGCCTCTGTAGACGCGGCCTTCGTGGGCTTCGACTGGCCTTACTTGGGCCAGACCAAGTTGGGAATGAGCGTTTTTTGCATGGAAGTTGGGTACCCCTAACTTTGGTAACCGACACATAGCACAACCTTTTTCCATGTTTCTTACTCTTGGTTGACTTGTCCTTCAAGGATTCATGATTGTTTTGTTGGGGTTTGGAGGAAGCAAGGTTTAAACCCTTCTCAAGCTTCTTCACCATGTTATCACGGTTATCTTGAGAAGGTTTTGCTTTCTCTTCTCCCTTCAAACCAATTAACTCTTTTCTCAATTTTTTAACTTCTTCAATGAGCTTTACATTTTCTATAAGGGATTGCTCAATCGAAGATTGGCTTGCTTGAGAGACACACTTGTTAGCATCAATATAGTTTAATTGAAATGGTGCACTAGTGTGTGGACGGGTGTGAGGTTGGGAAGATTTTACCATGATTATCACAACCTCATGTGCTATCTCAAGCATAGCATGTGATTCTACTAACTTCTCATATGAGCACTTGAGATGAGCGTGCTCGGCTTGTAGAAAGTTGTGCTCGAATGAGAGGTCACTTAATTTTGCTTTGAGCCTATAGTTCTCCTTTTCTAGTTGTTCAACATTGGAAGAGGAGTTAGTAACCAAAGCATGATCAATTGACAATTTTTCATACCTCTCATTTAATTCTTTTAGTTCTTCCAACTTGGAGATGAGGAACTTTTCTTGATTTTGAAGAGTTTGCTCTTGTTCCTCATTCTCCTTCTCTAGCTCATCATTTTCCTTGAATAACTTGATGAACATGAGCTTGTCTTCGTTGCTAAGATAGTCAAGGGAGTCATCATCTTCAACGTCAACATCACTCTCATCTTGACTATTGCCTTGTGCCTTCTCCTTTACTCCACCAAGAATCTTTTCTAAATTTCCTTTGGTTGCTTTCTTCTTGTTCTTCTTGGCCATAAGACACAAATGATGAGTGTCATGAGATGTTGAAATTGACTCATCACTTAGTCTCCAGCGAGCTTGAGCATCAACACAATCAGTTGATGGCTCCCTGTCTGTCCTGGTGATACCGGACACGTCCGGTATTCACTGACAGAGCACAGAGAGGTAGTAGCTTGCACTTCTTGTTCTTGCTCAGCTTCCTTGAGGTTTCTTGAGGCTTCTTCACTACTTGAGGATGCAATGGACATGGTTTCCATTTCTTTTTGATCAATTGCTTTATCACATTTGGATTTACCATATAACTCAATGAGTTTGGTCTAAATGAGATGAGCACTCTCCGTAGGTGGTTGTCCATTGTAGATTGCTTCCTCTAGAACCTCTGCACTCAATGTATCTAAAATGATAAGAACGGCTTGAGCATTGAGTTCGACGCATATCTCTTCCTCTTTTGTCAAATTGTTATAGGTGCTCCAATTAACTATAGAAAGAGATAACCTTCCAACTACAATGTGCTCAACAAGAGGACTAATAGTCCGAAATGCATTGAGTACATATGATGACCAAGATATAAAGTTTGAAACATCATTTTGGAGAAGCACCGGCTCCGTCTCCATAGGCGTAGCCATCCTTTCTCACAAGCGGTGAAGCTCAAACGTGAGTTCAAGCTCTGATACCAATTGAAAGGACCTAAGATGCCGCCTAGAGGGGGGGTGAATAGGCGTTTCTAAAAATTTACACTTTCAAATGCGGAAACGATTAGAACTGGAGTTTCTAATTACTTAGAAACTCCTCACAAAGAAACAAACTTCCCCAAAGGAGTAAACAGAATATATAAACTGAATATGAAACACTTAGGAGCCTAACACCTGCACCACAAAAGATTAGAACAAATGGCACAAAATAACGCACAGACAAATAATACCGGACGCGTTCGATATTAATACCGGACGTGTCCGGTATGCACGGGCTGCACGTTTTGCTCCAAAACTCTTGCTGCTCTTCTCCAATCTCTCACACAGTTCCCTGGTGATGTATATATGCCTGTATAACCTGCAAAGCAACTTGCACAATGGAGACAATCACAAATATTAAAGGAATGCAAAGTGAGACACGATATTTGTTTTACCGAAGTTCGGCACCCCCTCGGGTCCTACTCTCCGTTGAGCCGGCTGCGAGCAACCACAAGGGTTAGCTCTAGAGGACACCACAGGTCAACTCTAGCCGCGGTCTATTTCACCCGCTATGCTCCTTCCACTAGGTGATCTCTTTTGCGGAGAGATCGAACCGTTACAAACTTTCTGAGGTACACCACAAGTTCTTGGGTGCTCTCCGGCGACACCTAACCGTCTAAGACCGAAGAGTCCAAGAGTAACAAATGCGAACCACGAGATCGACGATTTGCACAAGTGCTCAAGTGATGGCTTGCTCTCTATTTTGAATTCTCTCTAAACCCACAAATAGATTTGGCACCTTAGGATCAATCACTCACTTAGAGAGGGTTAGAGAGTGTTGCTAGAGCTCAGAGAAAGTCAGGGAAGTTAGTAGAATCAGCAGCCTCCAAAGGTGGAGGCTTGGGGCCTTTTATAAGCCACTCCCCGAAACTAGCCGTTAACTAACCGTTGGAATACCGGACCGGTCCGGTATTGCCCCAACGGTCACTTGACAGAGTTCAGATCTCCCTCGGAACATCCGACCTAAGTCGGTACTTCCGACGCTCGGGAACTTCCGACCAACACCGGAACTTCCGACAAACGAACAGCCCGAAACAGAGGAGAAACTTGTTGAGCCAGCCAATACCGGACGCGTCCGATATGAATACAGCCTGAGAGCTGTTAACCAGTTGAAGTGCCCTACCTCTCTTAGATCTCACTTAGGTTGGTTTGAGCACTTATGTATAACCATCTATCATCATGATGCATTCCTCTTAATAGTACGGCTTTCCTATCAACTCAAATTTAAATGTAAAACGAATTTAAACCTTGAGAGTTGATCTTTAAGTGAACCAAGCCGTTTTTTCTTCAACCTTGTAACAATGGGATGTCATGAGTGATTTTGAAATCCGTCGTGAGCAATAACCATCTTGAGCATGTAACTTGATTGTAATATTTGATTTGTGGGATGATCTTAATGCATCAAGACACTTTGATTGCTTCTTCTCGAATAAGCAAATTTGATTCTCCACCACGTCATGTCCTTCATGCTTGATTAGTCCATCGACTAAATGCAAGTACTTCTCTTCTTCACCCTAGCTAGGTTCTTCGGCCACCAAGCCCTTGCTTGCCCTTCACCCTTGCTTAGTACCTCAAAGACTTTTCCTTGCTATCTTCACCAACTCAAGCACTTTAGTCACAAGTAGCTTTAAATCATCCATTCAAATGTGTTGTCATCTTCACTTTGATTGTTTTGATTCCAAGTGAATCAATGATACCTCATAATAAATGAGCCTTTGCTATAACCTCATTTTCATTGTTGTCTTGTGTTTGAGCTTGATTGAAACATACAACAACCCATCATTTTGGCTCTAAATAGCATTTCAAGCACAAATGAGATAAACCATTCCTTGTTTCACACTTAGCACACGGGTTAGACCTTTAATCAATATTGTCATCAATTCATCTAAAACCCACCAAAGGGTTAGATGCACTTTCAGTAAGGTGCAACTCAGCTCAATATGTGGCAGCACTACTAGTAGGGTGTCCATTTGTCCGTCTATGTGTGTGGTGCATGTTTCAATTACCTAAGGCATGTTAGGTCTAGTGCACAGAGTCTTTACCCTTGTTTGGTGCAGATTCTCACATGCCATTTCGTGTATTCACTGTATGTTTTAGTTCTCAAGGCATGTTAGGGTCCACACATGCCTGTTCATGTGTTGTGCTTGTTCGCATCGTTTAGTAATATGTTTCACAAGAAAATAAATGTCCACAACATAAAACATCAACTAAAAACACTGACTAAGTGAACACAATAGTACGATTAGGTTACAATACAGAAGTTCAATTCATGACAACCAAATATAGGGTCCTCAATACGAAAACACTAAGTTCAATTCAAATCCAACAAGCTACTGAATGCAACGAGGCCACTTTCTCTTGCCAAAAGCATCGGGGTTAGACTCCATGGCTGCTTTTGCACGACGTGCACGCTCAAACTTCTTCTCCTTCTCCTCCCTGAAAGCTGCGAAATGCCTTAGCCGCGCCTCTTCTTCCCGCTCCTTCTCCGCGGCCAGCTCTTTGCGTCTCCTCTCCATCCTCTCCTCTCGCTCTACGTCCAACCTCAAAAGACGCTGCATCCGCTCCTTATCCTCCTGGGAGATCTCGGTGTCGATCCACAGCTCAAAATCACAGAGCGGAGGTGGAGTCTAAAAAAACACATTATTTTACGGCAACAAAATTAATTTATATATAGAGAGAGGGGGGCCGCGCGGCCAGGGGGTTATCGCCCTCCTCGCGCCATGCGGGGTGGCGCGCCGCGCCCGCGCCGTTGCATGTGGCGCAGCAGAGCCAGCCAGCGCGGTGCCAGGTGGCACCTCTGCCGCACCACCCTGGGTGGCGCGTCGGTACTGTTTGGACGCGCCACCCGGAATGGCGCGTCCAAACGTGATAGTTTTAAAAAATAAAGTTTGCACATGTTTATTTTAAAAATAGTTTTTATAAAGTGTTAAAAATAAAAAAATTCCAGTTGTACGACTTTACCCACTTCGAAAACCTCGACCTTGGCTAAACCCGAACCGGCCAGATGGCCGAAGACCTCAACCTGGCCACCCAGGGTGGAGGCCCTCTCCACCATAATCATGGCGCGCTACCTGCTCTCCTGACACCATGACGCCACTGGAAGAGCTGGAGATGATGATTGAAGACAATGCCATGGAGGACAGATGGCGAATCACCACCGTGCCCACAGTGTTGTCGTGACTAGCAGTGTAGAATCACACCATGCATCCAAACTGCGTCAGGAGCAAACTCCCAACCACTACAACGATGGCCATGCCTGGACGTACGACGCCACTGAGACCATATAGACAAACAGAAGAACCCATACGATGTACGCGTGTATGCCAAGCAAAATAGCACCTTCATCCCTCGGGCTCCTCACCACTCGGACTAGAAGAACCCATCTCTGCTCACCCAACCCAGCGGCTTAAAGGCATGGGCTCCGCCTAGCCTGATTAGGGGGTGTGAATCATCCTTAAGACATTTTATTCTTTTTCTCCTTGCCACACTCTTCGGCCATGTCTGGGTGCACCATCGTCAGCACTTGTAACCGGCCCTTTGCTCGAGGTATAGAAGGAAGGATTAGGCGCCCCAAGCAACCCAATCCAAACTCATCGCAGCCCATCACACACGCTCGCACACACGACTAGACATGGGATTTTTCTGCCTGAACCAATATATATACTCGTGTCGTCTTTGTACATCATCCGAGCTAGTTTGAAACATAGATAGATTTATACTCCCTCCGTCACAAAATATGTCGCTTTAAGATTTTGACTATCTCATGTTGATCATTCGTCTTATTCAAAAATTTTGTAAAAAAATAATTATTTTATTATGAAATAATTTTTATTAGAAGTACTTTAATCTTGATTTGTTTATTTTTATATTTTTATAAATTTTTTGAATAAGATGAATGGTCAAGTGCTGATTTCAAAAGGTTAAAAATGATACTTATTTTGAGACGGAGGAAGTAGATATGATGACTTGTCTTATTTACAGAAGAGAGTGAGATTCCTGTGAGTTAGCTGAAATTTTGAGGTTATTGTATGGAAAGAGATGTGCTTACAATTCGTGAGCAAAATATAACAATTTCACAAAACACCAAGTCAAGTGCTTAAGGTCAAAATTGATCAGTCACTTGAATTGATTAGGCGCTTCTCAGGATCGCGACTCGCGATTACAGTCCGTTGACGAGAACAGAACCCCTCATGCCTTCTGCGACCGAATCCATTCCTCGGCCCAGCCACTTTGGAGGCTCGCACCCCCCTTCGTATCGTGAAGACGCGAACGTACGGCAATCTCCAACTCCAAGCGATCTACGCCTATCTGCAACTGAGACCTGAGAGCGCGCCGCAGATCCGAAGCTCCAGTCCGGGTGATCTCCCAGAAACAAAGAGCCAAGCTCACTCCGTCACTCGTGCTTGAGCTCGGAGTCAATTTGTGTCAGCGGAAGAAAATGTGCAGGGCCGGCCCATTTATTGGTCCACTCCACAAGTGCACAGGTCAAGCGACGGCAAACTGGCCTAGTCAAGCCGACGTGTTTGCCCCGCTCCGTCGCCAAGAACACGTACGCGATGCACGGCGGCCCGCCACAACGAGAAGTTTGTGTCTTGCGTAGAGAATCCGACGTATAAAGGCCGCGCGACCCTGGGTCAAAATTCTCACATCATCCTCTGCGCTTCCATTCCAGTTCCTCCAGCCTCCGACCCATGGCGACCGCGACCGCGACCGCAGTGCCGTATAACGCCGCGGTGGCGGCGGCAGGGAAGGAGGAGGCGACGAGGCCGCTCGCCATCGCGTCCCCGACAGTCCACCCGGAGGCGGCGGCGACCGGCGACTCCACCGGCGGCGGGGACGAGGAGGTCGCGACCACCGCCAGGCGGTGGCGGTCGATGCAGTACCTCCGGAAGAAGCGGCGGTGCGCGCTCTGGTGCTGCGGCTGCTGCGCCGCCTCCGTGGTCCTCCTGGGCATCACCGTCCTCGTGCTGGCGCTCACCGTGTTCCGGGTCAAGGACCCCGTGCTCACCCTCAACCTCGTCACGCTGGAGGGCGTCGACGGCGACCTCGGCACGGCGGCGCACCCGGTGTCCGTGAACGCCACGCTCACCGCGGGCATCTCCATCAAGAACCCCAACGTGGCCGCCTTCGCGTTCGACCGGAGCGAGACGGACTTCTACTACGGCGGGGAGACGGTGGGCGTGGCGTACGCGCCCGGCGGCGAGGTGGGCGCCGACCGCACCGCGCGCATGAACGTCACGCTCGACGTGCTCGCCGACCGCGTCTCGCCCAACGTCACCACCGCGGGCCTCATCTTCGGGCAGGAGTACAACCTCACCAGCTACACGGAGATCACCGGGAGGGTCAGCGTGCTCGGCATCTACAAGAGGGACCTGGACATCAAGATGAACTGCTCCATCACGCTGGAGGTGGGGGCCCTCACAACCGTGCAGAGCAAAGCCACTGACTGCGTTGCAAATGTCAGCTGATTTCGGTTAGCTGGTCGTTGTTAGCCACCTCCATGTGTGCAATCGAATATTTGCTGCTTTTATTAGTTGTGCTTTCGCCTCTCCCCTGTTCCTCCTGTATGTACAAGATATAGATTGCTGTATAGAGTATTCTTTCTTTGCTTTTCTTTTTGTCAGAGAGGTTAGTGACTGTTGTAATTCATATAATCAGCTTGTTCGTTTCAGCAATCAGCCGTTTATTTTCAGCCATGTAACAGTATTTTTCTCTCACAACAAATCAGCATCAACTCAAATCAGCATTTATTTTTAGCCCAAACGAACAGGCTGAATACGTCTATACTGATGCTGTAAGGCTTATGGCGGCTACCTACAAATCATACAGCACAATTTATCAGCAGTTTCTATCTACATATTGCGGCTGCGAGTCTGACAGGATCGACGAGAGCAAACCAACTAATCCGTGTCTCTGATATTGATCGGTACTTGGTTGGCTAACCACCATGCTTTCTCATAGTACCTTTTCTGACATCGCATGTTCTTTTAATGGGTTTAATGATCTGCTTTCCCAGAAGCAATGGCCTTTTTTCTTTTTTGAGTGGATCCAGAAGCAGTGACCTTGCTCATCATTTCTTGGTTCAGAAAGGACAAATATCAGATACAGATAAGGAAAAAGTCTAAATCCTTCGCCTGAACTATAGACCCTGAAACACATGACCCCCAAACCTATGAAACGGTCTAATTTATCCCTTGAACTATCTAAAACCGTCTATTTTACCCTCTGGGCAGTTTTCGACTGCGGTTTGCTACAGTAAAACCAGTTTTCTATTTTTATTTATTTCTGCTGAGTGTTTGAAAAATCATAGTAAATCATAGAAAAATCATTAAATAAAAAATTCAAATTTGTTGGACTCTACATGATTAGATCTATACAGTGAACATATAATATGGTATGCTTTAGTACAAAGTTTTTGTTGTAGATTTACAGTGAAGAAATCCAAATTTTTTAAGCAAAAACTTTGTACTAAATATTATATTTTCACTATGCAGATCTAATCATGTGGAGTCCAACAAAGTTGAATTTTTTTTATGATTTTTCTATGATTTGATTTTTTTAAACACTCAGCGGAAATAAATAAAAAATAGAAAACTGATTTTACCGTAGCAAACCGCTGTCGAAAACCGCCTAGAGGGTAAAATAGACGGTTTTAGATGGTTTAGGGGGTAAATTAGACCGTTTCATAAGTTGGGGGGTCATGTGTTCTAGGGTCTACAGTTGAGGGGGATTTAGACTTTTTCCTACAGATAACGTCATGTGGGATGGCATATGGGCCCTTTTTAGTGCCAGAGTTCAAATGGGCTCAGAAGCCCACCGTTCAGTAGTTGAAATGGGCCAACGACCCACTTTTGCTAAGGTCTTCTACTACTCCCTCCGTCTACTAATAAGAACACGTCAATGGTTTAAATTTTTTCTACAAATAATGGGGCGCTATGGGTCTGAACCAAGAACAGCAGCTGGCAGTTGTAACCAGCTGTGGACCCAGTGGCGGAGGCAGGTGTATGGCGAGGCTTGGCGCCCGCCACACCTAAAAAATGTGAACAAAACTGAATATATATAGGAAATATATATAAATAGATATGAGAGATACGTATGTACACGATACGTAAGTATGGTGGATGCATGCGCTTTTAGTCTGGTGGGCCTTGCGCCGTCGATGGGCTCAGAATTACAACATGGAGACTAGTAAGCTATACTGCTATACAATACGGCGTCTTCTTCCTATCGCCGTCGTCCAATCCCGTGCCTTCCTTTCTTCCTATACTCTAATCCCTAAATCCGAGCAGGCCTCACGCATCACGGCGAAGTCGACGTGGTGGCCGGCTATCGGCGCCGACGACGACTCAACACAGTGGCCTGCGGACAGCGCGGCGCACGGGCACGACCACACGACGGCGCCGTCAGCGCGGCTGGGGACTGCCGCTCCACACTGTACGCCTGTTTTATTTCAGAACTCCAAAAACGATTAGAACACAAGAGCAATGATGGCACCAAAGAAGAAGAGCAAATATGTGATGAAAGGTATTTTATTTCAGAAATTAAAATTCTAAAAACTCCATCTTTTAAGGTTATTTAATTTAATAATCTAATCTAATAATCATTGGTTTAGCTATTAATTTATTGTTCCCTTTTTGTCTTGTGATTTTTTTATACATATTTGAAGATATTGTAGTGCGTTCTTGCACAACTGATAATTATACTATATGTTATACGTACGCATTGACCTTTATAAACCCGCCACATCTTAAAAATATTTCTGCCTCCGCCACTGTGTGGACCCCCGGCCCTCGTCCACTCGTTCACCAGTCTTCCAGAACCCACGCCGTCATTTCTTCATCTTCCCTTCCCCATCCACAGCTGCTTTCGCATCCCTTCCCTAATCCACAGCACTTGTGCGAGAGCGCTCCAATTCCCCGTCCACTCATTCACATGCGCATCGTCTCCCTGTGCCGCCACCACCACCGCGCATGGGCTCTGCTTCGCCGTCGCGCAGCTGGACCTCGCCATGCCGCCACCACACAAGGAGTTTCGCGTCCTCTTGTCCTCTTCTGCTGCATGGCCAGCGGCAGCTTGTTCCTAGCAGAGGCGGTCCGCGGCGGTGTCAACAGGTGAGCGACGACGGCCTCGCCTCGTCTCCACCTCACCTGACGTCGATGGTGGCAAACCAGACTCGACGCCCAGTGGTGGCCAAGGGGTTGGAGGCTTGGAGCCGATGCGCCGGCGGCGGCCAGTGAAGGACGTTCTCCCTCCGTCCGCAAATAAATGCACTTCTCGTTTTCTAAAAAATCAAACATTTTTAAATTTAATTAAATATATATAAAAATATACTAATATTTATTGTATGTAATATGTATCATCAGATCGAACATGAAATATACTTTTATAATATACTCATTTGAAATTACAAATGTTAATATAATTTGATATATTTTTAGTCAAACTTAAAAAAGTTTAACTCCTCACAAAGCGAGACGTGCACTTATTCGTGGATGAAGGGAGTAGCCAGTAACAGGCACCGATATTTACAAGGGCATTTTTGTAATTTTACACACCTCGGTTTCCATGCCCAATGCTAAACGTGCAAATATTCATAGACGGAGGGAGTATAGTTTAAAACAAATAATTTCCAGCAAACAATTCTCAAAAGGAAACGTTGTTAAAGACAGTATTATGGAAGTGTCCATCAATGATCGATACTTCAATGGTGCTCGCAGAAAAACTAGTGGTGATCGTCTGTAGTGAGTAAGCCGACAATCTCCCTTTCAAAAGAAACTGGCACGCGACTGTCATTTTCCACCCTCGTATTCAAATCCGTCCAAATCGTGCAGCTACGGATCTGTTCCGTGTGGTACATTGGTACCAGTATCATACAATCATGGCAACTGTACAACCACAATAGAAAAGTGCTCCCGAGAGTATCCTGTGTCCATGTGCGCTTGCCAGCTCCGTCCGTGTGTCCGTCCCTGCTGCTGCTTCGGTGGCCGGGTGGAGTACGTGCTGACCTGCTCTGCTCTGTTTGTACCTGATGGAAGAAGACGCGTAATTCCGGAGGTATAGCAACTAGCAAGCCAGTCATGGATGAAGTACACCGTACGCCTGTACGCTCAGTCCCCTACATCCTCATGCTGCTCGCCATTTCTCCAATCCAGCGTGATCATGGCCGCGCGCAGCTCCCTCCTCTCCATCCACAATTTGCTCTTCCATCCAATGGGTTTCTCCCAAGTTGTGCGAGCCACGGCAAGATGAGCACGGACTGTGTATCCTTATCACTACGGAGTAGTACTTCACTAGCGAATGTACAAAGGAGTTGCCATGCTGCGCGCTTCAGATTTGCATGCATGTGATGAGCTGTTTGATCGAAGCAGAAACTTGTCTAGGAGTAGGCCAAAGGCCAGACTGGCCGAGCCGCCAGATAGCGCCCACAACCACAAGCAGAGGCGAAGGCCAGCTGTTCGGCTAGCTGAATTGTACGGCTGACTGATTGTTATGAGAGAAAAACACTCACTTTGTTCGGCTGGCTGACTGTTCTGAGAGAAAAACACTGCTGAATGGCTGGCTGGGGCTAGCTGGACCAGCCAGCCAAACAGAGTCACTGTTGATGTTGAATGGCTGACTGGTAAGTTCAAGCGAAAGCAAACCAAACGTGGAGAATCACAGCATTAGCCACAAATCGACGATAAGAGAGGCAAGCCAACTACTTGAAATGGTTCTGTTCGAGCCTTCGAGGTGCGAATTCAGAACTTCACGAGTATATGTATGGACAACAGAGTACTATCAATTATCGAGAGGTAGTACTAGAGAAATCCAGCTTTTAGCAAGAGTAAAGACAAATTCATAACCAGGAAAAAAAGGCAAAAGGGAAACTTTTGCAGGTGGATTACAATTGCCAAAAGTCGTATTGAGTAGCACAGTAAAGTTTTGTTTGCCCGTGCTGTTTCTGGGCCCTAAATAAACACATCAGCCTTTTGAAAATTCTCAGCAAGTACGGCTACTTAAAGTGGACCCAATTAGAATACTCCCATGACTACTACAGGCAAGAAGCAACGTCAAACCGTACCACAATGTATTGACTAGCCAACAGATGTACAATGTGCAACAGGGAAATGGTGCGGCGCCAATTGAATGCGTACAAAAGATGCATGTGAAGAAAAATCTAACACAATTATAGTACTCCAGTAAACATCAATATGATAGTGCTTGAAGAAACATGACTTTGGATCATCGCTGTTAGAAAAAAGGTTCAATTTCTCAATTAGGAACAAAATAAGGTGCACCAAATTTTTTCATCTGTGCATGAACCATAACTTCACGAATTTGATTTAGCATAAACATAAACATAAATAGAGAATCTGTTCGGCTGGTTAGATTGTATGGCTGACTAGCTGATTGTTGTGAGAGAAAAACACCGCTGAATAGCTGGCTTGCCGGTTGATAAGTTCAAGCGAACAGAGCCAATATTGATATTCAATCGTGGTATTTATTCAGAGGCTCACAAAGTAACATTAATAATAAAATTACGACTGTGAAGGTAACTTATGTTAATTAATCGAGTAGTAATGTCTAGTAGGACACAGAATAAACATGTTCACATGTCAACGAAGATAGCAGACAAATCAAAAACATTCGTTTGGCTCATGAGCATTGATGTTCCAGCTCACCAACCATCCAGAGCTAGAAATCTCCTGTACCCAGTAATTTTTTGGGGGCTTAATTAGCTTGCTTACATTACATGACATACAAAAACTCTACACAAAATGGCAAGATTTATAGGATCAGGTGGTGTCGGTGCTAATTTTGGCGAGGCTAACACCGGCTAGTAAATATGTGTTTTGCGGTTGAGGCTACGGATGGTGTGCAAGGGGAACACAGGGATTATACTGGTTCAGGCCGAGCAAGCCCTACGTCCAGTGGAGAGGAGAGTCGTGTTGCCTTGTACCGGGGTGCTTGTAGTAGGGGGTTACAAGCCAGGCGAGAGAGGGAAGAGCTCCCAAGTCTCTTGTGAGTGTAAGTGTTTACAAGTTGTTTGCCGTGGGTGAGAACTTGGAACTTCTCCGTTCGTTCGTTCGTTGTTTTCTGTCTCCGTCCTCTTGTGTCTTTTAAAGATGGCCTCTGCTCTCCCTTTTATAGTCGCAAGGGAGAGGCAAAGGCGGCTACGACGCTACCTATTAAAATAGTGAAGAGTTGCTGTTCTCGGTTTGACTAGCTGCTGCCTTTTCTCCGTGTCTCCGGGGTATGGGTATGGCTATCTTGGTTCGCGAGTTCCAAGGTAGAAACAGTCGTCTGACCATGTCTTGTCGTCGGCTCTCTGGGTCTTCTGGATATGGCCGTCGTGCTCCGCTCGACTTTGGTGCGTTTACACCTGTCGGCTATCCTTCCGTACGATGTGACAAGAGGGAGAATCACCTTGGGGCGCTGTTTCCCGAGGCTCGGGATCGTGCTCGTCCTTTCGTGTGGACGGCGCAGTGGGCGTCTTTCCCGAAACGGGGCGGCGCACCGTGGACCATACCGTGGAGGACGATCGTAGTGGGACCATCAAATCTTGGGGCGTTGTTTCCCGAGGCTCGGGATCTTGAAGGCGTGCTCATCCTTTCGTGTGGACGGCGCAGTGGGCGCCTTTCCCGAAGCGGGGCGGCGCACCGTAGACCATACCGTGGAGGACGGTCGTAGTGGGCTCATCAAGTCTGCTGTCAGGAAAATCCCGACAGGTGGTATGGCCATCAAGGGCGTGCGAAGCACAGTCGCGTCGAGAGTCTCGCCTGACGGGACAGTGCTTGTAAAGTGGTCAGAGAGATTTCTTATGGTCCAAGATTGCTCTGCTGACATCACCCGTGCCTTGGATGCCGACTTTGGCGCCGTAGATGCCGCTCTCCCGAGTTCTCCCGAGGAGGCTTCGGGCGAGGCTCGGGCGAATCGGAAACTTGGGCGCCCAGGACGGCACCTCCCGAGCTCTCCCGAGGAGGGTCGGGCGAATCGGAGGTTTGGGCGCCGAGGACGCCGCCTCCCGAGCTCTCCGGAGGAGGCTCGGGCGAATCGGAGACTTGGGGCGCCGAGGACGCCGCTCTCCCGAGCTCTCCCGAGGAGGCTCGGGCGAATCGGAGAATGGGGCGCCGAGGACGCCGCCTCCCGAGCTCTCCCGAGGAGGCTCGGGCGAATCGGAGAATGGGGCGCCGAGGACGCCGCTCTCCCGAGCTCTCCCGTGGAGGCTCGGGCGAATCGGAGAATGGGGCGCCGAGGACGCCGCTCTCCCGAGCTCTCCCGAGGAGGCTCGGGCGAATCGGAGAATTGGGCGCCGAGGACGCCGCCTCCCGAGCTCTCCCGAGGAGGCTCGGGCGAATCGGAGAATGGGGCGCCGAGGACGCCGCCTCCCGAGCTCTCCCGAGGAGGCTCGGGCGAATCGGAGAATGGGGCGCCGAGGACGCCGCTCTCCCGAGCTCTCCCGAGGAGGCTCGGGCGAATCGGAGAATTGGGCGCCGAGGACGCCGCCTCCCGAGCTCTCCCGAGGAGGCTCGGGCGAATCGGAGAATTGGGCGCCGAGGACGCCGCCTCCCGAGCTCTCCCGAGGAGGCTCGGGCGAATCGGAGAATTGGGCGCCGAGGACGCCGCCTCCCGAGCTCTCCCGAGGAGGCTCGGGCGAATCGGAGAATGGGGCGCCGAGGACGCCGCTCTCCCGAGCTCTCCCGAGGAGGCTCGGGCGAATCGGAGAATTGGGCGCCGAGGACGCCGCCTCCCGAGCTCTCCCGAGGAGGCTCGAGGCTCGGGCGAATCGGAGAATTGGGCGCCGAGGACGCCGCCTCCCGAGCTCTCCCGAGGAGGCTCGGGCGAATCGGAGATTTGGGGGGCTCGCCCGAGCTCTCCCGGGGAGGCTCGGGCGAATCGGAGATTTGGGCGCCGAGTGATTTGGACGCCGAGGGTGAGGCTCGGGCGAATCGGAGATTTGGGCCTCTGTAGACGCGGCCTTCGTGGGCTTCGACTGGCCTTACTTGGGCCAGACCAAGTTGGGAATGAGCGTTTTTTTGCATGGAAGTTGGGTACCCCTAACTTTGGTAACCGACAGTAGCCCCCGAGCCTGTGGCGGAGTGAAGGCACTCCTCCACAGGTTCACGCCGGTTCTTCCTGTCAAAAAAGATAAAGTGTGGGTTGTTTTTCCGGGGGGTGCGCGCGAGCGCACCCGCCGGGTGTAGCCCCCGAGGCTTTGGAGGGATGATATATCCCTTCAAAGGCTTAGAATCGTGTTTGTTAGTCCTCGGGTGTTTTTTGATTTATTTAGGTGGGTTGTTTCCTTGGAAGCGGAGCCCCCGAGCCTCCCACCGTGTTGGGAGATCATTTGGTGGTCTTTCCAAGGTGCAGGGCAAGTTTCCGAGCCTCCGTTTTCGTATCGGAGATCGATCGGGTTCCTCCCTGTCTTTTTTAATTCGACCTTCACGCTCTTTTTTCGGGAAGAGGAAGGTTTGGTCCTGCTCGACATCCCCGCTGGGGCACGAGTCGGCATTTCCGGTGAGCTACAAACGGGTTGGTCCAAGTGGAGGTCCGTGCCCTATTCGTTAAGGGTCGGCTAGTGGCCTGAGCACACTCCAATTATTTCCCGAGGGTCAGTTAGTGGATGTCGGGTCCCTTCGACGGGTCCCGAGGGCATGATGCCTCCCACGGAGGGATTCCACGTAACCGACTCACTACTGGAACTTGGACACAGCATGGGATGTCCCTTGTGACGTTCCGGGCGTCGGGATACTGGCCGTTTTCGTGACCCATCCGCTAGCTGTCCCTAACTCGATTTCCCTGGGGCGACTGTTCGAGCCTCGGAGGGCCAGTCTTCGATCCCCTGGGAACGTAACGGGCGCCCGAGCCCGGGGTTTCTTCGTTGAGAAAACGTAGGTGGAATCGAAGCGTGCGGTTTGTAATGATTTGGCTCACCTTTTGAGGCGCGAAGCCTGACGGACGCGACGGTTTGGCTCAGTCGAGGCGGTTTGCGTGCGTGGTGATGGCGGGTCTCTTCCAAGCCGAGGTCGAGCTCCCTCCTCTGAACCTGCCGTGAAGAAGAAGCGGGCCATAGTGCCCTTGTAAAAAGTAACCTTTCGGGAGTGGTTTGAAAGGAAACAAACAATATGGCCCTTCGTGGCCTTAACATTTATGTAAATATTTGCATGTAAATATTTGCTGAATGTTTGTTTCACTTTGTTTCGTGCTTTTTTCCTTAGGCATTTTTTCTTGCCGATCCTGCTCCCGGGCCATCGAGCCTCGGGGGACATTTTTCGGGTGTCGTAGCTTTAGTGGCATAGACGCAGCCGACGTCCTAAGAGCTTTGGCAGAAAGAATCTTTTAGAAAAGAAGCTTAGGTGTTTCCTCCCGAGCTTCCTCCCTTGGCCGAGCGTAGATCTTATAGGTTTTCTTCCGAGTGCGGGTTAGCCTTCGAACACGGAGTGGCGAGGGAAGATGCTGTGGCCCTGGGGCATAAGCGGTCTCCGACTCGACCGGCTCTGTCTTCTGGGGCTTCCCTCATTCTTCGAATTCTATAAGTTCATGCTTGATTTCCGGAAGGAAGCGTGTTTTAGGGAGAAACGAATTCGACAAGTTTTGAAATTTTTGCGTTTCCAAAATTGTCGGATCTCGGGAAAGTCCGGGGTTTCCCCCCTTCCTAGCCCCCGAGGGAGGGTCGGCCTTTCCGTAGGATAGGCCGGGCCTCGCTTTTAGTGCGTGGTGAAATAAAGGCTCATTTCACTTCCGAGTGTAGGCTCGGATTGAAAATCTAAAATCATGTTTAAAAAGAGCAGAAGTCGGGTCTTTTCATCGATTTCAAGATGTTCAAAATAGTACAATGCATGGAATCTTAAGGATAGAAGCGACGTAGCTGTTCGATGTTCCAAGCGTTGTTGTAGACCTCGCCGTTCTCGTTCGCGAGCTTGTATGTGCCGGGGCGTTGTACCTCGGCGACGATGAATGGTCCTTCCCACGGCGGAGTGAGCTTGTGGCGCCCTTTGTTGTCCTGCCTGAGCCGTAGCACCAGGTCTCCTACGCTGAAGGTTCGACCTCGGACGCGCCGAGCATGGTACTTGCGTAGGGATTGCAAGTATTTGGCCGAGTGCAGCAGGGCCACGTCCCGAGCTTCGTCGGCTTGGTCCAGCGCGTCTTCCCGAGAAGTTTGATTGCCTTGTTCATCGTAGGCTCGGACTCTCGGGGCGCCGTATTCCAGGTCCGTAGGGAGGACGGCCTCTGCACCGTATACCATGAAGAAGGGCGTGAAGCCCGTGGCTCGGCTTGGCGTAGTCCTTAGACTCCATATCACTGCCGGAAGCTCCGTCAGCCACCTTTTGCCGAATTTATTCAATCGGTTAAATATCCTTGGCTTAAGGCCTTGGAGAACCATGCCATTGGCGCGTTCTACCTGGCCGTTCGTCCTCGGGTGGGCGACGGCTGCCCAGTCCACTCGTATGTGGTACTCATCGCAGAAAGCCAGAAATTTCTTTCCGGTGAACTGCGTGCCGTTGTCCGTGATAATGGAGTTCGGGATGCCGAACCGGTGGACGATGTCGGTGAAGAACAACACCGCTTGAGCCGAGCTGATTTGGGTGATCGGCCGGGCCTCGATCCACTTGGAGAACTTGTCGATGGCGACAAGCAAGTGGGTGAAGCCCCCGGGTGCCTTCTGGAGGGGCCCGACAAGATCTAGTCCCCAAACAGCGAACGGCCAAGTGAGCGGGATCGTCTGGAGGGCTTGAGCCGGTAAGTGAGTCTGCCGAGCATAGTACTGGCACCCTTCGCAGGAGCGTACCACCTCAGTGGCATCGGCCACGGCGGTTGGCCAGTAGAAGCCTTGTCGAAAGGCGTTACCGACCAAGGTCCTCGGCGCTGCGTGGTGACCGCAGGCCCCGGCGTGTATCTCTTCGAGCAGGCGTTTGCCCTGACTGAAAGGGATACAGCGCTGAAGCACGCCAGAGGGACTCCGCCGGTAGAGGCTACCATCGATCATGGTGAAAGACTTGGCTTTGCGAGCCAGTCGTCGTGCTCTGGTCTTGTCCGGGGGCAAAATGCCTCGGACTAGCCAGCTGACCAGCGGCTCGCGCCAGTCTGGTTCGTCGTCATCCATCTCGGCTTCAATCTCCATTGCCTCGGCTTCGTCGCCGTCCTTACCCATGACCTCGGGTGACTCCCCTTTGTCGGAAGGGTCGACAGCCCCCGAGGGATCGGCATTGATCGAGGGCTTGTGGAGGTCGTTGGCGAATACGCCCGTCGGGACCGTGGCCCTTTCGGCTGCAATTTTTGCCAACTCATCGGCCTCCTCGTTGTACCGACGCGCAATGTGGTTGAGCTCGAGGCCGTCGAATTTTTCCTCGAGCAACCGCACCAGCGTGCAGTAGGCGGCCATTCTGGGGTTCTGGCACGTCGACTCCTTCATGACCTGATCCACGACGAGCTGGGAGTCGCCTCGGACCTCGAGGCGTCGGATCCCGAGCTCGATCGCGATGTGGAGACCGTTCACCAGAGCCTCATATTCGGCCACGTTGTTGGAAGCCGTGAAGTGTAGCCGTAGTAGGTACTTGAGCCGGACCCCGAGGGGTGAGATGAAGACGATGCCTGCGCCAGCACCAGTCTTCATCATCGACCCGTCGAAGTTCATGACCCAATATTCCTCTTGGGTCGGGAGTGGCGGTAGTTGTGTCTCGGTCCACTCTGCCACGAAGTCCGCAAGTACCTGGGACTTGATGGCTTTGCGTGGCGCGTAGGTGATGCCGTCACCCATGAGCTCGATGGCCCACTTGGCGATCCTCCCCGTCGTTTCCCGATTTTGGATCACCTCCCCGAGGGGGAAGGACGACACCACGGTCACGGGGTGGGATTCGAAGTAGTGCCGCAACTTGCGTCGGGCAAGGACGATCGCGTACACTAGCTTCTGAATCTGAGGGTAGCGTGTCTTTGTCTCTGACAAGACTTCACTGATGAAGTAGACCGGTCGCTGTACCGGTAAGGCGTGTCCTTCTTCTTGCCGCTCTACGACGATCGCTGCACTCACAACCTGGTTGGTAGCCGCGACATATAGTAAGAAATTTTCCTCCTTCGTAGGAGGCACAAGAACCGGCGCTTTTGAAAGTAGAGCTTTAAGCCTTTCGAGGGCTTCCTGGGCCTCGGCGGTCCAGGTAAAGCGTTCGTTTTTCTTAAGCAACCGATACAAGGGAAGGCCCTTTTCGCCGAGCCTTGAGATGAATCGACTCAAGGCCGCGAGACACCCCATAAGCTTCTGCACGCCCTTCGGGTTTCGGATCGGGCCCATCTGTGTGATGGCCGATATCTTTTCCGGGTTGGCTTCGATGCCACGCTCGGAAACAATGAACCCGAGGAGCATGCCCCGTGGGACCCCGAAAACGCACTTCTCGGGGTTTAGCTTTATGTTTTTCTCTTTAAGGCAGTCGAATGCCTTTTCTAGGTCGGCTACTAAGTCATTCGCCTTCCTAGATTTTATCACTATATCGTCTACGTAAGCCTCAACGGTTCGCCCGATGAGGTCCCCAAAAACTTTGAGCATGCAACGCTGGTAAGTTGCGCCCGCGTTTTTGAGGCCAAATGGCATGGTTACGTAACAATATGTGCCGAAAGGAGTGATGAAAGAGGTCGCTAATTCGTCGGACTCTTTCATCCGGATCTGGTGGTAACCGGAATAAGCATCAAGAAAGCAAAGCCGCTCACAGCCAGCAGTAGAATCTACTATTTGGTCAATGCGAGGTAATGGAAATGGATACTTAGGACAAGCTTTATTTAAACTAGTGTAATCGACGCACATTCTCCATTTTCCATTTTTCTTTTTAACCAAAACAGGATTTGCTAACCATTGTGGATGGAAGACCTCCTTGATGAATCCAGCCGCCAAAAGCTTCTGCACCTCCTCCCCGATGGCCCGGCGCTTCTCCTCGTCGAATCGGCGCAGGCGTTGTTTCACCGGCTTGGATCCGGCCTGGATGTCTAAGGAGTGCTCGGCGACCTCCCTCGGGATGCCTGGCATATCCGAGGGGCTCCACGCAAACATGTCGGCGTGTTTGCGGAGGAAGTCGACGAGCACTGCCTCCTATTCTGGGTCGAGGGTGGCGCTGACCTTCAGCGCCCTGCCGTTGGGGGAGTTCGGGTCGAGGAGGACATCCTTCACCCCCTCAGCGGACTTAAAGGTGCCCGTGGCCTTCTTGGGGTCGGGGACCTCTTTTCCTAACCTGTCGAGGTCAGTCATGAGGGCTTCTGACTCCACCAACGCGCCGGCGTACTCGCAGCACTCGACGTCGCACTGGTACGCGTGCTGGTAGGAGGCGCTGATGGTAATCACCCCTTTTGGCCCTGGCATCTTGAGCTTGAGGTAGGCGTAGTTCGGAACTGCCATGAACTTTGCGTAACATGGCCTCCCGAGGATGGCGTGGTAGGTGCCGTGGAAGCCTACCACTTCAAATGTCAGGAGCTCCTTCCTGAAGTTGTCAGGAGTCCCGAAGTAGACGGGCAGATCGATCTGCCCGAGGGGTTGTACGCTCTTTCCGGGCACTATCCCGTGGAATGGGGACGTCGCGGCCCGGAGGAGCGAGCGACTGATCCCCATTAAGTCGAGGGTCTCAGCGTAGAGAATGTTGAGGCCGCTGCCTCCGTCCATGAGGACTTTGGAGAGCCTCGTGTTGCCGACGACGGGATCGACAACAAGTGGGTAGCGTCCCGGCGATGGGACGTAGTCCGGGTGGTCGTCCCGGCTGAAGGTGATAGCGTCGTGGGACCAGTCAAGGAAGCATGGTGTCGCTGGTCCGGCGGAGTAGACCTCCCTGCGCTCGCGCTTTCGCTGCCGCGGCGTAGGGGCGGTCCCGGGCCCCCCGAAGATCATGAGGCATTTGTCGATGGGCGGGAACTCATCGTCCTTCCCGCCCTCGTCCTCCTGATCCTTGGCGGGCTTCTTGCCGGTGTCGTCCTTGAACGGCTGCCGGCTGTAGTGCTTCTTGAGCATCACACACTGTGCGAGTGTGTGATGTACTGGACCCTGGTGATAAGGGCACGGCTTGCTGAGCATGTCGTCGAAGCGGCCTCGAGGGGGTCGTTCCCTCTTGGGTTCGGTGGCCGCCACGAGGGAGTCATCGCGGAGTGGGGCCTTTCCCTTCCCCTTCTTCTTCTTGTTGTTCGGTCCTCGGGAAGAGGTGCCCTCGGGGGCCTCCTCCTTCCGTTTGCCCTTGGGGTCGGAGAAGAGGGCTCCTACCGCCTCATCCCCTGAGGCGAAGCTGGTAGCGATCTTCATGAGTTCAGAGACACTGGTGGGTGTCCGGCGTCCGAGCTCATGAACGAGCTCTTTGCAGGAGGTTCCTGCGGCAAACGCTCCGACGACATCGGAGTCGGCGACCCGGGGCAGCTCGTTGTACTGTTTGGAGAAGCGCCGGATGTAGTCCCGGAGGGACTCGCCCGGTTTCTGCTTGCAGCTGCGGAGGTCCCAGGAGTTACCAGGGCGTACGTACGTGCCCTGGAAGTTTCCTACGAATATCTTGACCAGATCGCTCCAGTCGAAGATCTTTCGTGGGGGAAGGTGTTCCAGCCAAGCTCTCGTGGAATCGGCGAGGAACAAGGGGAGGTTGCGGATGATGATGAGGTCATCTTGCGCGCCGCCAAGTTGGCACGCAAGGCGGTAGTCCGCTAACCAGAGTTCGGGGTTAGTTTCCCCCGAGTACTTGGCTATGTTGGTTGGTTGTCGGAATCGGGACGGGAACTTGGCCCTCTGGATGGCCTCGCTGAAGACGCGTGGTCCCGAGGGCTCGGGTGAGGGTTCACGATCCTCATCCGAGTCGTAGCGCCCGCCCCGATGGACGCTGTAGCCGCGCGCGGCTCCGTCAGTCTTTCGCCGACCGCGGGCTTGTAGGATGGCTCGGACGTCGACGTCCTTGCCAAGCCGTTGGTGGACTGGCGGAGCCCTTGGAGCCTCGGGTCGAACCGAGGTTTCGCGCTTGTGACGTGCTATGCCACCATGCTGGTGACTTTCGGCGCCATGGTGTCGCGACGCTGAACTTTCCGCCTGGAGGACGGCGGCATCCTCCAGGAGGTCTTTGAGCTGATTCCTGAGCTGTCGCGCCTCCTCGGAGGAGGGCTCAGGTATACTTCGGAGTAGCATGGCTGCTTCCGCGAGCTTTCGGCTTGCTCGGGGGGCGACCCCTGGTGTCTCGGCCCTGTCGTCAGCGATGATTCGGGCCTGGACATCTCGGGCTCGACGCCGAGCTGCTCCTCCATCGGTTTGCCGCTCGCCAAGCTCCAGCGTAGTTCGCAGCTGGGTGAGGCGCAAACGGTCCTCGTCCATCCGTGCCTCAAGCTCCCGGAGCTGCTCTAGCTCCGGGGTTTGAGGTGCGGAGCGAGAGCTTCCTGCCCCCTGACCCAGCGGCGGGGCTGACCGCGAGGGCTTCGGGGCCGCTGGAGGGGGCGTGACTTGTTCGTGCTGGGGGTGTGACGGAGGGGGTATGTCGTCGTCGCCCCCCGAGTGGACATCCTCTACTCGCCCCTCATCAGGGTGCATCAAGTTGTAGCACTCCCGAGAGGGGTCGATGTAGGTCCACTGTGAGCAGGGGACGACGCTCGGTGCGTTCTCCCCCGAGTCGTTGGTGTGGGCGGCGTTGTCCACATTTGCCCAGAATTTGTCATCATCGTCGCTGTAGCTGCGACGAGGCGAGTTCCGGTCATAACGATTCCCCCCCTCCGAGCGTTGTCGAGGGGTGAGGTTGGCGGTGGTGTCTGTTTCCCCACCGCCGTGCGTCCTGGCACTTTCCCCAGGGGATGGCGGTGAGGATGCCACGTGGTCTCCCACGGGGCTGTCTTGGCGCTCGAGGCGCTGGACCGGAGTGTCCGACAGTTCGTGCAATAATGCATGAACTGCACACACGTGAGCGTCCATGGCGCTCTGAAGCCCAAAGAAGGACGACGGCGCCGTTCTCCTCTGCCGGTGAGGGCGGAGAGAAAAATCGGCTGACGTCGTGTTTCCGCCCTCGCCCGTCCCTCGGGTGGTAAGCGGATGCGTGACCGCTGGTGCCGGAGATTCCGGGATCGCGGTCGGCGCAGTATTGGCTACGCCCGTTGGAGTTGCCTGGTGAGTCGCATCTCCCGCGGCGGGAGGCTGGTTGGCACCACTGCGCCTCCCCCTCCTGATTCGCCGAGGGCGGCGTGCAACGTTTCCCCCGTCCTCCGAGGCGGGCGGAAGCGTGGCGGGGGTCCTTTCTCCGGCCGTCTGCGGGGCCAGAGTCGGGACGACCGTGACACGGGGCCCGGTCGGGCGCAGATTCATCTCGAGCCCATGGCCAGTGGCCATGAACTCGAGAGTCCCGAACCGGAGTTCCGTGCCAGCGGGAAGCGTGGTGGAGCTGGTTGCCATCCGAAACCTATGTCAACGCGCAAAAGGCCCCTACCTGGCGCGCCAACTGTCGGTGCTAATTTTGGCGAGGCTAACACCGGCTAGTAAATATGTGTTTTGCGGTTGAGGCTACGGATGGTGTGCAAGGGGAACACAGGGATTATACTGGTTCAGGCCGAGCAAGCCCTACGTCCAGTGGAGAGGAGAGTCGTGTTGCCTTGCACCGGGGTGCTTGTAGTAGGGGGTTACAAGCCAGGCGAGAGAGGGAAGAGCTCCCAAGTCTCTTGTGAGTGTAAGTGTTTACAAGTTGTTTGCCGTGGGTGAGAACTTGGAACTTCTCCGTTCGTTCGTTCGTTGTTTTCTGTCTCCGTCCTCTTGTGTCTTTTAAAGATGGCCTCTGCTCTCCCTTTTATAGTCGCAAGGGAGAGGCAAAGGCGGCTACGACGCTACCTATTAAAATAGTGAAGAGTTGCTGTTCTCGGTTTGACTAGCTGCTGCCTTTTCTCCGTGTCTCCGGGGTATGGGTATGGCTATCTTGGTTCGCGAGTTCCAAGGTAGAAACAGTCGTCTGACCATGTCTTGTCGTCGGCTCTCTGGGTCTTCTGGATATGGCCGTCGTGCTCCGCTCGACTTTGGTGCGTTTACACCTGTCGGCTATCCTTCCGTACGATGTGACAAGAGGGAGAATCACCTTGGGGCGCTGTTTCCCGAGGCTCGGGATCGTGCTCGTCCTTTCGTGTGGACGGCGCAGTGGGCGTCTTTCCCGAAACGGGGCGGCGCACCGTGGACCATACCGTGGAGGACGATCGTAGTGGGACCATCAAATCTTGGGGCGTTGTTTCCCGAGGCTCGGGATCTTGAAGGCGTGCTCATCCTTTCGTGTGGACGGCGCAGTGGGCGCCTTTCCCGAAGCGGGGCGGCGCACCGTAGACCATACCGTGGAGGACGGTCGTAGTGGGCTCATCAAGTCTGCTGTCAGGAAAATCCCGACAGGTGGTATGGCCATCAAGGGCGTGCGAAGCACAGTCGCGTCGAGAGTCTCGCCTGACGGGACAGTGCTTGTAAAGTGGTCAGAGAGATTTCTTATGGTCCAAGATTGCTCTGCTGACATCACCCGTGCCTTGGATGCCGACTTTGGCGCCGTAGATGCCGCTCTCCCGAGTTCTCCCGAGGAGGCTTCGGGCGAGGCTCGGGCGAATCGGAAACTTGGGCGCCCAGGACGGCACCTCCCGAGCTCTCCCGAGGAGGGTCGGGCGAATCGGAGGTTTGGGCGCCGAGGACGCCGCCTCCCGAGCTCTCCGGAGGAGGCTCGGGCGAATCGGAGACTTGGGGCGCCGAGGACGCCGCTCTCCCGAGCTCTCCCGAGGAGGCTCGGGCGAATCGGAGAATTGGGCGCCGAGGACGCCGCCTCCCGAGCTCTCCCGAGGAGGCTCGGGCGAATCGGAGAATGGGGCGCCGAGGACGCCGCCTCCCGAGCTCTCCCGAGGAGGCTCGGGCGAATCGGAGAATGGGGCGCCGAGGACGCCGCTCTCCCGAGCTCTCCCGTGGAGGCTCGGGCGAATCGGAGAATGGGGCGCCGAGGACGCCGCTCTCCCGAGCTCTCCCGTGGAGGCTCGGGCGAATCGGAGAATTGGGCGCCGAGGACGCCGCCTCCCGAGCTCTCCCGAGGAGGCTCGGGCGAATCGGAGAATGGGGCGCCGAGGACGCCGCCTCCCGAGCTCTCCCGAGGAGGCTCGGGCGAATCGGAGAATGGGGCGCCGAGGACGCCGCTCTCCCGAGCTCTCCCGTGGAGGCTCGGGCGAATCGGAGAATGGGGCGCCGAGGACGCCGCTCTCCCGAGCTCTCCCGAGGAGGCTCGGGCGAATCGGAGAATTGGGCGCCGAGGACGCCGCCTCCCGAGCTCTCCCGAGGAGGCTCGGGCGAATCGGAGAATGGGGCGCCGAGGACGCCGCCTCCCGAGCTCTCCCGAGGAGGCTCGGGCGAATCGGAGAATGGGGCGCCGAGGACGCCGCTCTCCCGAGCTCTCCCGAGGAGGCTCGGGCGAATCGGAGAATTGGGCGCCGAGGACGCCGCCTCCCGAGCTCTCCCGAGGAGGCTCGGGCGAATCGGAGAATTGGGCGCCGAGGACGCCGCCTCCCGAGCTCTCCCGAGGAGGCTCGGGCGAATCGGAGAATGGGGCGCCGAGGACGCCGCTCTCCCGAGCTCTCCCGAGGAGGCTCGGGCGAATCGGAGAATTGGGCGCCGAGGACGCCGCCTCCCGAGCTCTCCCGAGGAGGCTCGAGGCTCGGGCGAATCGGAGAATTGGGCGCCGAGGACGCCGCCTCCCGAGCTCTCCCGAGGAGGCTCGGGCGAATCGGAGATTTGGGGGGCTCGCCCGAGCTCTCCCGGGGAGGCTCGGGCGAATCGGAGATTTGGGCGCCGAGTGATTTGGACGCCGAGGGTGAGGCTCGGGCGAATCGGAGATTTGGGCCTCTGTAGACGTGGCCTTCGTGGGCTTCGACTGGCCTTACTTGGGCCAGACCAAGTTGGGAATGAGCGTTTTTTTGCATGGAAGTTGGGTACCCCTAACTTTGGTAACCGACAGGTGGGTTCTCCCATCTCCTGCACAGAATGGATTAAAAAATATACTACAGTTACGGTTGCCGTTCGTTGACACTGCCACTGGGACACCGGTTCTCTACATTCCATCTAGATCTAGCCATAGTTTCATAGCAACATATAGTAAAGTGTAATCAGCATAATCGACAATCTGTACTAACACTATCCATGCTCCCCTTTTACTTCTACGTACGTTACAAAATCTAATCGAGGTAGTTGTGATTTCTGATTTCCATCCAATCAATTTTTTAGATATCCTAAAAGCAACCCCACAGTCAACAAACTAGTCAAGCAACCCATAACTTCACATCCTCCAACGAAGATGATTACAAAAAAGAAAAAAAAAAAGGAAGAGCAATATTGCACCAGTCTGTGTGTGGCCGTGTCCATCACCTGCGGCGCCTTCGGTCGGCGGCGTACTGCGAGAGCGGGACGAGCTCGGAGAGCGGCGTGGCGAGCGGCGTGGCATTGGGCGTCGGGATCGGGGAGGACCTGCAGACGGGGCAGGAGGCGCTCCGGCGCAGCCAGGCGTCGAGGCAGGCGACGTGGAAGCCGTGCCTGCACTCGGGCATCACGCGCAGCATCTCGCCGTCCCTGTACTCGCTGAGGCAGATGGAGCACATGGCGTCGGCGTCGGCGGCCCGGGCCCTGCTGGAGAAGGCGACCTTGGGGTAGGACGCGATGGCGGCGGCGTCGAGCCCGACGGGGGAGCACCTGGCCGCGGCGGTGGCGGAGGAGTAGGCGGCGTCGACGTCGTCGCCAGGGGACTCGGAACCCTCCGCGACGAAGAGCACGCGCGGGACGGTGATGGAGAGGTGGCCGGAGCTGGAGGCCGTGGTGACCGCCTCCCCGGCCCAGTAGTCGCCGCCGCCGGCACGGCCGAAGCAGAAGTAGAAAGCCAGCAGGAGGGAGGCGAGCAGGACGAGGAAGCCGAACGCGATGGCGATGGAGTAGCCGAGGCCCAGGTTGGAGAGCGAGGAGAGGAGGGACATCGCGGTGGCCTTGCTCTTGCCGGCGGCGAGTCCCTAGTGGCGAGGCCGAGGGAGCGGCGGAATGGCATTGGGCGGAGCGCGCGCACGGCCCTGGATCGCTTCGCCTCGCTGGGTGGAATCGAGGGCCGCGTGGGCGTGGGAGTAAATGTTGGATTGGAGGTCGCGTGGTGAACTGGTGATATTTTCCTTGTCGTGCAGTTCAGAATTCAGATCTGACGGGGTGGGTGCGCGGCTCGAGCGGCTGCATTTATTGCCGGGGAAGAGGGACGGCGAGGAGTAATGGCGGGCGGGGACGGGGATGCTCTCTGTTCTGTTCGTGCTCGTGCTCCGCAGCTTGCCGCCAGCTTGGCTCGGCTCGGAGATGCGCTGGGCCTGGGAGCTAGTGGGAGAACGACGAGAGACCGCGTGCCTGCGGGTGTGGCCGTGTGGAACGGAAACTTCTGCCGGGGAGTGGCCAGCGGCGGCGATGTCAATGTTTGGAGGATTTGCTGTCGTGTTGTCGTCCGATCAACCGACGGTGTTGCATAGGAGTAGGAGTAGTACGGAGTAGTAAAGCATAACCTTGTCGCTGGGTAGGTTTTGTTTTTCATGATGAAACGCGGGAAGGATTCATTTTCAAGCCTGAATGTGTACTCCCGTCCCGGCACCGGACTGCAGAATTGCTATCGGTTTCAACCTCGAAAAAAACGAAGGCTTGAAAGTCACAGCTAGGCCTGAGCATTCGGGTTACCCGAATAATTCGGGTCGGGTAATTCGGATATTTAGAAATTCAGGTTTTAAAAATTGTTACCCGATTTTTGTCAAAAAAAAGTACTACCTAAAATTTCGGGTACCCGATAATTCGGGTTCGGGTTTTTCTCGATTTACCCGAAACTCATAAAACTACGCATTTTAGGAGAATTCTAATCACATTGTATAATAAACAACAATAGTCATACAAATCATATCATGTCTTTATATCAGTTAACAACAAATCAACTATCAAGTTAGCATAAATTGCATCGTTGCATAATAAATAATATATTTATGTTATACTAAACCACTTCATGTCTTCATATTTGAGACATTTCGGGTAATTTAGGTGGTTCGGGTATCGGGGAACATTATCCGAACTATCCAAACTAAATTCAGGTTTCTACAATTACTATCCAAAATTATGATCGGGTATTTCGAGTTCAGATACTTCGGGTCCGAGTTCGGTTAATTGGGTATTTTGCCCACCCGTAGTCACAGCCAAAATCTGTGTGCTTTGTGAGTTGCTATCCCGTCAGTACATCGCGTTACTGCACTGGTTCACCCCATGTCATGCTTGCATATTGAAGACGTCAAGCATTTCTTCTGGCAAGAGGGAAAAGGTTAAAAAAGCACCAGTGCAACAAAAACGTGTCGCCGTTGCCGGGGATCGAACCCGGGTCGCCCGCGTGACAGGCGGGAATACTCACCACTATACTACAACGACTTGCGTGTTGCCATGCAGATTAACAAGCATAATAATGATTCCGGAATACTGATTAATAGCTGATATCCACGTTGTTCTCGCCCGAGCATCCGCACATTCCAAGTTCCCAAACAGCATATTCGCGGTTCGGGCTTGGCTTTTACTACTGGCTAGTGTTCCTCCTCCACCACCATCGCTCCTTCAGTCTGTTCTCTCGCTTTGCTTCTACTCCCCCGCTTTATTATTCTCTTGGCCGCGCTCCAGTCGAGTCTGCCGCATGTCGACCGGAGTTCCCGCTGCCGCGGTGTCCTCACGAACGAAGCCCAAACAGGCTGCTACACGGAGTAGCTCCAGTTTTCCACGGCGACCTGCGACGAGGCTGTGACTGTGAGTAATCTTTCATCGTTCTCACCCATCCCAACTCGTTCTGTTTCTGAGTCTCAGTGATGCACGTTACCAGTTTTCCTGAATTCAGTAGTAATGTTCAGTTAGCGATGCTCGTGTTACCAGTTTTCCTGAATTCAGTAGTAATGTTCAGTTAGTGATGCTCGTTTGTTCAGAATTTCATTTATTCGAGAGCTATATCATTCAAGAGTCAACAAGCTTAGACGTTTAGATTGCCCGTTTGCCCTCATACTGCAGAGCAAGGGCAGTGGTATGGACGTATGGTGGTGAATTGGTGATACTAGTTATACACTTTTCCGTTTTGCTCGACAGCTCAAAAGGCATGGAATCACCAGGTTAAATTTCGAGCGGGTTTAGCATCGGGTCTTTTTTTTTTTTTTTTTTTTTGAGAGGGCATCGGGTCTACTTGACATACTGGGAACCGGACTCGTCGTTGTGGATCTCACTTCTGTCTTGTGCTTGTTCTCTTGTTGCTAGGAGAGAAGGTAGCCTAATGGTGCCTAATTAAAAACATTTTGTCCATTTTGGTATCCGGCCCATTTGGAGAGCTGGGCTAATGGTGCCACGAGGTAATTTAGGCCCAAAATCCACATTTCGAAACAAACAAATTACTAGTCCTAGGATTAAAAAAGCGAAGATTTAATAATGGTGATGATTCCTGAACAAAAGGGGACCATTGTAATTTTGTGCAAATTCGGAGCCTGCTCGGTGCAGCTTTACTAGCTGCAGTTGCAGCTATTTGTAGTATTATTAGGTATAGTTGGTAGTAGTTCTTTTTTTCTTGAAATCCCAAGCTGGATCTTTCGAAAAAGAAATCTCAAGCTGAAAAAGTTGCAGCGAGGAGGCCAAAATGCCCTGGTCAAATGTAGATTAGTAATGAACACGAGTTTCTCAGTAATTTATTTTCATGGGCTATACTAAGATTTTTATTTTGTATAATGAGCTTGTACGTAGGTAGCATGTGGAATGTGTGGGTTAGAGTAACATGATCATAAAACTATAATATTTTAATTAAAAATAATTTTAGTTGTTGAATGAACAAGGTAAGTCTTGGATAGGCAGCTTTTGGTTGTATAAGCATAAAAAATGAAAAAAAAATGAATATGAGAAGTTTTGGTTTGGGAAGTTATTTACTCATGGATTTTTGTTGGGTTGGTGCTATGTATATTTCAAACATTAAAGACACCCCCCCCAACGATTAGTTATTTGGCTAACTATTATGACGTGAACATATAAAAAGTAGGAGGAAAAGTAGTCACTAGCGACAAATAAATAGCCTATCTATTTTACGTGGTTCAAGAATCTGAGATATAGAAAATAATCTTTACTTTTATCTCAAACCTCCATATTAGATAGCTACATAGCTAACAGCATTGCGGACACTCTAAAGTCTGTTACACACAAAGCCTACCCAAACCTACCAACATCATTCCCCAAACCATAGTACTTTGCCGAACTGTTGCAGTATGCAGTATATATCGACATTTTTTCTATAAATAACTTTGTCATAGCTAAACATATGATAAAACCAAAGTAAACTGCAGTTTGGAATAGATGGAATGATTTACTTTCATTTAAAGACATCTAGAAAGATGGATGTGTTGATGAGGGGCACAAAAGTTTCAGGGAGAATTGGGACACTATTAAATATATAAAATCTATGACTTTGTGATAATTGATTATTGAGATCTCAATTTTGTGATAAAATCTATGACGTCTAATAAAAGGCCATCCAGAAGGAGCTTGGCCACCAAGTATCGGAGCCTCGTGGGTCCGAATTCAAACCGCGTGATTGCTTCCCGAAACTTCTCCCCGAGCATCTTCTTTTACCCAGGCCGGCCCCCCACCTACAGTCCACCAGCCGCTCCACGCCGACGGATGCCGTCCAAGGACCTCTTCGCGCCACGTGTCGAACAGGCGCTGACGCTTTCCTCGCGATCTCCACCGTCCTCAGACACTTGCTCGTGGGCCCCGACGACGTGCCCGCGATGAAGACGGCGCCTCCATGTCCACCCCTTTTTCTACACTCTCATGCGTGGTGTCACTGCCGCTGGGCCTGAATCTGTGCCTGGCGCCTTGATTCGCCGTTAAGCGAAGAGGGAGAGGGGTAGGAGGGATCCCTTTCCGTGGGGACACCGAACTGCGCGGACAAAACGAGCCACGGTATTCAAAACGGCAGTGGCCCGCATCCAACGGCAGCCGCCCGTTCAAACGGAGGCCGACGGCGAGGATCGCATCAGGCGCCGGTTATAAAGTGACCTGGCCTTGCTACGCGCACACGGCCACTTTGTGTGAGCACACACACCTCGCTGCAACGAGAAATCTTGCTACTGTGGTTTCTCATCTGAGCAGCGGCGGCGGAGAAGAACAAGAGAGAGAGGAAGGGAGGGAGCATGGCCGACCACAAGGAGGAGCCTGTGCTGGAGTCCATGATGGACAAGGTCTCCGAAAAGTTCCACGGCGGGGACTCGTCGTCGTCGTCTGACTCGGACGACGAGAAGAAGAAGGGGTCCTCGTCGGCGGAGGCCATGAAGGCCAAGATCTACCGCCTCTTCGGCCGCGAGAGGCCCGTCCACTCCGTCCTCGGCGGCGGCAAGCGTAAGCCCCCCGGATTTGTATACCCGATTCGCCCCTGGTTCTGTCTATTTTAGATCCGGTCCGATCTAGTTATATCTGTGCTTGCTCTTACTACCTTGGACTGCTACTGATTCTTGCCGCGGCAAAATAGTTCGTCACTTTGTTAATACAGTATAAGCTTCTTTATGGACTGGAAAGTCTTTTGGACCGGTTTTGGCATCTCTGTAGCGTATTTGCCAAGTAACTTCAAGTGGAGATTTCTCTTTGACTTGATCAGTTATAGCGGTTGCCGGCGGCAGCTTGTCGTTACCCTTAAACCCAAACCGGCTCTGTAAACCCAAACCGGCTCTGTTCGATCTGGACCTAGGAACGGGTCTCGAATGTTTAGCTGTCCGCTTGTTTATTAGGGATGTTTGGACTGATGCGGTTATTTCCTTACAAATGCGATTGCAGCTGCGGATCTTGTCCTATGGAGGAACAAGAAGATCTCAGGCGGGGTGCTTGCTGGTGCCACGGCCATCTGGCTCCTATTCGAGGTCATGGAGTACCATCTCCTCACCTTGTTGTGCCACTGTCTCATCCTCTCGCTGGCCGTCCTCTTCCTGTGGTCCAATGCCTCCACTTTCATCAACAAGTGAGCTTTTGGGATTCCTAATGTTCAAATGAAACTGAACTCATTCTGGAAACTTGGCCAGCTCTGATTGCCCTGACATGAGCAAAATTTTATAAGTTCTTTAATTTATGGCGCTGCTGATTTTCAGGTCCCCACCAAACATTCCTGAGGTGAAAATCCCTGAGGATGTGGCTGTTAATGTTGCACTATCACTGAGATATGAGATCAACAGGGGCTTTGCTACCTTGAGGGAGATTGGACATGGCCGTGATCTGAAGAAATTCCTAATTGTATGTTGGTTCTCTTTCAGCATTTTGTGCTCAGTGTAAGGAAATTCTTGGTATTGTGCTGATGCCTGGCACTTTTCTCTCAGGTTATCGCAGGTCTCTGGCTTATTTCAGTTCTTGGGAGCTGCTGCAACTTCCTGACACTGTTCTATATTGGTAATGACTGATTCCTCTGTTACTAACTTTTCTTTAGGTGTTGATTCAATTTTTGAATGAAGTTTTATGACTCTATTGCAGTCTTCGTGGCACTGTACACCGTACCAGTTCTGTATGAGAAATATGAGGACAAGGTTGATGCTTTTGGTGAGAAGGCTATGATTGAACTGAAGAAGTATTATGCCATTTTCGATGAGAAGTGCCTATCGAAGGTTCCAAAGGGTCCCCTTAAGGATAAGAGGCACTAGATTGGTAGTAAGGTACTTACTATGAATCAACATCTACTTTTAAGTCACTTGTCACCTCCTCTGAAGGATGGTGCTTGGTCCTGGTCTCTAGTTGGTAGTATATAATCTGTATGGGCAACTCTGGTGTGACAGTTGTGATCTGCTGATCTTTAAAGTCATGTCGGCTGAAAATTGTTGATCTTGTTTTTGGTTTCAACTTTCAGCATAGTTGCCTGGAAGCTTGAAATATATTATGCGCTCTATCAATGTCATGTGAACTTTGTCCTTCACGTTTAATATTTGGTGTCCTTTACAAGTGCTAGGCTAGTGAAGTGTGCACATTTCTGTCCAGATGCAATGATAGTATTTGATCTCGTTTGATAATGTGGTCCATTGTCTTGAAGTGGTTGTGCGTCCCATATGCATAATTGTGGGGAAGTTATTTGAGTGAAGGTCCCAGCAGAGGCTTGATCTGAAAGAATGAGAGCTCTCTAACACTATAACCTTCACATATGGATTGTGTCATGTCGTACAATGCTTGAATGTTGCTTGATACTTCACAGCATTTCATACCATGGCCACGTATGCACTTAACTATGTAAAATGTTCACGTGAGAGAGAAATTAGGGGGGGGGGGGGGGGGGGGGGGGGGGCTAACAGATGCTTGATCAGAAAGCACAAGTGCTCTCTTGACGCTATGTGGTTAGGGACGGAAACGGTATGGAAACATCCCATACCAACCTGTATTGTTTTCTATATTTAACCTGATTGAATTCGTATTTTTTTTGACAAAATTGAATTTGGTTTGAAATTTGGAACACTACATTTGAAATTGGAACGCAAATGGTTTAGACCTTTTTTTCTAATGCTTTCTACTTTTCTACTTTTAATTCGGAACATCCTGAATTCGAAATTTGGTTTAGAATGAGTTTGGCCCACTAGAAGTTTAGCCTTAGAAAAATTGTTTCTTTTTTATATGATCTGATGGTGAAAAATTTTATATGAAAATTGTAGCTCTCCACAAGATCTACAACTTTCTAGTTTTAAGTTTTTTTTTCATTTTAGGTGGTTAAGATGTTCAAAAAACTAAACAAAGTTTTAGCAGCATATTAATCGCGTATCAGCGCTTGTTGTCATAGGAAAAAAATCGTATATTTCTTATATGGTTGATACTTCTATACGCAAGTTGTCGAACTTATTAATTGTTATGCACTTGGTCACAGCCACTGAACTATGTTTGATGTTTGGATGTTTTTTGTCATTCACACTTTTAAGAAAGGATACGAAGCAGTGGTTCTAGGTGAATTACATATGCTTGGTTTTGGGCCATTTGATTTGTGTTCAAATGGTCGGTTCTATTATCTTGAGACATTATCCTTTGTACGAGTTCAGGAACTCCATTACTCCTAATATAAAGGGTCATTGTCATCTTGTTCTGAAAAGACAGACTTGGAAGTAATACTTGTAGATTTTATAATAACATTTTAAAGTGGAATGTTGTATACTGTTTGATTAGCTGTAGGGACCTAGAATACCAAATGGGAAATTAACCATGCATGATGTACGTCGCACCCACACGCCCGCGACGAGCACGCCCCTGAGGCGCCCATGTCAACGACACCCTTGTCCCACTGCCCTAGCATGGTAGTGCCCCCTTCACTAGTCTCCTGGCGAGTCACGCGCCCTGTCCGCTGGCCTTAGGACTCACCTTGACCACCTTAGGACTCACCTTGACCAAACAACATAAAATAAGAACAACTTGCTGTAACATAAGACTGAAAATAACTGAAACTTTTAGACATATTATTAAAATATTTGTGTGAAGCATATAAAATATCGAGATTATAACGATTGCAACACATATTTAGAAACAGGTGAAACATTTTGAAAACAATGTTTGCAACATGCCCTGAACATGCTTGCACCATATATATCATGTGCAATAAAACACTCAAATAAAATTCAGATCATAACAGTTGCAACATGTGTCTAAACGAGTGAAACATTTTGAACAAATGACTACAACCTGCATTTGAAAATACTTACAACATATGCAACATCCTCCGATCTGCTTTTATAGCATCAATTTAATTCAATTGTAACGTATCTTTGAAACGTCAGAAACAATTGAAACATACATTGACATATCTTTGAAACGTTAGAAACATTTGAAACATACATTGCAACATGGGGGGGGGGGGGAGAGCGTAGCGTGGAGAGTGCCATGCCCGCTGGGGTGGGAGGAGCTCGGTCATGTAACACCATTGTACCAACTCTCCCTGTGGAGAGGACGCCAGGGTGGGAAGGGAAGGGCGTCGCCTGGGAAGGAGCGCACGAAATGCATGGAAAAAAAAATCTCGCACTGGACAATCTCGCATGTGGAAGGAGCGCATGTCTATACGAAGTGTGTGGAGATCTTAGAATTTTTTTTTCTTTTTTTAGGTAGAGCGAAGAAGCAGATTTGTGGATGAGGACGGAGACGAGTACTGAGAGAAGTTGGGCGTCTGGAAAACGACAGACGTTTGAGTTAGAGCGTTTCCGAATTTTATTTCACAACTTAGAGATGTGCATCTGAGGTGGATTCTAAAGTGGAATAAATAGCGTGTCGACGATAGAGCAGAAAACTATATATTGTGATGAATTAAAATTAGTGAAAAATATCTTTGTTTGTCTTGGATCACTTTGTAATGCACCTTTGTGGTAACATGATTGTCCAAGAAAAGAAGAGAACTCGTAGGTTTTCAATGATAATGGCCAGGGAATTGATCCTCAATCATCAGGCAACAAATGCATTATGCTAGGAAATAACAATTGACGAATAGGTTAGTCTTAGTGGAGAATTGTAACATTCCAAAAATTCATATATAAAAATCACTCGCATAAAATTATTTTTAAAATTTATTTCGAAAACTATAAATCATTTGAGCTCTAATTTTATCTCATTCCAACTTTCGTAAATTCATTCCAGTTCTCTCCAAGACATATATTTTTTCTCCGCACTACCAGCATTACTCACCCGTCCCCACCTCTCTCTCTCGTTCGTCCTCGCCCGACAGCATATGCGCGTAGCGCACGCGCCGACCCCACCACCATCGCCGTCTCGGCGCACCCACGTCCGGACCCCCTCTCGCCGGTCGCTGTCATCGCACGACACCATGCCATGTGGGCCCCACCTCTCGTCTTTCCCTCTCTTCTCTTCTCTTCTCTTGTGGTACAGCAAAGCGCGGCGCGCAACAGAGCAAAGAACAACTATATTTACCATGCACACAGAACATATCTTAGCAATTACTAGAGCAATATACCCTTCCATCTCTCCAATAAATGTGCATGCATGCACCACACACACTCACATATGCAGGCAGAGAGGCAGGGCTAGTTGCGTGCATGCAGCATGCAAAAGCCAGTAGCCACTTGCTTCGCTACGCGCCGCACCGGCCGCCTGCAGCAACGTCCCGTCGTCCTAAACCATGCGTGGCGCCACAGCGGCACAGCGGCCTCCTCCAGCCTATAAAAGGCGACCTCGAGCTGCTCCCCGTCTTCCAAGCCACCAGCTCCACAGCTTCCTTCCTCTATTCACCTTTCTGGCTGTTTCTCCGTTTCCCGAGCTTGAGCTTGCTCCATTGATTTCTCTCTGCAAGCAGTAACAGACCGAGGTAGCACACACATGAGTTTCTCCTCACCCTCCTCTCTTTCCCCATGCCCAGGGGCAGAGCCAGGCCCTTTTGTTGGGGTCTGCAGACCCCAATGATTTTCAAAAAACTAGTGTAAATATGATGTTACTAGCTATAGTCCTATAGTGTAGATCCTAAGTGACAAGGTTGATGACCCCAATGACATTTTATGCTGGCTTCGCTACTGCCCATGCCCTTGGGTTCGGGAATAGCAGACAAAATCACTCCCGGCCGAAGCTCCGGCAGTCGTCCATGGCAGACGCGTCCGAGGAGCACGACGCTTGTGCTCTGCCCCTTCCCCTGTGTCCCGTGCCTTTCCTTACCCCTGTATTATTTTTATTACTAGCCAATACCAGCAGCTGCCCCCTCTGTCTCGTTCTCAGACTGGAACACCACAGCAGGCCGACACAAGCACACGCGCAATAGCACACATGCAAGTCCCTTCACGTGCAGCTACGGCCGTGAGCCAACCCACCTCATCCATTTAACTACATTTCTTTTCTCCCATAACAGCAACAGCAGCACGTGAGCACACCCTCACTAATCACGTTTTCTTGTGGTTAATTAGCGGCCACTGCGGCGATCAATATCTCCCACATGCAAACTCCGGTTCCAATGATTTTTCTTCCTAAAATCATCTAAAATCGAACTCTACCTTCTATATAAATTTCATAATTTTTAGAGCTCATTTGAATATACGTGAATATTTATTTGTGCTTGTTTGCCTGTTCTGTTCGTTACGTATTTTTAGCGGATGGAGTGAACGAGCCGGAGAACGAGGACGCCGGAGGCCAGTACCGTGAGTTCGAGGCCATACCCGAGGATCCGGACTGTCAGCAGGAGTTTTACGAGAACGCCGATGAAGGCAAGTTCAATCTATTCCCCCTTGATGCATGTTGCTCCTATTTTTAAACACAACCCGTAGAAGCCGTTTTAAATATTGCATAAAGTATTTTACTGTTTAGTTAAATTCCGCTTGAATAGCCATCCTTGAGTTGATATAACCTGATGATTACCTTATTCAAACGTAGGAATAAATATTATGACGTGACGAAATATCGTTATTTAGTATGCTTAGCATTTGCAGTCGCCATGGTTACTCATCACTATATTTTCTCAAATACAATGATTTTAAAGAAAAACTGTGTGAGTTATAAAAAGAAATTGTGTGTATTATGAAAGGGATTAATGAACAAATAGAGATGGTGATTACCCATTAGATGGGGCGGATTGTGTCTCTTTGTGGGATGCCTTGGTGCTGTGGCTTGTACCTCTGTGGTTAAGCGTGGAGATATCCGCCTTGTCTATTTAGGACTGAGTTGATTCATCTTGTCTAACTCATTTTTCGTACAACCACTCGACCCTGTATGCGGCGGGGCTTTAGTCTAAATCCCTCTAGTTGGTATGGCAATCACCTGGAGGCAGGGTGCAACTTGACACTAAGAAGTGTATGATGAGAATTGAGAAATTGTATGAAATGTTATGAGCTCTATGAATTATTATATTATGAGATGGTGGACTTAGTGTTCCCGTGGTGAGCGCCAGTACTCAGCTAGGAGGGTAATGGCTTTGATGGATCTGTGCTTGCACTAAGGTGTTAAGCTACGGTACCCTACTTGTGGGAAAAGTATACAACCTCTGCAGAGTGTAAAACCTATCATGATAGCCGTGTCCACGGTCATGGACGGGTTATGGTTCGGTTTCAACGATAGATGGGTTGGGATGAGTGGTAAAAAGAGCGGGTATGATTTTTTTTTTGGAAATGAATGGTTATCGGTCATGTGTTGTGGGAACAAAGGTGTTCAGCAACACTTAAAATTATGACAAACCCCCTCTTTCAGAAACAATCTGATATATGAAAAGTATATGTATTTTGCAAAATGATATTTATAAAAGAAAACCCTGCATGTGTTAAAAAGATAGCTTTCCATAAATAAAAGCAAGTCTTATCCTTGATTTATCCATATGCATATACTGATATCTCATTCCGTAGGGTATGGTTAGATTTGCTGAGTACTTTGTGCTCACCCTTGCTTTGTTGTACAGAGGAAGATCCAGATTTCAACCCCGAAGTTGCGTTCGAGTAAGGTCGTGTCTACACCCAACTAAGCCTGTGGCATTGGGGTTCGCCAGATGTGTTGCGATCCGTGTTTGTTCTAGGTCTGCTGGACCCTTACTGCATTATGGTTATTGTACTTTATAGCGTGGCTTCATCGCCCGCTTCCGTCTTAATTACTGCTATGAGACCGATCTGAATGTAATAAATGTGTGTGCTAGCCTACTGGGACTAGTACTTGTATCACATTTGAGTTCTTGGATGACCAGGGGCGCTTCAAGAATTCCGTAGTGTTGTTTTCAAAAATGCCACATCAGATAAAAATACATCGAAACTTGAATGAAACAATCACTCTCAATACATAATTTTATAAACATTAGTTCCATGACTCGTTGTGAGATAGTAATTGTATCTTATAAAACTCATTTTTGCTCTCTCTTCTTAAATATGATGTCATATCATAAAAATTATTTCTGTAATATTTTATTAAATGTGAATGAAATTATGATGAAACTACTAGCCTAAAGCCACTTGTCCAGCCATTCACTGTCAAGTGATCCAGAGGACGAGAGTCACACGAGAGTACGAGATTCCATACATTGCAACATCATTGCTCCATCAATGCGCAAGCCAGAATGCGATGCCAAATGTAACCAAGAAGGAAAGACAGCGTGTGGGAGTGGAACTGCTGTAGTAGAGGGGGAATGACTTCTATGTACTACTCCCTCCGTCCGGTTTAAATATACAACTCCGTGTTACGTGTCAGATAAAGTAGTTCACGTTCGATCAAGTTTTTAATAAATAGTATTCATATTTATAGCTCCAAATTAATATATTATGAAAATACATTTTATAATTAATCTATTGGTGTTTATTTGACATTATAAATATTTATAGTTTTTTATTTATAATTGGTTAAAATTAGTACATTAAAACATGCTACTGTGGTAGAATTGCATAATCAATAGGACGGAGGGAGTATACATTGTGCTCAGGCCCTTTCACATTTGGCACAATGCAGCCGGATATCGTGCAAGATGTCGAGATGACAGTAGTTGTTTGTTTTGTCACAGCAATTTCCATAGGCGTCCACCAATTTTTTTTTTCTTCTAAAAAGTTACCGCTTTGTTCCACTTTGAAGATTGAACGACGGATGATAGATAGGTCGGACGCAGCAGACACTTGGTAACTTGAACTTGAACAAGCTGATGAGAAGATGACGGGAGTATAATAATCCTAGCAAATGGTTGGAGCTTTCGTTGCTCTTGCTCATTATGAGTGGCCTACAGCCTTACAGGGATCTCTTGCAATGGAGGATAGCGTCCCTGATAGCATTTTCTTGGCCTAAATCACACAGCTTAGCCTTGGCGCCACCGGCACGCCGAGGAGCAGCAGCCTTCGCCTTCTCCTCCGTTGCCTTCCCCCTCCAGACGCATCTCGCCATCTTCCGATACAAGGGCACCAGGAACCTAAACGACATCCACCCGTGTTGCTTATTCCCGCATCTCCCGAATGACGGCAGCCTGAGCTTGGTGATCCTGAACACGGCGCTCGTCGTGCTCGCGGTGCCAATCACCGTGCCTGTGCCACCGCGGAGATTGGAAGGCGAAGAGTTCAGCGACACGGGCCGCCACTGCTGCCTACTCGTGATCGCAGAGGCTATCATCCTCTGATTCGAGTCCAGCGAGAGCGACCGCGTGAGCACCGGCTGCTTCTTGCCGGCATGGCCCTCCTGGCTCGCGAGGTGGAGGGGACGGAGCAGGCCGTTGAGGAACATCTGGTCGGCGACGTCCATCGCCTCCTCGGTCTGCTCGGACACCGAAAGCCGGAAGTCAAAACTGCATTGCGATGTCGACGCAGGGTCGTCGGCTGTGATGGAGGAGGGTGTGATGATGTCGCCATGGCCGATGCGCTCCTCGGGCTGGGGCTTTGGTTTGCTGGTCGGCCAGCTGTACGAGAAGCTGCCGGCTTCGGGAAGAAGAGGAGGTAAGGTGGTGTGATCCATTGGTGGTGCTGCGGCGGTGCAAGCTCTCTGCGGTGGCCATGCTTATGCGAGGAGGAGCTGGGGATGTTAAAAAGAGTGTGGCAATCAAACAGACAAACGGGAGACGACGTGTTAGCATTGGATGGAAGCAATCTTTGCTGAAATGGCTCGGCCGGGTCGCTCTCGTGTGACGCTATCCACAGCACCTGAGAATTTACATGGGTCCCCTCCCTCGGACCGGCGACGGAAGAAGAGAATGTCACGGCGTCGCGACCTGCAAACTGCAACTCTACAAGAAGGCCACCAGCCGAATTGTTGGCACGTCTCGTGAGTATCCAGATACGTCATCGATTTGTTTATCACTGAGAATCCAGATACGTCAATGTTAGGCTGACGGGCTGGGCGCTTGGGCGGGGAGGTTAGAAGAAGCAATGTGAAGCAGCACTTTGACCGACGTCGACGTGCTACCTTCTAGAGCAGGGGCATGTCTGTGTGTGGCGCTACTGCTGCGTGTGGACCAACGCACCATGCACCAGAAACTCAAATGGCCAATGCTAGGGCCGAGAGGCCTCAGGCGACGGATTATGCGATGGGTTTCTCTTTGTATCTTTCAGCGTGGAAGCTAGTGGCTTCATTCACGGAGTGCCTTCGCGGAAAGCAGCTGCCCACTGTTGACAGGAGGCAATTACAATTTGTTATTCTAGCGAGTTGAGCCGAGTCAAAATTTTTGCTTGTTAGTTATAACGATCCAACTCGAGCCACCTCACAAATTGCTCACGATAGAAACGAGCCACGCTTACAAGAAAAATAATAGACTTACTGTATATTAGTATTGTATTACTTCATGTCTTATACTAGTTGATTAATTAGACCCTATGAACTTCGGATTATTATGACTTTTACTATTTTATTTTTAATAGATATATGGATACAAGAGTATAGCCCATGAATGTATGATGTTAATATACAATATATTATTATACTTATATATATTACCACATTATTTTTTTTCAATTTAAGATGGTTGGATGTATTACTTTTATATTATTGCTTTTTTTAGGCTTTAGATAAATACAATTTCTATGTATTTTTTATACCTACCACGCGAGCTTAACGAGCCAGCTTAAACTTTTAATGAACCCTTGGCTCGTTATCCAGCCTTATACGTGCCGCCACACAGTGTGGTCTCAAAGTCAACCAAAATCGCTCAGGAGAGAGAAATAGGAGTTTTATGATAGTACAGCAGATCATTTAGACTTAATTAACGTGTTTGTTCGAGCTAATTTTAACTTATTTTTAACTATAGAATAAATATTATTTTCACAACAATTCAACCGCAGCTAAAATCATTTCTGCCGAACATGTGAATAAAAATTAGAAATAATTTTTCAAATTAACGAATATTTTTCAAAAATAAACATACATTCAATATACTGAAATCTGATTTGATATTAAAATTCATATGAGCTCGACTGGCCATGGCAGTCGGTGGAGAAAGGAAGTTCCAGTGTCCATTGCTGCCGCTCGTCCACGTGGCCGTGTGGGCACCATAGTGGTGGCTAACCAGCTCACCGTCAACGACGGCGGATGTTCCTTAACAAGGGAAGATAAGAGAAGGAAGAAGAAGATCAAAGGTGTCGATGAAGGGCCTTGCTAACGCCTGCGCGTGCAGGCGGAAGCACTTCGGCCTGCACGCTCGTCGGCACACGCGCGCCCCCTCCCCACCAACCACCAACCACCGCCCCGCCGCTGTCGCCATCGGCCACAGTCGCCCCCGCCACCGGCCACCGCCCCGCCGCGGCCGCTAGGGCTCGTCGAAGCTCCGGTGAGCCCTAGCGGCCGCGACGGCCCCCCTCTTCCCCCCCACCCTCGCCATTTTCTTCCCCAACATCGACGACCCAGCTCGCCGTCGCCGTCGTCTTCCTCAACTCCGGCGAACTCGCCCCCGCCCTACCCTTCCCGGCCGCCTCCCCCACCGCCAGAACCCTAAAGACCCGCCCGCCCTCCTCCCCACCGCCTGGCTGGCCTTCCTCCCCCGGCCGGCCCCTTCCCTTCTAGACCCCGCCGGAGTTGGGGAAGAAGGGGGGGCCCCTCGCCGGAGTTGGGGAAGTAGGTCGCCGGAACCCTAGATCTAGGAAGGAGAGAGGGAGGGATGGAGGGAGAGGGAGAGAGGGGGAGGGAGAGAGGGGGCTAAGGATGGCAACGGGACGGGTTTGGACCCGAAACCCGCGGGCTTTAGACCCGGCGGATGCGGGGACGGGTCTAGTTTCTGCCCCGCGGGTTTGCGGGTTCGGGGACCCGAATCGGGTCGGGTCGGGGGTGGGTTTAATATTTTCCCCGCGGGTGTCCAACGAGGACCCGAACTTGAGGTTGAGTGTGTACTAAAAAAGCCCATATACTGTCCCAACTAAGGAACCCTAGGTATATTAGGCAGTGTTCTTGCTTTCTTCATCCCCTCATCCCCTCCCGTCGCCCACAGCCGCAGACGCGACCTCGCCCCGCACCGCGCCCCTCACGGCGCACTGGGACGGCCGCGCTCCGCACGACGCACCGCGGCGGCCGCGTCCTACTGCGCATCGCGGGCGGCCGCACCCTGCTGTGCTGCACATCGTGGGCCGCGCCCTGCTGCGCTTCGCATCGCGAGCTGTGCCCTGCTGCGGTTCGCGGGCGGCCTCGCGCCGTCCCTTCCCTGCGGTGCCCCTACGACCGTCCACCACTCGGTGCATGTGCCGGTGACTTTTTTTGACAACGATGTGCTGTTGACTTTGTGAGCTAGGTGCTAGTTCGTAGTTCCTTTGATCCTTCCTGCACCTGTGTAAACTAATTTTTGGTGATCTTGAATTTTGTGTTACTATGCTATTTCAATTTTTCATGGTATAATATTTTGATTTTATCATGGCATAGTGTTGCTGAAATTCGGGTGACGGGTTCCCCGCCGGGTGTTGGGCCCCCGTCGGGTTCGGGGACGGGGGCGGCACTGCTACAAAAAATTTAACCGTGGTGGTTAAAAACGCTTAACCGTGGCGGTTATCTCAACCGCCTCGGACCTAAGGTCACGGTTAATCATGGCCTTAACCGAGGCGATTGTTTTAAGATAACCGCCACGGATAATCAAATTAACGAGACGGTTATCTTAACACAACCGCCACTTTTAATGGATTAACAATGGCGGTTATCTTAATATAACTGCCACCGTTATTATTTTTCAGGAATAAAAAAATATTTTTGCAATATTTGAATTTGGGTTTGAAACCGAAATTTCAGATATTCACATACATTCAAAGTAGAAAAATGCACGTACATAGTATAAACACGTAAATTATATTTAGTCTTATGTCGTCCGTATGTACATCCCCCGTATGTCACCGTTAATATTACAAAATGTTTATTTCTAAACAAGGACATGACATTATAGTTTCAGCACGGCATAATTAAGCTAATCGTAGATGTCCGGCAACTTATAGTCATCCATGTTTAGACCGCTGGTTCTCCAGTTGCGCAGCTTCTCGTACTTCTCCGCTGTCGCGAGCTCGCTTGTAGGATTGAAGAACTTACCCCCCACATGACAATAATCGTCCGTGACGCACTTGCAAATGTCAGCTATTGTTTGCTTGATGTTTCTATCATCCACTTTTTTTTTCCTTTTTTCACATTTTTATTGATTTCCTAAGCTGACGCCGGCCCTGGTGATAACTTTCACAGGCCCTGAGGAACTCGCAAACATAGTGTCCACACAGGACTGAGCCAAGTGGTTGCTTGGCACAATGCATGGAAAATAGAGGTAATGTAAGACACAGGATATTATCCGTGGCGGGTAGCAGTGTATGGTAAGTACTCGCACCGGGAATTCTCTCCTCACGGCCAAGTCTGTGCCAAACTTCTTCTTCGGTCTATCGGACCTCCGATTATAGGTGGTGGGGTCTTCCACGTACATCCTATATGCGCTATGTATATGGCAAAACACTGGTGTTAACTTATAGGACAAACACTAGTAATGCAAGCATGTGTTGTTGTCACTTACTATCGCAGACAGTGCTCGAAATCCTTGTACCCTTCTTTGTCGCTCGGGTTCCGCAAGGAATCAAATATGACGGCCTTTCCATTCTGAAGATAGATGACAAATAAAATCCAGTGGCCGCTGACTCCCAAGCTACACAATTGAATCAATGTGGAAAGATAAACCCATAAGTTATAGTACTTTGACCCACAAGTTATTGTACGTATCATTTTGACATACCCGAACTGGTGAGCGGCAAAGATACACCCGTTCTCTGGGACCTTCTTCATGATATATAAGAGGTACTGTCCCTTTCTATACTTGATCTCTCCTATCAATCTCGCACGGACTTCCGCTTTCTTTAACCCTTCCAAGTTCACGAGTTCAGAATGCGTGTCCGGTATTCCGTGGCCAATTATTGCTCTCTGGGTAATATGCATAGGAGATAGGTACAAAATAGGTTTGCCTAGTTCCATGCATCCATGTGATTGCATCCTAAAGACATAAATCGTCGTCATGACATTGTTAGTTTGATCGTATTCAAATAACATACCTATATAGCGATTCAAAGATACGATATAACTTATATTGCAAAAAGAGTCACTTGGACGACGTCGAGATCCTTGCGCCGCAGCATCCTATGCATGTCATGGAATTCAACAGGCATGAAAGTCTCGTCGTCCACCAAATAGAAGTACTCCTGTGGGACCTTCACAACGAACCCCTTCATGCCCAGCTTCGCAGCATGCATATACCACATGAGGAACCTCCGAACCTCCTACGGCTCCTCCAAAAGATCGCCCAAAGTCAACATGAATTTGCCATTCTCGTAGTTATCTAGATAATCTGGACTTAGCGGCCAAAATTTAGGCGGGGTTCGCTCCCTGTAGGGGCAACATGAAAAAAGAATGTTACGTGCATCTACGCGTACTTAAACTGTTGAAGATGTTTAGTTGCCATAAACATACATACTTTTCGAACGTCGTAGAGTACTTGAACTCTTCGGCTAAGTTGGACGCCGCCCATTGCTCCGTGGTGAGGTGGGGAGGTTTGTTCGTGGTGAGGTCGGCAGGTTTGTCCCTAGCTTCATCATCCGGTTTCTTCGGTGCTGAAGGAGCTGAAGGACATTTCCCACCGCCCTGGGTTGGGGGCGGTGTCTCGTTGCCCGATGGACCCCCTGTACCTCCTTAAAGGCTGCTCTTGTCGGGACGCGGTAGAGGACTGTTGTCAGGGCCTGTAGCGTCATACTTGTCGTCGTCGTCATCAAAGTCGTCGCCGCCATCAGCGTCGCCACCATCCGGTGGAGACGAGTGTGGCTCCGTGGGCTGCGATGGCGGAGACGACTGGAATTCCAAGACGATGTCTTCCTTGTTCCACAGAACAAACGATGCGATAGTATAGCCGAGGTACCTGACCCCTTCTTCAATTGGGTAGTCGAGTTCTTCTTCATCGTAATCTTTGTGGGTCCAAAGGATCTCTACCTTGGCATAGTCATGCGGGATCGGCTGTTGTTGTATGTGGTGCCGCTTTCCGTGGGGTACACTAGTCCATTAGCAATAGCCTTCTTATTCGTCATCTTGCGTCCGATTGGAATATAGAGCGTGTATTCTCTCGGCTCCACGATGTCATCGACCGGGTACCTACGGATTCCTCTGGCCGTCAACGAGCCTGGAACTATTTGCTGACTCGCTGGTACTTGTACACCAGCCTGCACAAACATCTATGCCCGCAACTCCACCATCTTGGGGTCGGTGCTAGTGAAAGCCTCATGTATTGACTTGCTGATCATCTCTTGCATTGCTTCATCGCGGCCTTTTTGGATGAGCCCTTCCTTGTATGCCTACCTCGTGTGCTGTGTATCGGCGTCAGACTGCCAGGACTCCATGTTCTTCCAGGTCTGCCTTGAGGACACGCCCCGGATGTGGCCCCGGTGCTCAGGGTTGCCCAGTGCCTCAGTCAGTACATCGTGATCCTTACGAGGTTTGAACTCCCCAGTCTAAGCAGGCTTAGTGATCTTGAGTACAGCCTTCTCTGCTTCCTCAGCCTTTTCCTCATTGTATTGAATCTTGCCCTCCTTCAGCTTTTTCGGCTACGGGCATATAAGTAGTCGCGTGACCTCTCATCGATGCCTTGTAACGGGTAGCTCTGCCCGATCGCTTCTGCCTCCCTTTCTTCCTGGCGCCACTTGGGCCTCTTACCGGCATACCCGGTCATGCCTAGGTGGTGGACGAGCTCATTCTTCTTTGCGAGCTCCGAGAACTTCTCGCCTTTGCGCTTTACTTCATCGGTGGTCATCTTCTCGACAAACTCATCCCAGATGTGCCACTTGATGAAGTTGTAGTCTTCATATGGTGTCTTCCCTTTCTTCACATACTGGGTGTTGAGTTTGGACCGGAAGCTACGAAGAGCTTTGCTTGTCAGGAACAACGCATGGCCCCTGCACACGGCTTCATCGTATTGTTCGGGTGGATACTGGAAACGTCTCTTCACGTCAGCCCACACTTTGTCCTTTAGAGTCGGTGGCACTTTCCTCCAATCTGAATAAGTGATAGACACAAGTTCCCTTATTATGCAAGAGCATTTGTTGATGAAGGTGCCGATAACTATTTGTGGCTCCAAGGGCTCTCCCTGCGGCTCTCTCTTGGTTATGGCATGCACCTTCTTCGAAACCTGATGCCTTCCGTGCTGGTCCCTCTTCAATTCTGACTTTTCACTCTTGGGGGTTGTCTTTTCTGATAATACACCCAGGGACGGACCGGATTCATGCCCCTCATCACCAAACTCCAAACGCAAAGGCGGCACCGGAATCTGTATACACGACAGGAGCTCACATTAGCTGTATACATAGTACATGTGAGTCCGTCGATGGTGTGTTAGTTGGACACTTACGCGGCCCTCTTCATCTTCTGGTCCGCGACCTGGGGTGCAAGATCCTAAAATTGACGGCCCTATTCTTTGTCCCTTTTCCGGTGTATAGGTCGGATCTTCTTCTTCCTCAGTACGTGCTTTCTTCTCCGGCCTAGGTGTTAGAACCTCCTCCTCGTACTCGCTGTTCTCATCTGATGATGAGGAGGAGCCTCCCTTATCACTCGGGCCCGGGCTTGGCTGGCACCATTGTCCTTCAGGCGATCCCGCCATTGGAAGCTATGAATAAGATAGAGTTATACGGACATCTCACAAGTGCAAGTAGGGCATACAAAGTAGACAAGAAAATTACAAAAGAAAAGAATAATACATCCTTTTTCATTGCAATCGGAGATTACATCATTTTTCATTTACACTGCGAGTAGGTGTACAAAGTAATTGAGAAAAGTACAAAAGAGTAGGAAAATTACAAAAGAGTATAAGAAAAGTACATATTTGGTTCAGATTTGCCCTATTGTAATAACATCGCTTCTAAACCGGTTGCTTGTATATGATATACATGCCATCCTAGTTTAGAGGCTCACAAGCAATATGGGGACTTTCCATCATCATAGCCGCTGCCTCAACATACAAAGTTTCACATCATTGCAAATGCCAGTGCCTGAGGACATTACTAGAATCAAAACCAATTCATCATTGAAAAAGCCATACAATAGGGTTTCAATTTAAGTAGTAGAGTTAGAGTAGTAGTAGACAAGTAGTAATAGGATTAGGAGTCAGAGTAGTTGTAGGAGTACAAGTTGTAGAATAGTAGTATAGCTAAGAGTAGTAGTTGAGTAGACAAGTAGTAGTAGAGTAGTAGTACACAAGTAGTGGCAGAGTATATGCCAAACAATTCATCATTGCATTTACAAATAAATTAAGAAAAGTACAAAAGAGTCTAACAAGAGTACAAAAGAGTATAAGAAAAGTACATATTTGGCTCAGATTTGCCCCATTGTAATAACATCGCTTCTAAACTGGTTGCTTGTATATGGTATACAAGCCATCCTAGTTTAGAGGCTCACAAGCAATATGGAGACTTTTCATCGTCATAGCCGCTACCTCAGCATACAATTTAAGTTTCACATCATTGCAAATGCCATTGCCTGAGCACATTACTAGAATCAAAACCAATTCATCATCGAAAATGCAATACACAATAGTAGTAGAGTAGTAAGTAGGAGCACTAGTAGAGACAAGTAGTAGTAGAGAAGTAGTAGTAGGAGTTAGAGTAGTACAGTAGTAGTAGTAGTGTAATAGAGACTAGTGGTAGAGTAGTAAGTAGGAGTAGGAGTAGAGTAGTAAGTAGGCGTAGTAGAGCTAACACTAGAAGTATGAATAGGAGTAGTAGTAGAGTAGTAAGTAGGAGTAGTAGAGCTAAGACTAGAAGTATGAATAGGAGTAGTAGTAGTAGAGTAGTAGAGCTAAGACTAGAAGTATGAATAGGAGTCATAGTAGTAAGTAGGAGTAGAGTAGTAAGTAGGAGTAGGAGTAGAGTAGCAAGTAGGAGTAGTAGAGCTAAGACTAGAAGTATAAATAGGAGTACTAGTAGTAGTAGAGTAGTAAGAAACAGTAGTAGTAGTACAAAAGTAGTAGTAGAGTAGGAGTAGGAGTAGAGTTAAGTTTCCCCCAGTGCCTCGCAAAAGTTCACATCAAGTCAAAAGGCAAGAAGAATCCAAAACAGATGGCAGGGAAAGCAAAAGGACTTATGATCAAAAGGACTTAACTCTCTCTGCTGCTTATGATCAATTGCTAATAGTACTTAACTACGGCAGGAAAAAAAATACTATTGGTGATTGGTGAAGGGGGGAAACCCAAACAGAGCCCTTTATTCCCTATAAACTCAAAGTATTATTACAAGAGGACAGAACAAGCACCAAACAAAAAGACTTGATCAGCTGCAGCAGCTGAGTGCCAATGCTTGTGTGTATGACTAAAATTCTCAATTCACAGATTTAATGCACAACAATCTGCCCTGCCGGACTAGAGAGAGAGAGCACAGAGCACGCAGCAGGGCTCCACTCGACTCGAATGAGTAGGTTATAAGTCCAAATGCATAGCTCTAGCCAAAGTCCAAGTGGGGAAACGAAAACTGATGTGCTCGTTCAAATAAATATTGTTTTTTTAACCAGGAAAATAGCAGGGAGCCTAAATATCAATGGATGATTTCAAGAAATAAGTAGTGCTTCTCATGCTTTCTAAAGTTAGCATTTCAAATATCAATGGATGATTTCAAGAAATCAGGTATGACACAGAGTAGTGCTCCTGCCATGAAACTGCAGAGGGATGCGAGAGATGGCTAGAAATGGTAGATAAGCACAAATACATATTATATGCCATGTAATCCCTTCTAGTGATCAAAGCAAGCTCACAAATCTATTAAACAACAGCAACATTGTTTAATCCCTTCTTGTCAAACGCATAATCATAGGCAGTGGCAAATTCTCAGTTAAGAACTTTACTCATCATAGGCAGTGGCATTTGCATATCCTCAAATTCTTGTCAAACGCATCAAAGGCAGGCTAAATTCAACTCAAAATTACCAAAAATAGAAACAATTGAAACAAAAAATGCACCACACAGATATCACATCCAGGCAACACAGGGAGACAAGCTAGGGTTGGCTCACAGCAGCAACAATGTCACACCCAATTTTAAGGATAAAATTGAATGCATAACCTTATGTGCGCCCCAGGATCAGTCACACACATAAGCCGACAAATACAAGGTAATATCATAAGACAATGATCAAATACATAACGTAGTATAATTAGAATATAACCTTAAGTAGAAAAACAGCAGAAAGACTCTCCGATCTTCGCGTGTAGACGCCAACTCCACAGGGACACAACTGACTGGTTGACCACAAGCCTAAACTTCTCCTGAGGTGTGGGGGGAATAGCAAGAGTGAGTCCATGTCGAACTCAGCAAATATAACATGGGGTTTATGAGGCTCAAACAGGATAGACACGGGTGTACAGCGGTTTGCTTTTAATTAAGCATCTTTTATGCAATTGGATAGCAACAAGTTGAATAAGCCCATAATTCATGATCATAAGTAAACATAATTAATGAATTGCATCAATCAATTAGCAACAAGTCAACATCACCCAAAAAGATAACTACTCCGTGAGTTTTTCGGGCCACTCGTGACCGTGAGCGCGGCTAGTATACCAGTTTTACACTCTGCAGAGGTTGTGCACTTTCACTATGAGCCGTGATTCCCATTTGCTCGGGGTAGCTAGCCCCACAACACTACCAAGGTGAGCGAGCAGGGTTTCACTATGAAGCCTTTCAAAGGTTCGTCTAACATGTTAGGGCCGCAAGGTTTCCTCGGCAAGCAGATGTAGAGCCCCCCTTCCATATGGCACAAGGTCACGCAGGTTATACACATATGGACAGAGGCCGCACTATACCCGAGTCGTCAAAGCCCCTCTTGCGCCTTTCGGTAACCTCTAACAAGCCAGAAAAGGTCCTCATACTGAGCTAAAACCAGAGCCATATAGCCCTCATAGTTGCACTGTAAGTCCCAGCTTTTGCTGACAGATCATTATCAAGGGGGAAAGGATATGGAGCATCACAAAACTATGCTCGAATCCCCTAGTTTCATGTTGCTAAAAAGACATCTTTCAATGTTATTGCATATTCAATTAATCAAGTTTACATGATCATGATTCCTATAGCGCGCTAGCATCAACTACCCAATGCATAAATCCCATAGGTGATCAAGGAACAAGATAACAATACTAGGTAGAAACTATGGTTAACAAGGTAGACACATGCACATAAAATTAATTATTGCAGTGAATAGGATAACAAGAAAGATCCCATGCTATACTTGCCTTAGACTTGAGATCATTTTCTCTGATTCAAAACCTTCAATGAATTGCTTCTTGATCACCACGTAAATCTCACCGACTGGACTCGATCGTAAAATCACCACACAATCATCGAGGCAATCATACACGAAGCAAGCAAGATCTATATTAGAAACAGTACACCAACAGTGGAAAAACAGATTGAAAAGTGTATAAAAATAATCTACGCGTCGCTATGATTCCAACGATATAAAGATCACGAAAATCGGAATTCAAACGGAGAAGTTATGAAATAAACAAGTTTTACTTTAATAAAATAATAGATTAAATCTAATATCAAATTTTAAAAGTTGAAAACATGAGTATCAGTAGCATCATTAGATAGATTACGAAATTATGAATCTAACGAGACTTGAACGGATCAAATCGGAGCTAAAACGAATAAAATATGGCCGAAATAAACTGAGTGGCAAATCTGTAAATATTGAAAACGCCTTTTGAATTAAAACCGAGGAAATACGTTTTCTAAATAGGAAAGCGTAATCTGAGAAATACGCCAAAGGACCGCGGGTTAGAACATTAAAAAGCTCAGGGGCCCTTTTGCAAAAGTGCCGGCGAAAGGGTATCTCTCACTGTGAGCCGTTGGATTGGCCGTGGACGGCGCAGGTAGCTCGGGGGAAAGAGGGGCGGCTCTGGTCGCCGGAGTCGGGCGGCGCCCGGCCGATTCCTCGCCGGCAAGATGGCCGGAGACGGCGTTTTCGGGGCTAGGAAGCTCGGCACACCTCGGGATCTGGTCGGGAAGCAAGAGGAGTTCAAGCCGAACCTATCTATGGTTTCGGTTGCCACAGAGGTAGCTCGGGGAGGATGCGGCGAGCTAGGTGGCGGAACTATGGAGGCTGCGAAGCTCGGCATCATGGCTATAGTGCACAAAACCGAGGGAGAAGGGGTCGGGAAGGTCCCTGACCTTGCTGCGAAGCTTGGAGAACAACCAATTTCGACGGAGAAGTCCTCCCAAGGAGAAATCGACGGCGGCGGCGGAGCTCGGGGCGGCGGCTATGGCAAGATCAGAGGGCGTGGCTTGCTTGGGAACTTGTGGGGAGGGACGGCAGGGCTCGGCCGACCTATATAGGGGCGCGAGGGAGGCGTAGGAGATCCGGACTCGTCCGAGGATCCCGGCGGCGGAAAGGTTCGAGCAGCGGCGGCTCTGTTCGCGCGAGGGCAGGAGGAGGCAATGCCGCTAGGGCTGGATGGCGGCAAATAGGGGCCCGCCTGGACTTATATAGTCCCGAGGCGATGGGATAGGGGAGTTGAGTTCGCCTCGGATATAGGAGATCGAATCGAGGGCGGCGAGCGACGAACTCGCTCTGTTCGTTCTCGCGTCGGACTCTCGGCGCGGCGACGAACTCGGCTTCGGCCGTTTTCTTTCTTGCCCGCGTCGGACTCTCGGCGAGCAGCAGAGGGAAACAGGGGAGGGGCTGTCCTGTGGGTCCCACAGGTCGGTAGCACCGAGCGCTGGGGTCGGGCTGGCAGTCACGGCAGAGGGATGCTCCGCGCGCGCGTGCTCGGTCGCGGCGTGGCTCTCTGCTTTGGGTGCCCCGGGGAGAAGAAAGGAAGGAGGAGAAGAGGGACTGCCCTGTGGGGCCCACCTGTCATCCAAAGATGGGAAGAGGGGGCGCTCAGCTTGCTGCGCCGGCTGGCTGGCTAGTTAGCTGGGCCTCGGCCCAAGTTAGCAAGGGAGAGGGCAGGCCGAAAGGAAAAGGAGGACTGGGCCCTCGGGCCAAAATCAGAGAGGGAATGGTTTTTCCTTTTTCCCTTTTCTATTTTCTAATTTCATTTTCCAAAAGGATTTTCAAATTGGGTTTTGAAATATTTGAAAAAAATTCAAATAAGCTACGACAGTACAAAGAAGAAATGCTCCAGCATGAATGCATCATACATGTGTATGACCTAGGTTTGATTTTATATTTGTGAAAAATTATTATTTCCCTATATTGGAATGATCAACTAATTGCATAATTAAATAAATTCCCACTATTTAAAAGAATGCAATTTTTCGGGTGTTACAAACAAGCAGGACGGAGATCGAGGCACGTCAGTGAGGTCGAGCTCACCGGCGAACACGGGGTCGGGGAAGGACCACAGCGGCGGTGCACTGAGCTCGGGGAAAGAGCACGGCGGGGTCCAGGAAGACCAAGATGGTGGCGCACGGAGCACGGGGTCGGGGAAGGACCATGGCGGTGGCGCACGGAGGTCAGGGTCGGGGACGGAGACGGAGCACGGAGAGCCGCCGGAGAACGGGCGCGCGTGGGTGGTGGCGCTAGGGTTCCGGTGGTGGAGGCGGAGGCGGGTGCGGGGGAGGGACGGAGGTGGAGGCGGGTGCCGAGGAGAGGCGGAGGCATAGGCGGGGGGTCGAGGAGAGACGGAGAATGGGCGCGCGTGGATGGCGGTGGCGACGGCGGGAAAATCCAGCAACCCTTCGGGACGAATTGAGCGGCGCGCGGAGATTGAATTTTAGGGCGAGGGGCAGCGGGTATATATAGATGATATTAACCGTGGCGGTTATATAAAGAAAACCGCCATGGTTAATATTAACCGAGGCGGTTTCCTTATGGTAACCGCTACGCCACCATTAACCGTGGTGGTTACCATAAAGAAACCGCCTCCGTTAAGCCTTTTTCGCATTTTTGAGCTTTTATTAGGTTTGTTGTAGGAGTGATATAGAGTAGTAGTAGAATAGAGTAGTAGTGCTAATAGGAGCAAGAGTATTAGTATGAGTAGTAGAAGGAAACGTAGTAAAGTAGTAGGAGGAAGAGTAGTAGAGTAGTAGTAAGCGTAGTAGTAGAGTAGTAGAAGTATATTACATTGGTGAGTACATTGTTACATAAATGTGCGACATACATATCATTTTGGTGGGAGTGATCCTATGACGGACTTCTTCTCACGGTCGGGGCGGAACCAAGGCTTCATCTTGTTCCTGCTCACGCGGTTCTCAACGATCTTGATCTTACGTGGATGATCGGTAAATAGAGAGAACTCTGCGTAGTTGTTGTATTCTTCGGGACTCTGGACTCCATCGACTCCCATGATCCTCTGCTTTCTTGAGACAACCACATGCTTGTTTGTCTCTTTGGCATCGGGTAGTAGGCTACCTGCGCGACGCGGTTTGCGAGTACCCACTCATCATCTCTGTAGGCGACACTTTGGAGATCAACGGTTGTTAGCACATACTCATCCACGACCACGGACTTCGGCTTGACCCACTGGCACTGGAAGATGGGTATCTGTAGGTCATCGCCGTAGTCAAGTTCCCATATCTCTTTCGATCTGCCCATAGTATGACTTGATGTCCCCTGTTGCATCATCGATGCCCTCATATCGAACACCATAGTTTTGTGTCGCACTCTTCTTGTCCTTCTCTTTTGTGTGGAACCTGTATCCATTGATGTCGTACCCTTGCCACGTGGTGACTTGGCTAGAAGGGCTGGATGCCAGATTCGATTCTTCAATGCAATCGTTCGATATGTCTTGATTTTTTATCCATGTCGTGAAATGCATCTTGTGCTGCTTCTGTACCCATGCCTCCGTGCGTCCATCACTAGCGCGGCACATCTCCTTCAGGTGCTGCTGAACCCACTTGTCCATTGACACTAACTGATTGAGGGCGGCGCGATGTGCATCTTGCACGATATCGCCGTCTATATCAGTTCGTACTTTTCTCCCGGTGCACCCCATCCCTGTTGTTGTGCCTTCATGCGGGTGGACGGACATCCCAATAGCATTTCCATCCCGGACGTATCTCGTGCAGCAGTTAACGGCCTCCTCTATTGTGTACGCCTCAATCATTGAGCCTTCTGGGTAAGCACGGTTATGGGCGTATCTGTTGAGGGTGGACATAAACCGCTCATACGTCCACATCTGATGCAAGTATACAGGCCCCAATTCCTGTATTTGATCGACCATGTGCATCATCAGGTGTGGCATAATATCGAAGAAAGAGGGCGGGAAGCACATCTCAAGCTGGCAAAGAGTCTCTGCGATAAACTCTTTTAGGGCAGGCAGCTTAGCTTCATCGATGACCTTCTGTGTGATGCGGTTAAAGAAGTAGGACAAGCGCGTGATGACCATCTTCACGTACTCTGGACCGATAATCCTGATCACAATCGGAAGGAACACCGTCAGCATGACATGGTAGTCATCAGAGTCGAAGTGGGTCATTGTGAGGTCTTTCATTGAGACCAGGCTCTTGATGTTCGAAGAGAAACCGGTCGGCACCTTCACGGCCCGAAGCTATCGGAGGAAACCTGTGCTCTCATCTTTTCTTAGGTTATAGCTCGCGCCCGGAAGGCCCACTTTATTTCTAGCTTGTGACGCCGTCGGGTGGATTTCATGCCTGATGTCATGGTTCACAAGATCCAGACATGACTTGAGACCATCTTTCGTCTTAGTCTTGATGTCAAGCAGGACCCCGATCGTGCTCTCGAAGACATTCTTCTTCAGATGCATGCAGTCAATTGCATGGGGTGTATCTAGCTCCTTCCAGTATGATAGGTACTTGAAGAAACACACAACTGCTTCTTGAATGGAACGGGGGCCGGGGCAGGCTCTGCCTCTTCCTCTTCTGCATTCTGCTTCCTCTTCTTCCTCCGCTTCTTTGGCCATCTTCCTCCTCTTTCTTCTTCTTCTTCCCAAACTCGACATTGATCCCCTGCACCATGTCAAACACCTTTTGCCCGTACCCTGACCTATCTAGCGTGTCAATTTCAAGCTCGTCACTGTTGTCAAAGTACATATTCATCGACGGATTCCTGTACCTGTGCTTCTTGGGGAGGAATCTCATATACCTCATATACACCATCTTCTTCGATGCACTAAGGTAAGTGTAGCAGGTGCCATCAATGCAAACTACGCAACCGCTCTTTCCTTTAATCTGCCCTGATAGTGAAAAAGACCAGGGTAATCGGTGATGGTGACAAAGATGATGGCATATAGAGTGAACTCCTTCTTGTCGGACGCGTCCATCATGTCGACCCCTTTCTCCCATAGTATCTGCATGTCCTCCATCAAGGGCTCTAAGAACACGTCTATATCATTGTCGGGCTGCTTCGGTCCTGAAATAAGCATGGTGAGTAGAAAGTACCTGCGCTTCTGACATAGGTGCGGAGGTACGTTGTAGATGGTGAGGGTGACCGGCCACGTGCTGTGCATGCTGCTGAGGTCGCCAAAGGGATTCATCCCGTCGGTACTCAGCGCGAACCTGATGTTCCTAGGCTCGTCCCCAAACTTTGTGAACTTGGCGTCAAAATGATTCCACTGCTTGCCATTGGACGGATGCTGCAGCTTGCCATTACCCTTCACACGTTCAGGAGATGCATGCTAGGATATAAGTTTGGCATCCTTTGGATTCCTGAATAGTGCACGCAACCGATCGATGACGGGCAGGAACCACACCGACAGGGCAGGACTTTTGCTGAGTGTGTAACCCTCTTCTTCTTCGTCCTCAGGAGGCGGCTGTTTGTTGGCCTTCGCCTTCTTCTTCTTCGGCCCTCTTGAGGGTACCTCCTCATCACCCGCACGACAACCAGCATTTTTCTTGTAACGACTCACGCCATAGCGCGGACAGCTCTCCAACTTTGCAAAGTCGTCTCCCCGAAATAGAATACAATGGTTAGGACATGCATGAAACTTTCTAAGCTTCATTGCCACTGGCCGGATCAGCTTCTTCGCCCGATAGGTATTGGCGGGCACATTGTTACCCTCTGGGTAACTGTCACCAAGGATATATAACAGGTCGTTGAAGCAAGTGTCGGTCATCCCATGACGAGCCTTCAACATAGACAACTGGAGATTGAAACGGAGCACAGTCCAATGCTGTGGACATTTCCCCCCATCCTTGTACAGGGAATCAGTTGCCGCCTGCTTCATCACTCTGAAATTCTCGAGCCATTTTGGATCCCCAAACAAAATATCATCGTGATCCTGACAGTTAGCAACCTGCTCAATGAACTCTGCACCCTCCGGCAGCAATGTGTCAACGACAGGGTCACCATCCCCATCGCAAGCGTCGGCGTTGTCGTCTGCTATGTCCTGTAGCAGATCACTGATCGTGATGTACTCACGTCTCGCATTGTCGTCATCGCCGGCGGCAGATGATGTCTATTGTTGCTGTCTTCCGTCATTCACCGACGAGGAGCTTTCTGCTTGTGCATCTGCGACACTCTGATCTTTTTCGCCGTGATACTTCCACACAGTGTGGGTTCTTGATGAACCCATACCGTACCAAGTGTGATTGCACAACGTTGTCTTCCTGAGCAAACCGATTCTTGCAGTCATTGCACGGACAAATCATGCGATCTCGGCCCTGACTCAGACGATGCTTCTGCGCAAAAGGAATGAACTTTTTCCTCACATTGTCTAGAAAAGACAGATCTAGCCTTGATGTGTTGTACATCCAATTCTCCCTGCTCTCCATGACCTTCACCTTATATACAAACACAGCAAATTGAAATGAAATTGTATTAGACCAGCGGTAAATCCAACTCTACAGCTAATTGAAAGTATCGAAAAAGCATCTAAATACTCCCAAGTGCCACCCTTCACAAAATTCAACTCTAGATTTACTTACTCTCTCTCATCTTTTTAGATCTAGATATAAACCGGCCATATTTTGAAAAAACTCCTATAAATCATGGAAAAGAGAGGAAAAATAGATTTGGAGAGTAAGAATCAACCTCTAACGATGCCACCCTTCACTAAATCCAAGGATAAATTCCTTATTCCCTCCCATCCATTTAGATCTAGATCTAAACCATTTGGAAAACACCTAAATAATGAAAAAGAGAGGAAAACAAGATTTGGAGGGTAAGAATCAACCTCTTACGGTGCCACCCTTCACCAAATCCAAAGGCAAAACCTCCCCCCTTGAAATGGCTATTTTTAGGGTTTTGAGCTCAAAACACCCAAAAATGGAGGAGAGGTCATGAGGAGGAAGAAGGGGAGGGTGGCTGTTTTATAGGCCCAAAGTTACTGAAGGCGGTTATCCTAACATAACCGCCGCGGTTAATCAGTTATTAAATGTGACGGTTGCGTTACGACAACCGCCTCGGTTAATGCCTTTACCGAGACGGTTATCATAAGTCAACCACCACGGTTAATGCCTATTAACCGTGGCGGTTTTGTTACGATAACTGCCTCAGAAAAGGCATTAACCGAGGCGGTTGGGGGCGGCCAGCCCAGCTTTCAGCCGGCCCGTTTTAACCGAGGCGGTTTGCTGGGCTGACCGCGACGGTTAAGATTTTAGAAGTGGCTCCCAAAAGATTTTCTGTAGTAGTGCAGATTTCCACCCGAAGCGGGGCTCGGGTTCGGGGCGGGTTTTCTTCGCGGGTTTCGGGGGCGGGGCTGCGAACGCTCCATCCGTCCCGAACCCGCCCCGTTGCCATCCTTAGAGTGGGCCTACCTGGGGCCGCCGGAACTCTAGACCGGATGCCGTCCATGGCCGTCGGCCCGCCGCCGTGGGGAGAGAAGGGGAGGGGAGGAGGGAGGGAGAGAGAGAGGGAGGGCACGGGGGCGGTAGGGGTGGCGCCGTCGCCGCCGCCACCGGCGGCTCGAGGTTGAAGACGATGGCATGCGGCCATGCGGCTTCCCAGCGCAGCGTGGGCAGCGCGGGGACGAGTCCCGGACGAGTGGTCGACGGGCGGCTTGGGACGAGTCGGGGACTGAGTGGTGCAGAGGCAGTCAACAAAACTAGCGGTGGAGAGGCGGTGTGTGGGATCGGACAGACGCGAGCTGTGTGCAGGCCAGAACGCTAACGCGCGCGCAGGCAGAAAGTAGCATTTATGGTCGATGAAATATATGTTATTGGTGTGCAGTTGGACCCAAAGTATATTTTTCATATGTACTCTGTGGTATTTTTTTAAGGAAATGATGAATCGTAATGGTATTGTTTAAAATCAATATATAGTAGCGGTGTTTTTCTAAACTTTGAAAACTATAATACACCCTCTATCCTAAATTATAATTTATTTCGGAGAGTCAAAACATCTTAACTTTAACTAAGTTTATACGATAAGATAATAATATTTACAATATTAACCAAGAATCATTAGATTCTTCACCAAATTTATTTTCATAGTACACTTATTTGGTATTATAAATCTTTGTATTTTTCTTTATAATTATAGTCAAACTTGAGATATTTTAGCTCTTTAAGACTTATAATTCTCAAGGGTGTAGAATATAAAAAAAATAGCGGTGGTTAAAGGGCATTGTGTGCCGGATATCAATCCAGAGGCCTCAGAGCGCCAGAGCGAGTCAGAGTAGCCTGGGCAGGCCTCTCCAGCGCGACACGCCATAAGGCTCAGGGTGTGTTTAAATTGCAGTTGTAGTTGTAATTCTGTACTGTAGCATGTTCGTTTGTATTTGATAACTTTTATTTAATCAAAAGATTTGTCTCGTGATGTATATGTAAAAAATACGAATATACAAAAATTTTACCTACATTTAATGATTTATACATGTATCATAATATTGATGTGACTACAATTTGTAGTTCTTCCGCCGGACTGACGAAATCGATCGCTGCGCTCCCCACCGCCACCGGCCACACCACCACACCACGGTCTCGATCCCCGCGGGCGGTTGGCCGACCGCATCCAGCGCACTAAACCCTAGCCATCGCCCCACCCCGTCACCCGCCATCATAAACCCCGTGCTCCGCACCTCGTATGCTCGTCGTCCCCGTCTCCTCCCTCCGCATTGCGCGAAACCCCATCCGCCTTCTCCTCCCTGTCTCCGCTGCTCGCGTCACCCGTCTCTCCATGTCGACCACGCCGGCGGCGGCGGCGGCGGCGGCTACAATATCCGTCGAGTATGCCAAGTCCGGGCGCTCAACCTGCAAGGGATGCGGCGGTGCCATCGCCTCCGGGGCACTCCGCCTCGGCGCGTCTGCGCGCGTCCCCCGTGGCTTCGACGCCACCAAGTGGTTCCACGTCTCCTGCTTACCCTCCTCGTCGCACCCGCTCGGCCCCATGGAGAGTATCAAGGGGTTCGACTCCATTAAGGTTTGCTCATTGGGTGGTTAGTTTCGTGCCTTTCGTTATCTCATTCTGTGTTGTTTTGGGGATTAATACGTGGAGATTTGGGATTGCAGGACAATGATCGTGAGGAATTGCGAGAGCTAGAGAAGGTATGCGCCCTTTACTCGTTGCAATGGTTGTTTAGTCACAATGCTTTTTGCCACTCTAGAATAGTTTGGGTAATGTAGAATAGTTTGACAAAAGTTGTCGTTAATAATGCCGAGTAAAGGAACACCATATGTACAATTCATTCCTAACATTTTCCCACTCTAGGCACCCCTGCTTGTAGAATAAATGTGCTTATAATCAGACAAGCGTGTGCATAAATCAAATAGAATGGACTACACTGATTCTCTTATTTGAACAGCAGCACCTGGACTATTATTTATTTATTTATCTATTTATTTATTGGTCCTGATCCCGTATTTAGCAAAACAACATAAATGATACTTTTTTTTTTGGGGGGTGGGGGGGGGGGGGCAAATCTTTACCGACTCCCATGATAATGAGAACAACTCATTTTCAGAACCATAAAAGAGACAATACTGCAGTCAGCCCTTTGGAGGAACCAAGTCCAAAGAAAGCAAGGATTCAGGTGTCTTCCCCTGCGGAGGGGGTGCCAGATAAGGTAGCTGTCTCTGTTGAGTATGCAAAGTCTGGCCGCTCTACCTGCAAGGGCTGCAGCAAGAATATTGCCAAAGGTGCCCTCCGCCTTGGTGCCTCTTTTCATGATCCCCGTGGCTATGAAAATACCAAGTGGTACCATGTTGCGTGCTTCCCTACATCATCATACCCATCATTTCCGATGGAGAACCTGAAGGGGTTTGATTCAATTGAGGTATGTGCCTTTTATTTTGCAAAGCTTTTGTGATTTGTTTTCCTTATTGAGACTAATCTGTAGATTTGGGTTGCATGCAGGATCATGACCGTGACAAATTGCGCAAGTTGGAGGAGGTAACAATCTGTCACTCATACATCTAGCTTAAGGGTGCATATGCTGACCTTGCTACCTCTTGCTATGCCTGGCTAGGAAAGAAACACAGCTTTTGGTAGCTTTGTTGGTTCCATCGGTTTCTGAGCTTTCAAGGATTTTTCTTGTCAACTAAAGTGAGCCCAAACTGCTCTTGTACGCTGGCCAGCCAAGCCTTACTGGGCGAGGTGAGGTTAGCTGGATACGTTATACAACCAACCGTGCCCTAAATCACGTGTCATTCTAACTCTGAAGTATACACCGCATGGTATGCGTATGCTCACTAGTTTTTAGTTTTTGTAAATGTGGAAAGGTGTGGTCTGTGTTTTAGTCTACAAAAGGAAGGTGAAGGGTTATTTCCTCAACCGAATCCCTTGGAGTCGTAAAACAATGCATTTACTTTACAGTTGATTCTAGTTTGTCCCATTTGTTTTGTAATATTTTCTGTGAATTGTTGTATCTTATGCTTGATTTTATAGTTAGATTCACCACTTTCTTTTGCAGAATCACAAGAGTGATGGAAATGCGGCTAATGAATTCAACGAGTCAAATCTGAAGAATGAAATGGTTATACTTCAATATGAGCATTTTGGAGTTGACTCTATCCCCCTAAAGCACCTTTTTATGTATCTTTTGTGCATTGCTTAATCTCTTTTAGGCTCACAGCATGGAGGACTCGAAAGAAGGTGCCAACAAGGATCTGGAAGGAGTAAAGGTGATCACTTATTCTAAAACCACTGCCAACAAGGATCCACTCTGTTCGCTTGAGCTAGATTCAATTTTTTTGGGGGCAAATCTTTACCGACTCCCATGATAATGAGAACAACTCTTTTTCAGAACCTTAAAAGAGAAAATACTGCAGTCAGCCCTTTGGAGGAAGCAAGTCCAAAGAAAGCAAGGATTCAGGTGTCTTCCCCTGCGGAGGGGGTGCCAGATAAGGTAGCTGTCTCTGTTGAGTATGCAAAGTCTGGCCGCTCTACCTGCAAGGGCTGCAGCAAGAATATTGCCAAAGGTGCCCTCCGCCTTGGTGCCTCTTTTCATGATCCCCGTGGCTATGAAAATACCAAGTGGTACCATGTTGCGTGCTTCCCTACATCATCATACCCATCATTTCCGATGGAGAACCTGAAGGGGTTTGATTCAATTGAGGTATGTGCCTTTTATTTTGCAAAGCTTTTGTGATTTGTTTTCCTTATTGAGACTAATCTGTAGATTTGGGTTGCATGCAGGATCATGACCGTGACAAATTGCGCAAGTTGGAGGTAACAATCTGTCACTCATACATCTAGCTTAAGGGTGCATTTGCTGGCCTTGCCACCTCTTGCTTTGCCTTGCCACATCTTGTCAACTAAAGTGAGCCCAAACTGCTCTTGTACGCTGGCCAGCCTAGCCTTACTGGGCGAGGTGAGGTTAGCTGGATACGTTATACAACCAACCGTGCCCTAAATCACGTGTCATTCTAACTCTGAAGTATATACCGCATGGTATGCGTATGCTCACTAGTTTTTAGTTTTTGTAAATGTGGAAAGGTGTGGTCTGTGTTTTAGTCCACAAAAGGAAGGGTTTTTTTTTTTTTTTTCTCGAACAGCGCAGGAGAACTGCGCGTCATTTCATTAAGGTAGAAGAAAAAGTACAAGGATCAAGAGACCCAACACCCACACACCACACCCTGGACACTAAGTTACAGTCTTGCCACACAAAACAAAGAAGTGACCAAAAGCTACTGGACTTTAAGTCCTAGCAGGCAGCGACCTAAGAACAAGCTCAAGGAGCTTGGAGGCTCCAGCCGAACACCAGAGCCCTCCCTCCAAGCTAACAGCCCTAATGACTTCCTGAACACTTGGCCTTTTGTTGTTAAAGACACAAGAGTTGCGATGCTTCCAGATTTCCCATGCGACCAAAATTATCAAGGAGTTGAGTCCTTTACGCATTTCCTTCGGAACTGCAGCAATCGAACGCTTCCACCATCTTGAGGAACGAGATATAGTAGGCTGAGGAGCCAACTGCAGCAGCCCCAATTGTTGCAAAATCAGAGTCCAGACTTGTCTAGCAAAGACACAACCCACTAATAAGTGGTTGATAGTTTCATCAACTTGATCACAAAGGGGGCAGGACTCCGGATGGGGCAGATTCCTCCTTGCTAGGCGATCAGCTGTCCAGACCCGATTATGAAACACTAACCAAATGAAAAACTTGCAACGCGGGGGAGCCCAGGTTTTCCAGATCCTTCTCCATGGTTCAAACTTGATGGAGCCTACAAAAAAGGCCGCATAGGCAGATTTGCTGCTATAGGAACCATCCTGTGTAAGTTTCCATTTATAACGGTCTGGAACATCTGGTTGCAATATAAAGCCATCCACCATATCCCAAATTTCTAAAAATTCAAGCAGGACCGCCACCGTTCTGGCCCCCTTAATATCTTGAACCCAGCTTCTGTTATGCAAAGCTTGAGCCACAGTCCTCCTTTTGGCTGTTTGTTTCTGGACAGTGTTGAACAGGTTGGGCGCAATTTCCGCCATGGTATGCCCATCCAACCATCTATCTGTCCAAAACAAGATTTCCTCCCCATTTCCGACTATGGCATCAACTGCAACATTGAAGAGGGCCCTGGCTTTTTGAGGAACAGAGATTGGAAGACCAGCCCAAGGCCTATCAGCATTAGTCTTTTCCACCCACAGCCAACGAATCCTAAGTGCCCAACCAAGAAGTTCAAGGTTATGAATTCCAAGGCCACCATAATCTAGTGGTCTCTGCACTTTTTCCCACGCTACCAGACAACTGCCACCAAGGGCTTGTTGATGACCCTTCCAGAGAAAACCTCGCCGCCTTTTATCAATGGCTTTGATAACCCATTTCGGAAGGTCCAAGGCTATTAAGAGGTATATAGGGACAGCAGTCAGCACCACCTTCACCAATATGAGCCGCCCTGCCCTGTTCAATAAGGAAGCCTTCCAACCAGGAAGATAATCTGCCACCTTATCAACTATAGGTAGCAGCACCTCTTTAGTTGGTTTACCAATTGTTAGAGGGAGGCCGAGATATGTACAAGGAAAAACCTTTATGGAACAAGAGAGAATTTCTGCAGCCAGTGCCAACTCCTCATCAGAACAGTGAATAGGTGAAAAAGAACTCTTGGACAGATTGGTTCTAAGACCAGAGGCATGTCCAAACAAATCAAGAAGGCGTCTTACGGTCATCAGATCCAAGTTGTTTGGTCTCAAGAATAGGACCGCATCATCAGCATAAAAAGATATCCGGTGTCGAGCTTGTTGAACAGCAAGGGGTTGCAACAAACCCTTCGACGTGGCATACAGGACCAAGGAATTCAGCACATCCATAACAAGAATAAACAACAAGGGTGACAGGGGATCTCCCTGTCTAAGACCACGGAGGTGATAAATGGTGTCACCTGGCTCCCCATTAACAAGTACTTGTGTCGAGGAGGTGGGCAGGATCAAACATATGAGGTCCCGCCACCGCTGACCAAAACCCACTTTGCTCATGACTTCTAACAAAAACGACCAAGAAACAGAGTCAAAGGCCTTGGAAATATCAAGCTTGAGCAGGATATGTGCCTCTTTCTTTTGATGCAAAGTTTTAACCATCTGCTGAACCAGCATAAAATAATCATGGATCTTCCTTCCCCGCACAAAAGCACTTTGGTTGACAGAGATCAAGGAAGGTAAAAAAGGAGCCAGCCGATTAGCAAGGATCTTAGTCACCAATTTTGCAAAGCTATGGATCAAGCTGATAGGCCGGAAATCCTTTACTTCAACTGCATCCACTTTCTTAGGCAACAGGGTAACAAAAGCCGTGTTCAGAAGCCGGAATTTGAAAACATGGCCTTGCTGGATGGCAACCAGGGCCAAAAGCACATCACATTTAATAATGTTCCAGCAACATTTATAGAACCTGCCCGTGAAACCATCCGGCCCAGGGGCTTTGTCCAAATGCATCTCCTTAATAGTTGCCCACACCTCATCCTCAGAGAATGGGGCGTCCAGAATGGATAGAACATGATGTTGGATAGCAAGTTCCTCTAAGTCAAGAGTATAATTCCTTTCATCAGCCTTGCCCAGAATATTATCATAAAATTCAAACACTGCCTTCTCCTTATCATCTTGTGAAACGACCACCTGATCACCAACTTGTAATTTTGGGATGAAATTCTTGTTTTTTCTAAATCTAGCTTGTTGATGAAAGAAGGATGTATTGGCATCACCTTCCTGGAGGTAAAGAATTCTAGACCGCAACCATGCAATGGTTCGCTCCAGGGAAGCCAAACCAAGACAGTGGAGTTTAAGCTTCCTTCTAAGCCATTCCTCGCCTTCTGAGAGTGCTCTTAAATCTCTCTCAATTTCCAGGCGATGAAGAAGTTCTTTGCTAACTTCAACTGGGCTTTAATATTTCCTACCTTCCGTTGTCCCCACCTTTGCAGTCCCTTACTTAGACGCTGCAGCTTGATGTACAGGCGCTCAACAGAACAACTAGATTGTACTGGAGCCACCCAATTTTGATTCACAGCTTCTAGGAAACCAGGGATCTTGGGCCAGAAACTCTCCAGACCACTGCCCACTCATCCCTGGTTTGAAGGTGTGCTCTAGCGGCACAAAAGGAAGGTGAAGGGTTATTTCCTCAACCGAATCCCTTGGAGTCGTGAAACAATGTGTTTACTTTTTTTTAGATCAAAGGCATTCCCCCGGCTTTATTGAAAGCTTAAAGAGGCCCAAGATCCGAAGAACTGGGGTTACCAGTTTACAATCAGTTCAACCCAACAGAGGGCACAAAAGGATTGAAGACACTAGCTCTAAAACATGACACGGTGTAAAACAACGAGTAACCAAACTCTAAACTCTAACCACCAACCAGAGAGTAATACTAGGGCACCAGCCCAACAACCAAAAGGCCAGCAACAATTCACTTAGATAGCAACTACAGTAGTATCAGGCCGCTCTTGCCGAAAGCAGCGAGATGATCTCTTCAGCTTTGGGCTTCAGCTTCGGTTTGAGTAGTGGCTGCCATGTCTTGATCGTCGTGAGGGTCTTGAAAATGTTTGCAGCAGGCGAGCTCATCACCTTCTTGTTGAAGACCAGCTCATTCCTCGTCTTCCAAATGGACCACAATGCACCTGCACAAATGAAAACAGCGATTTTTTTTGTTCACACCTCTACTATCGTTAACGATCTCCATAAAAAAATTGGCACAGCTGAAAGGCACCTTGGGCCAGCCCAAATTGTCGCGTAAGAACGCCCACAGAAAGATTGCAATAGGACATTGGAAAAGAATATGATCGGTTGTTTTCTCACACCCACAAACTTCACAATCTGGTGGACCAGACCATTTTTTCCGTTTCAGTTGGATTCTTGATTGAATTCTATCATGAGCCGCCATCCTAATGAAAATTTTACTTTTAATGGGATGTTGCACTTCCATATTTTCATCATCTGAACATCTCTAATCCCTCTGTCTGTCATTAGTCTATACAACGATTTTGAGGAGTATTTCACAGAATTTTCAAGCGCCCAAGTAACCTCGTCTCTGCCCTCTGACAAAGTAACTGTACTTAGTAACTCTTGAAGATTAGCACATTCCACCATTAGTTCCCCCACCAACTGCCTTCTAAATTGTATATTCCACCTTCCCTCACAGTAAGCCTCACAGACCTCCAAATCAGGATTATAAGAGATTTCATATAGCTTGTGAAACCCAATTTTCAGAGCACATTTGCCGATCCACACATCTTTCCAAAACCTCGTTTGCTTTCCACTTTTTACCTCTATCATTCTTCCCTTTTGATACCAGTCTCTTAGGTCTAGGAGGGATCTCCAAAACTGTGAGCCCCTCCTGTTCTTAATCTGAAAAATACTTTTATCTCCGAGGTATTTCCTCCTAAGTATGGAGCAGCATAAACTGTCGTCACCTTTCTCCAATTTATCAATCCATTTGACCATAAGACAAACATTCATAGCTCTAAGATCAGTGAAGCCCAAACCCCCAAACTGTTTTGGTTTGTCTAGGGCCCTCCACTTCACCATATGGTATTTCCTTTTTCTATTAGTCCCCTGCCAAAAAAATCTAGATCTGATAGAATCAATTCTCTGATAGTTACCTTCATATAGCATATACACACCCATTGTGTACACTGGTATGCTGGACAGGCATTACTCCAATAGCACAGATTTTCCACCAGAAGATAGATAGTCACACTGCCAGGTTCCCAGCCTTTTTTCAACTTTATAACTGACATATCTAAGTTGATCCTTGGAAATCTTGCAGTCACTAACCGGAAGTCCCAAATATTTCATAGCAAAACACCTGTCTTACATCCCAGTAAGTCAGCCACCATTTGTTTCTCTGACTCATCCAAACCAACCGAAAAATCCTCACTCTTATCAAAGTTTATTTTCATTCCAGACATTGCCTCATAGCATGACAAAATCAATCTGATGTTTTGAATATTCGATTGTGAACTCTGTAACAGGATTACTGTATCATCTGCATATTGTAAGTGGGTCAAGCCACTGTCTACCAGATGGGGAATCACTCCCTGGATCAATCCTGCTTCTTTAGCTCTATTAAGTATATTAGATAGGGCATCAGCTACTATGTTAAACAGGATGGGAGATAAAGGGTCTCCCTGTTGTAGCCCCTTAAAACTTCTGAAAAACTCACCTCTTTCTCCATTTAGATCAATACAAACTCTACCTACAATGCGCTTACTTTACAGTTGATTCTAGTTTGTCCCGTCTGTTTTGTAATATTTTCTGTGAATTGTGGTATCTTATGCTTGATTTTATAGTTAGATTCACCACTTTCTTTTGCAAAATCACAAGAGTGATGGAAATGCGGCTAATGAATTCAACGAGTCAAATCTGAAGAATGAAATGGTTATACTTCAATATGAGCATTTTGGAGTTGACTCTATCCCCCTAAAGCACCTTTTTATGTATCTTTTGTGCATTGCTTAATCTCTTTTAGGATCACAGTATGGAGGACTCGAAAGAAGGTGCCAACAAGGATCTGGAAGGAGTAAAGGTGATCACTTGTTCTAAAACCACTGCCAACAAGGATCCACTCTGTTCGCTTGAGCTAGATTCAATTTTTTGGGGGGCAAATCTTTACCGACTCCCATGATAATGAGAACAACTCGTTTTCAGAACCTTAAAAGAGACAATACTGCAGTCAGCCCTTTGGAGGAAGCAAGTCCAAAGAAAGCAAGGATTCAGGTGTCTTCCCCTGCGGAGGGGGTGCCAGATAAGGTAACTGTCTCTGTTGAGTATGCAAAGTCTGGCCGCTCTACCTGCAAGGGCAGCAGCGAGAATATTGCCAAAGGTGTCCTTCGCCTTGGTGCCTCAGGCATGCACGAAAGATTTGATAATATAGATGTCGAAGGATCATGCTTACGATCGAATCAATCTACATCAATATGCGCTACAGGACAGAAGTAGTAAAAGTCAGTGAATTAATAGTAAACCGATGTACTGGGGTTCTTTTTCCCTCCTTTTCTTCTATAATATAATGATACACATCCCTCCTGCGTGTTCAAGAAAAAAAAGTCAGTCAATTAATAATGTTGTATAAGTAACATGTCTGTCACTCAATACTTGATTTCATCGGTTCACTGCATGGGGGAGTCTTAAGAAGGTGCTGAAAAGAACCTGGAAGAAGCAAAGGTGATGTGTGATCTGAATATCTGATCTTATGATGCTTTCGGTTTTGGACTGTATCTAACTTTGATGATAACTATGGAGAATGCAAACACACGCAAAAATCTGATGGCAGCTCGCCAACTCTGCTTTCGAATCCCTTTGCTTGTCTATCACAGGATTTGGATTTATTTATTCAATTTTGAAAACTTAGTTCTGTGGTTTTCCTGTATGTTGTCAGTTATTACAGTATTTTCCTTCAAGTCTGGCACTCTGCCAGGCTGTAAATACTTTCCTGCTATTGTGAATTGGTAAATGACTGGCATCTTTTTCCTTTAAAAAAAATGCAAAGCTCAACATCTGATTCTTCTTTTCTCCTAGCAGTTACCTGCAGGGAACAGAACGATTGGTCCATTGATATCCTTTTCAGTTTCTAATATCAAGAAAGCATACAAGGTGCCCTTGTCATTCTTAGCTACTCCTGTCCTTGGTTGCTGCTGCTGCTAAGAATTATGCTCCCTATATCTTACCATGCTTTTTTTTCGTGCAAGCATGTTACTTAATTTCTACATATTCACCTTCTTTCTGTCTTTTGATGTAGGATGCTACCCTTCCTGCTCATTGGAAGGTTTTTGATACAGTTATCTTCCGTGAGCAGGTGTGTTGAATCCTATGTCGTACTGTTTCTGATTGTAAGGTCCTATTTTTTATTAAAAAAAAAACTTTCTTGCAATTATCGTTCAGGTAGATGGCCTTCATGCTTCATCTAAGATTGCTGCATTTGATTTTGATGGGTGCCTTGCCAAGACCAGTGTGAGGAGGTATTATGTTTCATAAGATGATTAATATATAAAAGCTGTTTTCACTCTAAATGGTATTCTAGATGCTTCCACTGCGAATATTATTTCCCTCATTCGGTTGTTTATTATGGACACACATTTGAATTGATTTAGTAAATAAAGGCTTTCAATTACTGAGTTATTTCTCGAATAAGATCATAACACTAAGAAGAGAAGAATGGGGTAAGAACAATAAACGACCTCGACCAATGGAAAGGTGGTGGCCCTATTCACCATCTGGTGCAAGGGCACGGAGAAAGGAAGTGCCCTTGGCCCCAGCCACACACCAATCCAATAGCTCCTCTGTAGCAGCCTCTAAGGCCCCGACTAGATCAGGAGAGGCACCATCAAGGACACAACGATTGCAGTACTTTAAAATCGTCCAGGCTCCAAGAATAACATCGGAACTAAGTCCTTTATTTGCCTGACCACTAACCCTTTCTTCAGCCCAAGGCTTTAAATTACTTAATGTTGCTCTATTGGTGTTGTGTAATTAAAGTTAGCCTGTAGTTCTTGCAGTTGGATAAAGAGGGATTGTCAGACGGACCTGTAGACATCCAAATTTGTAAAAAAATGTGAAAGCCAATGAATTGGAAAACTGGGCGATCCTGAATTCAATACAAAGCATTCGTTGCATATGGTTTTCCACTTCTGAGTATTGCTAGGGAAACCTGTAGACATCCACATAGTAATTTTGAAGAGCATTGGTCTCTTAGATTTTCAAACTTCTCTTAAAAACTAGACCCTTAGGGGAAAGACCTCCCATGAGGCATTGCTTTAAGAAGAGGATCTCAACACAGGGCCGAGAGGGAAACCTGTAGACATCCACATAGTATTTTTGAAGAGCATTGGTCTCTTAGATTTCAAACTTCTCTTAAAAACTAGACCCCTAGGGGAAAGACCTCCCATGAGGTATTGCTTTAAGAAGAGGATCTCAACACAGGGCCGAGAAAAAGGGACTGAAGGCTGGACCGCCCAGGAACATGGGATTGCTCGATGAGGTCCTTTTTTTGTGTACATGGTTTGAACCCTGGTTGGTGGCATCACAACTGGGCATACCTCTGTGCTATCAGTGTGTTGTCGATTTCTCATTTCAAGGTCCCTTCATTTGTCAACTTTTTCCTTAGGTGTCCTTAGATAATAAGCTAGATGTCTTTACAATCAAAGGCGTCAACTATCTATGAACTTCTGTTTTTAAAATATTGACACCAGACCAACCTAGAGTTTAGCCATGAAATGTATTATGACCTTTCGATGACCTCTATCATAATGATTAAGAGCCACATATTGTTGCGATGCTCTACCGAGTTGATTTCTTACATGTGAAGTTTCTGATTTGGAATACTTTCTGACTGCTGTTGCTATAATAAGAACTTGGTTGGTACTTCCCAACCTATTGCTTGTGCAGGCCTGGTCCAGACCAGTGGTCTTTACAGCATAAATCAATTCCAGAAAAATTGCAGAAACTGTATGATGATGGTTGCAAGCTGGTTAGTAGGTTTCTTTTCACCAGTTTTTTTCAATCTGCGTTTTTATGTTCTGGTGGGAAGTATTATTACTCATCAGGACATATATATCTTAATTAATGTAATTAATTATGTATTGCTTTGATTTCTGTGGCTTATACAGTTATACTGTATGTTGTTTTTAGGTCATATTCACCAATGAGTCAAATATTGAGCGCTGGAAGAACAAGCGGCAGGAAGCTGTTGATTCCAAAGTTGGACGTCTCGATAACTTTATTGAATGTGTTAAAGTCCCTATTCAGGTATGCTGTAAACTTGTTTTCTCTATCTCAAATCTAAGCAGCCATTCAAATAAAAAAGCAATAAAGAAATATCTGTTATTTTGATTCCTGATAACTGAAATGGGCATTGCCGTATAACTTAAATCACTTGATCTTATTTACAGTTAGTTTGTGGCTGTTGTGCTGTGCAGTACTGCCTATATTTTAAAGGTTCCATAGAAAAGCAGTTGTAAAAAAAAATTGTTCCTTGTTTAGGAAACCAAATTGATTCTAAATTCAGTTATACAACTGTTGTTTCTGTCACACTTGGTGAAACCATTGTATCTATTTTTGCAATCTAAATTCACCAAAATAACTTAGTCCACTACTCCACTAAGATTTTGAAAAGCAGTTCTGCCAAACAAGATTATTGTGGTTCACCTTAATGCCAAATGTAACTTTGGTCTGCTATTTTTTTTTAAGATGCGCAAACATAGAATCTGGAATATCTGTTTTTTCCCCCTGTGATACTATACTCATAATTATCAAACTTGTGCTCTGGAGATGTAAAATATCTATGATATTTCAAGATTAAGTTCCGAATATTCAATTCTTTACCAGTGGATACAGCATTCAAGTTTGTAGAATGTCACTACAAGAGTGGGCATAACGCTGGTACTTGAGTCGCTGAGGTATCTGGTTTAGCTTATTTGGACCAATAAGCATGGATGTTCATCTAGGGGGTTCTTGTTATGCTCTTCATTTTTTTATTTTGTTGGTCCCTACCACCAGCACCCAAAAGAAAGACCCTGCTCCAGGCTTCACGGTCCCATAGTCTGAGTTTGCTTAAATAGAACTTCAGTTTGCCTTCTCTGGTTCATTCATGCCTTTATAGGCCTCGAAGTTCATCCCTAAACCAAGGGGATTGGGAGTTGGGGGGGGGGGGGGGGGGGGGGGAGATCCCCTCCAATCCCTCTGAATCCCTTGGTTTGGGGATCAAACTTTTTTTGAACGTAAATTGGGGATCAAACGAACAAGGCCTTAAGGGGGTTTATGTCGCCTAGAGACCTTATTATTAATGATATGCAGGTTTCCTGCGTGTTCGAGAACAAAAGGTAGTTCTATAATTGATTATTTTGATTTTCACCTGCAGGTTTTCATTGCTTGTGGTTTAGGGAAAGGAAAAAATACTCCAGACGATCCATATCGCAAACCAAATCCTGGATTGTGGTGGCTGATGGCTCAGCATTTCAATTCTGGAATCGAAATTGACATGGATCGGTAATCACCTTGTCTCTGAATTTTTTTTCAGTTTTTTAGAATCACGCCCTTTGGTAGTCATAAAATCACTCTTGGACCAACATTTTGAAAAAAAAAAACCTGCACCTCTCTTTGAATAAAATTTACACAAATATTATACTTTAATTCGGGTAAATATTTGATGGGCTGGATGGAAACCTGGAACCACTCACCTGGCTCACAACCTTACCCCTGTTTCTGTTGATATGGAAATAATTTCCATGCAGGATAAGGGATGACATGTTAGTGGATTGCAATGGTGTGCACAAAAAAATATACATGTTTCGTTTCTTAAATTTCTTAAGTATGTTATTTTGGCATGGTTTGAATGTGTCTGCAGACTGCAGCACATATCCTTGCAAGTAGCAGGCATTGATGTGCCTCGTCTTGGAGGGTCTACCTAATCCCGATCATAAGGAATGGTTCAGGGTGACGCTTGTGTTAAGCCTTAGTAATTTCTCTAGATTTTGTCCTATATATTGAAAAAAAATCAGTGCTAGATGATAACGGTAGGAACCGGGAGTATTTCAGATGCTGCGATAGGTTTGAGCTTGAAATAACTGCAACCATAGATTTGCAATGCTTTTGATGAGCACTGCTGCTTTGCTTCGATGACCCTGTAGTTCTCTAGTCGACGTCACAATACAATAGTACATGCTTTACTTGCTAACATGCATGCAAGTAGCGCAAGATGTTTGCAATATTTTATTTTTATGTGGACAATGTTGTTACGTTGTAGTTGTAAGATATCCAGTGTTGACCACCTCTCCTAGGTGGTTGGCTGGTTGCCACAGGAGAATATGTATTACAGTATTAGAGATGAGCTAAACCCGCATAGAAAACGGGGGCCCAGACCAATTTACCATCCCCGCATTTCTAGGTTAGGCTTGATCAAGCTTCAAGCCTAAATAGGACAAATACTATTTTCTATTTAATTGAATAATAGGTGACTAGTAGTCCCCACCTTGGCCTTGTGGATTAAGCTTTTGTTCACTCTTGGGAACACATGAAAACAACCCCCTTATTTTTCTTTTTTCTTTTTTTTAAAAAAAAGTAAAGGCAGGAACTCTGCGGCTCAATTAAGTAAGGAAAGAGAGTTTTATGTACCGAATGCAACCGTGCTGCCATACACACAGGTCCCAGGACCTAAAGAGAAAAATGCCCCCTCGCAATGGGTTTAGCCCATATAAAGTATAGAGAAAAGTCCATTTTTGGCCATCAAACTTTTGCCCAAGTCCAAGAATGACCATCAAACTACGAAACCACACATCTTTGACCATTTATTTCCTAAAACCGGACACAAAAGGCCATGGACGGCAGTCCACCTGGTTTTGACGCCACAACAAGCTGGTTTTGACACCACATACACATGACATTCATAATTCACAAGCTGACATGTTAAAATAAAGCCATCACTCTGGCATTACACATCACGATCCTAGTTTAGATGGTAGCAACATGAACTTCAGCTAGCAGTCTGGCATTACACATGGGCATTACGCATGCTTAAATAGGCATCACCAGGTGCTGGCAGAGATAACATGGGGCCTCTGGCTGGTCTTCTAGTCAGGAGCTTCTTTGCAGGGGCTGGTCCTTGAGCATTCAAACGAACTTCAGCCTTCCCTGAGTTTATAGTGATTGACACACTTGAGCTAGCTTTGGAAAATGGCACATTGGAGTGTAGGTGCATAGTTGCTGAACCAGAAGGAGTTGTATCAATTTTGGCACTCGCAGTAGTCTTGGCCATTGTATTTGAACCTCCAGCCTTACAAGAAGAAATAAATCATTCAACGCATATATTTTGTGAGGATAAAAAATTAACAATAATGTAGCAGTGGTTTTGGAACCATACCTTGATTGTCCTTGTCCTTTTGTTCTGTGTACATGGAGCTGCACTTGCTTTCCTCTTCATGGATGCAGCAGTGCTATGGTGAGGTGCACTTGATGAAGTTGCACCTTGTTCTCTTGGAACCTGAGCAGCATTTTGGGACTGTCCATTCCTTCTGTCACATGTGGACCTATTGTGACCAATTTGCTTGCATTTCACACACCTGATAATTGTTCCAACCTTTGAGGCCTTTCCAGATTTTGGGTTCTCATGCGCTTCTCTCTTTCTTTCCTTCTTTGGCCTACCTGGCATCTTTACATATCCAGGAGCCTTCAGTGGTGTTTTCTCTGAAACAGGCCATGCATTCATTCCTTCCACAGGCAACAGACAATGATCTTATGTATTTTTGAACTGTTCCACTGAGTAGCAGCTAGCAATGAATGGTGACAGATCATTTGTCCTGAAGAAAATGCAAGATATGGCATGAGGACATGGCATTCCAGGCAATTGCCAATACCTACAGGAACACTCCTTTTTGTTCAGGTCCACCGTGAACCTGTTACTCCAGTGAACCACTTCGAATTGGTCTTGTCCATTACATATTGCATGGCAAACTCCAGATAAATTGATATATGCATTCAATTTTTTCAAGATATTTGGGCATATGACTGTGTTCCACCCATTTGATTTGGTCCTATTTTGATGAATCCTAACCATGACTTTTCTCCTAATTGTCTCAAGCATGGTAATAATTGGAAAGTATCTAGCTTCTACAATCCATTTGTTGAAAGATTCACACATATTGTTGTCAACTGAATCACAAAAAGAACCTAACCTGAACCAGGCACGGCTCCAGTGACGTGGATCGGTGTTCATTATAGCCTGAGCTCCAACTTGTGTATCCTTTGCAAGTCTTGCCTTGGCTAGGTTGAACAATGTCACACAAGGGGCCTTTGCACAAGACCAAAATTTCTTCTGCCACTCCTTTTTGAACTTTTTTCTCCAATTGGCATATATATGTCTAGCACAATTTCTGTGCTCAGCATTTGGAGCCCATTTTCGTACTGCATTCAAAATTCCCTTTTGCTGGTCTGATATGAAAACCCATCCAGTCCCACCATACACCTCTAAATCTCTAAACAAAAGATCACAAAACCAATCCCAACTATCATTGTTTTCTTTCTCCACCACAGCCCATGCAATAGGATACATTTGGCTGTTTGCATCTCTGCCAATTGCACATAGCAGCTCACCATTTGTAGCTCCCTTGAAGAAGCACCCATCCAGCCCAACAACTTGTCTACATCCTGCCTTAAACCCCTTCTTCAAAGCATCAAGGCATATGTACATCCTCTGGAAAATGTCTGTATTACCTTGTCTTTTTACAATAACTGTGCTTCCAGGATTACTTCTCAATAACTCTAGCTGGTAATTGTACAAGAGTAGATACTGACCCTTTGTAGCATCTAATGCTTTCTGCATAACCATGGACTTGGCCCTCTTAAGCTTACTAGCACTCACATCAGCAAACATATCCTCTTGCACAGTTGCTTTCATTGAGTCAAGACCCCAAGCAGGGTTGGCAATTATCTTCTCATACTTGGCAGCAATTTTGCCAGCTGTGACCAATCTATTATCCCTTCTGGGTGGACATGTATGCTCAGCATTGTAGCTAGCAATCTGCCAACTGCTACTCCTAGAATTTTCAGAAGCCATGCATCTCCATTTACATGTGGACCAGTCACATATTGCAATCATTCTTGATGCCTCATTCTTGTAGAATTTGATAAGCCTTCTCTCAACTAGACCATGCTTGATACATGCCTTCTTGAATTGTTTCTTTCCACTAAACTTCATTCCAACCTCAAACTTAGGAATTGGCTCCTTCTTATTAAATCTTGGACAGTTACTAATAAATTTCTGAATATCCCCATCACTCAACTCTTCTACTGAATCCTCATCTTCACTGCTGCCATCATATGGGGTCAAATTTCGCTCGTCTTCTGTCTCATACAGATTTGGCACCTCTTTGGGACTATCCAATATGACTTCATCTAAATTAGTTACCTGTCCAGCCTTTAACCTCCTTTTAAACTCTCTGAACTTGGTCTGAATTTCTACAGCCTCATCATCATCCTCAGAAGAACATTCATCTCCAGGTAATACTCACTGTCATTGCTATCCCAAGACATTGGATCAACTATTTGCTTGCATTTGTCTTTTCTTGCATTTTCCCATCCCTCACCACTTAGAACAATGGCTGCTCCTCTATTACCACTTGGAACAATGGCTGCACCTAAAAATTCATTATCAGCATGCACATGCTGAGTATCCTCTTCTATCTCAGGTCCTTCATCATCCAATTCCTCCTGCACTTCCTCCTCTTCATATTCACTGCCTTCTTCACCTTCATTTTCTTCGAAAATAATAGGCTCTTCAACATAGATTTCAGCTACCTCTCCATCCCCAATGGTACTTGCTACCTCTAAGCAGTCTTTGTCATCTAGAAGCAGCCTCAGACCATTGTCGAGCTCTTTCCCAGGAGGAAGCCAATGCAAAAGAGTCCTTTCACTTACATTGCAGTGGTCCTTTAGGTGACCAATAATCTCAGGCAGGGACACTTTATCCCTATCTATGAAGGAAACCTCCATCCGGGCTCCAATGTACTGCACTTGTCTTCCCGCTCTTATGAATTCTCCATTGAAATGGAACCGGACTGGAAGATGATCAAATGGATCCATCCGTAGGACACTTTTCACTTGCCTGTATAACAAACAAGTTTGTGGCCGCATTAAATAATGAATTAAGGTATTTTAATCACAACTGGGTACTAAACTATGCAATGGTCGTACACCTCTCACCATCTACTTGGTTAAACAACGCTAGCACATTGATTCAATTCAAAAATAGGTTGGATGGACAAACTTACCAACACAGGGTGTGTATACGAAGTCGCTCCGCCACATGCACTGCGAGCTGTTGCCTGCGCTTTCTTCCGTTGAGAGGCTCGCTGCTGCTTCGCCGAAACAAGCCGCTGCCATTTTCACCACGCTTGCGTGCGCCGCTGCTCCGTTGGAACAGGCCGCTGTCACAGCGCCGCGCTCGCGTGCGCCGCCGGCCGCCGCTGCGCCGCCCCCAAACCCTAGCGCGAGTGGACGGCCGCCTCGTTTCTTATTTCCTCTCTGTGGACGGTCGCGGGGGAGAGGATTACTGGGATAGGGACGGACACAGGTGTGGCCAAGCCCGGTCAAAACCAGCTAATGGCCTTTTGTGTCCGGTTTTAGGAAATAAATGGTCAAAAAGATGTATGGTTTTGTAGTTCGATGGTCATTCTTGGACTTGGGCAAAAGTTTGATGGCCAAAAATGGACTTTTCTCGTATAGAGAATGGCCTGCACCACCGGTCCCAGGACCTAAAACAAATAATCCCCCTTCACAATGTTGGGTTTACCCCTTATTTTTCTATTTGATGCAAAATTATCCAGAAGCTCCTCATATGACATGTTCCCTATACAGATCTTTCTATGTTGGTGATGCTGCTGGGAGAGAGAACGATCATAGTGATGCAGATATAAAATTTGCTAAGGTATGAAAAAAAATCTTGTTTACATTTAGCAATCAGCAAGCATTTTCCTCCATCGGATTCAAACAAATTGGAAAGCCTCTTGCACTTTATTTGTAATTCAGAGAAAATATAACAACCTGATTCACAAGGATTATGTAAAGCAGCCAAGGTAGTTATTACAAATCTGATACTACTTGTAACTTACGAGCAGGGTTTAAACCTTTTCTATCTATTGGAAGTTACATTACGTGGATGCTATGCTACTTCTGGCATAGTTTCAGTCAGTCTTGTTCGTAGTTTGTTATGCTTTTCCTTTCTCGTGTTTGGGAAAGGCAGAAGCCTTTCATCAGCTGACGTCTGGTTTTTCTATTATAGGCCATTGGTCTCAAGTTCCATGTTCCCGAGGAATACTTCCGTTGCTAGGTACCTGTGACCAGCTTCATTTAGACGCCTAGTAAGATGGTTACGCTAAGTCGTTTGGTGTTTGGATGTTATCATAATCGTGGCTGTTCTGGTATGGTATCTACATGTATGTTTAAACCGTCAAATAATATATTAGTTATTCTGATGTGGAATTGAAGCGCCAAGTTGCTGACACAATTGAGAGCACTCAACTCTCTATATCGCAGAGGTGGTGAGGCAATCAAGTACTGATCTAATTCAGCATTTCCATGATCATCCATAGCGGTGGTTATACGATCATGCTTGGATATAGTCAGATCGGTGGATTAATCCGTCTACGCCTTTAGTCGTAGTGGATACATATATCACCGTCAGTCAGGATTTGAATCCATATATGCCTTCAAGAGCCATGGCGTAGGTGGCCGATTATTATTCCTGTGTCCCTGTAGCAAATGCCAATGGTGTGAGCGAAGTAGGCTGGATAGGCCGGTGAGGTGCAACACTGTGTTGTAGCAAGTGCCATCATAGCAACAGGGATGACACCTCGTTGCAATGGGGGTATATCACGTATATGGCTTGGTGCTTCGTCGCGGGCCGCCAGCGAGGCCACCGAGGCACCTGTCGAGCTAGGTCCGTCGTGGAGGCACTCTCTCCAGCCGACGATGCACTCCTCCCAGCCATGTTGCTCTTCTGCCTCCACGGCGCGGTGACCCAACGTGCCGGCCGTGCTGGACCAGACCGCCATGGGGACCTACTGGGCGTCACGCTCGACGACATCGAGACACTGCGTTCGTCGAGCCGCTGCAGCAGCAGGCGGCGCAATCGTCATGATTCGCGTGCGTGCGGCGCGGGAGCTCTCCATCGGCTTCATCGTCAGCGTCTCTCCATCGAACTCCTCGTCGTCCACGGCTTCATCGTCAGCGTCAGCTCGCCACCGACCTCGACGGCCTCATCGCGCGCGCGGCAGCTGCTGCCTAAGGCCGGCCATCGGAGCGCACCCGTGGCGACCGTGGACGAGCACGTGCTGGTCTCCGCGCGGGACGTCGCCTACGCTATGAGCTGGTCCTAGCTCTTCTTTGACGATGTATGCCTGCCTGCGCGGACGTGCTGATCCCGGCGTTCATCACAGCGACATGCAGACGATGCAGTGCAGCTGCTGATGAGCAGCTACAAGCCGTGGTGGACGATGCTGCACGTCGGTGTGCTAATGATCTTGGCGGACCGCGGACGTGATGGTGGGCATGCACAGCGACGGGTCAGGAGTACGTGAGGCCAACCACCTGGATAGGCTCGCTAACACCTTCATGATAGCTTCGATCCGTCGCTGTGAGAAATAAGCGTACCGAAGAGGAGAGGGGCAGGAGAGACATTTCACGCGCGTCTGATAGCTTGGATCCGTGCTGGCGCGAGGGTTGCCATGCCACTTCAGCAAAAAAATGGTATTATTGTATCTATTTTCTTTTTTTCATGGTAAAATTATAGTGGCAATGGTTAAGGTGAGGAGGTGACCATCGTTATAATGGTAAAAAGTTAATAATTCCACGTAAGGAGATTAACAGTGGAGAATCTTTTTCAATAAGTGTCCAATCATGATCTAAGTAGGCTCAAAAGATTTGTTTCATGGGATTTGGTGCAACTATATAAATATATAAAAAATTCATCTATATTTTATGCATATGTATTAGTACACGTATACGTGCTAACGCTAAAAAAAGGATAATTAATATGTCCCTTACAAATGAAGTAAATATTGAGATAGATTAAGATTTTTAATCCAATGTTTTTGGACTCAGGATCTATACAGATGTTTCTCTAGCCTACCGTTGGAAATTGGAATGGATGTAACTGCCCCCGCAGCGTCGTCCGGGGGTGTTCCGCATAAATTGCTCTCACGATCTCCGTCTTCTACACCAGTACTACTAGACTACCAGTCCAAAACCCCAACGCAGAGAGAGAGAGAGAGAGAGAGAGAGAGAGAGAGCACCCGAGTGAGATGGCGACCAAGATCCTAGGATACTGCTCCGACGACGGCACCTACGAGCTGTCGTTCGACGAGGACTTCTTCAAGGCAACGCTCACCAAATCCGGCCGCAAGGTGGAGGCGTGGCTGGCCGAGACGTACCGCATCCACCGCAACTGTCGCCACCCCCTCGTCGTCGGCCTCGACGTGGAGTGGCGCCCCGCCCGCGTGCCGGGCCCCGTCGCCGTGCTGCAGATCTGCACCGACCGCCGCTGCCTCGTCTTCCAGATCCTCCGCGCCGACTACGTCCCCGCCGCGTTGTCCCGCTTCCTGGCCGACCCCAGGTTCACCTTCGTCGGGGTCGGTGTCCGCGACGACGCGGCCAAGCTGCGGGCCGGGTACGGGCTGGAGGTGCCGCACGCGGTGGACCTGCGCGACCTCGCCGCCGACACGCTCGGGAAGCCTCACCTCCGCGGCGCGGGGCTGCAGGCGCTGGCGCGGGAGGTGCTGGGCGTGCAGATGGAGAAGCCGCACCACGTCCGCGTGAGCGACTGGGACAGGCACAACCTCTCCATGGACCAGTTCAAGTACGCCTGCGCCGACGCGTTCGCGTCCATGGAGGTCGGCTGGAGGCTCCTCATCTGCGACTGCGACGGCGCATGATGATGATGTCGTTTTTTATCGTGATTTGGTGGCATGTATTTTCTGCTCTAGTAGTACCGTTTACTACTTGGATTAGTGGTTGGAACCTGAACTTAGAATGTCAACTGTCGTGCGATGCGATTCGGGTTGTTAATTGTGGTATGGTGCATTCTGTAGCAGTTTGATGATTGCCCACCTGCACGTACGAATACGTATACTTTAATGTAGCCTTTCTCTCTTGTCACTGACGCATACAGGAGGTCCTACCTGCCATCTTCTTTCTCCACTTCTCTTCCTCCCTTCCGGTACGACCTGACATTGTTAGATTCAGGCCCTAGTTATACTTCAAAATTTGTAAGGTTCTCGTCACATGAATATTGCGACGTATAGAGCATTAAATATAGATGAAAATTTTCTTTTAAACTTATTTAGACCATAATTAAATACTTATTGAAAAAATTCCTTTTTCAAATTGCAAATTGCAACTGCATCTAAGGCTGCGTTTAGTTGGGAAGTTTTGTAACTGTAGCACTTTCGTTTATATTTGACAACTTTTGTTCAATCATGGCCAAGTAGACTCAAAAGATTCATCTCGAGATAGCCAGCCAAAAAGTACAAACATGCAACAGGTGCTACTTCATTTAGTGCTTCATGCAGACAGAAAATACAATCGATATGATAGGAAGAGAAGGAAATTTTGTAAAGAGGAAAATGCACCGCCGGTCCCTCAACTTGGCTCAAGGTGTCATTTAGGTCCCTGAAGGTGATATATGTGGGTCCTAAAATTGGCAAAAGTTGTCATTTAGGTCCCAAACTTTCAAAGTGATCACCGTAGGTCCTTAAACTTGACACAGGGTGTCATCCAGTTCCCAAACACTGAAGATAATTCCAGCACCGAATTTAAAAAAAAGAAAATCTAATTTTGGGCACTGTAGCTATAATCTATAAAATATTCCAAAAATTGTATTTTTTTCATACGATCTCTGATGAAGATGAGTTTTATATAAAAATTGTAGCTTGCGACGAGATCTACAACTTTCTAGTTTCGAGTTTTTTTTTAATTTGAGGTGGTTAAGACACTAAAAAAAATTAAACAAAATTTTTCAGCAGTATATTAATCACGTATAAGCGCGTGTCACCTTGAAAAAATCATATCTTTCTTATATAATATCAAATTGAGATACTTTTTATACAAAAGTTGTAGCGTTCGACGAGGTCTACAACTTTTTAGTTTTAACTTTTTTAATTTGATGTCGTTAAGATTCTAAAAAAATTTAAAATACAAAACCACTGTGCAAGAACCAAAATTAGGGTTTAAATTTTTTTTAGAATCTTAACGACCTTAAATTAAAAAAGTTAAAACTAGAAAGTTGTAGATCTCGTCGAACGCTACAACTTTTGTATAGAAAGTATCTCAATTTGATAGTATATAAGAAAGATATGATTTTTCCAAGGCGACACGCGCTTGTACGCGATTAATATACTGTAGAAAAATTTTGTTTAATTTTTTTGCGTGTCTTAACCACCTCAAATTAGAAAACTCAAAACTGAAAAGTTGTAGATCCCATCGCAAGCTACAATTTTTATATAAAACCCATCTTCATCGGTGATCGTATGAAAAAAAAATATAATTTTTAGAATATTTTACAGATTATAGCTACAGTACCTAAAATTAGATTTTCTCTTTTAAAAATTCGGTGCTAAAATTATCTACAGTGTTTGGGACCTGGATGACACCCTATGTCAAGTTTAGGGACCTGCGGTGATCACTTTAAAAGCTTGGGACCTAAATGACACTTTTTGTCAACTTTAAGGACCTATAGATATTACTTTAAAAATTTAGAGACCTAAATAATACAAGTTGAGGGACCGGAGTGTATTTTCCTCTTTGACCAGTGTATCGTGCAGTGGCCACTATCACTGCACGTTAGGCAGTGGTGCACAGTGAGAGAAATACTATGCAGCACTGTTCACAACAGTAAAAGTATTGTTCATCACTGTTTACGAAATACTGTTTATCACGGTGGCATCAAAACTGGTCCGTTGGCTGTGAGATCCAGCGACCACAGACACGTGCAGTCTTAACATGCAATGACAGTAGCCACTGCATTTGAGCCGAGTCCCATGAGAATGGGCATGCCCTACATTTCGGGCTTGTGGCCTCGTGGGTACTCGCTCCGTACACGAATAAATATCATTATTTGACTTTTGGATATTATATTTGACCGTCTGTCTTATTTAAAAATTTTGTATATATTATAAAATAAATAAATTATTATTAAAGTATATCTAATGATAAAATAAACCATAACAAGATTGATGATATTTATATAAATGCTTTGAATAAGACGGACAGCTAAACACAGGATTCAGAGGTTAAGAAATTACATTTATTTGTGGATGGAGGGAGTATGTTGGAAGAAATATTGGAGAGATTTCGCAGCAGCACATGCGTGGCTTTCCATGCACTCGCTGACAGTAGCAGCTTGTTTTTTGACCAATCAGCGCTTATTTTTAGCCATAAAATAATATTTTTTTTTCTCACAACAAATCAGCACGAGCCGAAATCAGCGCTTATTTTTCAGCTAAAAGAACAGACTGAGTGGCCCCAGTAGTGTTTCTCGTGTCGTGGCCACTTGTAATTGGCTTCGAGTAAAAACAAACACATACCACTGCCACTCCGGCCAAATGGAACAACGGATAGAAGGGGAAGTTTGAGATCGTGGCTGTAAGGCTATCCGCACTTGTAATACTCTAAATTCATTCTTTAAAAAGAATATTCTATCCTGATCATTAAGATTTTCTATTCTATACTACTTTTTTCCACACCCATCCATACTGTATATCTCTACTCTATATTTCTTTTTCGTTTTTTTATTCTCACCCATCCACCCACTCTGTCACCTTCCTCCTCTTTCTCTCCTCCCTCTTGCCCCATCCGCCCAGCGTGACGACGCTCCCGGGCGCGGCCATGGCGACCGCCAGCGTGGCCTCGGCGCGACCCCGCGGCCCCGGCGAGCGGAGGTGGCCAGGAAGGCCGAGGCCGGCGCGGTGGGGCCGGATCCAGCGGCGGAGGTGGCCGGGGAGGCCGAGGGCAGCGCGGTGGGGCCAGATCCAGCGGCGAAGGTGGCCGAGGAGGCCGAGGGCGGTGCGACCACGGCTCCAGCGTGCTATCTCTTCTCTCACCTCCCCCCTTCTCTCTTCGCTCGCCCGCGTGGCACCGACGGCGGCGGGAGGAGCACCGGCGGCCACGGTCCTTCTCTCTCCTTGAGCGGGCCCCGCAACGTCCTTACCGTTTCCCGCCGTACCTCCGCGACAGACAGCGGGAACGAGCCGGGCCGCTTGCGTAGCGTACGTGATCACGTTCCCCGGTGCAGCGATTTTGAAACTGGAGGATGGCGTAGCGTATGTGATAGTGTTCCCAGTGCAGTCAGCCTAATGCCGGAACAGACCGCACTCTGGGTCTGTTTGGTTCCCTTCCCTGCCTAGCCTGGCTCGCACCAGCCAGCTATGCCCCCTGTGGCCAGGCCCTATGCATGCAACTGATGCTTGTTTGGTTGCATGGCTTCAAATAGCTTGGACACATGCAACCGATGTTTGGTTGGCTGCACCTGCACCTGCTGCATGGACACATGCAACCTGGTGCTTGTTTGGTTGCCTGTATTCAAGGTTGGTTGGGTTACCACTTGCTTGTAGTGGTAATGTTACCTCCTGCTAGTTAAAGGGCTTGCAACAAAACTAATTTCAGTTAATAGAACATAATTTGAGATAAATAAAACGGTCAATACAGATTACACCAGTCCTAATCGATGAAGCTTGTGCATTGCAACATTTGAACTATCTACTTAGCTAACAAAAGGCACAACTGAACTGCAACCACTATGAGACAGAACCGCCCTGATCACCGGGCCCACGTGCACCATCATCGTCCCTAAGGACATCTGGTTACTGTGCACGAGTTTCCCCGCGACCTTGGTGGCCTGTCGGGTTTCCTTGGAAACCCTGATTTCCCCGAGGATCTCATTGTAAAGACCTTGCAAGTATTACAACAGTTTACACAAATACTTTGAATCAGAGTAAAGAGGGCGGAAGTATTACATAACCATAGGTTTACAAATATAAGTTACATGTTCCCGAACCAGAGTTTCGTAGTGAAGTAGCAGCATACAACAATATACCCTGCCCAAGGGTTATATCATATACACATAACCTTCCATGCACGATCCATCAACCGGCACAGTCTCAAGTAGAACCATACTCTCGGCTCACCTGCAACAGGGGTTAACAAACCCTGAGTACTGGGGGTACTCCGCAAGACTTACCCGACTAAGAAAAAGGAATGAGACTCAGGAATGCAGGCTGAGGGGAGTCAAGGTAAGGCTTGAGAAAGAGTCAAAACGTTTTGCAGAAAAACATTACTATCCTATTTTAATATTTTAACTCAATCTTATTTTAATCATAATCCATAATTCTAAATTCATTCTCATGTATCGTCATACTTTCAAATTCTTAATCATTCTAAAAAAACACCTAGTTTCGAACCACTTTTCAATTGTAGGTCAAAGGATCAAGTCTCCATATCCGAGGAGCAACGACGATTCAAATCGATTAGTACCCAGCTGGGGATCCCTATCCACACTGCATATGTAGCACTTAAGCTTGCATATACCAACCCCGCCTACCACGGCTTATCCTACCCCTGAACCGGTCCTGCGCCACCCGAGAACACAGTACTCCTCTCCTCTCCAGGCACGCCGGCCACGAGGGTACACGCTGCTCTCGCCATCTCTCCACTCTCAGTGCGTGGTTGTCGGTTCAAGTAGTAGGGCCATCGGAGTCAGAGGCTTTCCGTAGTATGTGGCTAGTTGCAAAGTCTCGATCACAGCAGGCCTACAACGAACGGTCCCTAATTCTTTTTCCGCCGGTGACATTGCATTGGGACTCCAACCCAAATACAAGTGTCCTAACGGTTTTCAAATCCCTTTTCCGCCGGTGGTCAAGCATTGGGACTCTAACCCAAATTCACAACCACCGAGCAAGAAAATCCCTTCTCGTCGGTGACAATGTACTGATCAGGTGCACAGTCACCAAACGAAAATATACCAATTCCCTTTTTCATGAATCAATCATTAGCATACATATATATCACACAGCTCAAAAATAGCATTTTATGCAAATCTAATTTATTTAAGTAGGGCTAGGCATTTTTCAAATCATTTTGTTTCAAAACAGGTTCAGGATTTTTGTGGTCAAGGAAGGTAATGCATCAATGGGTTTATCACACAACTCCTATCAACCTAATGCAATAGATTAACTCAAGTTATAAAAATTTTATAAATAGACGGGCTGAATGCACCGGGGCTTGCCTATGTTGCAGGTCTGTCACTTCCGTCAGAAAACCAGAGAAACCCCTAGACTTCTCCTGACGAATGATTCTTCTGTCGGGGAGCAATCAAGAATTTCCTCCGAGAACCCGATCTCTACACGTAAAATAATGATGCATGCTTACATGGTGCGGAATGACATGAATGGAAAATGTAGAACAAACATTTAATTAACGACCTTGAGTACAATTTTCCTTCACGGTAAAGTTGCAAAACATTTCTCATAAGGTAGGAGGGTGTTTTCGCATTTCATTTTTTTTATTGACCATTTTAACAGTCATAGAAAGCCGCTGCACAACTTGTTCAACTTCTACTGTAACACAACAATTAAAGTGCCAAGGATCACTATAATGAATGACACAGGGTCTTCAATCAATTCCAAAGTCACACAAAACTAAAAAGATTAGGGTTTCTATTTATTATTAATCGATTTAATAGAGCATTTGAATAACCATTGAGTAAACTATTTCCATTTAAACCTAAACTTTTTCTACAGATCATATTTAGCCTAAAATGGCACCAAAATAAATTTTATGATTTTTGGATCACTATAGAATTTATTAAAATTCCTCAAACTTATTTTTATTAATAAAAAGACAGATTTTTAGCTACTGTAGAAAATGTCCAAATTCATTATTTAATATTTTTATTAAATACTGGACACTTCAGAGAGTTTGTGTAAATATTTTCATGATTTTTAGTGCAATATAAATATTTATACAAAAATGACAAAATGCTATATTTCTAGAAAAAAAAGAAAACTTATTTTCTTTCCAATTCCACCGAGTTACTGGGCTGGCCTGTGCGGCCCGCGCGCGGCCCAGCTTCTGCCTCCCTCTCTCTTAGCGCCTCCACGCCTGCTGGGCCGGCCCAACCAGGCCCAGCTCGGCCTCTCCTTCAACCTCCCGCCTCCCAGGCCTCGCCCGCGCGCGTGTCGGCGCTGGCCGCGGCGGGTCGCCTGTGGCAACCACTCCGGGGAGGGGAAATCACACCCACGAGTTCCCCGTGGGCTTGCGCTGCCACCTACGTGCTCGATCGGGCGGCTTGACGACCGGAGTAAGCCCAGCCGTGGCCATGGCGGTCACGGCGGCTCTGTGCACGACGGTGCGCGCGTGTTCCGACCATGCGTGTGTGGTAGGGTTTGGACGGGTGGTTTGGGGAGGTTTAGGAAGCTCACCAAGGTGCTATGCGCACGTTAGTTGAGGACGGAGTCGACTGGAGGTGCTCGGTCTTCGGTTGCAGTGGCCGCGATGGTATGCTCCGGTGGTCTCGTCGGCGTTCCGAACCAACCTGGGCATCAACAGAAAAACGGTGGCCCTTCTGAGCTTCAGAGAACACTACGGAAGCTGGAACCAGAGACAAAAGATACAGACGGCATCAGGAAGACCTGGCCGCGGTGAAGCGCTTCGCGGCGGCGCTCCTACCGGCTCTGAGAAGGACAACGGCGTTCCGTCGCTTTCCAGAGACCAACAGACGGAAAAATGGCTCAAGAGGGGGTGATGGAGTGTGGCCAAGTCGCGGTCACAGCAAATTAGATGGAGACCACTCGACGGCCACGAATTTGGCGCCCACCGAAGGCTCGCCGGCGGCGGAAACGGAAAAAACGAAACGGGGAGCTCGACGACCGGTGCACTATATAGGGCAGCGGGTGTCCTAAGGTGTGGGGAGGGCCCCCATGGGCTCGTCCCCCCTGCAGGACGCACGGGACCGGCAGCCAAGACAGCGGCAAACGTGCGTGCCGCGCGGCGGCGAGGTCGGTTCTATTCGCGAACAGGCGAAGGAGGCGATGCCCTGCCCTGTACTGTAGATGACCCTATTCCCCTTTTGACCTTTGGTTCAATTAGTTTTGATTTTGTGTAAAAACTTGAAAATTCACCAATGTAAAAGTTGTAGTAAACTTTGTGCTGAGCAACTTTGGTTTTGGAGAGAATTCGAAATTTTGAATAATTTTTGAATTATTCAAAAGGGGGTAAATAGGCCTTTTGAATTTCATTTCAAATTCAGTTTAAAACTCAAAATTGTTCTCAATAACTTGAAAATCTCCAAATGTAAAAGTTGTTCTACTTGACAAGGGCTACAACTTTCAGTAAATGAGTTTTGTCAGATTCTTCATAGTTTTTGAAAGGGCATTTTAAATTTGAATAAACAAGCACTATTTAGGGTTTAATTTAAATTTCCAGTGGTAAACCTCAAAATCTTCAAAAATGAAAGTTGTCCAATTTTAAAATGGCTAAAACTTTTATTAAAAGACCATCATCAGATTCCTTCTAGTTTTTGAATTCGTAATTTCAAGTTTAAACTTTAAAACCTAGATTAAGATTTTATTTGAAATTATTTTTAATAACTTCAAAATTGCCCCAAATAGAAGTTGCTCAACTTTCAAAGATTTACAACTTTTGTTTAAAGCCCAACCCCTAATTCTATTTAATTTTTGCATTAGGGTTTTGGGTCCGATTAGCATTTTTTAATTCTTTTCCTTTTTATTTTCTATTTGGATTTAGAGGCATACACACAATCAATTATTTAAATCATAAAGTCACCCAAACAAACATGTATACGATCAAATCATTCTAAGGTACCTATGCACAATCACATGCAAGAATAAAATTTATTTTAGTTGATGCAACTTAACAGGGTTAAATGCGGAATGATTTGCATGCGATCATGATGACATGGCAGGTTTTAGTTAATGTAACAGCAGGGGTGTTACACACTACCACTAGCAAGATGATGATCAGATCTTTGTTGTTACCACCCATTTCAAAGACAAGGCTCCCAACCAGTGCTATTACATCCCATTTCAAAGAGAAATTAGAACAGCTTCCAAATTATTCGGAACAGGCATGTGGTCAGAGAAGCAGACCAATTGTCACAATAAATGAGTCAAAACCAAGAAATCATTAGGAATAGGCATGTGCTCAGATTAACTACACAGAAATGTTGAAATCATAAGCAATGGTCACAAGCACAGACTGCAATTCATATTATTTTGTCACCTCATAGGCACCGGGTCACAAGTCTATTCAGCATAACCAAGTAAGAGATGAATCAAAGGTAGACACAAAACATGAGCCACAAAATCCTGCAGGGTTGCAACAAATCGCAGGCAGCTAGGGCATTTGTAACCAAATACCAATAACCCAAAAATCAATTGAAGGTGGGAAGAATCAAAGAAGTATGGCAATGGTCAGACTGATTCAATGAGAATAGCCAAAAAATCATTTGGAATAGCCATGTCCTCAGTGAACAATTAAGATAAAGTAGTAACAGATCAATATCAACATTGCTTGTGACCAAAGCCTCAGTAAACAACCAAGCGCATAGGATCTCATCATTGCAACAGCCTATCCCATAAAAAAAATTTGCAACAAATCAACAGATAACAGTTGATTCATCATTGAACAAGAGCAATGCCTTAGTGAACAGGAAAAGAGCATATCCCATCATTAATTATTTCATCATAGCACATGTCCAGCAGCTAATTATACATTGATTCAGTCATCAAAGCACATGTCCAGCAGCTAAATATTTTTTCAATCATCACAACACTTGTCCAAATAAATTAAGGTTACATAGCAGCAATTAAACATGGATTAGCTTCCCAATTTGCCTCCAATGAAGTATGCATACATAACAGCAACAAAAGCAGTGGCCTTAACAACAAGCAAACGCCTTTGTTCTCTCCAATCCATCTATTGCAAAACCAACAATGAATGACAATGCTCAGATTACAATTTAAGTGGTTATCAAATGTACAAGTACTCAGACATGCAATGCATAATTTCACTGCTTACAACAAGTGCTCAGAATATACATAGAACAAATTTCATTGCTCTGGACATGTGCTCAGAATGTACATATATCAAAATTTCATTGCTTAGGACATGTGCTCAGAAATTATAGAGGATCAGATTTTATTGGTATGGACATATGCTCTGAATGTACTGAAAAAAACTAGCGTAGCCTTGGACATGTACTCAGTCAAATGCTATAGAGCTTATCCTTCACATTCTCATGTTCTCAGATCTTAAGCTAAAAATGTTATCATGCTAGGGGGACTCAGTTCAACAATGGCAGATCCAGAAGTAACCAAACAGAGACTAAGGTTGGAAAAGAGGAATGTAGATCAGTGCGACTGAGAGTGGGGAATAGGAGATCAGAACTAACAGATCAAAAAAGCTTGAATCAAACATGTAGATCGGTGAGATTGAGAAGGGGGAACAACAAATCCACCATTGAATCGACAGTACCACTTAAGATTGCCTCGGCTCACCGGTGATTCCCCACATCGAAACCCTAATGCAACAAGAAAACATGTCACCACACACACAGAGGAGAGGAGAAGACGAGGCGGGGTGGAGAGAAGACGAGGGATGGGGACTACCGATGGCTCAACGGCGAGGGTACCGACAGCGGAGCGAGCGGCGTCGAGGAGGTTGGGAGTGAATCGCCCGCGGTGTGAGAGTGGAGAGAGCAGAGTGGACGAGCTACGGAGGGCGGCGGTGACTCACGCCAAAACGGGAGGTAACCCTAGCCTTCCCACGCGAATCGCCTGCGCTCCCGCCTGCATCGCCAGCGCGCGCGCGTGCACGCCATCGTCGTCCGCGCGAGCCAGGCTCGGAGAAAAAGTCTACTTAACCCCCTCAAGTATTGGTGGTTGTCTACTTCACTCCCTCACCTATAAAACCAGGTATTCTACCCCTTAAACTATTGAAAACCATTTAAATAACCCCCTGAGGCGGTTTTAAAGCTAGCCTTGCTGATGTGGCATATTAAGAGTCTATATAACCCCCTAACGTATGAACAATTATCAATATAACCCCCTGAGATCTATATAACCCCCTGAGGCGGTTTTGAAGGTGCTCAATTTTTTTTAAAAAAGAAATGAGCACATACACTATGCATTAGCATTGTCATCTGGCTCCTCCCACATTCTCACCCTCTCTGGTTTTCTCCTCCAATGGCTATACCTAAAACATTTAAGGGCAACATGATGGAGGATGTGGAAAGAATTGAACGATTACGATGTAGGCATGGCATGCTTGAGTTCAATGCCATCAACAAGTGATAGGAGATGAAGTAGAAGACAAGATTTCACACGCTGCTCGTTGGGCGGTGGCTCAGTCTAGAAAGAGTAAGGAAATGGAGGCAACAAAGTGTCCTGGGTGCAAGCATGTGTGTTTAGGCCAGTGTGGTGAGATACAATGTCTAAAATGACCCTAAAGAGACCATCCGATGAGTCATTGGATCATTTGAAAGGATCAAGGATGTCCAAGAGGGGGGTGAATTGGGCAACTAATAATTTTTCGAAACACAATTCAACCTATCATAATTTGCCCAATGTCACCCCACAAGTGCTTGTGTCAATTCTATTCCTAAAACAAGTTATGCAACCTAGAGCCAAGTCCTATCATAAGTATACTACTCTAAGAAAGTAGAGAACACAAAGGAAATGTGGGAATGTAAAGGGTTAGAAAGACAAATCTGATTTTTCCCGAGGTATCGGAGAGTCGGCACTCCCCACTAGTCCTCGTTGGAGCACCCGCGCAAGGGTGTAGCTCCCCCTTGATCTTCGCAAAGACCAAGTGCTCTCTACGGGCTGATCCTTTACCACTCCGGCGCGGTGGATCGCCCACAACCGCTCACAACTTCGACTTGGGCCGCCCACAGGCTCTCCAAGCGGTCACCAAGCCACCGATCGCCACCAAACTGTCTAGGTGATGCCGATCACCAAGAGTAACAAGCCTAGACTCTCACTTGACCAAGAACAAGGCCAAAGAGGGTGATGGATGCACACAAGTCACTCTTGATCTCTCTAGGGAAGAAGCTCTCAAGCAATGGAGTTCACACTAGTCTCCCTAGGGCTCTTGCTCTCTCTCACAAGATCAATAAGGGTTCCTTCAACTGTTAGAAATAGCAAGAGAAGTAGAATGGAGGCTTTGGTGGAGTATAAATACTCACCCTCTCTAAAACTAACCGTTTCTCACTTTCCTGAGAACCGTCGGACTCTGCTGAGGCTCGACCGTCGGACTAATCTCCACGGTCCGACTCTCACACAAACACTGCGCCCAGAACTGTGACAGAGAGGCGTCGGACCGAACTCGATGGTCCGACGCTTCTGAAACGCGAGCACAGTGCCTCTCAACGGCTAGTACACGGAGCAATGGTCCGACGCACACCGTCGGACCAAGTCCGACGCTCAAAACCGCGCTGGGAACCTCTCTGGAAGCGTCGGACGCTAACAGACATTAGTCCGACGCTCCCACTCGCTACGGTCCGACGCTCGCTCAAAAACCCAGAGGCACCGTCAGACTCTGGCCAATGGTCTGACGACCATCCAGCTAGGGTCCGACGCTCCCTGGCACACTGAGACTCGTCCAGGGGCTGCCACGTGTCGTTAGACTCTAGCTATTGGTCCGACGCACATACTAGGTAGAGTTCGACGCCTCTAATTTGATCAAAACTTCGCCGAATCGAAAACTTTCCAAAACGAAGTTTGATCCTCTCTCTCTCAAGAGTCTCCCTGGGCTGTCTAGAGCTATGTTGGATAAGTGTGCATCACATCTACACTCTCTAATCTTGCTCTAAGTCAAGCTACCCATCCAAACCCCTCTTAATAGTACGGTTAAAGAGAAAAACAAAACCTAAGACTACGCTAAGTGTCTCTCAACTCCAAACGACACTTAGCACTAGCCTATCACCGTCTTGTCTTCCATCCTTTGAAAACCGAATTGATTTCCATCGCTAGGGGCTTGAACCTATATGTTATTGTGACCTTACCTCTAGGTTATCCTACAAAACACACGTTAGTCATAATAACCGTCTTGTTGTCATTAATCACCGAAACCATTAGGGCCTAGATGCTTCAATCTCCACCTTTTTGGTGATTGATGACAACAACCTCAAATAGATTTAGAAAGAGTGAGGTTTTTAAAGGTTTGATTCATATAAGCATGTGACAATAACAGCAAAAGGGTTAGGCATGCTTATACAAATCAAGACCACAAGGTACATATAAGTTATGAAATAAGCACAAGGACCAAACGATACGCTCAAGATCGGAGTGAAGTGCGGAAGCTAAGACAAGAGCGTAACCAAAAGTGAATCAAGTGACACAATATATAAATAATCATGAAACTCAAACACATGTCTCAAGCAAGTCTCAAACATGAAAATAAACATGATGCATGATAATGTCACATCCAAAAGAACAAAAGAACCAAAACCCTCTCACGCGCTCCCCCTAAATCTATGCTCTCTCCCCCTTTGGCATCAAGCACCAAAGACCTAAGACTCAGGAGGAGGAGAAGAAGCTGCAGCGTCGCGGTCGGAGGAGTGAGGTCGAATCTCAAACTGACAAGGGTCTCCCTCGGACTCGGAGCTCTGAACAGCCTGACCCTCTGTCGGAGCACGTGAAGGAGAAGCGGTCCGGGTCTGCTCAGCTGTCTCTGGAGCTGCTGCTGTGACTACTACGGTCGCAGGCCCTACTGTAGTCGGGAGAGGCTTGGAAGAGGCGACTGAAGACGGTAGGGTCTCTGTAGTCCCAGTGGCAGGTGGAGCTGTGGTGGTGGTAACAGGCAATCTGAACTCAGGAGGTGTGGGCATGCCTGTGATCTCGCTGAAGGTAGCACCCAAGCTCCTGGACACAGAGGGGCCACCTGGGTCAGGTGTGAAACTGGTGTGGATCGGAGTGAACCCCTGAGTGCCTGGCGTGGCAAACCACTGCTGAGTCTGCTGAGTAGGCGTGACAAACTGACTCTGTAGTGAAGCTGTGCACTGACTCTGAAGTCCACCGGACTATATCGCTGGAGTCACCTGGGCTGCAGTGGCTGCCGGTCCAATCTGCTGGACTGGAGAGGCTGTGGCTAAGTACGGCGGGGCTCCGGTGTGCCTGATGATGTGCTCCATAATCCCAAAGGTTTGTAGCTATATCTGCTGGCTCTGGAGCTGCATCTGGAGCATCTGCTGCTGGAACTGATCCTGCCTGAGCTGAATCTGAGTGAGAGCTGCAGCCTGCTCCCTGGCAAACCGGGATTGCTCCTCTGCCTGTCTCTGCTGAGTCTGCTGTAAGGTCTGAAGAATTGCAAGCAGCGCAGGGGGTATCTGTGAAGTCTGTGGAGCGGAGCTGGACCCACCGGCCTCCGAGTCGTGAGCTCGTGGACGTGAAGGGATGGCCCGGTAGTCCCTGTCAGAGCTGGACGAGGAGGTGTCGATGGGGTCGTCGTCTGCAAGTAACTGCTCAAGCTCGCTATGGGCAACATGCCTCATAGCCTCGTCCTGCTGCTGCACCTCTGCCATATCTGCCCCTAAAGTCTGACAGCGCTGAATCCTGTGTAGAGCTCTGCTGCCACGGCGTCCGTCAATCAGAGAGGTCATCCTATATACTGGAAACTCTGTCTCAGTCTGGTGCAACTCACGGGAGATACCTATCCAAATCCGGTGCAACCTCCGCTCAAGGATGTGTGAGATCCAGTGAGCGTAGGGGAGCTGTCGCCTAGACCCGATGCCCTCTGCTATGGTTGCCTCCATCTCATTGATAATCAAATCGGCAACGCCAAACTCGGACTGCTGGACCAGGGCACTAAGGAGCCACAGCTGTAAGTGAGTCAAACCCTCCTTGTACCCCTCCGACGGTAAAAGAGTACGCCTCATCACGTCGTTCAAGAGACGAACGACGGGATGAAGCTCTGAGGGTGTCCAGCGGGAGCCGTCTCCGAACGGTGGTCGAAAACACGCTGCTATGTGAGTAGTACCAAGTGCCAGTCCTCCGTGAGCCCTCCTCGGCGGGTCTGTCGTGGCATAGCAAATGCTGTGCAACCTGGCAGCTGACTCTGGCACTCCAAGCAGCTCTTGCAGAGCCTTCGCGTAGAGCCGGTATGGCTCTCCGCCGAAGGTGTACTGCAAGTACTCGTGGTCGGGGTCGATCCATAGTGAAGCATAGAACTCTCGGACCCACGACTCCACGTATCGGCCTGATCGGCCAAGAAGCTCCGCAAGTCCAGGCAGGTATGTCAAATATGGCCTGATCTCCTCTCCTGCTGCCTGGACTATGTCCTCTAGGGGACACACTCTGTGCTGTCGCAGTCCAACTCCTGTGGCCATGAGGGCGGTGAAGAATTCCTCGTGAAGAGTAGTGTACCAGCCCTCAGAAGCTCTGGGATCTCTCTGATCCGGAAACCAGCTGGCAAGCGACGTCAGCCGGAGCTCTCTGACTCGGGCTGCAGAGATCCTCTGCAAGTCCAAGTGAACATCCGGCTCAGGCACCGGCTGAGGCTCGGAGGGAGCAGGCACCCTGGGGACCCGGTCACCGCGCCTCTCATCAGCGGGCCGGGGTAGCACCGAAGGTCGAGTGCGGCCCGAGCGACGAAGAGGTGGAGCCTGGGCCTGCTCCTCCTGAGTAGCTGCCTCCTGCTGCTCTGGCTACCTCAGCTCTGCCTCTAGCTGTGCTGACTCAGTCTCCGGCTGTCTCTGAGGCTGTGGCTGCTCCTCAGTCTCATCTCTGCCTGACAAACTGACAGAGATGCCTCCAATGTGTATACCTCTGCCACGCTCTGCCTCCTCTGCAGCCTGTGTGTTGGCGCAAAAAGTGGTTCCCTAAGCCCAACACACCAGCGAAGCCAGAAACGACCCTTGAGGCAGTAAAGCTCTCGCAGATCCAGCTAGCTTCGAACCCGGTCTGAGAGTGTCAGTAACACCCAAGCGTGCCAGTCAATTTGACCTGCAATTGACAAGGAAAAAGATAGTAATCAGTAATCACAGGGCGGAACTAACCGGTGTGTCCAGGTAGTTCCAACTGTATGGCTCGAAGAGCCGATGTAATGGGAGATCGACTAGAAAGCCGATTCCGTTATGATATGAACCGATTGTAGCGAAACATGCATTATAACTCAAGTTAACCGATTCAGACATGAATTCAATGACATATACTTGCATTAGACGGGAATATGCTATAAAGATGTAGTCACAGCAAGCTGACATGATCATAAGATGTCTCAATGTAAAACAAGAAGAAATCGGCTATTTCAGCCGATTTAGTGTATACGAGTAACATACAAGCCTATAAAGCAAACAATGTTTCAACTCTCCGGCTAGTAGATCTGAATCACAATCTTGCAACAGTGGAGATCGAGCGGATCGAGGCAGTCATGATGAAGTTGCAACTTAGATCCGTTAACCTTTGAATCTAGACAAAGTTTATTTTATTACTTGAGTGCGACCCGTATCTAATCTAGATCCAAAATACAACCGGCTGGTGCAAAGCATTCTATCTTATCAATATAAAATAAATGGCAAACATAATTCGTTGAACATATAGATCTATTAGATATAAACCGACGCATATGGATCAAGACGGGCAAATTGATGATTGCTTTAAATAATAAACAATAAACATAAGCAACATCGGTAACTTAATGAATCCAGCTAAACTGCCAAATTTAACTAGAGCCGATAACTAATCCATGCATGCAAACCATCTCAATCTATAGCCTGTCTATCGGATGACATTAACTAATAGATTAATCAAGCAAACAAACACGAATCGATAACTAATCCGCGCGTGAAAACCGTGCTAATCTGTATCTCGTCCACCGGATGACGGTTAACACAGATTGATCGGGTAAAACAGCGTGAATCATCCTTGACTCACTGTGCTTCCTGCGTCCACCGGATGACGCCAAAGAAACAGAGCTTAGCAATAACCGTGGTCCACCATGCTTCCACGTCCACCGGATGACGCTAAAAAGACATAGTTTAACAGGGGGTTGTCGATACTTACAAACAAGCCTGCGTCCACCGGATGACACCCAGCCTGGATGAAGTAACTCGCCGGACTCGACTGACTCTAGGGTTTGTTGGCCGGAGCCAAAAGTTGTGTTGTATTGATGTTGTTGTTTTACAATGGCTGAGGGCTTATATTTATACCCTGAGCGTAGCTAGAGTCCTAATCGAATTACAACTCATTAATAGATAAGGAAACCAACAAACTATCATATATCTAAGGTAACGTAGAGTCCCAACTTCCCTTTCATAATGGACTCCGATCGTGATCGCATCTTGGCAGTGCGGACTCTGGACGACGTCACCAATACCGACGCTGCACGCCTCCTGTCACCTTCGCCCGATAACTGATTCACCGTTCAATCGGCTATTTTCCTTCCTTCCGCTGGACGGAATCTTCTTCCGAGATCGGTTATCCTCCTCCGGTATCGGCTATCGGCTCCCAGCCCAAAATTCGGTGTTAACACTGTGCTACCCTGATGGCCTGCCTCTGCTCTGCTGAAAGCCTCTTCCTTTTCTTGCTGCTCTCGACGAGAGGGGCCTTCCCCTTGTCCAAAGGTGGACGAGGAGGAGGCCTCTCGTCTCCACCTGTGCCTCCTTCACTGCGGCTGACCTGCTTGCACCGAACCATCTCTGCCAATTGTCGCTGCCCCTCAGAAACTAACAACTGCCGCTGACACTCAGAGGCTTGGCCTCGTTCCGTATCCGCGGGCTTGGCCCCGGATTTACTGACACACTGCCAAACACTCTGACCACGAACGCTGCAAGAGAGAGATAGACAGGGATACATAAGCATATATATAATTTAGAGATGAGTAATCCTAGGAAGCAAGCATAATGAGATAAGAAAGGAATAGCAAGAAACCTGCGAGAAAAGGAACCTGTGAAGGGGTAAGAGACTATGTCGACACGGGGCACCAAACAACGAGACAAGGCAAGATCACTGCATGACATAGGGCACACGTCAATGACCAGAGCAACTGACATGGATATGCAATGAATTTGGAGCAAAATAGGTGTGGAGGCAAAAGAGGATTACCACAAGGTGAGAATCACCTCCACGAACCCTAGAAGGCCGAGAGCAGAGCTACGCTCCAAAGGATCTGCGATTAACGCAAAGAATTTTGGTTAAGACATTTCGTCGAACAGTTTAAGCGCGAGGTGATGAGAAGAGAGATTTGACACAATAGAATCGATTCTCACCACCACTCTGTGGGAGATGTCGCAGACGAGAAGAAGGGGAGTGCACGAGCACCTCGGCGGCGAAGGAGAAGAGCACGGCGGCGGCCGTGCAGAGCGGCAGCGGTGCTGCTCGGCGGCGCAACTCGGTTGCAGCAGGTCGCGGACGCGTGCGCGGGAGAAGGGAGGTGCTTGCACCCGCGAGAAAAAGGCTGGTGGCCGGCGGCGAGGGCGCGGGCAAGCCGGTGGCGGAGTGCGAGGGCGCGGCGTGGCGGTGGGCTAGGGTTTGTACGGGCGGCGGCGCTCGGCTTCGATCGGCACGAGATGAAGACGAAGGAAACGAATCGACTGGCAGCTGGGCCCCACGCAACAGAGAAAGAAAAAGCCTGATCCGCGCCTTCGAACCGACCGTCCGACCCTAACTGTGCAAGCGTCGGACCAATACTCCGCAGAGTCCGACGCTTCCAGTAAGCTCCAGCGACCGTCGGACTTTGTCCGACGCTCCTCGTCGGACCAACACTTTTGGTCCGACGCCGTGAACGCGGCGTGAACGCGGCGCGACACAACGTGAACACTCTTATCCAATAGTCCGACGCCCGAAATCTCCTGGTCCAACGCTGCGTCCGACGCTTCGTTCGGCTTTGCCGTCCACCGTCGGACTGAAGCTGAAAGTCCGACGCTATGAAAACCAGCGTCCGACGCCTCGGTCAACAGGGAAAGGGACCGTCGGACTGAGGCAATTGGTCCGACGCTGGGAAAATCAGCGTCCGACGCCTCGGTCCGACGCCCTAAAACCTGTTTTCTTCCAAGTTTCTTCGCGCCGATTTTTCCCAACTAAGTTCCAACCCCAATAAGAGTCAAATAAACACCAGTTGGAACTAGTATGAGATGCCCTCTCTCAAACCCTCAATTTTTCAAATATTTTGCCTTAGACATATGTGAATTTTATGAAGATAGGCAATGAAATCCAAGAACGAAACGACAAAACAACAACCATGCAATATGCAACGCAAATTCACGTAAATTAAACTAGTTGCTGTCAAGTTTTTCCTCGGGTAAGCTTCTTCACACGCTTTTGGGCAGTTATCTTAACCGAGTTAGACAAGCTCTACGTGGAAATCAATGTTAAACATGTTTTATGTTACAATGCAATGTACATGACAACACAAGATCATCTTTTAGTGAAGTTGCTTAGATCAAGGCAATTAAATTCATTTCTTAGAGTACAAAAGCATGCCCAGCAGCCGAGTCTACCAACATATAGGCTACTGGCATAGGGCAGCCATCCATCGGTGTAGCTCTATTTAAATCCCTGAAGTCAATACATACTCGCAATTTACCATTTTTCTTATACACGGGGACGATGTTCGATATCCACTCGGCATATCGGCAAGCTCGAATGAACTTGGCTTCTAACAGCCTCGTGATTTCGGCCTTAATGTCGGGTAGAGCATCCTCTCTAAAACGACGTGGAGGCTGCTTGTGTGGCCGAAACCCTGGCTTGATAGGTAGCCTGTGCTCGACAATAGATTTGTCCAATCCAGGTATCTCATAATATTCCCAGGCGAAACAATCTTTGTACTCCTTCAACAGTTGAATCAGCTCCTGCCTTAACTCCGGGTCTAAATTGGCGGCAATAAACGTCGGCCTTGGTCTGTCGCCGGGTCCAACATCCACTTCTTCGAGCTTGTCGGCCGACGTGAATCCTTGCCCCAACTTACCCTCTGTGCCGTCGATCGGATTCTCCATTTAATAAAAAGACTCAGAGCCGATTGCCCTGATCGGCTGTTGACTCTCATCGCTGACCTTAATGGGGCCTCCTTCCCAAGCCTTGCCAGAGAAACAGTCATGATCCCTAGCTTCGCAGTATGTGGCATCCGCCATCGCCACGCTGACCGAGTCATCGGCCGGGACCACTTCGACCTCATCGCCATGCCACTGAATGAGGCACTGATGCATGGTCGATGGTATGCAGCAGTTGGCATGAATCCAGTCGCGTCCGATTAGCAAGCTGTAGGCACCTTTACTGTCGATCACGAAAAAGGTGGTAAGCAATGTCTTCTTCCCCACTGTTAGCTCGACGTTGATTACCCCCCGAGTGTTGGAAGAATTGCCCCCGAAATCCTTGAGCATCAGATCAGTTTCTATAGATCATCGGGACCCTTGCCTAGCTTGCGGAATGTAGTGTAGGGCATGAGATTGACAGTGGCACCACCGTCCACCAACATCTTCGTCATGGGCATGCCGTCGACATAACCTTTGGGATAGAGGGCCTTCAGATGTCGATTCTTGGCTGGCTTATCAAAAGTAGCTTGCTGTGCGAGCACTAACTTGGCCACTCCGTCTTCTGATCCCGAATCGTCTGAGTCGGACTCTGTATCATACTTCTTGGCTCTGAACTCTGCAGGCAGCACGAACACCATCTATGCATCGGCTACAGCCTTTCCATTATTTTGTGGAGGCTTCTCGCGCCACACCTGTTTGGCACGCCCCTCAGCTTGGAGCTCTCTGTTTCTGAGCCGCTGCACCCGGCGCCTTTGGCTCCTAGTTAGATCCCCCGGGCACCACTGATTCTCTTGCCAAACCGGCTGTCGGCGTTCAACTACCGCTTCATCAAGCCGATCGCGCGAGTTCCTTTTTTCACGCCGATCCCGCGGGCTGTGGGGGCTCCCCAGCCTCTGATGCACAGACCGGCGGTTGACCTAGGACTGCCTGTACTCTCGGTACTGATCGCTGCATTCTGGGCAGTTGCGCAGCGTTGGCAGTCTCAAGCCTTCATTCGAGCAGTGTCGGAGGAATGGGCAATGCCAATGATCCTCCTCACCTCCCCGGTGGCGGGCCATTTCTTCGTGATAGCGCGCCTCTTCTTCTTCGCGGAGCCACCTGCGGTACTCCTCTTCTTCACGCTGCAGCCGCCTCTGATGATCTTTCTCTTTCTGTCGCCGCCACTTGTTCAGAAGGTGCTGGTGCGTGGGCCTCCTGCTCTTGGTGCCGCTGGATTCTCCTTGCTCCGGCTGCCTCTGATTCTGCTCCCTCCTTCCTTTGATCAGTGCCAGCTCCTCAGCTGTGATTTGTGCATCAGTATCAACTGAGGAGTTCTTCTTGGCCCGTTCGGAGGTTAATACCTTTACTTTAGTCAGAGGATTCACGATATGGACCATGTTCTGCCCTTTCGGGAATGGGAATTTGTCGATCTTCATCTTCCCCTTGGGAGGAGCCTCAAATTTCAACAAACCGCGCCTAATAGCATTCTGGATTGCTGCTTTGAAATTGCGGCAGTTGTTTGTAGAGTGTGAGGTGAGGCCGTGGTACTGGCAGAACGGTTTTCCCTGCAAATCTTCAGGAGATGGCTTGACGTAATCAGCTGGGAAGGTGATATGGCCTGCACTGACTAACCGGTCGAAGAGCTTGTCCAGCTTGCGCGTATCAAAGTCATATTGATCTTCCGTGCTCCAACCCTTCGGTACGGCCATGGGCTTTGTCCCCCATTTGAGCTCAACAGCGGCCACTTCTTCATTCTCTCCATCCTCTGAGTCGGAATTGCAGACGTAGGCCTGCTTGTATTTTGATTCCTTCTTGAAACTCTGGGCCTGCTGTTCTAATGCGGCCACCCTCTGCATCACCTCGTTGATGCTGTTGAAGTTGGTGCCCACAAGCTTCTCTTGGACGTGTGGGAGCAACCCACTGACCACTATCTTGGCGAGTTGCTTGTCGTTCAGGTTCAAAGAGTAACACATGTTCCTGGTCTCCCTGAACCGCTTGATGAAAGCCGATCCAAGTTCATTCGGCTTTTGGCGCATGTTGGTGAGATCTGTGATGTCTTTCTCCCCAGTGCCAGAGAAGAAGTAATTATGGAATTTAGTCTCCAGATCTTCCCAGCCTTGAATCGAGCCAGGCTCCATAGATGCAAACCAGCTAAACGCCGGCCCTGTCAGTGATAGCGAAAAGAGCCGGACCCTGTGAGCTACCTCATACGAAGCTTCGCCGAGCTGGGTCAGGTAACGGCTGATGTGTTCCATGGTGGTGATGTCGTCCTGCCCACTGAACTTGGAGAAGTCGGGTAAGCGATACCTGGGCGGCAATGTCACTCGGTCGTACCACTCGGGGTAAGGGCGCCTGTACTTGATTCCAGTCCCGGTTTTCAGCTGTAAACCGAACGTACCACGGAGCATGGCACTCATCTGCTCCAGCAGCTGATTGTTGGGTGTCTGGGCATACCCCGGATGCGGCGCTGCCTGAAGGTCTTGATATGTGATCCCCTTATGGTATCCAGGAGTTGGGTTGGCCACGTCTGCCGCCGGCGTATTTCCAGCTGTCAGGTTCACCGCTGATGAGTTCATCGAGTTCACCGACTGTCCAGTGGCCTGCATGAAAGCGGCGAGCTCCTCCGGAGTATGATCTTTGTATAATCTGGGAGAAGCTGCTATTTTTTGAGCCGAACCGGCCGCAGTGGCACCCTGCACTGGCGTTTTCGGCTGGCTCAGCTGTTGCGGTGAGGAATTGGAGGTCCTTGCCGCTGCTTTTGGATCTGCATCCTCTGCGGGTATGTTGAAGTAAACCGGACCCAGAGACTCCCAATCCTGCCATTTGAGAACAGTCTTCATGATGTTATAGAATGTCTGCAGGAAGGATTTATGGTGATGGCTGACTGCTGAATAGGCGGCCTCCCAGGTCGCTTCTTCCAGCATCTGCTTGAGGTCGGCCTTGCACTCCTCTTCAGATTTATCAGAATGGCCGTCCATGATCCATCTCGGGAATGCATTCTTCTTCACTATAGAGCCATCACGCTGCTTGCTGAATGAAAGCAGGCAGGCATCAGCGAATTCCTCAACAATCTTGTTCAGCACAGCCGCGTCCTCCTCACTGAGATCTTCGACCCTGACCCTGAGGACACCGTCATCCCTGCAGGGGCCGTCCGTTGCAGCCTTTTCTTTTTCCATGGTCTTCAGTGAATTGTCCCACCGGGCGTGCCAAAAAGTGTGTTGGCGCAAAAAGTGGTTCCCTAAGCCCAACACACCAGCGAAGCCAGAAACGACCCTTGAGGCAGTAAAGCTCTCGCAGATCCAGCTAGCTTCGAACCCGGTCTGAGAGTGTCAGTAACACGCAAGCGTGCCAGTCAATTTGACCTGCAATTGACAAGGAAAAAGATAGTAATCAGTAATCACAGGGCGGAACTAACCGGTGTGTCCAGGTAGTTCCAACTGTATGGCTCGAAGAGCCGATGTAATGGGAGATCGACTAGAAAGCCGATTCCGTTATGATATGAACCGATTGTAGCGAAACATGCATTATAACTCAAGTTAACCGATTCAGACATGAATTCAATGACATATACTTGCATTAGACGGTAATATGCTATAAAGATGTAGTCACAGCAAGCTGACATGATCATAATATGTCTCAATGTAAAACAAGAAGAAATCGGCTATTTCAGCCGATTTAGTGTATACGAGTAACATACAAGCCTATAAAGCAAACAATGTTTCAACTCTCCGGCTAGTAGATCTGAATCACAATCTTGCAACAGTGGAGATCGAGCGGATCGAGGCAGTCATGATGAAGTTACAACTTAGATCCGTTAACCTTTGAATCTAGACAAAGTTTATTTTATTACTTGAGTGCGACCCGTATCTAATCTAGATCCAAAATACAACCGGCTGGTGCAAAGCATTCTATCTTATCAATATAAAATAAATGGCAAACATAATTCGTTGAACATATAGATCTATTAGATATAAACCGACGCATATGGATCAAGACGGGCAAATTGATGATTGCTTTAAATAATAAACAATAAACATAAGCAACATCGGTAACTTAATGAATCCAGCTAAACTGCCAAATTTAACTAGAGCCGATAACTAATCCATGCATGCAAACCATCTCAATCTATAGCCTGTCTACCGGATGACATTAACTAATAGATTAATCAAGCAAACAAACACGAATCGATAACTAATCCGCGCGTGAAAACCGTGCTAATCTGTATCTCGTCCACCGGATGACGGTTAACACAGATTGATCGGGTAAAACAGCGTGAATCATCCGTGACTCACTGTGCTTCCCGCGTCCACCGGATAACGCCAAAGAAACAGAGCTTAGCAAGAACCGTGGTCCGCCATGCTTCCACGTCCACCGGATGACGCTAAAAAGACATAGTTTAACAGGGGGTTGTCGATACTTACAAACAAGCCTGCGTCCACCGGATGACACCCAGCCTAGATGAAGTAACTCGCCGGACTTGACTGACTCTAGGGTTTGTTGGCCGGAGCCGAAAGTTGTGTTGTATAGATATTGTTGTTTTACAATGGCTGAGGGCTTATATTTATACCCTGAGCGTAGCTAGAGTCCTAATCGAATTACAACTCATTAATAGATAAGGAAACCAACAAACTATCCTATATCTAAGGTAACTTGGAGTCCCAACTTCCCTTTCATAACGGACTCCGATCATGATCGCATCTTGGCAGTGCGGACTCTGGATGACGTCACCAATACCGACGCTGCACGCCTCCTGCCACCTTCGCTCGATAACCGATTCACCGTTCAATCGGCTATTTTCCTTCCTTCCGCTGGACGGAATCTGCTTCCGAGATCGGTTATCCTCCTTCGGTATCGGCTATCGGCTCCCAGCCCAAAATTCGGTGTTAACACATGCCCCCCAATTTTGGAATAAACTGGTTTATTCCGAAATTAGCGCTTGAGCCTTCAAATAGCCAAAACGCCTCGGCACTTCAAACTTTCGCACCAAAATGAAACCCTAAACCGTCGCAACTTCCGCCACGGGCTCCAATCCGCCGCTGTTAGTTTTGATTCGCCGCCGCCAGCTTCGATTCGTCACCTCAAATCACTCCCGAGCTAATGGCGACTCCTTCCGAGGTCCCTGAGGTATCAATTTCATCGATCCGCCCCCTGATTTGTGAATCCCTCTTCAACCTTACTGAGTACGAGTTTCAAATCCAGGTGCTGAGGAATGATATTCTGATTCCACTGAAAGACATCCCCAATACGTACTATCTGGGCCCGATGGGCGATCCGATCCCCAAAGACTTCATCATTCAAGAAACCAACCAACTCCCATTCCGAAGCTCCATGATGGGCGCCTCTTCTTGGGCTAAATCTTTCAGAAACTGGCCAAGCGCACCTGCTGGGTGGAGGAACTGGTTCCGTCGTGTCGCAGCGAAGAAGCGCGCTGACTGGGAGATGCACCACCTGAGCCAATGTCTTGACCTATCATTATCAGAGATGGCAAGGAACGAGCCGCTCCTGATCGCTGCCAGTCATTTTTGGTCCAACTCCTTGAATGCTTTCGTGTTCGGAGACGGTCCAAAAAACCATTACCCTAGGCGATATCCATATGCTCACCGGGCTTCAGATTACTGGATCATATGATTTCTGGGATTTTTGCTCCAGTGGCAAGAAGGACCCGTATTTTCCGAAGCTGGACACATACAAAGGATGGAGTCATTATATTCAACACCTCCAGAAAAGCTCCTCTTCTGTCAGCGAGAAAGAACATGTCGCATTCTTGACCATGTGGCTTGAAAGGTTCGTGTTCTGTGGTGCCACTGCTGGGCCAGCATATCCTTATTGGGTCTTAGCAGAGAAACTGGCTCAAGGGCACTCCATCCCCCTGGGCAAACTCTTGTTGGGCGCAGCATACAGGCTTATGAGCCGGGTATTCAGTTCCTTGATCATAGGTGAAGAAATGCAATGCATAACAGGCCCTTATTGGCTAGTACAGCTATGGCTCAACCTGTACCTGCATAAGCTGGTAAGGATACAACTCCAAGGCCTCAACTTTCCATCCACCGAGTATTCAGAGGAGGAAGACCCAAAAACCAGAGGCTGTCAAAGTTTTGGTGAAGCTGCCTCTGCCATAACCATCTCAACCTCAAAGGGCAATATGCTGGAAACATTATACAGGGACTTGGGACCAAATGTTACTACCTGGTTCCCTTATGAAGATGAAGATGAATTTCCAGCGCCCTCCAGCTTCAAATTCAACAATGGGTGCTCTGATGACGAGGCTATCAGTATCTTGAACGCAATCATCAAACCTTGTGCCTTGCCAGCAGACTTCAAGCACCTTCGGAGCGCAAGCGGCAAGGCAACTAGCTATCCTTCTTATGAATTCTATCATCCAAACATAGCAGCAAGACAGCTAGGTTTCGGCCAATTGCCCCCTCGGCTCCCTTTTTTGAATACATTGAAACTCAGGGAGAACATTACAGAGCACCTTCAGGCTGTCAGAATTTTTTAACTCGGAGCAAACCTGCCCACATTCTCGCCGAAGCCGTGGAATCAAATCTACATCACTCATCAGAGTTTTGACGATTAGGCATTTTGATGTATATGATACTTCTGATCTCGTTATGCCCGAAACAATCCAATTTGCAAGACTGTATATATTTTTTATTTTTGCTCTAAAGGCGACGCTTATCGCATCGGCTGTTACGCCCCATCGAGGGTATTTCATTTTTGTGCTAAGGACGACTCGATACTACGACGTCGACCATTTTTGTCCTGAAGGCGATCCGCTTGCACTTTATCGGCTATTAGAGCCAGATTCACATGAATCGGCTATTATCCCCCAACTGGGATGCTAGGGTAGTATTTCTTCAGATGCTTCCTGTTGATGGCTCTGGCGAATCTCTGCCCTTCCAAGTTTTCAAGGATATAAGCATTACCCGGAGCGCATTCCACCCCACGATACGGGCCCTCCCAGTTTGGCGACCATTTACCGAATCGGCTATCTTCGGTTCCAATAGGTAGAATGACTTTCCATACTAGCTCTGATTCGGTGAAGCTCTTGCTTTTTACCTTGGTGTTGTAATACTTGGCCACCCGTACCTTATTCTTTTCAATGTATTCCAAAGCCCTAAGCCGATGACAGTGCAAATCTTCTAAACTATCCATCATAATGTCTTTGTATTCACCGGCTGTAAGCTTGTTTTGTAACGTGACACGCCGTGTCTCAGACTGAATCTCCCATGGCAAGACAGCAGCGTGTCCATAGACTAGCTCATTAGGTTGGAGCCTTGATCGACCCATGCTGTGCCATGCGATATGCCCACAGTGCTTCGCTCAAATGCAAATACCATTTTCTGGGGTTTTGCTCAATCTTTTTCTTGATGACCTTGATCAAAATTTTATTAGAGGCTTCTGCTTGTCCGTTGGCTTGGGCGTAATACGGCGATGAATTATAAATCTTGATGCCCATGTCGTCAGCAAAGGTCATAAACTCCTCTGAAGTGAACATTGTCCCCTGATCGGTTGTGATCGTTTGAGGTATGCCGAACCTGTAAATAATATGCTCCTTCACAAATTCGATCACGTCAGCTGAAGTGGAGTTCCTCAAAGGAATGGCTTCTACCCACTTGGTGAAGTAATCAGTTGCCACCAAGATCCATTTGTTACCCTTGCTCGATGGTGGGTAGATTTGGCCGATTAGACCAATACCCCATCCCCTAAACGGCCATAGGATTCATAGCCGAGGCTGGAGACTTTTGTATATTTCCAAACTTCTGGCATTCTTGACACCCTTTGTAATATTTGAAACAATCTTCCAGCATCGTAGGCCAATAGTAACCAGTCCTCCTGATGATCCACTTCATTTTGTGAGCTGATTGATGTGCACCGCAGACTCCATCGTGTACTTCGCTCATCAGCTTTACTGATTCCTCTGCTCCCAGGCATTTGAGCAGCACTCCTTCAACAGTCTTGTAATACAACTGACCATCCAACAACACGTACTTGGTGGCTTTGTACCTTAGCTTTCTGCTGACCCGTTGTGAAGGATTTGCCAGGTAACCTGCTATCTCGCCCCTCCAGTCATCAGCTGATTGCTCGCTGTTACAAATCTCCTGCATCGGCCGATAACCCGACGCGTTCTGCGCCAGCCGATTAGCTTCCTGGTTCTAGGCCCTGGGGATGTGACAGAGAGATACTGTCATGAACTTCTTGATGAGAGCCTGGCACTGATCATAGTAGCCTCTGAGTATCTCGTCTTTACATTCATACAAGCCGAGCAATTGGTTGATGACTAGTTGTGAATCGCCAAATACTTCAGCTGCATCGGCTTTTGCTTCATGCAGAAGCTGAAAACCTTTCCACGCGGCTTCATATTCAGCCTGATTGTTTGTGACAATCGGCCCTATCTGGAAAGCATGCTCAAAACGCATACCCCGCGGTGAGATGAGCACTACTCCGGCGCCACCACCTTGCTTGCACGAAGAACCGTCGAAAAACATAATCCATGGTGCTATATCCGCTACATTAACCGATCCTACATGATGCTGTGTAATGAAATCCGCTATCGCCTGACCTTTGACCGCCTTAGCCGATTCGAACCTCAAGTCAAACTCTGAAAGCGCCAGGATCCATTTGCCGATCCGACCATTTAAAATAGGCATCGAAAGCATGTGCTTGATGACATCCTCCTTGGACACCACCACACACTCTGAGGCAAGCAGGTAGTGCCTCAACTTGGTGCATGAATAGAACAGGCACAAGCACAACTTCCCGGTCGGTGTGTATCTTGTCTCAGGGTCAAGGAGCCGCCTGCTCAGGTAGAAGACTGCTATCCCTTTCCCTTCAAACTCTTGAAAAGGGGCCGATCCAATGGTATGGCTTTCGGCCGTCACGTACAACTTAAAAGGCTTCCCTGTCCGTGGCGGTACTAAGACAGGGGGAGTCTTCATGTATTCTCTGATTTCGTCAAAAGCCTTCTGTTGCACGTCACCCCATTTGAACTCTTGATCATTCTTGAGCTTCAACAATGGTGAGAACGGCAACACCCTCTCTGATAAGTTGGCAATGAACCTTCTGATAAAGTTAACTTTACCAATTAAAGACTGCAATTCCTTCTTGTTGGTTGGAGGTACGAGCTCATCGATCGTCTTCCTACTCTTGCTGCCAATCTCTATCCCATTGCGGTGGACCATGAATCGCAGAAATTCACCAGCTGACACGCCAAACGCACACTTGTTAGGATTCATCTTCAGACCATGTCGCCTTGTGCACTCCAAAGTGGTCCTCAAATCGGCCAGGTGATCTTTATTGCTCTTGGATTTCACCACCACATCATCTATATAAATTTCAACGACTTTGCCGATCAACTTGTGAAATATATAATTCATAGCTCTCTGATAGGTTGCACCGGCATTCTTCAAACCAAACGTCATGACCACCCATTCAAACAAACCAAGCGCACCAGGGCACCTGAAGGCGGTCTTCGGGATGTCTTCATCAGCCATAAAAATTTGATTATAACCAGCATTGCCATCCATGAAGCTAATAACTTGGTGCCCAGCAGCCGAGTCTACCAACATATCGGCTACTGGCATAGGGTAGCCATCCATCGGTGTAGCTCTATTTAAATCCCTGAAGTCAATACATACTCGCAATTTACCATTTTTCTTATACACGGGGACGATGTTCGATATCCACTCGGCATATCGGCAAGCTCGAATGAACTTGGCTTCTAACAGCCTCGTGATTTCGGCCTTAATGTCGGGTAGAGCATCCTCTCTAAAACGACGTGGAGGCTGCTTGTGTGGCCAAAACCCTGGCTTGATAGGTAGCCTTGTGCTCGACAATAGATTTGTCCAATCCAGGCATCTCATAATATTCCCAGGCGAAACAATCTTTGTACTCCTTCAACGGTTGAATCAGCTCCTGCCTTAACTCCGGGTCTAAATTGGCGGCAATAAACGTCGGCCTTGGTCTGTCGCCGGGTCCAACATCCACTTCTTCGAGCTTGTCGGCCGACGTGAATCCTTGCCCCAACTTACCCTCTGTGCCGTCGATCGGATTCTCCATTTAATAAAAAGACTTAGAGCCGATTGCCCTGATCGGCTGTTGACTCTCATCGCTGACCTTGATGGAGCCTCCTTCCCAAGTCTTGCCAGAGAAACAGTCATGATCCCCAGCTTCGCAGTATGTGGCATCCGCCGTCGCCACGCAGAGGATTCGCGATATGGACCATGTTCTGCCCTTTCGGGAATGGGAATTTGTCGATCTTCATCTTCCCCTTGGGAGGAGCCTCAAATTTCAACAAACCGCGCCTAATAGCATTCTGGATTGCTGCTTTGAAATTGCGGCAGTTGTTTGTAGAGTGTGAGGTGAGGCCGTGGTACTGGCAGAACGGTTTTCCCTGCAAATCTTCAGGAGATGGCTTGACGTAATCAGCTGGGAAGGTGATATGGCCTGCACTGACTAACCGGTCGAAGAGCTTGTCCAGCTTGCGCGTATCAAAGTCATATTGATCTTCCGTGCTCCAACCCTTCGGTACGGCCATGGGCTTTGTCCCCCATTTGAGCTCAACAGCGGCCACTTCTTCATTCTCTCCATCCTCTGAGTCGGAATTGCAGACGTAGGCCTGCTTGTATTTTGATTCCTTCTTGAAACTCTGGGCCTGCTGTTCTAATGCGGCCACCCTCTGCATCACCTCGTTGATGCTGTTGAAGTTGGTGCCCACAAGCTTCTCTTGGACGTGTGGGAGCAACCCACTGACCACTATCTTGGCGAGTTGCTTGTCGTTCAGGTTCAAAGAGTAACACATGTTCCTGGTCTCCCTGAACCGCTTGATGAAAGCCGATCCAAGTTCATTCGGCTTTTGGCGCATGTTGGTGAGATCTGTGATGTCTTTCTCCCCAGTGCCAGAGAAGAAGTAATTATGGAATTTAGTCTCCAGATCTTCCCAGCCTTGAATCGAGCCAGGCTCCATAGATGCAAACCAGCTAAACGCCGGCCCTGTCAGTGATAGCGAAAAGAGCCGGACCCTGTGAGCTACCTCATACGAAGCTTCGCCGAGCTGGGTCAGGTAACGGCTGATGTGTTCCATGGTGGTGATGTCGTCCTGCCCACTGAACTTGGAGAAGTCGGGTAAGCGATACCTGGGCGGCAATGTCACTCGGTCGTACCACTCGGGGTAAGGGCGCCTGTACTTGATTCCAGTCCCGGTTTTCAGCTGTAAACCGAACGTACCACGGAGCATGGCACTCATCTGCTCCAGCAGCTGATTGTTGGGTGTCTGGGCATACCCCGGATGCGGCGCTGCCTGAAGGTCTGTAACACCTAGAATTTTGCAACATTTTAAAATTAGGTAAATTATTTAATTTATGCAATTATTGTCATGCAATTATAGAAGAAATAGAATTTTTGGTGAAATAAAATAAAACCTAGGTCAAACCATGTTTGATGCACTCATGCTGCTGCATATTAATTTTTGATTGCTTGATTTATTTGTTGGGTCTTCCATTTTTAAATCCCTTTTGAAACTCCATTTGAAATTGTGTTTGAAAAAGAGAAAAGAAAATAGAAATAGAAAAGAGGAATTAGAGAAAGGTGAAGAGCAGCAGCTGCAGCCACCTTTCCTTCTCAGCCTGCTCGGCCCATTCCCTTTCCCCTCTCCCTTGGCCCACTCGGCCAGCTCCTTCCCCCTCGGCCCTTTCCCTTTCTCCTGGGCCGTGACCGCGCACGCCGGCCCAATCCACCGGGCCAGACACGCCGCGCCCCTCTCCTCCCCCCTCTCGCCGACATCGTGGGCCCACTCGTCAGCCGCACGTCCTGCACCTTCCTTCCTCCTCCCGCTCTGCTTCCCAAATCAGAGGGCCAACGCCGTCGCCGCCTCTGATTCCGGCCGGATTGGCCGCGCTCTTTCCAATTGGAGCCGCCCGTGTCTACTTAAGGCCAAGCTCGACCCTCCGCAGTCTCCTTTTTCGCCCTTGCAGCACCCCATCGTCCTTGCGCAGCAAATAGAGCCCGCCGCCACAACTTCCTTCCGCCGGCGAGCTCGAGTCCGACGAATTCGTCATCGCTTCTTCACTGTAAGGTCATCCGGGTGCTTCGTGATGTTCCTGCGAGTCTCCCTACCCTTTTTCCCTTTTGAGTCGAGCACTGACATGCCCTCGTCGCCACTGCAGCCGTCCGCCGCCGCTGGAGCAAGTGAAGGACCCGCCCCGGACTGATTTCGGCCTTCGATTCAACCCTTGGTGAGCTCGCACTTCTATCCTCTCCCCCTATGACCCATCCCGGCGCCATTTGGCACACCCCAGTGCCGTCACCGCCACCTCCGGCGAGGATGGCCGCCGCGACCCGTGCTGCTCGCCCTCCGGGCCACGATAGCCCTCCTCGTTGCTCGATTCGAGTTCGTATCAAGATTATCCATCTCCCCACGCCTTTTCCGAGCCGGAACGACCTCAGTAGCGCCCTTTTGGCTCCTCCGGCGATGCGCCGGCGATGGCGCCGCCGCCGGCCACTGTGTTCCGGCGAACAGAGCCCTGCTCCCCTCCCGGCTTCTAATCCTGGCCGTTGAACTCAGATCGGACGGCTCTCGTCTATCCATACCGGTTTGGCCGACAAATTTGCAGAAAACCCCCTGGCCTTTTTTTAATATTGTAACCCGCGGTCCCTTGGCGTATTCACCAGATTACGTTTCCCCGCGGAGAAGACGTATTTTCCGTTCGGTTTAATAAAAATTAGATATTTATATTTACAGATTTGCCACTAATCTTTAATCGCTTATAAAATGCACGTTTTAGCTCCGATTTCGACGATTCCAATTGCATTGGATTCACAATTTTATCCTCTTTCCAGTAATATAACTTTTATCCATGTTAATAGTATTTTATTTTTCAGTATTATTTTAATCCCTAAAAATGCATTAAAACTTCGGAAAATCATATCTTTCGCGTTTTAAATCCGTTTTCGGTGATCTTTATATCGATGTGATCGTATCAGCGAGTAGAATAGTTTTATAAATCTTTTAATTGGTTTTCTCACTGTTGGTGTACTGTTCTAATTTATGTCCTTGTTTGCTATGCATGAATGCTCCCGTATGTTTGTGTGTTGGCGATTAATCGAGTATAGACGGTGAGCAATTCGACGGTGCTTTCGACCCGCATTTCGAGGACCAGCAAGACCAGCAAGACTTTCCTGAGCAAGGCAAGTAATTCATGGGATTATCCTTGTTACCTATTTATGAAAGTTTTACTAAATATCATATGCATGCAATCCCTTGATAAACATAGATGATTTCTCTAGAATTGTCCCTGTACCTTGATACCTACGATTTATGCACATAAATGATTTGGCAATGCTATTATTATCATGATCATGTGTTGATTAATGGGAAGTAATGAACTTTAATAGATGACATTATCCGTAAGTGACCCTCCGGGAAAACCGCGCAACTATGGGTGCTAATGGGCTCTGGTTTTAGTTCAGTAAATTGCTCTTGTCTAGCTTGTTAGTGGTTACCGAAAGGCGCAAGTGGGGTGGGATAAAGCCGGGATGGCTTATAGTTTGGCCCCTGTCTGCAATGATGTGTATAGGCTGCGGTTATGTGCCATCAGGCAGAGGACTTATTATAAGAACAGGCACAGAATCCATAGCGGCCCTAACTTGTTAGACATGACTTTTGAAAGACTTCATAGTGATACCCTGCTCACTCACCTTGGTAGTGTTTTTGGGAGTAATTAACCCGAGCAAATGGGAATCACGGCTCATAGTGAAAGTGTGCAACCTCTGCAGAGTGTAAAACTGGTATACTAGCCGTACCCGCGGTTATGGGTGGTCTGGAATCCTCATGGACAGAAAATAGTGTCATTGTTTACTTGTTTATGCTTACTGTTCATCTTACATTGATCATGTACCTTGGAATTTATGCAACACCATTGATGCTATTTATAGTATTACTATTACTTTGATTTTAAAGGCTATTGCAACATAACCACATAAAGCTATTTGAGCCTCATGAACCCTGTGTATTACTTGCTGAGTACGATATGTGCTCACTCTTGCTATTACCACCACCACAGATGAAGATTGGAGTTATGACTACCGCAACGAGTTCTAGACTTGTTGTCAACCAGTCAACGTCCCTGCGTTGGAGCTACCACGAGAGATTTTAATTTCCGCTGAGATGTTGTAATAAAGTACTATGTTTAAATATTGTTCGTTATGTATTAAACTCTGCAATGGTACTTAATGAATTTGTCTAGCATGTGTGGACTTGATCCTTGGCACACATGTGAGCTTTTATACATCCTGGTGTTGTTTTTAATATCGGGGTGTGACAAATTGGTATCAGAGCTTTGTTGACTGTAGGACGCAAGCCTAGATAGTAAAAATCACATAGGTTTATTTTGGCACTTAAATTTCAGCCTTGACTATTTTATTACAATTTTGTTTTATGCTATACTTCCTTATTCTATTGCAAAAAGTTTGACTCTAGCTTCTCTTTTCTGATTTTGTAGATGGTTCTCACTCGTTCCGCCGCTCGCCGCTCTGCTGCTGAGGCTGTTTCTTCTCGTGGCGTCGCCTCCTACGTCGCCCAGTTCTCTCCCAGCGCACCGCCGGTGAAGCCCGAGGTCGTGGTCCTCTCCGACGATGAGGAGGACCCCACTGAGGTCCTCATGTTCGATGACGACGTGGAGGAGGAGATCGTGCCAGTCACTCCGACGACGCCAGCTCCTACACCGACGCCTGCACCTGCACCGACTCCCCCTGCACCTGAGCCAGTGATGGAGTGGTTCCGTGTTACCACCATCAAGGACCCGGCGCCGAACGCGTATCAACACTCCCTGCTGCAAGAAGTGTTGACTACGTACTACAGTGACAAGCACCCGGTCATCGAGTACCTCTGCTCGAGGTACACCCACCCTGAGGAGGCGACCTACTACAAGACCCTGTTGGCAGTCATCTACTGGGAGCCTGGACAGCCGAAGCCGGCTCCTCATCAGGTCTTCTTTTCGCCTGCTAGGAGGACTTCAGCTCACGCCAGCATGGAGGATGCTGCGCAAGTGGCGTACGCATTCTACCATGGTCTTCGCTATGAGCTCATGGAGGAGGATCGCTTTCGCCACCTGCCCCGCTTTGAGCCCTGGGCTGGACGAGCTGTGGTGACCCAGGCTGATCCCCTGCATCCGACGTTGAACACCACCGCTCTGCACGTCAATGCCTTGACGGAGCAAGTGGTGGGGCTCCAGGGAGAGCTGAAGGGAGCACACTCAGCGTCACGGCGTCTCCAGAAAGAGAATGATTGTCTGCGGGCTATGCTCAAGAAGTCCCCCCGCTACACGAAGAAAGAAGACTTCACGCTTCACGTTAATAAGTTCTAGGTTACCCTTGGGATTCATGTAATAAATCGTTAGCTGCGTCTAGTGAGTCTTGGTGTGCTTGTAAGATTGGTGTGAGAACATGATTTATTATTATGCACTTGTGTGATTTGGATCTTTGTTATGAGTGTTGGAGTGCTGTAGACTTGTCTACGGTACTTCTTGAACAAGTAAAAATTAAGTTGAGGTCTTTTTATATATTGTTGGGTTGGTTTATATTCTCGTTACCCTTGCTGTTTTCTGGAGTTATCTGAGGTATTTTGGTCATATCTGGAGATCTGAAAATGCAAATGTCATGAAATTTTTATGGGATATACTAGACTTCAGTTCCTTTCCAACGCCGTATCAATCACCTTCATATCTATTATGGACTAAGAGTTATGACTGTTGCAATCTGGTATAACTGTGATGCCTGGAAGTGCTGAACAGCTCCTGTAAATTGTGAAATTGGAACTGGTAACTGTCAGAATCTGGTAAAGTGGTCTAAATGAAAGTTGTAGGAAATTTTATAAGTTTTCCAGCAATGTATAGAACGTCTCGTTTTGAGTTCTGTAGCTCCCTGTACGATCGATTTACTGCACTTCTGTTTCTGAGAACTCGTCCTGAAATTTCAGTTTCTCTATTCATGTTGGTTATTTGGGTATTGTCTGAGAATCGTTACGTATGTTGGGTTGACAGATGGCCGGAAGGAGGAACCCCAGAGGCAACCCACCACCTCCACCACCCCCCATGATCAGCCCTGAACAATTCATGCAGATGCAAGGGCAGTTCATGGAAGCAATGACTCGCTTCATGCAGAATGTTCAGCAGGGTGGAGCACCACCACCACCGCCACCCAGGGACAGGCGCAAGGACTTCCTTCAGGGACGTCCTCCGGTGTTCACACATGCCACAGACCCCCTAGAGGCCGATGATTGGGTCCGTGCTGTGGAAAAGCAGCTTAACATTGCGCAGTGCAGTGACAAGGAGAAGGTCCTGTATGCTTCAGGTCAGTTGCAGGGTGCAGCCCAAACCTGGTGGGAGTCTTACCAGGATGCATGGCCTGCGAATGCTCCTGATGTTACTTGGGATGAGTTCACCAGAGAGTTTAGAGCTCATCACATTCCTCAAGGTTTGATGGATCAGAAGGCTGAAGAGTTCCGGTCTCTCCGGATGGTGTCCATGTCTGTCAGCGAATATCATAACAAGTTCGCTGAGCTGGCACGCTATGCACCCAGGGAAGTTGCTGACGATGCTGACAAGCAGCGGTTATTTCTCAAGGGCTTATATTATGAACTCAGGCTGCAGTTGGCTGGTAACACCTACCCCAACTTTCAAGCTCTTGTCAACCGTGCTATTGTGTTGGACAACATGCGCCAGGATCAGGACAAGAAGAGGAAGTTCTCTGGTCAGTCTTCTGGGAGCAACAACCGTCCACGCTATGGTCACCAGCAGAATTCCCAGCAAAGGTACCATGGTGGTAACAACCAGCGCTTGCCTTTCCAACAGCGCCAGCCGTTCCGTCAGTCGGGAGGGACACAAAACTCCTAGAATGGAAAAGCTAATGGTCCCCCTGCCAAGAATGGAGCCCCTAGAGCCCCCACCGTCTGTTACAGCTGTGGCAAGGAAGGCCACATGTCCTTCCACTGCCCCAACAAGAAGCCACTCTATGGGAAGGTGAATCATGTGACCACCGACACTGCTCAGGATGGGCCGAACATCATGCTGGGTACGTTCGACCTCAACTCCACTCCTGCAACTGTCCTATTTGATTCTGGAGCATCGCATACTTTTATCTCCCATATATTTGTTAGAAAACATAGTATACCCCTGCTTACCATGAAGAATGAGATGATAGTGAACTCTCCTGGGGGTGTTATGCCTGCTACCCACTTTTGCCCAACCGTAACATTGTCCTTAAGGGGGGTAGAGTTCTTTGTCAGTCCAATCGTCCTGAGGGCATCTGGAATTGATTTGATACTGGGTTGTGACTGGATGAAAGAACATGCGGTCGACATCAAATGCAAAGAGAAGGTTGTGGAATTGAATGGGCCTAAGGGAAACAGGATCTCAGTGGATGTTGCGGTGAAGCCACCTCCAGCTGCTGTCATCAATATGATAGAAGAAGGTGAAAAATCTGATGACCGTGTTGTGGGAGAATTTCTGGATGTCTTCCCCGAGGATTTGCCAGGTATGCCACCTGATCGAGACATTGAATTCATTATTGAATTATTACCTGGTACTGCACCCATAGCTAAGCGTCCATATAGAATGGGGGTAAATGAGTTAGAAGAACTTAAAAAGCAACTTAAGGAGTTATTAGATAAAGGTTTTATCCGCCCTAGTTCTTCTCCATGGGGTGCACCGGTTATCTTTGTTGACAAGAAGGATGGTACTCAAAGGATGTGCATTGATTACCGATCATTAAATGAAGTGACCATCAAAAATAAGTACCCTTTGCCTAGAATTGATGATTTGTTTGATCAATTGAGAGGTGCATGTGTGTTTTCCAAGATTGATTTACGGTCTGGTTATCACCAATTGAAGATTAGAAACCAAGATATACCGAAGACAGCATTCACTACCAGATATGGGCTATATGAATACACAGTTATGTCTTTTGGTCTTACCAATGCACCTGCCTACTTCATGTATTTGATGAATAAGGTGTTCATGGAATATCTTGATAAGTTTGTGGTGGTATTCATTGATGATATTCTGGTGTTCTCCAAGACGGAAGAAGAACATGAAGAACACTTGAGATTGGTCTTGCAGAAATTGAGAGAGCATAAGTTGTATGCAAAAAGGAGTAAGTGTGAGTTTTGGCTAAAGGAAGTGGCTTTCTTAGGCCACATTGTCTCAAATGGTGGAATTGCTGTAGATCCTAGCAAAGTGAGGGATGTGCTGGATTGGAAGCCACCTACTGATGTTAAGGAAATTCGCAGTTTCCTTGGTTTGGCTGGTTACTATAGGAGGTTCATTGAAGGGTTCTCCAAGCTCGCTAAGCCTATGACTGCATTGTTAGAGAAGAATGCCAAGTTCATGTGGTCCGAACAGTGCCAAGCTAATTTTGATGAGTTGAAGAAGAGGTTGACTTCTGCCCCAGTGCTGATATTGCCTGATCTAAGTAAGAGTTTTTCTATCTACTGTGATGCATCTAGACAAGGTTTGGGATGTGTACTTATGCAAGAAGGTAGGGTCGTTGCCTATGCGTCTAGACAGTTGAGAAAGCATGAGTTGAACTACCCTACTCACGATCTTGAGTTAGCAGCGGTTGTTCATGCCTTGAAGATCTGGAGGCATTACCTGATGGGGCATAAAACTGACATATATACGGATCATAAGAGCTTGAAATACATCTTTACCCAGTCGGATCTGAACTTGAGGCAACGTCGATGGTTAGAATTGATTAAGGACTATGATCTAGAAGTGCATTACCATCCTGGGAAGGCCAATGTGGTGGCTGATGCACTTAGCAGAAAAAGTTATGATAGTGAAGTTCAGGAAACAATGATGCCTGAGGAGTTAAGTGCAGAGTTGCAACGTCTGAACTTGTGTTTGGTTAACAATATCGTGGAAATTGAGATAACGCCTACCTTGGAAGAAGAAATACGCAAAGGTCAGATGGAGGATGAAGAACTCAAAGAGATAGCTGAAAATGTGGTTGTTGGAAAAGCACCCGGATTCAGGCTTGATGAGAATGGCACATTGTGGTTGGGAAAAAGGATATGTGTGCCAGCAATGAAGGCTATCCGAGATACAATTCTTCGGGAAGCTCATGAGTCTGCCTACTCTATTCACCCCGGAAGTACCAAGATGTATCAAGATCTCAAGGAGAAGTATTGGTGGAAAGAGATGAGGAGAGCTGTAGCTGAATATGTTGCATTGTGCGATACTTGTTCGAGGGTTAAAGCCGAACATCAAAGGCCTGCTGGGTTGCTACAACCTATGAAGATACCGGAATGGAAATGGGATGAAGTTGGAATGGACTTCATAGTGGGATTACCCCGGACCAGCAAAGGTTATGACTCCATATGGGTGATTGTCGATCGGTCGACGAAAGTTGCTCATTTTCTACCTGTGAAGACTAAGTATAGTGGTCCGAAATTGGCTACACTTTACATGGAAAGGATAGTATGTCTGCATGGTGTACCAAAGAAGATTGTATCAGACAGAGGGTCTCAGTTTACATCTCACTTCTGGAAACAAGTACATGAGGCTTTGGGAACAAGATTGAATTTCAGTACCGCTTATCACCCTCAGACAGATGGACAAACAGAAAGAACCAACCAGATCTTGGAGGATATGTTGAGAGCTTGTGCTTTGCAGTATGGTTCTAGTTGGGAAAAGAGTTTACCTTATGCAGAATTCTCTTATAATAACAGTTATCAGAAGAGTCTTGGGATGTCACCATTCGAGGCATTGTATGGCCGGAAGTGCAGAACACCTCTGTATTGGAACCAGACAGGTGAGACACAGTTGTTTGGACCTGACGTAATAAAAACCGCTGAAGAACAAGTTAGTAAAATCAGAGAGAACTTAAGGATAGCTCAGTCTCGACAAAAGAGTTATGCAGATAAGCGGAGAAGAGCTTTGAGTTTTGAAAAAGGTGACTATGTGTATCTCAAGGTATCACCGATGAGAAAGGTGAGGAGGTTTAATATGAAGGGAAAGCTAGCACCGAGGTATGTTGGTCCCTTCAAGATCATTAAAAGGTGTGGAGAAGTTGCATATCAGTTAGAGTTGCCTGAGCACCTGTCCGCTGTTCATGATGTGTTTCGTGTGTCCCAACTTAAGAAATGTTTGCGTATACCTGAGGAACAAATACCCATGGATGAACTTCAAGTTAAGGATGATTTGACTTATGAAGAGTACCCTGTGAGGATACTGGAGACAGCTGAAAGAGTCACTCGAAGTAGAGTGATTAAGATGTGTAAGGTTCAGTGGAATAGGCACTCAGAGGAAGAGGCAACTTGGGAAAGAGAAGAGGACTTGAGAAAAGAGTATTCACACTTGTTTGAGTAAGCATTCAATCTCGAGGACGAGATTTTCTTTAAGGGGGGTAGAATTGTAACACCTAGAATTTTGCAACATTTTAAAATTAGGTAAATTATTTAATTTATGCAATTATTGTCATGCAATTATAGAAGAAATAGAATTTTTGGTGAAATAAAATAAAACCTAGGTCAAACCATGTTTGATGCACTCATGCTGCTGCATATTAATTTTTGATTGCTTGATTTATTTGTTGGGTCTTCCATTTTTAAATCCCTTTTGAAACTCCATTTGAAATTGTGTTTGAAAAAGAGAAAAGAAAATAGAAATAGAAAAGAGGAATTAGAGAAAGGTGAAGAGCAGCAGCTGCAGCCACCTTTCCTTCTCAGCCTGCTCGGCCCATTCCCTTTCCCCTCTCCCTTGGCCCACTCGGCCAGCTCCTTCCCCCTCGGCCCTTTCCCTTTCTCCTGGGCCGTGACCGCGCACGCCGGCCCAATCCACCGGGCCAGACACGCCGCGCCCCTCTCCTCCCCCCTCTCGCCGACATCGTGGGCCCACTCGTCAGCCGCACGTCCTGCACCTTCCTTCCTCCTCCCGCTCTGCTTCCCAAATCAGAGGGCCAACGCCGTCGCCGCCTCTGATTCCGGCCGGATTGGCCGCGCTCTTTCCAATTGGAGCCGCCCGTGTCTACTTAAGGCCAAGCTCGACCCTCCGCAGTCTCCTTTTTCGCCCTTGCAGCACCCCATCGTCCTTGCGCAGCAAATAGAGCCCGCCGCCACAACTTCCTTCCGCCGGCGAGCTCGAGTCCGACGAATTCGTCATCGCTTCTTCACTGTAAGGTCATCCGGGTGCTTCGTGATGTTCCTGCGAGTCTCCCTACCCTTTTTCCCTTTTGAGTCGAGCACTGACATGCCCTCGTCGCCACTGCAGCCGTCCGCCGCCGCTGGAGCAAGTGAAGGACCCGCCCCGGACTGATTTCGGCCTTCGATTCAACCCTTGGTGAGCTCGCACTTCTATCCTCTCCCCCTATGACCCATCCCGGCGCCATTTGGCACACCCCAGTGCCGTCACCGCCACCTCCGGCGAGGATGGCCGCCGCGACCCGTGCTGCTCGCCCTCCGGGCCACGATAGCCCTCCTCGTTGCTCGATTCGAGTTCGTATCAAGATTATCCATCTCCCCACGCCTTTTCCGAGCCGGAACGACCTCAGTAGCGCCCTTTTGGCTCCTCCGGCGATGCGCCGGCGATGGCGCCGCCGCCGGCCACTGTGTTCCGGCGAACAGAGCCCTGCTCCCCTCCCGGCTTCTAATCCTGGCCGTTGAACTCAGATCGGACGGCTCTCGTCTATCCATACCGGTTCGGCCGACAAATTTGCAGAAAACCCCCTGGCCTTTTTTTAATATTGTAACCCGCGGTCCCTTGGCGTATTCACCAGATTACGTTTCCCCGCGGAGAAGACGTATTTTCCGTTCGGTTTAATAAAAATTAGATATTTATATTTACAGATTTGCCACTAATCTTTAATCGCTTATAAAATGCACGTTTTAGCTCCGATTTCGACGATTCCAATTGCATTGGATTCACAATTTTATCCTCTTTCCAGTAATATAACTTTTATCCATGTTAATAGTATTTTATTTTTCAGTATTATTTTAATCCCTAAAAATGCATTAAAACTTCGGAAAATCATATCTTTCGCGTTTTAAATCCGTTTTCGGTGATCTTTATATCGATGTGATCGTATCAGCGAGTAGAATAGTTTTATAAATCTTTTAATTGGTTTTCTCACTGTTGGTGTACTGTTCTAATTTATGTCCTTGTTTGCTATGCATGAATGCTCCCGTATGTTTGTGTGTTGGCGATTAATCGAGTATAGACGGTGAGCAATTCGACGGTGCTTTCGACCCGCATTTCGAGGACCAGCAAGACCAGCAAGACTTTCCTGAGCAAGGCAAGTAATTCATGGGATTATCCTTGTTACCTATTTATGAAAGTTTTACTAAATATCATATGCATGCAATCCCTTGATAAACATAGATGATTTCCCTAGAATTGTCCCTGTACCTTGATACCTACGATTTATGCACATAAATGATTTGGCAATGCTATTATTATCATGATCATGTGTTGATTAATGGGAAGTAATGAACTTTAATAGATGACATTATCCGTAAGTGACCCTCCGGGAAAACCGCGCAACTATGGGTGCTAATGGGCTCTGGTTTTAGTTCAGTAAATTGCTCTTGTCTAGCTTGTTAGTGGTTACCGAAAGGCGCAAGTGGGGTGGGATAAAGCCGGGATGGCTTATAGTTTGGCCCCTGTCTGCAATGATGTGTATAGGCTGCGGTTATGTGCCATCAGGCAGAGGACTTATTATAAGAACAGGCACAGAATCCATAGCGGCCCTAACTTGTTAGACATGACTTTTGAAAGACTTCATAGTGATACCCTGCTCACTCACCTTGGTAGTGTTTTTGGGAGTAATTAACCCGAGCAAATGGGAATCACGGCTCATAGTGAAAGTGTGCAACCTCTGCAGAGTGTAAAACTGGTATACTAGCCGTACCCGCGGTTATGGGTGGTCTGGAATCCTCATGGACAGAAAATAGTGTCATTGTTTACTTGTTTATGCTTACTGTTCATCTTACATTGATCATGTACCTTGGAATTTATGCAACACCATTGATGCTATTTATAGTATTACTATTACTTTGATTTTAAAGGCTATTGCAACATAACCACATAAAGCTATTTGAGCCTCATGAACCCTGTGTATTACTTGCTGAGTACGATATGTGCTCACTCTTGCTATTACCACCACCACAGATGAAGATTGGAGTTATGACTACCGCAACGAGTTCTAGACTTGTTGTCAACCAGTCAACGTCCCTGCGTTGGAGCTACCACGAGAGATTTTAATTTCCGCTGAGATGTTGTAATAAAGTACTATGTTTAAATATTGTTCGTTATGTATTAAACTCTGCAATGGTACTTAATGAATTTGTCTAGCATGTGTGGACTTGATCCTTGGCACACATGTGAGCTTTTATACATCCTGGTGTTGTTTTTAATATCGGGGTGTGACAAGGTCTTGATATGTGATCCCCTTATGGTATCCAGGAGTTGGGTTGGCCACGTCTGCCGCCGGCGTATTTCCAGCTGTCAGGTTCACCGCTGATGAGTTCATCGAGTTCACCGACTGTCCAGTGGCCTGCATGAAAGCGGCGAGCTCCTCCGGAGTATGATCTTTGTATAATCTGGGAGAAGCTGCTATTTTTTGAGCCGAACCGGCCGCAGTGGCACCCTGCACTGGCGTTTTCGGCTGGCTCAGCTGTTGCGGTGAGGAATTGGAGGTCCTTGCCGCTGCTTTTGGATCTGCATCCTCTGCGGGTATGTTGAAGTAAACCGGACCCAGAGACTCCCAATCCTGCCATTTGAGAACAGTCTTCATGATGTTATAGAATGTCTGCAGGAAGGATTTATGGTGATGGCTGACTGCTGAATAGGCGGCCTCCCAGGTCGCTTCTTCCAGCATCTGCTTGAGGTCGGCCTTGCACTCCTCTTCAGATTTATCAGAATGGCCGTCCATGATCCATCTCGGGAATGCATTCTTCTTCACTATAGAGCCATCACGCTGCTTGCTGAATGAAAGCAGGCAGGCATCAGCGAATTCCTCAACAATCTTGTTCAGCACTGCCGCGTCCTCCTCACTGAGATCTTCGACCCTGACCCTGAGGACACCGTCATCCCTGCAGGGGCCGTCCGCTGCAGCCTTTTCTTTTGCCATGGTCTTCAGTGAATTGTCCCACCGGGCGTGCCAAAAAGTGTGTTGGCGCAAAAAGTGGTTACCTAAGGCCAACACACCAGCGAAGCCAGAAACGACCCTTGAGGCAGTAAAGCTCTCGCAGATCCAGCTAGCTTCGAACCCGGTCTGAGAGTGTCAGTAACACCCAAGCGTGCCAGTCAATTTGACCTGCAATTGATAAGGAAAAAGATAGTAATCAGTAATCACAGGGCGGAACTAACCGGTGTGTCCAGGTAGTTCCAACTGTATGGCTCGAAGAGCCGATGTAATGGGAGATCGACTAGAAAGCCGATTCCGTTATGATATGAACCGATTGTAGCGAAACATGCATTATAACTCAAGTTAACCGATTCAGACATGAATTCAATGACATATACTTGCATTAGACGGGAATATGCTACAAAGATGTAGTCACAGCAAGCTGACATGATCATAAGATGTCTCAATGTAAAACAAGAAGAAATCGGCTATTTCAGCCGATTTAGTGTATACGAGTAACATACAAGCCTATAAAGCAAACAATGTTTCAACTCTCCGGCTAGTAGATCTGAATCACAATCTTGCAACAGTGGAGATCGAGCGGATCGAGGCAGTCATGATGAAGTTGCAACTTAGATCCGTTAACCTTTGAATCTAGACAAAGTTTATTTTATTACTTGAGTGCGACCCGTATCTAATCTAGATCCAAAATACAACCGGCTGGTGCAAAGCATTCTATCTTATCAATATAAAATAAATGGCAAACATAATTCATTGAACATATAGATCTATTAGATATAAACCGACGCATATGGATCAAGACGGGCAAATTGATGATTGCTTTAAATAATAAACAATAAACATAAGCAACATCGGTAACTTAATGAATCCAGCTAAACTGCCAAATTTAACTAGAGCCGATAACTAATCCATGCATGCAAACCATCTCAATCTATAGCCTGTCTACCGGATGACATTAACTAATAGATTAATCAAGCAAACAAACACGAATCGATAACTAATCCGCGCGTGAAAACCGTGCTAATCTGTATCTCGTCCACCGGATGACGGTTAACACAGATTGATCAGGTAAAACAGCGTGAATCATCCTTGACTCACTGTGCTTCCTGCGTCCACCGGATGACGCCAAAGAAACAGAGCTTAGCAAGAACCGTGGTCCGCCATGCTTCCACGTCCACCGGATGTCGCTAAAAAGACATAGTTTAACAGGGGGTTGACGATACTTACAAACAAGCCTACGTCCACCGGATGACACCCAGCCTAGATGAAGTAACTCGCCGGACTCGACTGACTCTAGGGTTTGTTGGCCGGAGCCGAAAGTTGTGTTGTATTGATGTTGTTGTTTTACAATGGCTGAGGGCTTATATTTATACCCTGAGCGTAGCTAGAGTCCTAATCGAATTACAACTCATTAATAGATAAGGAAACCAACAAACTATCCTATATCTAAGGTAACTTAGAGTCCCAACTTCCCTTTCATAATGGACTCCGATCGTGATCGCATCTTGGCAGTGCGGACTCTGGACGACGTCACCAATACCGACGCTGCACGCCTCCTGTCACCTTCGCCCGATAACCGATTCACCGTTCAATCGGCTATTTTCCTTCCTTCCGCTAGACGGAATCTGCTTCCGAGATCAGTTATCCTCCTCCGGTATCGGCTATCGGCTCCCAGCCCAAAATTCGGTGTTAACACTGTGCTACCCTGATGGCCTGCCTCTGCTCTGCTGAAAGCCTCTTCCTTTTCTTGCTGCTCTCGACGAGAGGGGCCTTCCCCTTGTCCAAAGGTGGACGAGGAGGAGGCCTCTCGTCTCCACCTGTGCCTCCTTCACTGCGGCTGACCTGCTTGCACCGAACCATCTCTGTCAATTGTCACTGCCCCTCAGAAACTGACAACTGCCGCTGACACTCAGAGGCTTGGCCTCGTTCCGTATCCGCGGGCTTGGCCCCGGATTTACTGACACACTGCCAAACACTCTGACCACGAACGCTGCAAGAGAGAGATAGACAGGGATACATAAGCATATATATAATTTAGAGATGAGTAATCCTAGGAAGCAAGCATAATGAGATAAGAAAGGAATAGCAAGAAACCTGCGAGAAAAGGAACCTGTGTAGGGGTAAGAGACTGTGTCGACACGGGGCACCAAACAACGAGACAAGGCAAGATCACTGCATGACATAGGGCACACGTCAATGACCAGAGCAACTGACATGGATATGCAATGAATTTGGAGCAAAATAGGTGTGAAGGCAAAAGAGGATTACCACAAGGTGAGAATCACCTCCACGAACCCTAGAAGGCCGAGAGCAGAGCTACGCTCCAAAGGATCTGCGATTAACGCAAAGAATTTTGGTTAAGACATTTCGTCGAACAGTTTAAGCGCGAGGTGATGAGAAAGAGATTTGACACAATAGAATCGATTCTCACCACCACTCTGTGGGAGATGTCGCAGACGAGAAGAAGGGAGTGCACGAGCACCTCGGCGGCGAAGGAGAAGAGCACGGCGGCGGCCGTGCAGAGCGGCAGCGGTGCTGCTCGGCGGCGCTGCTCGGTTGCAGCAGGTCGCGGACGCGTGCGCGGGAGAAGGGAGGTGCTTGCACCCGCGAGAAAAAGGCTGGTGGCCGGCGGCGAGGGCGCGGGCAAGCCGGTGGCGGAGTGCGAGGGCGCGGCGTGGCGGCGGGCTAGGGTTTGTACGGGCGGCGGCGCTCGGCTTCGATCGGCACGAGATGAAGACGAAGGAAACGAATCGACTGGCGGCTGGGCCCCACGCGACAGAGAAAGAAAAAGGCTGATCCGCGCCTTCGAACCGACCATCGGACCCTAACTGTGCAAGCGTCGGACCAATACTCCGCAGAGTCCGACGCTTCCAGTAAGCTCCAGCGACCGTCGGACTTTGTCCGACGCTCCTCGTCGGACCAACACTTTTGGTCCGACGGCGTGAACGCGGCGCGACACGACGTGAACACTCTTATCCAATAGTCCGACGCCCGAAATCTCCCGGTCCGACGCTGCGTCCGACGCTTCGTTCGGCTTTGCCGTCCACCGTCAGACTGAAGCTGAAAGTCCGACGCTATGAAAACCAGCGTCTGACGCCTCGGTCAACAGGGAAAGGGACCGTCGGACTGAGGCAATTGGTCCGACGCTGGGAAAATCAGCGTCCGACGCCTCGGTCCGACGCCCTAAAACCTGTTTTCTTCCAAGTTTCTTCGCGCCGATTTTTCCCAACTAAGTTCCAACCCCAATAAGAGTCAAATAAACACCAGTTGGAACTAGTATGAGATGCCCTCTCTCAAACCCTCAATTTTTCAAATATTTTGCCTTAGACATATGTGAATTTTATGAAGATAGGCAATGAAATCCAAGAACGAAACGACAAAACAACAACCATGCAATATGCAACGCAAATTCACGTAAATTAAACTAGTTGCTGTCAAGTTTTTCCTCGGGTAAGCTTCTTCACACGCTTTTGGGCGGTTATCTTAACCGAGTTAGACAAGCCCTACGTGGAAATCAATGTTAAACATGTTTTATGTTACAATGCAATGTACATGACAACACAAGATCATCTTTTAGTGAAGTTGCTTAGATCAAGGCAATTAAATTCATTTCTTAGAGTACAAAAGCATGCCTCATCCAATGGTTTAGTGAAAATATCCGTCAAATTATCATCCGTTCTCACTCCCTCAAAGGAAATGTCATCCTTGGCAACGTGATCTCTAAGGAAATGATGACGGATGTCAATGTGCTTTGTGCAGGAGTGTTGAACCGGGTTGTTGGCAAGTTTTACCGCACTTTCGTTGTCACACAACAAAGGCAACCTTTTTAAGTTGATTGCATAATCAAGTAGGGTTTGTTTCATGTAAAGAATTTGTGCACAACAAGCACCCGCGTCAATGTATTCCGCTTCGGTTATTGACAAGGCAACACTATTTTGTTTCTTGGAGGACCAAGAAACTAGTGATCTTCCAAGCAAATGGCACCCTCCGGATGTGCTTTTCCGGTCAATCTTGCAACCGACATAATCCGAATCGGAATAGCCGACAAGAGTAAAGTTAGCTCCTTTGGGATACCAAAGACCAATGCTCGGGGTGTGCTTTATGTACCTAAGGATTCTTTTTACCGCAACTAAGTGAGGTCCCTTAGGGTTCACTTGAAAGCGCGCACACATACACACACTAAGCATGATGTCGGGCCTAGATGCGGTCAAATATAACAAACTACCGATCATAGAATGATAGAGAGTTTGGTCAACCGATTTACCTCCCTCATCAAGGTCGAGATGTCCATTGGTAGGCATGGGGGTCTTGATGGGCTTGCATTCTTCCATCTTGAAGCGCTTGAGGAGGTCCTTCGTGTACTTCTCTTGCGACACGAACGTCCCCTCCCTCATTTGCTTGACTTGAAAGCCGAGGAAAAATGTGAGCTCACCAATCATGGACATCTCAAACTCCTTGGACATCATATCACCAAATTTCTTGCAAAAATCTTCATTAGTCGAACCAAAAATAATATCATCAACATAAACTTAACAAATGAAGATGTGCCATTTGTGCTTCTTGGTGAATAGTGTGGTATCAACCAAGCCGATTTTGAAGCCCTTGTTGATGAGAAAGTCACGGAGGCGCTCATACCAAGCCCATGGGGCTTGCTTCAAGCCATATAGCGCCTTGGACAACCTATAAACATAGTTTGGATATGTAGGGTCTTCAAAACCCGGTGGTTGCGAAACATAGACAAGTTCATTTATGAAGCCATTTAAAATGCACTTTTCACATCCATTTGAAAGAGTTTTAGATTGTGATTAGATGCATATGCAAGTAGGATACAAATGGCCTCTAATCTTGCAACCGGGGCAAAAGTCTCCCCAAAATCCAAGCCTTCAATTTGGGAGAACCCTTTTGCCACGAGCCTTGCCTTGTTTCTCATAATGTTGCTCTTGTCGTCTTGTTTGTTGCGGAACACCCACTTGGTGCCTATGACTCTTGCTCCTTTTGGCTTCTCTTCAAGTGTCCAAACTTGATTGCGGGTGAAGTTATTGAGTTCTTCATGCATGGCATTCACCCAATCCGGATCTTGAAGAGCTTCCTCTATGCTACTAGGCTCAATACAAGAGACAAACGAGTGATGTTCAATGAATTGAGCATGCCTTTGTGAGCGAGTCATTACTCCCCTTGAAGGGCTCCCTATTATGAGATCTTGAGGATGTGCTTGTAGGAGTGGAGTAGTTCTTCTGTCAACCACTTGAGGAGGAGGTTGTGAAGCATCAACATCTTGTGCTTGTGCCTCAATTTCTTCTTGTGTGATGTGGGTGTCTTCATGTGGATCCACCCCATCGTTATCTTCATCATCTTGAGGCACATTTGATGAAGATGGTTGATCGATCACTTGCACATCATCACCATCATCTTCATCATCTTTTGGCTTGATGTCTCCGGTTGGCATGTTCTTCATGGCCTTCCTCAAGGGTTCATCACCTACATCATCAAGATTCTCATGCTCTCCTTGAGAGCCGTTAGATTCATCGAACTCCACATCATATGTTTCTTCAACAAGGCCGGTGGCATTGTTGAATACTCTATATGCTTTGGACTTCAATGAGTAACCAACAAGAAAACCAATATCACAACGTCTTTGAAACTTCCCTAGGTGTTGCCGCTTCTTGTAGATGTAGCATTTGCAACCAAACACCCGGAAGTAGAAGACGTCCGGCTTCTTGCCAATGAGTAGCTCATAGGGGGTCTTCTTTAGCAACCGGTGAGGGAATAGGCGGTTGGATGCATAGCATGCGGTGTTGATTGCCTCCGCCCAAAACCTCTCCGATGTGTTGTACTCATCAAGCATAGTCCTTGCAAGGGTGATCAACGTCCGGTTCTTCCTTTCAACTACACCATTTTGTTGATGGGTATAGGTGGATGAGACTTCATGTTTGATCCCAACTTCATCACAATATACTTCAATGTTTGTGTTGTCAAACTCTTTTCCATGGTCACTTCTTATCTTTTTCATCTTTACTTCAAATTCATTTTGTGCTCTCTTGGCAAACTTCTTGAAAGATTGGGCTACTTCGGTCTTGTCATGAAGAAAGAACACCCAAGTATATCTTGAAAAGTCATCAACAATCACTAAGCAATAGAGCTTGTCACCAATGCTTGCATAAGTTGTTGGCCCAAATAAGTCCATGTGAAGTAGCTCTAATGGTCTTGAAGTTGACACAAATGCCTTGGATGGATGTGTATTTGCCACTTGCTTCCCGGCTTGGCAAGCACTACATAATTTGTCCTTCTCAAATACAACATCTTTCAATCCTCTCACCATCTCCTTCTTCAATAACTTTTTGAGTGTGCTCATCCCAACATGTGCAAGCCTTCTATGCCAAAGCCACCCAACAGATTGTTTGGTGAATAGACAAGTCTTCAAATTTGCATCTTCCGAGTTAAAGTCCACTAGATAGAGATGATTGTACCGAAAGCCCTTGAATATCACTTCATTGTCATCTTTCTTGAAGACAACCACCTCTTCACTTGTAAATAGGCATTGGAAGCCAAGATCACACAATTGACCAACGGATAGCAAGTTGAAGCTCAAAGAAGCAACTAGAAGCACATTTGAAATGGAATGATCATTAGATATAGCCACATTGCCAAGCCCTTACACTTTGCTCTTGGAATTATCACCAAATGTTATCTTTCCTTGGTCTTCTACATTCTCTTCAAGGGAGGTGAACATACGAGCATCACCGGTCATATGTTGAGTGCATCCACTATCAATTACCCAATGAGAGCCACCGGTCTTGTAGTTCACCTACACACAACAAATCAAGCTTGATGTTTAGGAACCCATACTTGAGAAGGGCTCCGGACTTTCTCAACTAAAGCTTTCGCAACACATAGTTGCCTAGGCCTATTCTTGTTAGGGGGTCCTAGGAACATGACTTTCACTTTGCCCTTAGAATCTTTCCTTAGCATGTAATGAGCATCAAAGGCAAAGGGCTTAGCATGCTTGGGCAAAGGTTGTGGTGGCGGTGTCTTGCACTCATGAGCAAAGTGACCTTCTTGTCCACATTCAAAGCATCTCTTTGGCTTGGGCTTGGGCTTGTTCTTTGCTTTGTTGAGGCGATTTTGAGCTCTAATATTTTGCACCTTCTCACCCATGTAGCCAATCCCACTTCTATCAAACTTCATCACGGTGTTCATGAGGAGATCACTTTGGAGATATTGGCCTCTTGTGAATTTTTGCAAGCTCACAGTGAGATGACTCTTTTCTTGCTTCAACTTCTTGTTCTCTTCCAATAAGCTTGCAAGGTGACACTTCTCATTCTTGATGATCTTATTTTCTTTTCTAAGCACTTCAACTTCATCATCTTGTTGCACCGCTTCAATGACAATGGTATTTGTGGTTGATTGCTTCTCAAACTCTTTCTTCAAGTTGTCATTTTTAATCTTGAGCTTTAAATAGTCATCATGGCAATCGGCCACCACCACTTCCTTGCCTTTGCTACTAGCACCTTGCTCAATGATCTCATCAATCAAGTCATCACATGACGTAGCTATGTCACACTTAACAACATGGTTAGGAGCATCATGTGTTTCATTGGAAAGCAAGTCATAAGCCATTGTAAGATTGTCATGATTTACTTTCACTTGAGTATAGTCCTCTTTTAGCCTGTTGTAGCTAGTGGTGAGCTCAATGTGTATCCTCTCAAGTTTATCATGTTTTTCTTTGGGCTCTTTTATGTTGGCTTTGAGCTCCTTGAGCTTGGATGACACATTTTGATTTTCAACTCTAAGCTCATCACTAGCTTTAGTGAATTGTTCATTTTGAGCTAAAAGTTTGCCATTCTCAAGTTTTAAGTTTTCATTTTTCCTTATTAGCTTTCTTATAACTTTGGTGTAGTCATTAAGCAAGCTAGCAAGTTCATCATAGGTGGGTGAATCATATTCATTGTCACTATTACTACTCTCATCATCACTTTGTACCTTCTTATCCTTAGCCATAAGGCAAAGGTGTGTTGGAGATGAGGGCGGTGGTGGCGGTGGAGGAAGTGAAGTCCCAATCACAAGAGCGGCCACCTTCTCCTTTTCATCATCACTTTCTTCACCGGAAGAGCCACTAGAAGATTCAATGTCGGTGAGCCAATCACCAACAATGTAAGCCTTGCCACTCTTCTTGCTTTTGTGAAATTGCTTCTCTTGAACTCTTTCTTCTTGAATGACTTGGTCTTCTTCTTCTCATTTTCACTTTCATCACTTGAATCTTGTCTTTTGCCCTTGTTCTTGTTCTTGAACTTGTCTTTCTTGGGCTTTGGGCATTGATGAGCAAGATGCCCAAGCTCTCCACAATTGTAGCAATCCATCTCGGAGATGGGCTTTCTCTTGCTACTAGTGAAGAACTTCTTCTTGTTGGAATCAAATTTGATTCCCTTGTTGTTGAGCTTCTTGAGCATCTTAGTGGTCTTCCTCACCATGAGAGCGATCTCCACATCATCATCATCATCATCACTTGTGGAGTCAAGAGAAGAGTATTTTGCTAGAGCTTTGCCTTTCTTGTCGGCCTTGAGGGCCAAGTATTTCTTCTCTTTCTTCTTTGATGATGAGCTATCTTGAGGGGTGATCTTCATATACATTTCATGAGCATTGATCTTCCCCAATATTTGAGTGGGGGTTGCATTGGAGAGATCCGTTTGATGAAGTACGGTTACAATATGACCATACTTCTCAATTGGAAGAGCATTGAGGATTCTCTTTGCAACCTCGGCCGGTGAGATTTGAGTGAGTCCAAGGCCATTTACTTCCTCTACAATGATATTCAAGCGAGAATATATGTCATTAGCACTTTCATTGGAGAGCATTTTGAAAGAATTGAGCTTGTCAATGATAAGATAATATCGTTCCTCTCGCTCATTCTTAGTTCCCTCATGGAGCGCACAAATATCCGACCATAGTGCATGGGCGTTTTTGTGGTTCCTCACACGGTTGAACACCTCTTTGCTAAGGCCTCTAAATATAATGTTTCGAGCCTTAGCATTCCCCTTCTCGTGCTCTTCCTCAACGGGTGTGAGGGTTGCACCGCGTTTGGGAGTGGGATACCCTTGTGTGGCAGCTTTATGAACACCAAGGTCCACCGCCTCAAGGTATGCCTCCATACGAATCTTCCAATAAGGAAAATCGTTACCGTCAAAGACGGGAGGGGGACCATCGTGACCACCGGACATCCTTCCTCTTGGCGGTTAAGCCAAATTAATGAGCAACAAGGCTCCGATACCAATTGAAAGGATCAAGGATGCCCAAGAGGGGGGGTGAATTGGGCAACTAATAATTTTTTGAAACACAATTCAACCTATCGCAATTTGCCCAATGTAACCCCACAAGTGCTTGTGTCAATTCTATTCCTAAAACGAGTTATGCAACCTAGAGCCAAGTCCTATCACAAGTATACTACTCTAGGAAAGTAGAGAACACAAAGGAAATGCGGGAATGTAAAGGGTTAGAAAGACAAATCCGATTTTTCTCAAGGTATCGGAGAGTCGGCACTCCCCACTAGTCATCGTTGGAGCACCCGCGCAAGGGTGTAGCTCCCCCTTGATCTTCGCAAAGACCAAGTGCTCTCTACGGGCTGATCCTTTGCCACTCCGGCGCGGTGGATCGCCCACAACCGCTCACAACTTCGACTTGGGCCGCCCACAAGCTCTCCAAGCGGTCACCAAGCCACCGATCACCACCAAACCGTCTAGGTGATGCCGATCACCAAGAGTAACAAGCCTAGACTCTCACTTGACCAAGAACAAGGTCAAAGAGGGTGATGGATGCACACAATTCACTCTTGATCTCTCAAGGGAAGAAGCTCTCAAGCAATGGAGTTCACACTAGTCTCCCAAGGGCTCTTGCTCTCTCACAAGATCAACAAGGGTTCCTTCAACTGTTAGAAATGGCAAGAGAAGTAGAATGGAGGTTTTAGTGGAGTATAAATACTCACCCTCTCCAAAACTAGCCGTTTCTCACTTTCCTGCGAACCGTCGGACTCTGCCGAGGCTCGACCGTCGGACTAATCTCCACGGTCCGACTCTCACACAAACACTGCGTCCAGAACTGTGACAGAGGGGCGTCGGACCGAACTCGATGGTCCGACGCTCCTCAGTCCGACGCTTCTGAAACGCGAGCACAGTGCCTCTCAACGGCTAGTACACGGAGCAATGGTCCGACGCACACCGTCGGACCAAGTCCGACGCTCAAAACCGCGCTGGGAACCTCTCTGGAAGCGTCGGACGCTAACATACATTAGTCCGACGCTCCCACTCGTTACGGTCCGACGCTCGCTCGAAAACCCAGAGGCACCGTCAGACTCTGGCCAATGGTCCGATGACCATCCAGCCAGGGTCCGACGCTCCCTGGCACGCTGAGACTCGTCCAGGGGCTGCCACGTGTCGTCAGACTCTAGCTATTGGTCCGACGCCCATACTAGGTAGAGTCCGGCGCCTCTAATTTGATCAAAATTTCGCCGAATCGAAAACTTTCCAAAACGAAGTTTGATCCTCTCTCTCTCAAGAGTCTCTCTGGGCTGTCTAGAGCTATGTTGAATAAGTGTGCATCACATCTACACTCTCTAATCTTGCTCTAAGTCAAGCTACCTATCCAAACCCCTCTTAATAGTACGGTTAAAGAGAAAAACAAAACCTAAGACTACGCCAAGTGTCTCTCAACTCCAAACGACACTTAGCACTAGCCTATCACCGTCTTGTCTTCCATCCTTTGAAAACCGAATTGATTTTCATCGCTAGGGGCTTGAACCTATATGTTATTATGACCTAACTTCTAGGTTATCCTGCAAAACACACGTTAGTCATAATAACCGTCTTGTTGTCATTAATCACCGAAACCACTAGGGCCTAGATGCTTCATCATTATTAGAAGTTTTACAGGTTATAATATCATGTTTTATAGTTGAGGGGATCATGCAGACGATTTTTTATACGTTAGGGGGTTATATAGACTTTCAATATGCCAGGTCAGCAAAACCATCTTCAAAACCGCCTTAGGGGGTTGTTTAGACAGTTTTCAATAGTTTGAGAGGTAAAATACCTGGTTTTATAGTTGAGGGGGTGAAGTAGACAAGCACTAATAGTTAAGGGAGTTAAGTAGACTTTTTCCTCCAAATCCGTTTTTAGTGAGGCAGGCTAGGAGAGGGGCGCTGCATCCCTGGAACTAGGCTCAAGTGGACATCCAGGGAACCAAACAGGATCAAACTGCATCCCGGGAGCCAGGAAGCAGGGATGGCTACGTCCGGCCAACCAAACAGACCCTCTGCGCTTCCTCCGGTCCCACTCCCACGAGTTGGCTGTCGAAGCTTTCGTTACTGTGTCACGCCCACGTCTTGTCTTGAGAAGCCTGTGGTACTGTTATCCATTCCACGTCTTGTCCTGACAGCCTGTAGTAGTACTCCTCAAGTCATCCATTCCACGTCAACAAAAATATAGTACGGAGTTTCTTCGGTCCTAAGAATATTTGTCTGTATTGATATACTTATCATAAGTTTTTATTCGATTTATATAAAAAAAATATGTGTAATATTTATATCTCTAAATAAATTTATTAAAAACCAATTTAAAGGATCTTTTAAATGAGACTAATTACATACTCTCTATATTTCGGAAAAAAAGTTGTTTTAAGATTATAAATCATGAATAACTTTTAAATTATTAAATTTGAAAAATATAAAACTATATAATAGATTTGTCTTCAAATATATTGGCTCTATTTGGCTGCCCATACCAGCCAGCACCAGCCAGCCGTACCGTACCAGCCAGCCGAACAGAGTGATTATTATAAAAATATACATCTATCACTTTTTAAATAAATATTTTTATAAAAATATCAAGTCTAAGTCATGCATTGAAGATCGTGTCATAGTAAATAATTTTTTCTAATACGAAGGGAGTGCTATAATTATTAATAATTTTTAATATATATTTAATCAAAGTATTTCTTGAGAACTGCAAGCATGGTTATTTTGGAACGGAGGGAGTACTCCCTCCGTCATTAATAGGTGTCGTTTTTTTTACTTTTTAAAATCGACATTTAACCATTCGTCTTATTCAACAAATTTCGCGAAAATATAAAAATAAACAAATCCAGATCAAAATACTTCTAATAATAAATCATTTCAAAATAAAATAATTAATTTTAAAAAAAATTGAATAAAACAAATGATTAAAAGAAGATAGTAAAAAATTTAAATAGACACTTATTTTGGGAGGAAGAGAGTAGGTCGTCCAGGAGCCGACAAGTAGGTCGTCGCGAGTCGCCGCGCCCAGGATTTTTTTAAAATTTTAACCCTTTTTTAATCAAAATTGCAAAAAAACCGTCCTGAAAAACATATTGCACCCCATAACCCTTTCCGTCGCGCCAAAACCGGTGGCGCGATAAAAGCACTGCGTCACGCCGCCAGGTTTGGCGCGACGGGCTTTCCATCGTGGCTGGGAAGGTTGACCAGCGCTTGCGTGGTGGCTGCGGGGCCCACCTCATCGCGCCACATGCGTCGGCGCGACGGGAGGACGCAGATTTGGGAATGGGCCGGCCCATCTTTGTTGTCTCGTCGCGCCATCAGCTTTGGCGTGACGTATCGATATAAATGCTGCCACCAGCCCCACTCTCCCGGGTTGGTTAAGTTCGCCACCAGCCCCACCAGTAGGTCTTAGACTACTGTGGCAACGATAGATCGTTGGAATGGATTCCATGCATGCACCTTTAGATCGTTGGAATGGATTCCATGCATGCACCTTTAGTTTCACTACTTTGTTCGATAGATATTATTAGGGCTATGACAATCGAACTCTATATCGTGTCAGAGCGCTGAAAGCTCCCCGTGTGGACATTGGCTCGTGGTACCAACCCATTCACTCTATAACCCAAGTAAAAATATTTCCATCGTACTGTTAATTCAAGTCTTTTTTTTGACAAGGCATGGGTCAAATATTGTAAATATAGATCATGAATAACTTTTAAGTTATTGAGTTTAGAAATATCAAAATTGTATAATAGATTTGTCTTAAAAAATAATTTCATAAAAACAGACATGTATAATTTTTCAATAAATATTTTTAAAATCATGTTTTGCCCACTCATGGTTTGGATAAAAGATTGTCACCCGTTTCGTCGTTGTCAAAACGACTTGAATTACCGGCTCGTTGTCTCTCGGCCACAAACTTCTCCATTCGTTATTGACTTGTTTATTCAACTCGATTCGATTCATCTGTTGTCCAATTTTCGTTGTGACACACATACAGTTCTCCTATAACAGGTTTGGTTTGATTTTTATTTTTCATATACACTGGAGCTACTCTTAGGCCTTTAATTTTCTTTTCATGACGTAGTTCAATTTTGTAATACGAGTTTGGCCACTGCTGAAAGTTCCTATAAAACGTGTGGCAATTTGCTGTAGTAGGGGACAGGAGCTAAATAAACCAATTAAATTGTGATTATATTCCAAGTCAATAGACAATAGAAAATTATTTTAATGTGCATTTATCTTGCTTTCTACAAAAGAAGGATTTCCCCGTAAAAAAGCTAGATTATTTTAGATGAGCAAACTGGATTCTGATCCCTTCTAACTTTATAGTTTATTACATATAGATAGATAGAAAGCGACTGAAATGTGCTCCGGCGCCCCCAACAAATATAGAAATTACGAGTTTATTAGAAACTAAACTATTCTAAATTTGGGAATAGCAGCATTATTATCGACACGTTACGCCAAATCTGACGGCGTGACGAGACAACAGAGATGGGCCGACCTATTCCCAAATCTGCGTCCTCCCGTCACGCCGATGTATGTGGCGCGACGCGTGGCTGGTCAACCCTCCCAGCCACGGTGGAAATCCCGTCACGCCAAACTTGGCGACGTGACGGAAAGGGGCTATGGGGTGCAATATGTTTTTTAGGGTGGTTTTTTTGCAATTTTGATTAAAAAGAGGTTAAAATTAAAAAAAAAAATCCCCGCGCCCGAGCGCTTGGACAGATTCCCGTGCGGGCGTGCGGCACCTCAAGCCTTCGAGCACAATGCACAGTACGCACAGCCCGTTGCACGTCCGTTCCTCGCCGGCGTCTGCGCGGCGGCCGCCGTCGACCGCGCGCCAGTCGCGTCGCCGTGCCCGCCATCGCTAGTGTCCGAATGAGGAGCTCGCAAGAGTGACATCGCCATAGCTCTGGAAGTCTGCAGCAGCCCGTACTCTCCTCACGAAGTGCACGAGGGAGAGGAAGAGTGGTGGATCCCACACGGAATAAGGGGTGTTTAAATTGTTCATTTTGCAAAAAAAATTATGACAACGGACAGCCGCTGTTTTTTTTTGGGTATGGCTCGGTACTGTGGAAGCATGGTCTTCGTCCTTCAGGTACTTTCGTGGGATGGGCCTCGTCCTTCAGGCGTTGCGTGGTGGGCTCGGGTATGTCGGCTTCTGTGGCCTCCATCACCAGAGGGATGGCTTGGCCGAGGGCTTGACTTGCACAGTTGGAGAAAGTTGGCGGAATAGGGACTGATAGCCCATGCCTATCTTTGTCAGAGATGTGGGTACAGAAGCGGGATACGACGGCCATTGCCTCGCGTCACGTCGCAGCCCACACATTGAGCGAACCCTGTCCCTGTGAGGCATGGGTGGCGGCGTGGTGATTTGAGGCTCCGTTTAGACAGTGTTTAGTTTATAAAAGAGAAAAATGCACTCCTGGTTTCTCAACTTAGTTCAAGATATAATTTAGATCTCTAAATTTTTAAAGTGATATCTATAGATTCTTAAAGTTAGCAAAATATGTCATTTAGGTTCTAAACTTTCAAAGTGATCACCGCAGGTCCCTAAACTTGACACACGGTGTCATTCAGGTCCCAAACACTGTAGATAATTCCAGCACCAAATTTTAAAAAAGAAAAATCTAATTTCAGGTACTGTAACTACAATCTGTAAAATATTCCAAAAATTGTATTTTTTTCATACGATCTCTGATGAAGATGGGTTTTATATAAAAATTATACCTTGCGATGGGATCTACAACTTTTCAGTTTTGAGTTTTTTAATTTAAGGTGGTTAAGACACGCAAAAAAAATAAACAAAATTTTTCAGCAGTATATTAATCACGTACAAGCGCATGTCGCCTTGAAAAAAATCTTTCTTATATACTATCAAATTGAGATACTTTCTATACAAAAGTTATAGTGTTCGACGAGATCTACAACTTTGTAGTTTTAACTTTTTTAATTTGAGGTCGGTAAGATTCTAAAAAAAATTTAAAACGCTAATTTTAGTTCTTGCACAGTGGTTTTGTATTTTAAATTTTTTGAGAATCTTAACGACATCAAATTAAAAAAGTTAAAACTAGAAAGTTGTAGACCTCGTCGAACGCTACAACTTTTGTATAAAAAGTATCTCAATTTGATAGTATGGCCCCGTTTAGATCTCAGTTGCAGTTGCAATTCTGCACTATATCACGTTCGTTTGTATTTGACAACTTTTATTCAATCATGGCCCAAGTAGTCTTAAAAGATTCGTCTCGTGATGTACATGCAAAAAGTACAAACATGAAAACATTTCGTCTACATTTAATGCTCCATGCATGCATGTGCCGCAACGTTGATGTGACTAGTTGCAATTGCGATTTACAGTGGATCTAAACATGGCCTATATAAGAAAGATATGATTTTTCCAAGACGACACGCGCATGTACGTGATTAATATACTGCTGAAAAATTTTGTTTAATTTTTTTAGCGTCTTAACCATCTCAAATTAAAAAAACTCGAAACTAGAAAGTTGTAGATCTCGTCGCAAGCTACAATTTTTATATAAAACTCATCTTCATTGGAGATCGTATGATAAAAAATACAATTTTTAGAATATTTTATAGATTGTAGCTACAGTACCCAAAATTAGATTTTCTTTTTTTTTAATTCGGTGCTCGAATTATCTATGGTGTTTGAGACCTGGATGACACCCTGTGTCATGTTTAAGGACCTGCGGTGATCACTCTAAAAATTTGAGACCTAAATGACACCTTTTGCCAATTTTAGGAACTCACATATATTACTTTGAAAGTTCAGGAAGTTAAATGACACCTTGAGCCAAATTAAGGGATCGGGGGTGCATTTTCCTCTTTTCCGCTCCCCGGAGCGGTTCTATGGACGTCACAAAACCAGCTCAAAGTTAAAAGTTGAGACACCACGACGAGAAGATTGCTGTTACATGACTCTAAACAAGTGGCTTCTTTAAAATAGGATTTCTAACATCGACTTTACTAAAATATGACTCCAAACGTCGACACTTCAGAAGGGTATCAGGAATTTACAAACGTATTGATATTGTAAGTGAATGTATTTATTCTTTTACGCTTTATGAAAATGTATTGACGTCGTTGATAATAACTAGTTGTTTTGTTACAACGTTTACCGCAAGTACGTGGAGGATCCCACATACATTGATCGAAGATCTGATAAAAGGAAGCAGAAGTTCTCCAAAACACTAAAAGTCAGGCACCATTTCCCGGTACATTGCAAAAGAGTTATATATGTGTGCACTGTATATATTCTCTACACATGTTGCTGCTTGTGATAACGTGTATTATATATATTGTGTAGTGTGCCAAACAACCAGCAGGATCAACGCTGTGCGGATTCTACGTCTGCGCGTACTTCAGAGCATGCGGCAAATTCAACACCAGCTATAAGCAGCTTAAGTCGTCAATAAAGGCGTAGGACAAATCGAAGGTGGATCAGAAGACCATAACAGCAATGGTTAGGGACATCTGCAAGTTCGTCATGGACAGCTGCGTGCTTGAAGGGACGCCGTTCTTCTGCCCAACCGGTAGCTTAGCAGAGCTAGAAGAGTACGAGAAGTTAAGAAAATAGAGCACCATGCTACGCCTTCCCGATTATAAATTGCCTGATATCTTCTTAGGGAAGAAGGTGTGATATGTAAAAAACAACATTAAGTTAGTATATTTGGTTGTTGGGTGTGTGATGAGATATATTTGGATATGTATATATTGATTTCTATTTCATATTTTTATTTATTGTCTTTTCTTGGTTCAAATTAATCTCAAATCAAATTTCAAACTAAATTCAAATCAATTTAAAATTTTATTTTTTTAATTGAAAAATGTTAACCGAGTAGCCCGCCTTCGCTGAAGATATTTTGGAGGCGGGCAACTTAAACTGCCCGCCTTGATTAAACTATTAACCCAGGCGGTCGCTTTATAATGCCCGCCTCGGTTAATGTCCATTAACGGTGGCGGTTGTTATAAGGCGTCCGCTTGCGTTAACGTATTAACTAAGGCGGACGCTTTAACCGCCACGGTTAAACATTGATTAATGCAGACGTTTGATTGGAGACGGTTACATTGCCTGCCTCCATAAACCTGTTCACGCTGTTCGGTTGGCTGGTACGATACGGCTGGCTGGCTGATTATTCTGAGAGAAAAACACTGTTGAGTGGCTGGTTGGTGCTGGCTGGACTTGCCAGCCGAACGGGGCCGTTTTGTTCACCGCCATTAAGTTTTCTATAGTAGTGAATAGTGATGATTCTGTTTCTTTTAATCATTTTTAAGTCCCGAATACATGTATTTATTAGTAAAGTGACCCTTTTACCCTTCATTGTTTTCACCGTGACTGTTGCCTTGGTTACGGGGGGAAAAAAATGTGCTGCTGGCTGGCTGTCCGTGGGCATGCCTCCTTGGCTGTCCGTGGCCTTGGCTTGGCTGCTGGCCGTGGCCATGCGTGTCTGGCAGGTGCTTTGGCTGGCTTGCCCATGGCTGGCTGGCTGGAGCGTGGCCATGGCTGGCAACTAGAGAGAAAGGATGGGTACACGAGAATACCAGAAGGGCAATACACTCACTAATAGAAAATACATGTGTCGGTGTTAGGATTAGCATGTGCTAACACCGGCTAATAAACTTAGATTTTGCGGTTGAAATCATGGATGGTGTGTAAGGGGAACACATGATTTATACTGATTCAGCCAAAAAGTACCCTACGTTCAGTGTGGGATCGAGTCGTGTTGTCTTGCACCGGGGTGCTTGTAGTAGGGGTTACAAGTCTAGTCGAGAGAGGGAGGAGCTCCCAAGTCTCTTGTGAATGTGTGAGTGTATGAGTGTGTTCTTATGTTTTGTAGGATGTAGTGAGTGACTTGGAGTCCTTGTCATGAATGCTGTGATCGGCCTCTACCTTCCCTTTTATAGTTACAAGGGAGAGGCTAGAGTTACAAGTGATGCCCTGTGGTTACATTGCTCGGCATGGCGGTGACAGTGGTGACCAGTGGCTATCGTCAGCCACGCCCTCGTCTTGGCGCCTCGAAGGTATGGCATTAGTCATTCGGCTGATCCTTCGCTGTTCCATTGGTGAGTTCCAAGGTGACGCACTGTGCGGTGCGTGGCTTGCTGCGAGGCACTACGTCATGCCGTCGCGTCCGACCTTGCACAGTGCGACGAGAAGACGGGTTGACCTTTGAGTATGAGCTCCCGAGGCTCGGGAGACCTTGATGCCGTCGGGGGCGTGATGGGATGGAGCGGTAGGAGTGTCCTCCCTCGGGCGCTTCCTTTCCCACGTGAGGTACTTTCCAGGGGGTAGGCGAGCCTGATCGTAAGGCTTGCCCATTCCCCCGGGTTGGCCGGACGGCTGTCGTTCCCCTTTTTCTGGTGCCACACGTGCGGCCGGGGCATGGCAGTCACCGTCGTAGTTGGAGAATCTCCTCGTCAGCCCAGGGGGGCGTACGGTTGACCGTCCCTATACCGGCGTGGGAGATGTTGGACCGTCAGATCGGTTGCCAGATGAGGTATGGCAGTTGGTACGACAAACGTGCGCGTTCGGGGCGCAGTTGCTTCAAGGGGGCCCACCCGAAAAGACCATGCTTGTAAAGTGGTCAGGGAGGTCCCTTGACCGTCAATTTTGCCCTGCTAACGTCAGCCGGGCTCGGGCGAACCCGAGGGGTGCGCCCGAGCCTTGCTTTCCCGAGCCCTGTCGCGGAGGCTCGGGCGAATCGGAGAATCTCTCCCGAGGGGTCCGCGCGCCCGGGGAAGGCGATGTGCTTCCGCGTGGCTCTGTCTTAGGCCGCGCGGGATGTTCCTGCATGGGCCGTTCCCGCGTGGGCCTTGGCTGGCGCCTTCTTGGGTCGGGCTTTATTCGGGAGGTATGATTTTGCGTTGAAGTTGGGTACCCGACAACATATATTTAGGACTTAAAAGTAATTAAAAGAAACAAAACTATATGTATTCCGAAATGTCAATGTTTGGGGTTATATTGTATCAAAGTCGATGTTAGGAATTCTATTTTGAAGAAGCCACTTGTTTGGAGATAAAAGCAATTTTCTCCACCACGACAACGTAGAGAGAGAAATAGTCGATCGCCGGAGTCCGGAGGAGATGACGACCGAGATCTACCGCACCGTAGCCGGCGACTTCGTGGTGCGGTTCGACGGCAACGCCATCCACACGACGCTGACGGGCTCCGGCGACGTGGTGGACTCGTGGCTGGACGAGATCCGCCGCATCCACCGCCGCCGCTTGAACCGCCTCGTCGTTGGCATCGACGTCGAGTGGCGCTCGTCGTGCACGCCCCGGCCCCACCGGTCACCCTGCTGCAGGTCTGCGTCGGCCGCCGCTGCCTCGTCTTCAAGATCCTCCACGCCGACTACATCCCGCGGTCCCTGTCCGACTTCCTCGCCGATGAGCGCTTCGCCTTCATGGGAGTCGGGGTCCACGACGACGCGGCCAGGCTGCGGTCCCGGTACGGCCTCAAGGTCGGGCGCACGGTCGACCTGCGCACCCTCGCTGCCGGCACGCTCGAGAAGCCCACCCTGCGCGCGGCCGGGCTCCAGACGCTGGTGCGTGAGGTGTTAGGCGTCGAGATGGAGAAGCCGCACCGTGTGCGTGTCAGCGCGTGGGACGCGCCCAAGCTGACATATGACCAGCTCAAGTACGCCTGTGTCGACGCGTTCGCGTCGTTCGAGGTTGGCTGGAGGCTCTTCGACGGTGACGACTAGTTTAGGCTGTGTTTAGATCTCAGTTGCAGTTGCAATTTTACACTATAGCACGTTCGTTTGTAGTAGATAACTTTTGTCCAATCATGGCCCAAATAGGCTTAAAAGATTCGTCTCGTGATGTATATGCAAAAAATATAAATATACAAACATTTCGTCTAATTTAATGCTCTATGCATGTACCGTAATGTTGATGTGACTAGTTACAATTGTAATTTGTAGTTGATCTAAATAGGACCTTAGTCCACTAGTCTATGTGGCATGACTGGCTTGTGATTGCGAGCTCTATCGTCTACTCCCTCTATCTCGTTTGCATCGTCGTTTGAAAATCGCGTCCCGTCCCATTCACGGTTCTCAAGCGACACTGGCGGTGGGACGGAGGGAGCATGCCGTTCATGCATTATCCTTGGTTCCTTATAGCTCGGGGTCATCTACTAGTAGTTTCTTATTACTCGGTGTCGTTAATGCATGTCTCCCTGTCTGCCTGTCTGTCTTTAACCCGCATTCACGTGTCCTGTAACAAGGGTGTAAAAATTCGCACGTACCAATTAATGCCGTCTTCGTTGCGTGGATTGGACGTACGCATGGCTTTATTTGAACTTCCTTTAGGTCCTGTTTAGATCATTGCAAATTATAACTATAACTAGTCACATCAATATTACGGTATATACATGAAACATTAAATGTAGATAAAATGTTTGCATGTTTGTACTTTTTGCATATACATCACGGGACGAATCTTTTAAACCTACTTGAACCATAATTGAATAAAAGTTGTCAAATACAAACGAACGTGCTACAGTACAAAATTGCAACTGCAACTAGGATATAAAACGGGGCCTTAATCCTCTCGACCATTGGCATGCGATGATTCCCGCGTGGTTCGTCGCCATTTGGGAGCTAGTGTATCGGCGGACTGTACTCACGCAGGCGCAGTACGACTCACGCAGGAGCAGGTACGTGGGAGCACGTCTTTCCTGTACGGCTGTCACCTCACAAGTCACTTTATACTCCCTCCGTCTTGAAAAACGACTTTCAGACATCACGTTAAACTATTTATCTTATTCGAAAATTTTATATAAATATTAATTATCTTATTATGATTTGTTATATTATTAGAGACACTTTAATAATTATTTATTAATTTTATATAAAAAATTTTGAATAAGATGGATAGCTAAACATAATTTATGAAAAATCTAAAATGATAGTATTTATAGACGGAGGAAGCACGTACTGACTAGTCTTGCCGGTCAAAGAGTCAGAAGAGTCACCGCTCAAGCAAATTTGCGAACCACAACTTGTAGCCCACGTCGCCACTCCCACGGCCTATCTCCGCTTGCGCCATACTCCTACCATACGGCCTATCCCGCTTTTACCGCTTTTATTTAACTTATATAAACGGTTATTTTAACTTCTTTTATTCACAGAATAATAATTTTTCTTTTACAAGAAATAACATAAACATAAATCATTATCAGCTTTCAGTTTTAGCTTCAGCCTTCAGCGAATAGAGCCATAGTTTTTAACTCCTACCGTGTCTAAAAGAGTGCAATTGTCATTCCAGGAAGAGCGAATTATTTTAATTAGGATAAACTCTATATAAAAAATTACTAACATTTTTTAATATCAAATAAGTAGTATTATATTGTTTATGAAATATCATTTTGGACTAAATCTATTGGAGGCATAACTATTTATATTTTTCTATAAAATCTATCAAATTTGAAAACTAGTCTCTAAAATAGAATTGCAATTTTTTAAGTGGACAATGGATGTGGATGGATAATAAATAGCTAAGTACTACTAGTATTCACTCTACAAAGAAATTTGCAGCATAAACTAATGATCAAGCGAAATGACTCATAGATTTTCCAAAACTCAAAAGTACTAGTGGTCCGGGATAAATAATGTTAAACAGTGCCAAAGTAATGTGTTGAAACACAAATACAATCTTATGGAGGAGTTATTCAAGTAAAAGGAATGTTACTAAAACAAAAGGATTAAATGCTTTCATTAATATGCTAAGAGCAACTTTAGAGCATCTTCAAGCCCACTCACAGTTCCCTTAGAAAAATCAATATAGTCATGTGAAAATATGCTCGCATATGATCGGGCAATCTAGAGATAGAAGAATGTGGAGAAAAATAAAGAGTTTCCAATGCAAATGTATACGAGAGAAAAAGAAAGTATAGAATCGGTTAGGATGAATTAAAAATATTCTAGGATTTCGGAGAAAACTAGAAAACACGGGGTGCGGCGTTGCCGCGCCATCTCTGTGATGGCCAGTGTTCATTAAGTTTATATAGGATATTGACTAATATGCAAATGCTAGATATGTATGCTCATGTCCTGAGTAGTAAAACAGTGATTCAAGTTTGAAGTACAAAATGGTTTTTCAAAAAAAAAGTTTGAAGTACAAAATTGAAGTAACAATAGAGGAGGCCCAAATTAATAATGTGAGTATTGTATTGAAGTGTAGTAATTGTCTATCATTAAGAGAAGAAAATGACTTCAAGCATTGTTTATTTATTAATAATGAGAAACAAACTGCGGAAAGCTTCGTTTTTAAGATTTGCAAGCTGCTTATTTACAGACAATTGGCTTGTGGTATGGTCCGTCTATTTGATAGATAATTTGTGATTATTTGTTGATGATATATAACAAAAGGTTATAAGCAGAAGTAGTAGTTGCAACTACTTAAAAAGTGATAATAAAAAAATTGAATTAGGTACACGTGATCTGCATATTTTAATTAACAAACTGCATGCTACAGCAGAACTGATCTGGTTTTAGAATTGAGGCTGGGTAATTATTTAATGCGTAAATGTATGAAGATTCATGTTTACAGCATACTGAAATTTGGCAGCGATTCCCAAATGGGCATAGTTGGATTGTCCAAAAGCTACAAAGATTAACATATGTTTATCCTCATTCATTTGTACTAAGTAAAAATTGGAATGGGATCTGGTCTGTATACCACCATCAATTTAAATCATTCATATCATCAGCAATTGGCCAATTGGGTAGCAATCAGCAAACAACAATTTTGACAGTGTCCATATTGTGAAGAAAGGAGTGGAAACAGACATGCTCCTCGAAAGAAAGAAATCAAACAACCCAACATGATAGTGAATACATATGGCCTGGTAGCGATATGAAGCTGGGTGGGGCATAAGTCTCTGATATGTTCCCAAAATAGCTCTTAAAGCATGAAATTGGTGAACAAGCAATGAAAATCAGCTGGGCAAGGAATAGTTTGTCTTTGTGAACATATATAGGATATCAAAATCTAAACTGGTGACACCAGAAGTGACATTGTGGAGTTTAATATTACTTCCCTCGTATCTTTCCACCAGAGGGATGACATATAATTTAAGATTAAATGTGTCCATGATGAGATTATTCATAAATGAGTGCTTAGAATAGTATTCAGACAAAGAAAAATGTGTGTATGAATGTACGGGTGCAGGCATATCACATGGCATGTTGCTGTGTCAAATATAATCTCCAAGACAACTCAATTTTTTTTTTGCTGTCTTGTGAACAACTCAACTTTTGGTACAGCTTGCAGACGTACTCCGATCTGTATCACCAAATTTAAGCAAAGAAGAAACAACAATGAAGCAAAGGGTATTATTCAGCTAGATATAAGATCTTTTTTACTGGAAAAGACCAATTGATTGTTAGGTTTATACTTACCTCATTGTTTATCAGAATAGACTAATCTGTGATAATAGTTAGTATGTTGCTAACTAAAATTGTGCCCATCATAAAGTCTTCATATTTACCTAAACGTCATGATATAGTCTGATGTCTTCAATCTAATCAAAGGATTTATTTTCCTGATCGATTTTACTTGAAAGTTTAAACACAAAAATACTATTATCTTAACCTGTGTACACATGGTATGATTTAGAATCTAGTGGTACCAAAAGATACAACTCTTCTTATATATATGACCAAATAATCTATTTTTAACACTCATTGTTTTATCATCTTTTATGCAGACAATTTCAATTTCATTGCAAACTGAAGACCTAGCTTTTGAGTTACAACTCTCTACTACATAGTACATACATGAAAGCGATCCTTGCTTTTTTGCTGAAAATACATAGTACATAATATCAAACAGTAGATTGACCAAGAGCTCAAGAACTCCTAACAAAAACTAGAGCCCTTATCTAATGTACTAATACTTTACTTACAGTTAAGAGTATTTTGGTGTAAATTGTAACGCAGCTACCAGTTAGCCACGGCTACAGAGATCATGTCCTGATAAAAATCTTTATGGAAGACCTATTACCATCTCTCTGACTGCTGCTTAATGCTTGGTGTAGAGAGTTTAAAAATCTAGATAATGTGTTAGATTAAATTCTGATCATATTAGACAGTACAAAGTGTTGTCATTGCTAATTACTCTGATGATAAATCAAGAGAAAGTACAAAGAATCGGTGGCCATAACTCCGAGAGATTGAATAGTCTACATCTGAAAGGGCCAAACATACAAATCTATCCATTACGGAACTTTTTTCTTTAATTAAAAACATGTGACATCTCTGGATCATCAAGACAAGCAAAATTAGGCATGTGTAAAAGTGTATTGGACAATATAATCTCACGCAGGCAACAAAGAGGAGAGAAATCAAGAGAAGAAAAACATATATTCATATTGCATACTGTACCTGCATTCTTAAATCCAGCCTCAACACTGGATTCTGGGAGGTTGAATCTAATCAGCGAGCTTTACTTTTGCCGGCCGTAAGCGGTAAGCCCGTAACCCACACGACGCTCCTAAACAAGGTGCACATCAGAGACCTCGCCCTCACCAAATATCTCGCAGCCTACAGGTAGCAGGTTCCAATCCTGAAGCAGACCATGCACATCAACACCAGGAGGGGAGAGGACACCAGGAGCAGCGGCGAGACGAGGCGAGGGGCAACCGCCGCGCCAGTTCGTTGCGGACATCGTCAGATAATTTCCTTGAGGTCCAACGGCTGGATCAAGTGGATGAGAGGCGCGAGACGAGTGCGCATCGGTCACGCAGTGAACGCAGTTGAGAACTCGCTGCCATCTCCAGCGCCAGGGCAGCGGTCCACGTCTTCACGCTGCTCACCTCCAATACCGCGGCCGTGCTCAGGCGGCGGAGTCGCGCCCCTCGACTTCGCGCCGCGGCCGCGGCCAAGCGGGGGAAGCGCGGCCCTTGTCTTCGCACCGCTCTCTAGCGCTCATGGCGAGTAGCGGCGGCAGCGGGTCTCGGCGGGGAGCAGGCGGCGAACGGCGGCGTCACTTCGACGGGGCGAGGATGGCGCCCGACAGTGTGGCCTGGGCATGGGCTGGGACGGGTATGGGGGGCGGCGCTCGGCGGGGATGAGAGCGGCATCGGCGGTCGAGGCGCTGAGGGACGGTCACGGCGGCAGTGGCTGGCCGGCCAGAATCTGCGCGGGGCACGCATGGTCGCAGGGCCGGCTGCTGCTCGACGGGAGGTGGGTGCAACAACGGCTCAGCACGGCCGCGACGGCGGCGAGGACAGCGAGAGTGAGGCGGGAGGAAACGAGGAGCGGAGGGCGATGGGATGTGCTCGTCGCCGTGTGTAGAAGGCGAAGAGAGTGCGGCAGTGGGAGGGAGCGATGGTGAGCTCTCGCGAACAGTCGAGAACGACGGTGTGGCCAGAGGAAGGGAGGGAGCGATGACGAGTTCAGAACGACGGTTGGATGGAAGCCCGCACACGGATCCAACGGCCGAACTTCGTCCGTGACGTGGCACAATACCGTGCCAGAGCTTGAACTTGCGTTTCCAAAGGTAAATAAATAAATAAATAAAAGATCTGTCTTCATACTGAACTATGATTTTATAAACTGTTGAAGAATCTCAATAAATGTACTCTTAACTTCTTTAGCCACATGAAAAAGTCATCATTTCACTAATTGATTTTTTGGAAACTACTAGAGGTACTCTTAGCAAATTTTTTAATATATTCTTCCGTGTTGATAGGAATATAAATTTAGGTAAAAAAAAAACTCTCCAACGACATTTTCTCAACTAATACCTCCATCCGAGGAAGAATGTAATACCACAGTGTCATAGTTCTGTATCTTAAGTTTGATAAATTATTATTAATATTTATGAAATCAAATAAACACTAATAGATTAGTTACGGAATACATTTTATAATAAATTTATTTGGATTCATAATTAGAAACAGTATTTATTAGAATTTTGTTAAATATGAACTACTCTCAACGGTACGCAACCTGTAGTTATATTTTTTCGGACGAAAGGAGTAGATCTCAATATTTATTTATGGTTTGCCATTTGCGAAAAGTAGCGATCGAAGATTTTTGAAGTGCCCGACAAAATACAGTATTAGAGGGTGAAAGAGATTTAAAGGTCGAGTTTAAAAACAAACGGTCGGTCTATATAAACCGACGACCCCAACGCATCAGTTGTGTTCCTATCTAGGTTTCCCTTCCAGTGCTACAACCACGACCGCAACGCGCAGAGAGAGAGAGCGAAGGCATGGCGACGGAGATCCAGGGCTACTACGAGGACGGCACCGTCGTGGTGTCGTTCGACGCGGACCACATCGACACGACGGTCACGAACTCCGGCGACGTGGTGGCGTGGTGGGTGGGCGAGACCTACCGCCTCCACCGCGCGCGCGGCCACATCGCCGGCCTCGACGTGGAGTGGCGCCCGGCTCGCGTGCCGTCGGGCCCCGTCCCCCCCGTCGCCGTGCTGCAGATCTGCGTCGACCACCGCTGCCTCGTGTTCCAGATCCTCCGAGCCGACTACGTCCCCGCCGCCCTGGCCAGGCTCCTCGCCGACCGCCGGTTCACCTTCGTCGGGGTCGGGATCGGCGACGACGCCGCGAAGCTGGGCGCCGAGTACGGGATGCGGGTGGCGAGCGCCGTGGACCTGCGCGCGCTCGCCGCCGACACGCTGGGGGTGCCCGGGCTGCGCCGCGCCGGGCTGCAGGCGCTGGTGTGGGAGGTGATGGGCGTGCAGATGGAGAAGCCGCACCATGTCCGCGTCAGCGCCTGGGACGCGATCACGCTGTCGGACGACCAGCTCATGTACGCCTGCGCCGACGCGTTCGCCTCGTTCGAGGTCGGCCGGAGGCTCTACGAAGGAGACTACTAGGGTACCGTAGTACTACTTCTACGACTACAGTACTGGGGTACTACAGTACTACTACTACGGTATGGTGTCAGGTTTAGCAGATCGTGTTGGCAGGGACTCAGGGGGTATCAGTAGTATCAGTCTTTGTGTGATCGCGTCGATGGTCTTTAATTTGCATTGCAGTCGTGGCCAGTATAAGCTGTACTAGTACTAGACTACTACTACTAGTATCTTGTGGACTGTGGTCGCTTTTGTTTGCGCCAACACTCGTCATGTTTTGTTTGGTGGTCTTGTCTCCCGTAAAGTGTATTCATGGCAGTTGGACTTCAAAATTTGAATGCTTTTTCTGCTGTGATGCTCAATTGACATGTTAATTGAGCCGCCTCAGGAGCGTGCTGGCAGCAGGCAGTCCGAAAAGAAAAAGGAAAAGAGAAAGAAAAGCCTGCAGAGCTCGGCATATTGCAGTCGTGCTCCACTGCTCCTAGCCATACCACAACTCGTGTCCACGTACAATCTGTAGGAGTACGTGGCATTTGCACAGTACTCCGTCCGTAGGAAATGCAGCACAGTACCCTGGATTGATTATGAAATGTACTCCCTCCGTCTCAAAATAGATGTCATTCTCGCTTTTCGAGAAGTCAGTTTTTCTCAACTTTGACTAATTTTATATTAAAAGTATTCATATCGAACGTACACAACTAGTATCATTGAAAAGATCTTTAAATTTAGTTTTTTTAACAAATTTATTTGAAAATAAAAATGTTACACATATTTTCTGTAAATCTAGTCAAAGTTAAGAAAGTTTGATCCGCACATTTTCCATAGCGTCTATCTAATATGTGACAGAGGGAGTATTTCATAGTAGAAATGCATAGAGACATAAATTTTGATATTTTTCTGAGAAATAGGTTAAACATAAGAATAATTTTCCAAGAATAGGTTAAACTTAAGATATTTTTTCTGAGAAATAGGTTAAACTTAAGAATGTTACTTAACGCGCTTTATATATTTGTTCACGGCGTCGACGAGGAGGAGCGAGCCGAAATGGCATGGCAAGTTGGCACTCGCACAGCTCCGTATATGTAGACCGTGAGCCCGTGGGGTTCGGTTTTCGTCGTCGCAGGGTTTGCAGTTTGCAGCAATGCCACATTGTGGTTGCTCTGATGCATCGGGCAGAGCTGCCATCATATCGATTGTACTTTTCGTCTGCATAGAGCATTAAATAAAGTAGCAGCTATCACATGTTTGTACTTTTTACCTGACTAGCTCGAGATGAATCTTTTAAGTCTACTTGCGCCATGATTGGACAAAAGTTGTCAAATACTTCCTCCGTCCCATAATAGATGACGCTATGAGAAACGTGCGGATCAAAATTTCTCAACTTTGACTAAATTTATAGAAAATATGTGTAACATTTTTATTTCTAAATAAATTTGTTAAAAAACTAGATTTAAAGATCTTTCCAATGATACTAATTGTGTACGTTCGATATGAATACTTTTTAATATAAAATTAGTTAAAGTTGAAAAAAAACTAATTTCTCAGAAAACAAAAGTAACATCTATTCGATATGAATACTTTTTAATATAAAATTAGTTAAAGTTGAAAAAAAACTAATTTCTCAAAAAACAAAAGTAACATCTATTTTAGGAAGTACAGACAAAAGTGCTAGGTGACACTTTTCCCTCACTTTTCACCCAAAACAGCCCGTGTACGCGTCGGGCATCGGTGTCTCGCACCAAAAGACTTTTCATGGCCCGCCTCTCGACTAGCGTGCTTACTAGCTCCGTCAGATAAATATCCCCTTCGACCCAGAACAAATTTGCTAAAATTGTCCATATCCTCCTTCGTACTCATAAAGATTACCGGTCACGATTTCCTCCGGGCGTCCGGCCGGCCGGACGCAACTCCGCTCGTCCGGGCGCCCGGTGTGTGCTGTTTTTTTTCCTTTCATTTTTTCTTTCTTTTTTATTTCATTTTTCCTTTTTATTTGTTTTCCTTTTTCTTTTTCCTTTTTTCTTTTCCTTTTTTCTCATTTATTATGTTACCAGTATTTTTTAAGATGCATGTTGTAAACTGTTTCAACTTTTTTCGGACGTATGTTTTAAACGTATGTTTCTAATGTTTCATCTTTTTCTAAACAAATATTTTGCAAATATTTCATATGTTGTCATATGTATTGTTGACTGTTTTGTCTAAGGTTTTTAGGTGTTTTTTTAAAATGTTTCATACACATATTTCGAGTGTTTCAGTAGTTTAATATATATGTTTTAAAAGTAGATCTGGTGTTGCAGCTAGTGTTTCGGATGTATGTTTCATGCCCATCGATCGGATCGAGAGGTCTGCCATTGGCAACGACCCTCTTACATACCAGCCGCCACGACCTCGCATCTTCTCAGCAACTATCATCATCCCTTTGCCTACGCGCTTATCTTCCTTGCCTCCTTCCGTACTTCATAGCGGCAACCCTCCATCCCGGTAGGTCCAGCACTCGATTCGGCTTAATCGGCGTAACCTCCCATCAGTCATCGTCTACCTCTTCTATTGCCGATTGGCCGAAATCGGCCATTACCCTCTGCTCTGCGTTGTCTAGAAGAAAGGGTGAAACATGCATGTTGTATGAGTACGTATACAGTGTTTCAGTAGTTCCAGAATTATGTTGCAGGTGTTTTCTAAGGATGTTTCAAAAATATATTAGATGTAAAAAATAAAAGTTATTAAATATATTCATGTGAGATCTTATTTTGATGAGTTTATTATAAGAAACATTATTGTGCAATCGGATTTCAATTTGAATATTTATTTTAGGAGTTACAACTTTTTTAGGTGACAGCAACAACAAAATGCATGCGTACAATAAAACGATAGGTGAGTGCTGCGCGGGCGTCCGGACCAGCCCCTCCGTCCGGACGTCCGGACTGTCACACTTCGCAAAGATTATTATTTAGACAAAGACACAATCTCTAAATTATAACTTTGACTTCATATTCTTTAAAAAAAATTCATTAAAAAGTGATATATATATATAATATTTGAAGATAAATTTATCTATATAGTTTTTATATTTTTAAACTTAACAATTTAAAAGTTATCCATGATTTATATTCTTAATGTTTAAATAAAATCTTTTTCAACATAACAACCTTTACGAGTATGAAGGGTGTATATAAATCTATAGTAACTATTTTTGTTAATTTTTTACAACTTTTTAAATCAAAATTTTGCATGAAAAAATTCAATTTTACTATTCAACCAAGCATGTCCCGACAAGGAAACGTTTAACGCATAGCAACGTTCCTGATTCAGGTCTTGGAATAAGTCGAAAAAAAAAAGATTCAGGTCTTGAAACCCTGAAACGGTGCCACACAACTAAGGGCCTGCTTGGTTCTAGTAGATAGTTACTTATCTACTACTAATTATTATTTTCTATGGATCCAAACATAGCCAGTGAACTATATAGTTAATGAATTTAAACAAGGTCAAACCTAGAAAGTTTTTTCAACTAGAATCGGTCGGAACGATTCTCATCTTTCGACTGAGTGCTCGAATCCACAAAAGCCTAGTGTCACATGTAAAACATCTACTACGTGTTTCTTTGTCTCACCTTCTAGCAATTGTATTTTTAGTTATATTCTCATTTGTAGTGCAACTAGTTAAAATGGGTTGCATTTAAAATATTCTTCGTCCCAAAAATAAATCTTTTTTGAAATATATTTCTATTTATATGAACTTTTAAAAAATATACTCTCTCCATATCGGAAAAGGAAGTCATTTTAGAAAAAGTATTGATCAAACATTGAGAATATAAATTATAAATAACTTTTAAATTGTTGAGTTTGAAAATATAAAAACTATATAAATAGATTTATCTTAAAATATAATCTTATAAAAGTATGGATATATCAATTTTCAATAAATATTTTTATAGAAATATAAACTGAAAGTCATGTTTTGAAGATCATATTGTTGTCCTAAATAACTTCTAAATTCGATACGGAGGGAGTATATCCTATAGTGAATGAGAATCTAACCTATCACTGATCAGCCAAACGATCTCATAAGATGATTCTAATTCATCATCCGAAACATATGTGTTATGGTGAAACAATGTTCAGTCATGGTTTGAATATTGTGGCTGCCGTCTCAGAAGTTCACCGGATTTGAGTCCACTATTTTCAAAATATGAGAATACAGGGAGGTAGAACAAATATAGAAAATTCGGTAATGATATGTCACGGGCGTCCGTCCCGTCCGGACGCGACCTCATCCACTCGTTCGCACGCAACCTCATCCATACATCCGTGTTGCACATCTGCTCTGCATGCCGCCACTACTCACCCACTCATCCGCATTGCCAATCTCCTCTGCATGCTGCCGCTCTCGGAAGGGCTCTGCCACTGCTGCTCGCGTAGATCCGCTGCGCTTGCCCGTGCCCCTACTCTCCGCGCCGCCGAAGGCCATCGCGCCATGCGCCCGTGTAACACACTAAGTGTTAATCATGCATTAACATATGAATTAAGAACATAAGCATCATTTTGCATCTTTAATTATGTACACATCATAATGATTGTTTTCTTGTTACCTTTGTTATTTAATTGCTTGGATTAATTTGTTTGAATAATAATTGGTCAAACAGGGCATTTGACCTAAATCAAAGTTAATTATTTGCCTCAATTTTGGTTTAGTAACTTAGCCCTAATTTTTATTCTAGCTTGCTCAATTTGGAACCTTATATTATTCCTTTTTGAATTAATCAAAAAACTTTTATTTAAAAGAAACTCCAATTCAAAAGCTAGTTTTAAAAATATTGGGAATCTGACTATAGTCTAAAAATGAAAGTTGTAGGGTTCATTATTTTGAACAACTTTCATGTTTTGAGATTTTCAAGTTCTATTTGAAAACTTCTACAAAATCTTGAATTTAATTTCAAAAATTTCAAATTCATATCTCAATTTCAAATCTAGCAAGAATTTGAAGATGAGCCTTAAATGAAAGTTGTAGTATTTGAAATTCTACACAACTTTTATTTTTAAAATTTTTGAAGTTTATATATAAATGTTTGAGTAATTAAAAAGGGGAGAAAAATCAGGTCTCTGCTACAGTAATTTGACTGTGCTCTGTCCATCCCTCTCTCTGTGCTCGTCGTCGCCGTGTCACCGGCGAGCCCAACCACGGCTTCGTGCCATCCGGCCACGACTCTAGAGCATTAGAGACCATGTTACGCTGGCAAGGGAGGAGAAGAGCCTTTGCCCCTCTTCCATCGATGGTGGCGGCTCGCCATTGCGTCTCCCTCACTGGTCATGGCGGGAGGTAGCGCCATCGGCGTCTTCCCGGCGTTTCGGCCATCCTGCCACCTATCTGAATGCGTGGACGTGTTCGCGACGTCGCTGGCCACCTATCCCTCCCATCCTTTGCCTATAAATACCACAGCCGGCCGTCGTATTTGTTCACTCCTCACCGACACCGCCACCGACGAGCTCTCGGCCGCCGACAAAATTGGCCGCCACCAAAGCTCTCTACCCAAAAGTGATCGTTGTTCTAGCTTCGTGATGATCTGATCCATCGTTTGGACCTAGCCGTGACACCTTTTGGTCGCAGGTGAGCTTCTAACGGCTTGACGCCGCCCCTGCGCACGCCATGGCCGCCGAGCTTGAGCTCGTGCGTGACCAGCGTGCTCCAATCTATATATGTTCAGTTTTGTTAGCGTTCCATATTAGTATTAGTCTGTAGAAGCTTATACAACCGAAACTTGAAACGCTACCGTCATCGTTTCACCGGAACAGGATGTGCCGCCGCCGTGCTCCGACCGGATCGCCGCTGCGCGTGCGTGTGAGCATGTTAGACAACTTTGTATGTGTTGTTTTCTAGCGAGTAAAATGCTTACGCCGCTGTGTCATCCCGGTCCCTAAACTCTCAAATCGACCGTTTAGATTCTTAAACTTGTCCATCTGTGTCATCTCGATTGCTAAACTTGTTCAGTTGTGTCATTCCGATCCCTAAACTTGCAAAGCATCCGTTTAGGTCCTCAAACTTGTTCACTTGTGTCATCCCAGTCACTAAACTTATTCGGCTGTGTCATCTGAATCCAAACAGGGCGATATAATAACTTAATATAAAAAATAATTCATAACTTTTTCATATGAACTCGAATAAAGACAAACTTTATATAAAAATTGTAGCTCATGATGCGATCTACAACTTTGTAGTTGAAAAGTTTTTGAATTAAAACTGTTTAGCGTCCCAAAATATTTTTTTTGTATGTTTATAGATTTTGAAATTTGAAATTTAAAATTATCAAACAAACTTGGATATTGATATGGCCTATATAAAGTCATAGTTCTCAATATGATCAACAACCTTGTAGTTGAAAATATTTTTATTTGAAGTCGTTTACTATCACAAAATTTAGTTTTAAATTTTAAATTTTAAAATCTATAAACTTACAATAATATTTTGGAATATTAAACGATTTCAAATAAAAAAAAATTCAACTACAAAGTTGTAGATCGCGTTGAGGGCTATAATTTTTATATAAAGTTTGTCTTCATTCGAGTTCATATGAAAAAAATTATGAATTATTTTTTGATATCAAGTTTTTAGATAGCGCTGTTTGGACCCAGATAACACAGCCAAACAAGTTAAGGGACTGAGATGACACAACTGGATAAGTTTGGGGACCTAAATGGGTGATTTACATGTTTAGGGACCGGGATGACACAAATGAACAAGTTTGAGGATCTAAACGGACGATTTGAGAGTTTAGGGACCGGGATAACACAGCAGCGCAAGTTTAGGGACCGTTGGTGCACTTTACTCTTTCTAGCTCAGACGATGCGTCGTGCTGCCTGAATATGTAGGTGGTGATCTCGTCACCGGCGAACCTGTTCACCGGCGAGCAAACGCCGGTCAACCGCCGTCGGCATCGGGTCAGCGAGAAAGAGAGGGGAAGGACCGGGGTTTGAGAATTTGAAAATCTCCAGGGAGTTAAGTGAATACCTCTAGACTCATGTGAATAGTCTACATTGGACCGCGGGTTATTTTTACTAGAATCCAAGGGCTTTTGTGCAAAGCTGCCGGGGAGGCGCGCGGGCAGGCCGAGTTGGGCCGCCTCTGTGCTGGTTGGGCCAAGCCGAGCAGGTTTCAGGCCCGCGGCTGTTTTTCCTTTTTGTTTGTTTTATTTATTTTCTGTGTAGATGAATAGTTACTAGTTTTGTTATTTTTATATCTATTTATTTATTAGTGAGAAAATTATGAAACTTTGTATGTATGTTCTTCATGATGTGTACCGTTATATAAAAATATGAGTTATGTGTTTTCAGTACATTTATAATGTTTTAAAATTCAATCTTTTAATTAATAAATAACTTTTCCATGATTTATATAGCTCAAAATATTATTCTATTTATTCTAAAATTTTTTGGATGTGCTATACATGCTACTGTTTACCTTCACAAAAATTTAGACACTGTTTTGATAACTTTTACTATTATAACTATTTTCAACCCATTTTAAATATTGTTTTTCATTAATAGATAAAACATCCAATTCATTAGTATGATACATGATTGAGTTAAGTGCTTTTGGTATGTTCTGTGAAGCCCATGGAACACTTCACCCATGATGTTCCATGGCAATGGTGATGTTTTGTTTGTTGACCTTAGTTGGTGATTTGTAATTATTATTTCATGTCTTATTAAGAAAATAAGATTAGTTTTGTTAGCTTTGCAACTTTATTGTGAATACCATGTCATGTCCGTTCATGTATTGCTCTGTAAGGTTGTAAACTTCTCCACCGGAGAATAAATATGCACGTACTCAGTAAATTAGGAATCAAATAGTGCTTGTTATTTCATGTGATATATTCACCCTAGTTTTGTTTTCCGGCTAAGGTTACGTGCATGGCATAATCATAACATCATACCATTCCATTAGCATATTGTAACAGAACCGCCTAAATCACCTGGCCCACAGGAGACTGTCATTATCACTAATGACTCTGACAGTCGGACCCATGTTCCATGTAACCTAGACCGGCCTGTCGGGCTACATCAGCGCCCAAAACTCCGCAGGATCACATTGCGAATACATTACAGATTACAACATTTCATAACAAATTACATCAGAGTACGGAAGCGGAATATTACATAACTTAATTTTACAAACCAGCTGTTCCAAATAGAATTCAAGTACGATTATTACAGTCCCTAGGTAGTGGCAGTAGCAGTTGAATAATTATACAACATCATACATATGATAATTCGAACCCAGCCCACGGGTCTCACATTTACTCTTCCTCGCTGCCCTCCTGGATAATGGTCATGCAGCACGGGGCGAGACAGACGTCAGACGGTGGTTCTCCTGCAGCATGGGTTAACAAACCCTGAGTACTTGGGGTACTCCGCAAGACTGACCCGACTAAGGGTGTAAAATGAGACTCAGGAATGCAGGTCATAGGTAAGGCTAGCAGGAGAGAGAAGATTTGCAGAAAAAGCATTTCTAACCAACATTGTAATTATTTATCATTATAATCATAGTCATAGTTCCAATAATCAATCTCATCTATCATCAATTCTCAACTTCCTTTGATCGTTCAGTGAACCTAGTTGCGAACCACTTTTCGGGGTAGGTGTGAGGATCAAGTCTCCATTAACCGAGGAGCACGTCGATTCGAATCCAGTAAATACCCAGCTGGGGATTCTAACCACACTGCATATGCAGCACGCCGGCATACATATACCAACCCGTCATCTAGGTCTTTCTATCCCGGAACCGGTCCTGCGCCACCCGGGAGCACAGTACTCCACTCGTCTCCAGGCACGACGGCCACGTGGGTACAAGCTACTCCCGCCATCTCTCCACTCCCAGTGCGTGGTTGTCGGTTCCAGCAATAGAGCCACCTGACTCTAGGCTTTCCACATAGGTATGTGGCTAGGCTGTTCATCATGATCACAGCAGGCCTACAACGAACGGTCCCTACTTCCTTCCTGCCGTCAGACTTGCATTGGGGCCTAGCCCGAATACAAGACTGCCCGACAGTTTTATTATTATGCCTGAAGAGTAGTGTGACATGGGAACGCCGTCCCATGAGCAGGCCACTCAACGAAACATATTTTGGGTGATACCGACCAGTTCCAAACTATTCCGAAAGCGACCATGCATCGGGACTCTAGCCCGAATACACATCGACCAACGGATAACAAGTTCTTCACCAATCATAAAGTATATACATGTACATAGTACAGAAAATAGTTTTTCTTTTATGGAATTCTAATTTCATTAAGCATGCCTAGCATTTTTCAAACTATTTATTTAAATCAGGTTTCAGGGTAATTATATGGGACAATGCATTTGGATAGGTAACAATCAACTCCTAGCAACTTAATGCAATAAATTAACTCGAATTGTAAAGATTTCACAATAGAGGGTTAATGCACCGGGGCTTGCCTTCGATTGAGAAGAGGGTGGGATCAGGGTCGGTTCCGCAGATGTCAAATCCCTGGATCACCTCCGGAGTTGGCTCCCCAGCAGTGGCCTCGACCTTTACTCCTTCGCTCCCGGTCACTACACGTGTGCAATGATGCATGCTTAACATGATGCAATAATACAGGTGAAAATGCGATAGTCAAAGATTAACGTCTTGAGTACAACTTTCCTAATTTGCACTCCTATTTATTAACTGACCAAACCAACTCCAATTATGACCAAAATTTACCCACAGCTAGATTTCATCATCAAACAGTGCCACAATTAATTTCATGATTTTTGGAACTACCCACAATTTATTAAAAATCATCAAAGTTGCATTATTCATTTATTTTGCTGATTTTTACTCCTAACAGAAAAGGTCCTAAATCTAGATATTATATTTTTCCTAAATACTAGGCATCACAGAGAGCATACACAAATATTTTCACATTTTTTTAACTAATAGATTAATCCCTATGAAATTAACAAACATCAGTACTATTTAAACAAATCAATTTGGAAAAGGTATTTGAAATTCTTCTGGAAATTGGAAAACGAATCCAGCCCGCGACGGCCCACGCACCCGAGCGCGGCCCGCACGCGCCTGCTGCCAGCCCCGCCGCAGCCGCGCTGCTTGGCCAGCCCAACGGCCCAGCAGGCGGCCCGCACGCGCGCGCCTCTCTCCCTCTCTCTCACGCGCCCGCACCGAGCCGGCCCACGGCCAGACACGGCCCGGCCGCGCCCCTCGCTCTCGCGCGCGCGCGCGCACACGCGAACACGGCGGCTCGCCGGGAAACCTGCCGGCGACGACCCCTGATGCCAAACCGAGGACACCCCCACGGCCTATCACACCCCGCGAACCATCCTAGCCAATAGCCGTAGGTTCTACGCGCCTCCGACGAGCACGAGCTCGCCCATGGCGGACCGGCGGCGACCCGCACGCCGGCGCATCCTACGCCGGCCGCGAAGGACCGGAAGAGGGGAAAAAGAGGCAGGGGAACAACCAGTGGCTCACCCCGATCCTAGCCGAGCAGCCGGGTGAAGCAGAGGCGAGGTGGAACGATGGCTTGACGTCGAGGGGATCCGCGGCGGCGACTCCCGGCGGCAACTCCTCCGTTCCGGCGAACCTAGGGTACCGGGGGAAAAACCATCGCGAGCATGAGACGCCACCGAGAGCGCTGAGATGGAAACGAATGGACTCAAGGTCCAGAGCTCACCCGAAGGGCTTGGACGCGACGGTGGGACTCGCGGCGGTGCTCCGGCCGGAGCCGAGGAAGAAGAAGACGGCGTCTGGGCTCCTCCGGCGATGACAAGGCGACAAACCGAGCCCAAACGATGCGCAAGGGAATGTTGAATCTAGCCACGCGGTGAATCGGATTGGAGTAGAGGATGGACGACGAATTTCGTCGGAAACCGAGAGGGTCACCGGCGGCGAGGAGAAGAGAAAAATGGAGAAGAACGGCGGCCGCGGGTACTTATAGAGGTGGAGCGAGCTGGGAGACGAGAGAGACGACGCTCGCGGTCGCTTTTGCGAGGTCGTGGGCACAGGAGCGACGAGAAGACGGCCGCGACGCCCCGGCCATGCCGGCGGTCGCGCGAACAGGGGAGAAGGACGGCGCCCATGCCGTGGCTACTGTAGCAGCTACCTACTCCTCTCTGATCTTTTGCTCAATTGCGCCCAAACCGTGTGTCAAATGAAGAAACAGCAAACACCAAAGTTGTAGGGCTATAAAAACTGAACATCTTTCATTTTTGGACCAACCCCAAATTCGGCCGAATTTGAAAATTATTCAAAAGGGGGTGAATAGGGTTTTTAAAACCTAAATTGAATTTCTGAAATTACTTTTGATTTTTCATAACAACTTGAAAAATGGTCAAAATAAGAATTGTTCCCCTCAGAGAGCTTTACAACTTTCGTTAAGGGAGTTTTGTCAAATTCCAATTAATTTTTTTGAAATGACATTTCAAATTTGATTTTCAATTCACTGTTTTGAGTTAAATTCAAATTTTTACAACAGAACTTCAAAATCTACAAAAATAAAAGTTGTCACGTTTTAAAAGATCTACAACTTTCATTTAGGGGTCATCTCAAGATTCCTTATAGATTTTGAATTAGGGTTTTGGGCCAAAATTAGGGTTAATTCGGATATCCGATTAGGGTTTTGAATTTCCAGATCAATAATTTATCAATCCAAACCACTCTAGGGCCCTAAGCACAATCATATGCAGATTAATTAATTTAAATATGATGACATGGCAAGTTTAATTGACCCGTAATACCCGAGGTATTACAGCCTTCCCCCCTAAAAGAAATCTCGTCCCGAGATTAGCTATTTTAGAAACTGAAACAAAGTAATGGAAAAGAAAATACATGAGACAAAATATTTACACGAGCTCACGAAATAAGTAGAAGGATTTTTAATACAGAAAGCACTAATTAGACCGTTACATCTACAAGGTGGCGAAGAATTCTGGAAAATTCTCCGCAAGATAGTCCTCCGATTCCCAGGTAGCCTCATCTTCAGAGTGATCACTCCACTGGATCTTGTACCACCTGGTTGTAGTCCTTCGGGTAACCCGGTCCTTAATGTCCAGAACTCGAACCGGCTGTTCTGAATACGTCAACTCGGGCTCAAGCGCCACACCTTCTACGTCGGTCACTTGGTCGGGAACTCGTAGACATTTCTTGAGCTGAGATACATGAAACACATTGTGTACTTCTGACAGATGATCTGGCAATTGTAATCGGTAGGCAACTTTTCCCACACGCTCGGTGATTAAGAATGGTCCAATGTAGCGCGGGGCTAACTTGCCTCTGACTCCAAAGCGGTTGACTCCTTTCATAGGTGAAACCTTCAGGTACACATAATCTCCAACCTTGAATGCTAGCGGTCTACGCCGCTGATCGGCATAGCTCTTCTGTCGGGACTGAGCCACTTTCAGATTCTCTTGTATTACTCGAACCTTCTCCTCAGCTTCATTGACCAAGTCAACACCATAAAACCATCTCTCACCGGGCTCGGACCAATTCAACGGAGTACGACATCTGCGGCCGTACACTGCCTCAAACGGAGCCATCTTGATGCTTTCTTGGTAACTGTTATTATACGAGAATTCGGCCAATGCCAAACATTCGTCCCACTTGTCAGGGTAATTCAATGCACAGGCCCTCAACATGTCTTCCACTATTTGATTCACCCTCTCGGTCTGACCATCGGTTTGGGGATGATAGGCCGTACTGTGTAAAAGTTTCGTGCCCAGTGATTTGTGGAAGGATTTCCAAAACTTGGATACGAACTGAGTACCCCGATCTGAAACAATGGTCTTTGGTATCCCATGCAGCTTCATGAGATTTTCAATAAATAGTTTGGCATAAGTTGGCGCCCTATACTCTTTCTTCACAGGTAGAAAATGGGCTTGTTTCGTGAGACGATCTACGATAACCCAGATGGAATCAAAACCTCTTGATGTCCTGGGCAATCCCACGACGAAATCCATACTAATGTCTTCCCATTTCCATGCGGGGACCGGTAACGGTTGTAGTTCTCCACCAGGCTTCATGTGCACAGCCTTAACCTTCTGACAGGTGTCACACCTCGACACATACTGTGCAATTTCTATCTTCATCTTAGTCCACCAGAATTTCTGTTTTAAATCCTGGTACATCTTGTTGCTTCCTGGGTGGATAGAGTACCTTGTAAGATGAGCTTCATCAAGAATCTTGCGACGTAGCTCAGGAACTTTTGGAACTACCAAGCGATTCTTGAACCATACTACACCTTCATCGTCAATCCTGAAACAATCTGCTTTTCCTGCCTGGACTTTTTCTTTGATATGTTTGATGCCCTTGCTTCCTTTCTGAGCGGCCACGATCTCATCACGGATGGAAGTTTCAATACTGATATTTGCCAGACTGCCTTGTGGAACTATTTCTAGGCCCAACTTTTCCAACTCACTGCACAATGACAGACTATAAGGCTTCACAGTCAAACAGTTGCAGTGAGCCTTCCGACTGAGTGCGTCGGCAACTACATTAGCTTTACCAGGGTGATAATGTACTTCAATATCATAATCTTTGATCAATTCTAGCCATCTTCGCTGCCTCATATTCAGCTCTTCTTGAGTAAAAATGTACTTCAAGCTTTTGTGATCGGTGTACACATTGCAGGTGCTGCCTAGCAAATAATGACGCCAGATCTTCAATGCGTGAACCACAGCTGCCAATTCTAAGTCATGAGTAGGATAGTTTTCTTCATGGGGTCGGAGCCGTCGGGAAGCATAAGCAATAACTCTGCCTTCTTGCATCAAAACACAGCCTAGGCCAGTGCCGGATGCATCACAGTACACATCGAATGGCTTCTCAATGTCTGGTTGAGCTAGGACTGGTGCAGTAGTCAAACACTTCTTCAAGGTTTGAAACGCTGTCTCACAATCTGGCGACCACACAAACTTGACTTGATTCTTCAGCAAGTTGGTGATTGGCTTGGCTATCCTTGAGAAATCTGGGATGAAACGGCGGTAGTATCCCGCCATGCCCATAAAACTGCGAACTTGATGCACAGTGGTTGGCGGCTTCCAATTTAATATTTCCTCCACCTTGCTAGGATCAACTGATACTCCTTCAGCTGAAAGAATATGTCCGAGAAAAGGAACTTTGTTCAACCAAAACTCACACTTGCTGAACTTTGCATACAATTGATGCTCTCTCAAGCGAGTTAGGACAATGCGAAGGTGGTTGGCATGTTCTTCGGGTGTTTTGGAATAGACAAGGATATCATCGATGAACACGACAACGAATTTGTCGAGCTCGGGCATGAAGACGGAGTTCATGAGATACATGAAGTAGGCAGGTGCGTTGGTTAAGCTGAAAGACATGACTAGATATTCATATAGGCCATATCTGGTAGTGAAAGCCGTTTTTGGAATGTCTTCAGGACGGATTTTGATTTGGTGGTAGCCGGACCTAAGGTCGATCTTAGAAAACACCCTAGCTCCAGCCAGTTGGTCAAAGAGTAGGTCAATACGAGGCAACGGATATTTGTTTTTGACAGTCACCTCGTTGAGTGGACGATAGTCAATACAGAGTCGAAGAGATTGGTCCTTCTTTTTAACAAAAATGGCAGGACAACCCCAAGGAGATGAACTAGGGCGGATGAAACCCTTATCAAGCAGCTCTTGCAACTGAATTTTAAGCTCTGCCAATTCCTTGGGAGGCATCCTATAAGCTCTACGAGAGATAGGAGCTGTTCCAGGCTTTAGCTCAATGGCAAATTCCACATCTCGATCAGGTGGCAAACCAGGCAACTCATCAGGAAACACGTCTGGAAATTCACAGACCACTGGAATCTTCATCACTTCTTCCACTGAAGTAGCACACAACCTTTGCACGGATTTCTCCACCTTTCTCACAGGTAGTGGAAGTTGGATAAGAAGTTGAGTTTGGCTATTAGGTATGCTCACTCTTATGGTTCTATTCAGCACATCAATAAGAGCATTGTGCTGATACATCCAATTCATACCTAATATCACATCAATATCCTGATTCTTTAGCACTATCATAGTAGTAGGGAACTTATGCCCTCCCAACTCTATAGGCACTCCCTGAACTACCTCTTTAGTAGACATACGCCCCCCGGGCGAGTGTATAAGGAAATCTTCCTTTATCTCCCCAATAGGTATTTCATGCTTAACCACAAATGTACGGTTGATGAATGAATGTGATGCACCAGAATCGAAAAGCGTAAGTGCAGGGTGACTGGCAACAGGGAACCTACCCATCATGACGGGCTCTCCCGCAGGGATATCATCCACTTGTGTATAATAGACCTGACCTGCTTTCTTGACGATCTTGCCCCTCTGAGCATGCTGCTGATGACCACGATGCTGACCCTGCTGCTGCTGCTGATGTTGCTGTTGTTGACCACCTGGTGCATTCTGGTTGTACCTCTTGGGAAAAGGACAGTTGCGTGCCTAATGTCCCATCTTGCCACAGTTGTAGCAAGGATGATTGTAGGTGGTTTGGGGAGTAGTAACGCGAACGCCAGGGGCATTCGGCTGAGTGGCATTTTGTTGATTTGAGGTGTGGGAGGTGGCGGCAGTGCGCACAACCACCTGCTGTTGAGGATAAGATGGACGATTTTGGTGAGTGGGGTGGTAGATGATTCTTGGGCGCTTCTGGCTGCCAGAGAACGCAGGCCTCTTGTTCTTCTTCTTCTCCTCCTGGAGCTGACGGTTGCTTTCCTCGAAAGCCAGTGCACTATCAACTGCTTCATGAAAGGTGCATTTGAGATTATTGGACAAGCTGCGCTGAATCTTGTAGTTCAGGCCCCTGATGAAACAGGCCTTCTTCTTTTCATCAGTATTGGTGTGCTCCGGTGCGTACTGTGCCAGATGGTTGAACTGCCCCAGGTATTGAGTGACAGTGGATTCATTCTGCTTCAGAGCTAGGAATTGGTCTAGCTTCAGCCTCATCACACCCGCAGGGATGTAATGAGCACGGAACGCCTCACGGAATTCCTGCCAAGTGAGTTGATGTCCAGGATCCTGTGCTGCCAATAGGTTGGCATACCAAGTGGTGGCAGGTCCATGGAGTTGCTGCGCTGCGAACAGAGGTTTCTGTATCTCTGTGCAGTGGATCAAGCTGAACTTCTGTTCCATGGTACGAAGCCAATCGTCTGCTTCCAGAGGTTCATCTGCCTTGGTGAACACAGGCGGACGGGTGTCGGTGAAATCAACATAGGTGGTTTCTTCGTTGTCGCGGCGACCACGACGCCCACCACGGTCTTGTTGACTTTGAGCTAGCATTGTTGCGACATTGGTGAGTGCGGTGATGGCCTCTGCCAGAGTGTTTGGAAGTGGTGGTGCTTGGGGAGCTCCAGTCCCATGAGCAGAGTGATCTCCCATCTGTTAACAAGCAAACCCCTTAGGACTTATATTACATAGATGGAACATAGTAGCAACACACACAAATATTACATTATTATACTACACGACTCGCGCCCACGCAAGAGTCACGTCCCATGACTAAGGTTCTTACTACAAGCACCTATTTTACAAACTGGAAAAAGATACTAGCTAACGTCCCTAGGCCTACACTAGCCTAGTCCTCGTCGACTGCAGACGCGTCACTATCCTCGAAGTCCTCCTCGAAGTCCTCGTCACTCTCCTCGGAGTCCTCGTCACTGCCCTCGGAGTCCTCCTCAGAGTCTGCCTCCTCGACCTCGAGAGGCTCAACCTCCTCGTCAACGTCCTCCATGTCCTCATCCTCACCAAGGACAACTCCAAGCTCCGGATCCTCCTCCTCAGGTGCCGGAATAGGGTAGAGCTGATCGTTGAGCTGGTGCACCTCCTTCTGCAAAGCGATGTTGTCCGCCTCTAGCTGCGCGGCACGCTGCTCCGCCCTCAGCATCCTGTCGACGATCGCATCCTCGCGCTCCCAAGCCTCATCCCGCTGCTGCGTCAGGCGGTTGACCTCCCGACGCAGGTCACGGTTGGTCCTCACATCCTGGTAGTGGTGGCGGCGAGCAACCTCGTACTCCTCCTCCCACTGCCCGACCAACTCCCGAAGTCTCCCGACCTCAGCCTCCAACTCCTCACTACTGCGACGGGGTGAGCGACTCCCAGAGGCCTCGCCCTCCCCAGTACGCGGCGCCAGCTGGTGGTGCGGAACACCACGCGGTCCCGTCATCTTCCTGGCGGTGAGCTTGCAACGGGGCATCTGGAGAAGGTAAGCGGATTTTATAAGATATACAAGTTAGCAAGAATAGGTTTGGTAACTTATCCCAATTACCCGCTTTTAAGGAGGAAGTTATTATTATGTGATTAACATGATGCATGCACGTACTTACGAATTTAAATCATGCAAGTAAACACGTACATAAGTAAATAAACTTTTAACATAGGGCTAATAATAATAATATTATTCCTCATGCTACTACAGCCACATAGTATTAGATACAGATTAAACTAAGACTACGGAATAAGTTAAGAATAGAAGCAATTTGGACCCAAAATAACATATTAAGTTTTATGATCCAAAACCTTTTAAAGTTTTCGAAAAGTAATCCGTGATGATTAGCAATGTAATGCTCTGATACCAACTGTAACAGAACCGCCTAAATCACCTGGCCCACAGGAGACTGTCATTATCACTAATGACTCTGACAGTCGGATCCATGTTCCATGTAACCTAGACCGGCCTGTCGGGCTACATCAGCGCCCAAAACTCCGCAGGATCACATTGCGAATACATTACAGATTACAACATTTCATAACAAATTACATCAGAGTACGGAAGCGGAATATTACATAACTTAATTTTACAAACCAGCTGTTCCAAATAGAATTCAAGTACGATTATTACAGTCCCTAGGTAGTGGCAGTAGCAGTTGAATAATTATACAACATCATACATATGATAATTCGAACCCAGCCCACGGGTCTCACATTTACTCTTCCTCGCTGCCCTCCTGGATAATGGTCATGCAGCACGGGGCGAGACAGACGTCAGACGGTGGTTCTCCTGCAGCATGGGTTAACAAACCCTGAGTACTTGGGGTACTCCGCAAGACTGACCCGACTAAGGGTGTAAAATGAGACTCAGGAATGCAGGTCATAGGTAAGGCTAGCAGGAGAGAGAAGATTTGCAGAAAAAGCATTTCTAACCAACATTGTAATTATTTATCATTATAATCATAGTCATAGTTCCAATAATCAATCTCATCTATCATCAATTCTCAACTTCCTTTGATCGTTCAGTGAACCTAGTTGCGAACCACTTTTCGGGGTAGGTGTGAGGATCAAGTCTCCATTAACCGAGGAGCACGTCGATTCGAATCCAGTAAATACCCAGCTGGGGATTCTAACCACACTGCATATGCAGCACGCCGGCATACATATACCAACCCGTCATCTAGGTCTTTCTATCCCGGAACCGGTCCTGCGCCACCCGGGAGCACAGTACTCCACTCGTCTCCAGGCACGACGGCCACGTGGGTACAAGCTACTCCCGCCATCTCTCCACTCCCAGTGCGTGGTTGTCGGTTCCAGCAATAGAGCCACCTGACTCTAGGCTTTCCACATAGGTATGTGGCTAGGCTGTTCATCATGATCACAGCAGGCCTACAACGAACGGTCCCTACTTCCTTCCTGCCGTCAGACTTGCATTGGGGCCTAGCCCGAATACAAGACTGCCCGACAGTTTTATTATTATGCCTGAAGAGTAGTGTGACATGGGAACGCCGTCCCATGAGCAGGCCACTCAACGAAACATATTTTGGGTGATACCGACCAGTTCCAAACTATTCCGAAAGCGACCATGCATCGGGACTCTAGCCCGAATACACATCGACCAACGGATAACAAGTTCTTCACCAATCATAAAGTATATACATGTACATAGTACAGAAAATAGTTTTTCTTTTATGGAATTCTAATTTCATTAAGCATGCCTAGCATTTTTCAAACTATTTATTTAAATCAGGTTTCAGGGTAATTATATGGGACAATGCATTTGGATAGGTAACAATCAACTCCTAGCAACTTAATGCAATAAATTAACTCGAATTGTAAAGATTTCACAATAGAGGGTTAATGCACCGGGGCTTGCCTTCGATTGAGAAGAGGGTGGGATCAGGGTCGGTTCCGCAGATGTCAAATCCCTGGATCACCTCCGGAGTTGGCTCCCCAGCAGTGGCCTCGACCTTTACTCCTTCGCTCCCGGTCACTACACGTGTGCAATGATGCATGCTTAACATGATGCAATAATACAGGTGAAAATGCGATAGTCAAAGATTAACGTCTTGAGTACAACTTTCCTAATTTGCACTCCTATTTATTAACTGACCAAACCAACTCCAATTATGACCAAAATTTACCCACAGCTAGATTTCATCATCAAACAGTGCCACAATTAATTTCATGATTTTTGGAACTACCCACAATTTATTAAAAATCATCAAAGTTGCATTATTCATTTATTTTGCTGATTTTTACTCCTAACAGAAAAGGTCCTAAATCTAGATATTATATTTTTCCTAAATACTAGGCATCACAGAGAGCATACACAAATATTTTCACATTTTTTTAACTAATAGATTAATCCCTATGAAATTAACAAACATCAGTACTATTTAAACAAATCAGTTTGGAAAAGGTATTTGAAATTCTTCTGGAAATTGGAAAACGAATCCAGCCCGCGACGGCCCACGCACCCGAGCGCGGCCCGCACGCGCCTGCTGCCAGCCCCGCCGCAGCCGCGCTGCTTGGCCAGCCCAACGGCCCAGCAGGCGGCCCGCACGCGCGCGCCTCTCTCCCTCTCTCTCACGCGCCCGCACCGAGCCGGCCCACGGCCAGACACGGCCCGGCCGCGCCCCTCGCTCTCGCGCGCGCGCGCGCACACGCGAACACGGCGGCTCGCCGGGAAACCTGCCGGCGACGACCCCTGATGCCAAACCGAGGACACCCCCACGGCCTATCACACCCCGCGAACCATCCTAGCCAATAGCCGTAGGTTCTACGCGCCTCCGACGAGCACGAGCTCGCCCATGGCGGACCGGCGGCGACCCGCACGCCGGCGCATCCTACGCCGGCCGCGAAGGACCGGAAGAGGGGAAAAAGAGGCAGGGGAACAACCAGTGGCTCACCCCGATCCTAGCCGAGCAGCCGGGTGAAGCAGAGGCGAGGTGGAACGATGGCTTGACGTCGAGGGGATCCGCGGCGGCGACTCCCGGCGGCAACTCCTCCGTTCCGGCGAACCTAGGGTACCGGGGGAAAAACCATCGCGAGCATGAGACGCCACCGAGAGCGCTGAGATGGAAACGAATGGACTCAAGGTCCAGAGCTCACCCGAAGGGCTTGGACGCGACGGTGGGACTCGCGGCGGTGCTCCGGCCGGAGCCGAGGAAGAAGAAGACGGCGTCTGGGCTCCTCCGGCGATGACAAGGCGACAAACCGAGCCCAAACGATGCGCAAGGGAATGTTGAATCTAGCCACGCGGTGAATCGGATTGGAGTAGAGGATGGACGACGAATTTCGTCGGAAACCGAGAGGGTCACCGGCGGCGAGGAGAAGAGAAAAATGGAGAAGAACGGCGGCCGCGGGTACTTATAGAGGTGGAGCGAGCTGGGAGACGAGAGAGACGACGCTCGCGGTCGCTTTTGCGAGGTCGTGGGCACAGGAGCGACGAGAAGACGGCCGCGACGCCCCGGCCATGCCGGCGGTCGCGCGAACAGGGGAGAAGGACGGCGCCCATGCCGTGGCTACTGTAGCAGCTACCTACTCCTCTCTGATCTTTTGCTCAATTGCGCCCAAACCGTGTGTCAAATGAAGAAACAGCAAACACCAAAGTTGTAGGGCTATAAAAACTGAACATCTTTCATTTTTGGACCAACCCCAAATTCGGCCGAATTTGAAAATTATTCAAAAGGGGGTGAATAGGGTTTTTAAAACCTAAATTGAATTTCTGAAATTACTTTTGATTTTTCATAACAACTTGAAAAATGGTCAAAATAAGAATTGTTCCCCTCAGAGAGCTTTACAACTTTCGTTAAGGGAGTTTTGTCAAATTCCAATTAATTTTTTTGAAATGACATTTCAAATTTGATTTTCAATTCACTGTTTTGAGTTAAATTCAAATTTTTACAACAGAACTTCAAAATCTACAAAAATAAAAGTTGTCACGTTTTAAAAGATCTACAACTTTCATTTAGGGGTCATCTCAAGATTCCTTATAGATTTTGAATTAGGGTTTTGGGCCAAAATTAGGGTTAATTCGGATATCCGATTAGGGTTTTGAATTTCCAGATCAATAATTTATCAATCCAAACCACTCTAGGGCCCTAAGCACAATCATATGCAGATTAATTAATTTAAATATGATGACATGGCAAGTTTAATTGACCCGTAATACCCGAGGTATTACACATATCTTGGAGTATTATTTTTATTTACGCACGATTCACATGCATATAGGATCCGAGGAGAATCTAGTAGAATACGAGATCGTCAAGGAGGAGAACCCTCAGGAGTTACCGCGCGAAGGCGAAGAACCGAATTCTGACTCACTCCCAGAGTGCCCTAACCACGGACCTTCTACATTTCGCCGAGGCAAGCCCTGGACATTTTATATACCTATCTATTCTATTTCTGAAATTATATTTGAGTACTTTACCTTTATTGAATTGTGCATTAAGTTATTAGGATATGATTGATACCGTTGATGCATTACCTACCTTGACCAGAAACACTTATCACCTTTTTATACTAGACAGGACCGCTCTATGCTTAGTAATGCTTAGACCGGTAAAAGTCGGGTGATTTCCGGTCACCTGCGAGATATAGGTGATCATTATTTTCTGGAATACCTGTGAATCATTTTGAGGATAATAATTGGAGACCGGACGGGACTTTATTGTAGATGGTGCTACAGGGTTTGCCTGTACCCTATCCCGTCTGTGTCGATTAGGAGCCGTCTGATGTCTGGACCTTGGTTGAGATTGAACGTACCTTCACATAATGGCCGGATAACTCGTTCCGATCGTGAAACTGTAAACCCATTCGAGCTGAATTTTGGACTGTTAGCATTTCTAGGAGGAGAGTAATGAAGGAAGGATACTAGTTCAAGACCATGAATTGCAACGGCTCTGTCCGGGACTGCCGGCTTTCATGTGAGACCGTAGTACCATTGGTTTTGCGAAGCAGTCTAATTTCACCGTTGAATGTGGTAAACGGTGATCTGCGAAACCCCGACGGGGGAATAGCGGGTGTGTGATACGGGCTTTATCCAGCTGGATTAATTCGATTCGAATCGCCGTCTCTCCCGGTCAGCGAGAAACTTACCCCAGCTCCAGCATCGTAGATTAATCAATGAAATGAGAAAGGCAGGTTATAATAATGTGATCACTGTGATGCTCTATAATCAAGTGTTTGGCATAGGATAGAACAAATGTAGATGGATAAAGAATTATTAACCCTGTTGTTAAAACTGAAAAGTAGAAATTATTTAGTAAGCTTTTCCGCAAATGGTGCTAGCCAAATAAAATCCCAGATATAGCCTTGCATATCTTTGGAGTCTTTTATTTTCTCTCTGACGGGTAAGTCTTGCGGAGTACAATTGAGTACTCATGATTTATTCCCACATGTTGCAGGTGACACCCTATACGAGGGCTATTGTATTACTTGCTTCAGTCCAGTTGAGGACTCAGAAGAATAGACCAGTGGGCATGGTCGTATTTCCTATGCTTATCTTCTCTACTATAAAATGGAGGTAGTACTATACTAGCAATAAAGAGTTCAAAACTAAGTTAGTATTGTATAATATTTGAACTTGGGTTGTAATATTATTTTATCAAACTCGGTTTGTAAAATGATCTTCCGCTACTACTCTGTTTGTAATATATGATATTCCCTTAATTATGTACGATCCTGTTGTAAAGTTGATTTACCGAGTTCCTTCGTGACACTCGGCGGACTACCGGGTTTATGTGAGAGAAGGTATAACTAAGTCAACGCTGTTAGCAGGGATTGTTATACTTAATCTTGCATAAATTGGTCGTTTCTGTCACAGCCCGCGCGCCCCACGCCGCCGCAGTCCCCCACTCCCTGCGCCCTGCGCCACCGCAGGCCCTTGCCCATGCCTCCCTCGCCCGCTCTCTCTGCGCCACCGCTGGCTGATCCTCTCGACATCGGGAGCCGCACTCAAAGGTGAGGGAGGGGAGCACCACACCTCCTTGTGCTGCCGCTGGTACTCCATCTCCCTTCGAAGGAGCGCGGCAGCAGCGTCGCCAGGCCGTGGGAGCCCCAAGCCGATTCGCACCAGCTGGAGGGGCTCGATCCGGGCGTGGGACTGGCCGCAGCCATCCATCCCCTTGCCACTGCCGGCTGCAGTGGTGGCCGGAGCTAGACCCTCCCATTAGACACTCCCCTATCTCGCCATGGAGAAAACCCATGTTTCAATAGTACGTTTCAAGTGTTCCAGATATTTCGTTTGTTTGTTGCAGTTGTTTCGTTTTGATATTGCACAAGTAGATCGAAATGTTGCACATGTTGCAGGAGCTATACAACTATGTTGGTGTTTTATTTGAATTTTGCATATGTTTGCAAATGATTTTTAAAGTGTTTTTCAAGTGTTTATTGCAAGTGTTTCATGTGCATGTTTCAAGCGTTTCAGACGTGTTAACACCTACGTTTCAATTGTTTAATATGGATGTTTCAAAAGAAGATCTGGTGTTACATGTAGTGTTTCGGATGAATGTTTCATATGTTTCATCTTCCTTCAGTTGTATATTGCAAATGTTGCATCCGGAAGTAAATCAGGTGTTGTATCTTTTTCCTCGCTTTTATGCTACCTCGCCTTTCACCTCGGTCTCTCCTGCTCCTCTTCCCGGTGCCGGCTAGGCATCGGTCACCCCTTCCCCTCTTTCTCCATATTCCCTAGTCGCCTGTTGTGGCTGCTAGGGACATCCATGTGCGTGAGAAGCAGAGGGGGCGTAAGCAAATACACATACAGTCGTGTGTGGGCAACGTCTGGAGGTGTGGATTGAACGCGCGGGCAACGTCCGGTGGACGGGGGCCCCGCATGGGCGGGCGCAGGATATGAGTGCATGGGAGAAGAATGGAGTGGACGGAGTACGGGGAGGAGCGTCCGGACGCAAGCGTCCGCCCGGACGTCCGGCCGACGTGAGTTACTTCTCTAGAAAATTTTGCTCTGGGACACTGAACAAAGTTGAATTGGTCAGCGTTGGGATTGGCCAGTTCTCACCATTAGCAAATTTTATTTTGACGGATGTGGACTAGCCAATTCCACCACTGATCATCGTCCCAGAGCATAATTTTCTAACAAAAAATGAAGCTTTTTTAGTTTTGGGTGTAAGCTAGGATGCTGGGGTGACGGACCATGTCAGCGAGCTATGTTGGATCAGCATGTACGCTGATGATTTCGTGTATGTATTTTTTATTTAGAAACCTATAAAAAGGGATTGATGATCAAGTATTTTTCTCATAATCCAAGAATTTTTGGAATATGACCCATTTTTAATTAGATATTGTTGGAGTTGGAGATGCTTATATATATAACCAACCGCTACGTACCCCCGTCTCGAGCTGTCAATCTGATCTTCCAAAACAAGTTGAAAGCTCTAAAACCCCCGACCCCGATATCCGACAGATTGGTTGGCGATCGAAGGAGATGGCGACCAGGATCGCCCACGCCTACGACGGCGGCTACGTGGTGTTTTTCGACGACGACGCCATCCTCACGACGCTTGCAGACTCCGGCGACGTGGTGGAGTCGTGGCTGAGCGAGATCTACCGCATCCACCGCCGCCGCCTCAGCCGCCTCGTCGTTGGCCTGGACGCCGAGTGGCGCCCGTCCTACTCCCGGCACGACGCGCCGGCCCCGGTAGCCGTGCTGCAGATCTGCGTCGGCCGCCGATGCCTCGTCTTCCAGATCCTCCACGCCGACTACCTCCCCGACGCGCTTTTCGACTTCTTCGCCGACGATCGCTTCACCTTCGTCGGCGTCGGGATCCACGGCGACGTGGCCAAGCTGCGAGCCGAGTACGGGCTGGAGGTGGAGAACGCGGTGGACCTTCGCCTTCTCGCCGCGGACGAGCTCGGGAACTCGGGGCAGCGCTGGGCCGGGCTGCCGGCGCTGGTGCGGGAGGTGATGGGTGTGCAGATGGAGAAGCCGTACCATGTCCGCAGGAGCGCCTGGGACTCGCGCCAGCTGTCGTACGACCAGCTGAAGTACGCCTGCGCCGATGCGTTCGCGTCGTTCGAGGTTGGCCGGAGGCTCTACGACGGCGACTACTAACGCCATCCGCTTCGTGCGTGCGTGGTCTTCTGCATTATGTGGCATGCAAATCAGCAAATTATATTCAGTTTTAGTTCTCAAGATGTACTGTTAGCTTAAGGTTAAAGCGTACTAATAGTACTCAATGTTTGCTGGTTTCTGCGTGGATTGTTAATGCTCATTGTTACAGCTTAAGGTTAAATACTATTTAGCCCACCAAACCACTAATTCCGATCCACATGCCACTCCTCTCAACGTGTTATACGCATGGCGATCTCACCATGCCCTCAGCCCTCTCACCATGCATAGATCTAGGCTTGATGACTTCTTCCTCCTTTGACCCATGTGTTCTTAAACGTACGGATAAACTTGAGTAAAATCCATTCCTAAAAAAACCTTGAGTAAACTCCAAAGGTCGTGATATACATTTGGTGGCTTTATTTAATGACAATGACCTAATGGAGAACCATGTCTCGACACCCAAAATTAATTACAACAAAGTCACCAAAAGCAAATCAAATTTTGATATGTTAGTGCAATTGGTCCATTGACTCCCCAATTATAGATGTGTGAGGTGCTAGCATGAAGCACAGATCTTTCTTTTTTCTTTCCGAGAAACTAATCCCAAGCAGAAAATCACAGCACGATCAATATCAAGATAGAGTAGCGTGGGTAGCATTTCTTGAGATCAGCAGCTCACTGGTATCAGTGGTGGTTCGATGTATGTTCGAAACGCCTGAGTTGCCACGTACGGAGTATGTTGGTATACAGACGAAGAAACCTTCGAACTAATTCTGATCCACATGCCGCTCCTTTTACCGGCATGCTCAATGCCTTACCATCTCAACATGTCCTCTCATCGTAGCTAAACTTCCCGACTTGCTCTTTCAACCCATGTGTTCCTAGCTGATGAGGAGCCTTAACATCACAATGTAGGGGGAACAAACGTGTGTTCACTCCAATGATTGTGATTTATATTTGGAAGGTTTCAAGGCTTATTTATTTGGTTGGAGACCTAGGTACTTTTGAAGAATATGTTGTCAGGTGACCCATCTCATTTTTATGTATCCAAACCAAACAAAAAAATAGGTCAGAAAAACCGTCCATTTTATATGTCCTATTTAGATTCATTGTCAAATACCAAAATTTCATCACATCAATGTTTGCACACATGTATGGAGCATTAAATGTTGATAAAAATTAAAACTAATTTGACAGCTTCGCAAAATGTTCTGCGACAAATCTTTTAAACCTACTTAGATGATGATTAGACACTTAGTGCAAAGGTTAACATGTTACTAGAGTAAATTATTTTATAAAATAGACAATCTAAACACCCCTAAACCAAACAGGAAAATAGATCTCTCCCGTCCTTGAAAATAAAGACATATCCCGCTCCACCTTGTCTCAATCAAACGCTTCCTAATTAAGGCAGTACTATAGTAGAAAATTGCAGGACCACACAAGATAGAGGTGGGGGGAAATGAAAAGAGAAATAGTATGACAATAGACCAACAGTTAAGACATTGATTTATGATAGTTATATACGAGCTGATGGATGTACCAGTGGCAGACCTAGAGGGAGAAATTATATTCAAAGAAACAAACAAAACTATTTATTAAAAAAAACTATTATGAACTAATAAATAAATTTAAAAAGCTTGATACTCGCGTGCATGCATTGGCTGTGTTCGGTGAAGCTGAAGTGCTGTAGATAAGCGCTGAAGTGCTGTAGAAGTGCTGAAATCTTGTGAGAGAAAAATACTGCTGAAGTGCTGAAAAATAAGCGCTTATAAGCGCTTATACCCTCAACCGAACGCAGCCATTATTGCGTGAGTTCTTTGACCCTTTGCCGTCTTTTTTTTTAAAAAAAAAATAGTAAAGTCTACATCGTTTCGTTGAAATGTTTAATTTGCAAAAGCCACGCAACATGCACAATCATACATGGCTTCGTGAAACGTCAGGTTAGCCGCGTCCCTGGGAACTTCAACCAATGTCCAATGTGGGCAACAGCCTTTTGCTAGGAACCGAGCCGCACTGCACATTGTCGAAGAGGGCGCGAGGCATCATGGTTTGGTCGCATCAACTATGGCTCACTTATCTTCTAGCAAAGGTTTTGCTAGGCCTAACTACAAGCAGTAAAGCAACGTCCAACTGGTTCAGGTACCATCTAATCATGCATTTAACTAGCATCCACAGATCACTATGCTGCATCTAGCCCTGCACTTCCGTTACATTTTTAACTAACAATAAACACCAGTAACATAATTCAAGACACGACCATCACAACCAAGAGAGATTTATCCAGGCAATGAACCTGACCAAACATACAAATACCCAGGGATAACACCACTAATGTATGTAAATCAAAAGTTACTGTTATCCGTGCAAATAATACAATTCCGCACAACCCAAGCCAATTGTTCTTATGTTACAACATTAGATCACTCTTTTGAAAAGAACTCATATGCTGTATGGTATTTATCCAGGACAACATTGTAGAGAGGATGGATTGGCTCCAGCAAATTAGAGTACGGTCCAAGCACATGCTGAGGTAATGGACACGAATCAGTATCAGTCATGGCACTGTACTGGCTAACTGAGAGGCCACTGAGGCAGTAGCATGAATGATAGTGATCTCTGTTCTTTCCAGGCTTATCCCTCAAGCCACCCTCTAGTACCTGAGTTACAGAAGCACTTGTAATCATAACTTATCTGAGATCTCAACTCCTAAACAAATATTCCCCCAATTCCAAATTATAGGTCGTTTCGGCATTTTTAGGTACATAACTTTTTATATGTATCCAAACATATTGTATATCTAGGTGCATAGGAAAAGCTTTGTACCTAGAAAAGCCAAAACGAATTGCTGAATTTCACATTCTGGTGATAAAACTCTGCATATGAAAATAATACTGCATTTAAAGTTACCTCACCTGAGAACAAAGTAGGATGTATTGTTGCAGGGCAATGTTATGGAAGAGTGGGCCAATTTGGTTGCTCTGTTGTAGAAAATCAAATCCAAACTTTGCATAATCCACAGCTTCAGGAGGAGAACAAGCAAAACACATCAGTATGATGACATAAATCAAGTCCCCCAGAATTTGTAAATCAATACGTTAGTGTTAGACTAGCGCCTATAGGGCTGGCCCATGGGCCTTGGCGCCCAGGCCTGATGGCAGGGCAGCCTTGGTATTATAGTAGTAGATCTCTTATATTAGGCAAGGATATCCGTTGATTGGGTATGTTCTATAAACCCTACACCAGTCCCTTGCCTATATATGTTGTACCCCTTTGTACATCATAGATCAATCTCCTATTCATGTGCCAATCTATTGTCTCACAGTTAGTTCAGTTCAGGTCATGACCTTATGGTGGCATTATAAATTTGTACATCAAATGCACCAAAAGTATAAACAGAATGAGGAATGACATTAGCACCAGTAAGCAGATCAAGGTTTAAAAATTTGATAATCGGCACTGTTCGTGCACCCACCTACTAGGAAATATACAGCAAAACTGGCCTTTAAAGTTATCAGTGAATTGCTGCATGGTACGAGGAATAAAAAATCAGTTACAATTTACGTATATCTGGAACTGGTTCTATTTGTGTTCTAAAATTTTACAAAAACTTCTTTCATATTATCACAAACACAAATGAAGAAATATTTTCATTTCATAAGAAAAATATGGATGGTCCTAATTCTTACCAGATGAAGACTCTTTCACAGTGCACCCATATGAACTGGTACTGCAGGTATCCTCTCCTGATGGCTTTTTGCAGGAATACGAGGACTTCAATTGCTTGTCAACAATCGTAGTTAACTTTTGTGTTAAAGCAATGGCAGCTCCCTGGTCACACACTAGATTTCTGTTACATGGAGCACATGTGGCAAAGATAACAGTAGACAGATATTACAATTACCTGCCAAAAAGAGTAGCAACCGTCAACCAACTTATTAGTTCGTCCTTGAAATCCGTATTCCACTCCTTGACGAAAAGCCACCCAGCCCTAAATGGTGAAGATGTCAGCAACAACGCCAAATGGTATTCTAATAAAAACAAATGTTGCATCAGCAAAAAAAAAAGTGTTGACTACTTGTCATGCACTTTCACCAAGAATGTAAAAGAATAACTTCATGATATAATACACAAAAACGCATCATAATTCATAATTATAGAAGTCAATTAAATAAACTAAGGGAGGAAGAGGTTGTCTTACGATCAAGCTAGGCAAGTCAACTTTCTCTGCCTCATTAAGCAGGATCAAAGCAGCCAATCCACAGAACGTATACCTTATGAAAGCAACTTTTGTTAATGTTCTCAACATATAAATTTTGAACTTTACAGAAATCCTCAGAAACATACCCACCATGTGCTTCAGCATAAGGCTCCCCAGCAATGCCACCTTCATAAGTTTGACATCTGCAGTGATATAGTATATCATTGAGCAACATTCTAGAAAAGAACTGTGACCAAGCACCAAAATTGCAACTGAAAAAAAATGCATTTATATAACACAAACAAAACCTTGCTATGTAGTCGCCTACGCCATTTGCTAGTTCAACATCAAGAATATTCACAAGGCTGGCAACCTAAGGTCAACATCAAGAAATATCAAGTAACTGCAGAAAAATCAAGAAAGAGAAGGACCAAAAGAAACTCACCGATATAGCCGTGTAGGAAGCACGGACATCAATTTCACCACCATCATGCATTCTAGGGCAAAGGAAAAATGAGTGGCAGGCATCACCTCAGAAGGAGCTACAAATGAGAAAGTGGTTTCTGTACATTATCTGTGCTGATAGGTTGCATACCTGAAAGCACCTGATACATCTTTCATCCGAAGCATAAACTTGTACAGGTTGCCCCTGACCAACAAGGTATACATTATTTAACAAAATGACACAGAAAGCAGATCTTGTTTTAGAGCAACCATGAGATTTACCTATTGATTGATGACAGTGCTGTTTCACTCCCTATTGTCACAAGTGTATTTACGGCAGCGTAAGTCGTAGCTAGGTGAGGCAACTGCAAAGGACGTGGACAAAAGAACATATAAAAAAACTATAGTTTGCCCTCTTGAATGACTCAACATAAATGAACTCAAACGAACTTTATAAATCAATAACAAACAAGGTTCCTGGTTAAAAACTTATGTTAATTGAATGAGAAGGTTAAATCAATGCACCCAACAATGTAGCTTTGCTATAAAAAAAAGGATAACCATGAGTATACAAATCAAAAGCATAGTACCCACCGTTATTAGCAGGTATTTTGTTTGTTACATGGACATGCTAATATCAATTAAAAATGTTACAATTACAACCAGGCAACCTAAAGAGGGATTCAATGTGATTGCAACAGCAAACATATCTGTCCTCAGTGTTTCATTGGACATATCCATGACTAACACATGCACTGCATAAATCTAAAATCTTATGTCAAAAAAATCAATGTAAACAGAAAATTCAAAGATATTATCTAGCTCAAAAGTGTGGGGCTCAAAAGGTTTTGGGTTTGGAGCAACCTGTCCAGGTCCACCACTATATCCACCGTCTTTATCCTGGCATCGAGCTAAGAAGTCTACGATATCATTCTCAAGATCATCATCAAGTGCTTCATCCAGCAAAGCAAGTGGATGAACCATCCAGTAGCACAGCCAAGGGCGACTGAAACCAATTAAAAACAATACCAGAACAAATATGCATTAGTATCACAATCAAACAGGATATTCTAAAGATAACTTAACGATGCACAATCATTACTTGGCATCTAGAACATGAAAGGCTGGCCCGAGATGCCTCAGCCCAGGCGTCAGATACTCGATATGCTGATCACGCCACAAGTCTAGCCTGCACAGGAAAAAAAAAAAAAAAACTTGACATCAAAAGACTATGATGTGGAGGCAGTGGACACACACACCCTAATATCAACTCCCATTCAAGTGTTCGTGTATAAGACGCTATCCAACAATACATAACTAGCAGTATTAAGCTCTGTAAGCACCAAATCAGGAACCCTGCACTAGAACTATCTGGTACTACAGGTAAAGTTATCACAGAGGACTGCTATTTTTTCAAGCTACAGCCTATCAAATGCTCCCATATCCGAACTAAATCCACGCGTTGAGACCCCGCCAAGCACTGCCGGCAGCCAGGGGATATGCCCCAATGGAGAAGTGAGAAAACCAGGGTGTGCTTAGGGATGCTCACATGACGGATTTCGTGCTGGGCGCGGCCCCGAAGAGGGCGCGGTAGATGTCGCCAACCCTGGCCTCCACCTTCATCTGCTCCATCTGAGTCACCGTGAGCTTCGGGAGCTCGGGATCCGCCGCCGCCTCCGGGTCGTCCCCGGTGGGAGGCGCCGACTGTGGGGAGGGGTCCATGGACGCAGCGGCCTGGTGCGGAGTCGGAGGCGGGGCGCCGCCGGTTGGCTGCGCTCCCGAGTGCTGCGGCGGCCTGCGGTTTCGCCTGCGAGCTCTGTGCTGCGGCATGTGCCGTGGTACACTTGCGGTTGCGGGGGTCCGCTTCATGGCTGCTTCGGTGCTGTGGGGATGGGCCCCGGAATGGAGCAACCTTTCGATGCCGCGAGACGGGTGAGCCCAACCAATGATTTTACTGAGCCGGCCCAGTCACTGGCCAGAGCCATGCTACCCAGCCCGATTGGCACAACAAACCCCGACGGCACCGCAGCAGCCCATTCCACAGCCAAGCGACGCACGGCCGAGAGCCGACCGCACCGCAGGGAGCGCTTCTGCTTGGCGGCCGGGGGGCAGCCGCCGCTTCGCCCTCGCGAGGGTTTTAACAAGGGAGGAGGCGAGCGACGAGAGAGGTGCAGAGGGAGACGGTGGGAGATGACTGCCATGGTTGGAGCGCGCAGGGCGCTCTTAGCCGCCCGGTTCTCCACTCGCGGCGCCGTCGCGGCGTCGGCCGTGCCAGCGCCCCTCTACCGTCGCGTGAATTTGCCGCCCAGGTACTATACCACTACCTCGGGGGTGTCTCGTTGATTCATATGACGCGATGCTATTCCTTGTTGCTAACTTTTCCTTTTTCTAGGCTAGAGTTGGGAGATCTTCTCTAGCGATTTGGTTCTCTGTAAACTGTTCCTCTTTTGCTAAGAATAGAACAGAAAATATAACTTAAAAAAAAAGTAGTCACTGTTCGGGGAAGAAAATTTCTATTCATTGTGGCCTGATTAGAACATGAAATGACACCTTGGTCGTTAGCATAGACGCATAGTAATTATTCTGTTCTGTTCATTAGAACCGTAGAACGTCGCTTGTTACTTTTGATCCTAAACATATGTAGTTTCACTGCTTATCTTATCCAGATGCGGTCTTTTCGAAAGGGGAAAAAAAACACTTGCCTGTTACGAGTAACATTGCACCTGAAAATTTCCAATTCAAGGTCATCCTAAAATCATGATTCTTTTATCTTGCAGACTTCCAGCTGAAAGAGTTTGTCTCCAGTCTTGGGTTCCACATCGAGGAGCTGGCAGCTTTGCATCTGAACGGACTGATGAAGACTATCAGCGCGAGTGGGGACAAAACAAAGCAGGTAGCTACGCAGACTCCCGTTCAAATGGCTCTAACCTCCAACTTCAGAGACGTTCAAATGGCTCTAACCTCCAACTTCAGAGAGATGTCCCTTCAGCTGGTTCGACAACAGGTATTCACAAAAATAGGGGTGTGGATGTTGGTGGCAGTTCTGAGCAACATTACAGAAGTGGTGGATCATATGGCTTTCGAAACAGTCATCAGCCATATACTGGTGCAAGGGCGACATCTGGATATAATGCATCGCAACCTTATAGAGGTAGTGGTGCGTACAGCCAGCAAGGCCTTGATGGGTATTTTCCAAATGATCATCAACAGTACAATGGCACAGAAGCTAATAGTACATATAGCTCTGGATACAACACCCGAAGTAACCAGAACATTTATGAAGGAGAGGGAGCTAATAATGGGCAATATGGATATGGTCCTTCAGGACAAGCATGTCCGAACCCAATTGGAAATAACCAGCGAGCTCAGAAACAGCAATATGTTGATCATAGATCTGGGGGAAGTTATCCAGATAGATCTACGAATCATCCCTCTCAGTATGTAAATCCAACCCATATCCATAAGGAGCATGTTGCAGGATTTCAGCAAGGCAACAATAGTAATTTTGGATATAATGCTTCGGAGGCACATCAAAGCCCTTATTTCACTAGGCAAGCTGATGCATATAGTACTCCTCAAGGATATTCCATGTACATAAATACAGATGCACAACGCCTCTCTCATGGAGTTCATCAAGAAAAATATTCACATGCACAATCTGCTGGATCATTTGGAAACCACTTAAACAGTGCACCTCATGAAGATGGCAAATATCACCACTCACTACAGGGCAATTCTTCAAATGTTGGATCGCCTTATGAAGTACCTAATGAAGCTGGCAGCAAACACAAAGGTACTGTTGAAGAACTTGAGAAGTTTTGTGAAGTTGGCAATGTAAAAGAAGCTCTTGAAGTCCTGGCTACGCTAAAGGAAAACAGAATTGTGCTACATGCTCCTCAGTACTTCAGATTGATGCAAGCGTGTGGTGATGCAACTGCGCTATCAGAAGCAAGATTAATACATAGTCAAATATCTGAATCATCACTTCTTGTTGACACAGATTTTCAAAACAAAATTCTAAATATGTATGTTAAGTGTGGTTCAATGGAAGATGCAAAGCAGCTTTTCAGTTCTATGGATCATCATAATTTGACTTCTTGGAACACTATGATCTCAGGTTTTGTGCATAATAATCTTGGTGAAGAAGCAATAGATTTCTTCAATCGGTTTAAGCAGACAGGGGATAAACCAGATCTTGGCATGTTCAGACATGTTTTCCTGGCCTGTGGAATTTTGGGATCTGTTAATGAAGGAATGTTGCATTTTGAATCCATGCAGAAAGATTTTGGCATGCATCCCACTATGGAACATTATGCAAGCATTATTAGTATGCTTGGACAGTCTGGCTACATTGCTGAAGCTTATGAATTTGTGGAACAGATGCCTGTGGAACCAAGCATTGAGGTATGGGAAAATTTGATGAACATGTGTCGACTTAATGGATTTTTAGATCTTGGAGATCGTTGTGCTCAAATCATAGAGCGCTTGGATTCTTCTAGGCTGAATGAACAATCTAAAATGGGTCTTTTCCCTGTTGATGCTTCAGACCTTGCAAAAGAAAAGGAAAGGAAAAAGGCAAGTGTTGCTGAAGCTCGGAGCAAGGTCCATGAATACAGAGCTGGAGACCGATCCCACCCTGACACTCCTAAGATCTATGAAGAGCTGAGGTACTTGTTGGCTCACATGAAGGAAGCTGGGTATATTGCTGACACTCGATTTGTTCTTCACGATGTTGATCAAGAAACTAAAGAGGATGCTTTACTGGCTCACAGTGAGAGGCTGGCTATCAGTTATGGTCTTATAACAAGTGCTCCCCGCTCACCTATTCGAGTTATAAAGAATCTTCGGTCCTGTGGAGACTGTCACACAGCTTTCAAGATAATCTCGAAACTTGTCGGCCGTCAGATCATTTCAAGGGATGCCAAGAGGTTCCACCACTTTGAAAATGGCGTGTGCTCCTGCAAAGACTACTGGTAAACAAGATGATAGAAGCCCACATCGTTGACAATTTTGATCGGCGCAAGACCACTATAGGTTGTTTATATGCTGAAGGTAGGCTGATGCCTATCTAACATTTAATTAGCTGATAGGTTCATGTCAGGGACATGATGTACGATGTCGTCTGGGACAAACAGGCCCTAAGCCCATCTAGTGTTCTATTTTGCAGTTCATACGTTAAGCCTGAGTATTTGCTTTAACGACTGTTGTCTCTGATTTGTTACTTGCCACCTAAATAAAACAGTAGAATGTAACTGGTTTGTGGTCCCCTGGCATGTAAACTTTGATTCATCTGACTAAAAAGCTTTCTGACTGCATTCTGTATCCTTGCTTATAGCAAGCTAAAGCTTGTCCTTGTACCTGTTCGGCTTCAGCTCTGGATTGGGCTTCTTTGGCTCTGGACTCTGGAGTCGTCGAGTTTCTAAAGAAATTTGCTACGTACTAGAGATGGTCGGGAAGTCAAACAATTAGTGCATGTCTTTTCGTTTTGTGTTACTCCCTTGGATCAAGAAGCTATGGAGCTTCCACGTTGCCCAGCGTGTATGAAGTTTGCCTGGATTTTCATGGAAATCTTAAGTTTCGAATGACACCTTAATCTTGTGCTGCCGGGTACGGTGTACCAAGAGCATCTCTCCGAAACCCACCTCCAATCTTAATTTTTGGCAAGATTGAAAAATTTGTTCTTCAGCAACTCCCCATCTTAGCTTCCAATTTTTCCACACTTGTAAATCAACCAAGTCACGCGGAAATATACACGTCAATTTAGAGGTGGAAGGATGTGGTGAAGAACAAGTAGTAGGAGTGTAGGACATGGTTCTCAATGCAAATATACAGAGAAATAAACTATGGAATCGGCTTAGGTGATTTGGAAATAATCCAAGATTCATGATGCCAAATCTCTACTCCCTTCGTCCCATTACTTTGAGCACATTTGATGATTTCAACTCTAATACCAATTCACTGTCATGTCCTGTCCACGGCCTTGGTGACCTGTGTTATAAACCTGGCCACCGAGCCCCTCGGCGTCACAGACTCACAGCCCAACACAAGGGTTTTAGAGGACAACGGAACCCGTCGATGGCGGCGGCTGCTGGCGGCGTGCGGCGAGCCATCGCGGCGCTGCGCTCCGGTTCCCCGTCTACTATCTCTGCGACGCTCTCCCGCCAGGTGGCGGCCCGCTCTCCGGAGCTAGCGGCAGCGTCCCTGCCGCGCGCCTCTCGCCGGCGTCTCGCGATCTCGAGGTAGCCTGGAGCCTCTGATTCTCTAGCGGAGCATTTTTGTTCGTCTCCTTGGCTCAGATTCGGTGGTGCAGGGTGCCGGTTGCGGCGCTCGGCGGTGTGCAGGGTTCGCTGATGCCGATGCACAACGCCACCGCATCGGCGCTGCTCACCTCCATGCTCGGGCTTAAGCCTGGCTCTTGGGGCTGGCTCTCCGAAGGTAAGTGATTTAATCCGTTCGCTCCATTTTGGTGCCGTGATTCCATGAATGATGCATGCCCTTGAGACTTACTCTAGTACATAGAATGAATTGGCTGTACTGTATCAGATCGGGATCTGATTGATTCGCTCTTATCTTCAGTTTGATTTGATGTTTGTTATTAATATTGAACATAGTTCTGCTATGTGAGTGAGTACTTCACCTACATTGTAGTCCTTAGGCCATTCACTCCTTTAGGCCCATTTGGGATGGTTATTGAGGGTAGGCTAGAAACCAGGACTTCAATTTTCAAGGTATGCCTGGATTAGAAGTATATTGTAAGGTAGGCTGCTGGCTAGTGCTATATGTATGCCCATATCTAAAATTGGGTCAAAATGGCCTTGATTTTCTGCCTCTTTAGTGGTAGCAGTGTATTTTGCATTCTTCTCTTAGTGCTCTGTATGTTTGACATCATTTCCTAACAAATATTATCGCCACAATGGTTAGGATGCACTTGTTTGACTGACTGCAAGTTACTGGTAATTGTGTCTACAAATTTAGCATCCCGTCAACATAATTTGACTAAGTACAGATTGTTGCTACGTTTTTTATAAGAACAGTTTTTAGCCAAATACATATTTCTTGATGTTTTTGAATCTTATATGTCTATGAATTGTACTCAAGGGGCATTCAAGGTGTCTACAACACTTTGCGCCAAATTGTTGGTACAGACAGTTCCTTATTTATGCTTGAATTATTCAATGAAGTTATTTTCCCTTGCCAAATGATTCCATTCTACTTCTGGAACATCTTGACGATGCGCGCTTTCGGCTAGTGGATGCTGAGCAGCATGGTGCGTCCGCCCGTCTGGGCCATGGATTGGAGTGCGCCGATGATCTGAAACGCGGAGGCGCTGTCTAGGCCGGAGGTGGGTGTCGAGGATGAGCACGGGCGAGCCGATGGAGAAACGCCTGCGCTCTCCGCCGGAGATCCCAGCGGCGCCGTCGATGAGGAGCAGGCGGCGGGGATGGAGAGAGGCGGCCAGTGAGGATCTCGAGCAGTGTGGACTTGCCGGCGCCGCTGGGGCTGACGATGGCGACCATCTTGCCGGGGTGCACGCGGCAGGAGCCGCGAGCACCGCCCGCCCGGTTGCCCGTTCGTCATTCGGAGAGAGAGGGAGAGGGAGAGGGAGAGGGAGACAGTGGTGAAGATGCACTTGGGGGAAGAAAAAAAGAAAGAAGGAAATGGCACATTTGCTCATGTAATCAGTGGCATGGTGGGTACACACCTTGAGGAGGTTCATTAAAAAGGTGATTCCAACCCCTAGATTCACCTATTTGGTGAATCTGAATCCAACCAAATCTAGACCGTTTGGCACAAGTTTTGGTGAATCCAAGCTGTGAACCAGAATTTGGTGAATCCAAATCCTAACCAAACAGGCCCTAAATAAGTGTCTGAATTATTCGTTTAAGTTATTTTTTCTAGCCCGATGATTCCATTATACTTCTAAATAAGCCACAGATGCAAGTTATATTGATTGCCTTGGTAATTTACGAATTTTTATGTGTGCATATGATCGGCATTTTTAGCGAGCACTACCCTTTAACTTTTATATGGGTATATATGTGTATCTATCACAAACTTTCTGTTCACCCTCATTTGCCTGCTTTGTTGTTCTTATCTGTACTGTTTGTTGTTTGTTTCCACAGGATTTGCTACACCTCTATAACAGGAATGGTGTACGCGTGACAAGAGCCTGTTTTTTCCCTTTTGTACTAGAGGATTCCAATAACACTTTTACATGCCTTGCGGAGTACACCCTTGGACTTTTGCTGATGGAATCTGTACTAAAATTTGCGACCAAAAACTTATGGTCTAATGTGCCAATTATCTTATTTATGTGATATATCCATCTATTTTTTTGTATTCCATGCTATCTGTTTTTCCTTATCTGTTGTGCTTGTTCCACGGGAGAGGTGTTATGACATCAGCATGGCTAGTATCAGAGATTTGTTATCTTGAGCATGGGTCAAATCACGATAGTATGACGTGTGAATGATATTTACCAGTTCCTGCACGAAATGCGGTTCAAGCACGATAGTCACCTGAAATGCTTGATCGCAGATTACCAGATATTTATATCATATGTAAACGATATGTAAGCATGCAAATTCTATTTGGGAAGATTACATTTGCATGGCCAAGAATGATTTTGAACTGTACATTTGCACCGCCTAAGTTTCACGGTGTAAACAAAATTGTGCAACCAACGGGGCATTTGCTCCACTACCACCAATTCACTCGGAGTGAACAAGGGTGCAAACGAGAGTGTGACCAACCGAACATTTCCTCCACCGCCAAATTTCACTTGAGTGAACAAGGGTGTAAAGGAAAGTGTGTAACCAACGGAACAATTTCCTCCGTCGAGGTTACATGTTCAATCCAAGCAGCATGGTCGTGGAACAGCAGGCTCAGACCATCAGAATGTCCTTGTCTTCACCTGGTTCATCGTCGTCTAGAGCACTATGAAGTAGATCAAACATGATTGCTCGAAGCTTTTCCCGAAGCGCTGAAGCTTCTTCATGTCTGAACCATCTGCGTCCAAACTAAGAACCAGAGATCGTGTGTTGGTAGTTAGGAGTCAGCACTATAAGTGAACAAAAACAATGGAGCAATGCGAGTTGTACCATGCCAAGGCCCTCTTTTGTCAACCTCTCTGGTGCCTCTTGAATAAACCTGTCAATATAGTAAAGCATAAAGAGGCCACAATCATACTCGTTACGCTGACGTGGAACCTGGCATGTGAAAATAGAAGGTGGCATTAGAAAAAGGTACATCAAAGAAGAAAAGTAAAGGGAAAAAAGAGCTGCTACAAGGTCATAACAAGTATTTAGATAACTATGGTTAGAATTCCAGGTTTCTTACCTCAACCTTTTCACCATTAATATGTATTTCAAGATGCTTCCATATCCTCCGTGAAAATGGAATATCATAAGAAGAATTCTTCTGTAGGTGGCCCCATTCTGCATGAATATACCTGTGATTGTATTGGAATTTTAAACTCATGAAAATTGCAGCGAGACTGGGCTCAAAACCAAACTCTTAGCATTGTAACACTGGTGATTACATACCTCTCAACAATGTCAAAAAGCTTTTGACTGGAGTGAATACCAAGAGAGTCCAAGTGAAGCATTAGTGGCCCAGAATCTGCCTCTTTTGTAGGCATGCAAACAATGATCAAGCTCCAGTGCATCCTAATTTGCATGATTATAATGTGATATTCATTATATACATGACACGTTATACAAGAATATTGCCTAATTGTCAACCAGACTCCATCGACTATTTAGAAAGGCAATCCTTTCTTGCCAATAAGTAAATGTTTACCATTTAGTGTTGGAAATACTAGCCAGAGAAGAAGCAACTTACGATTCGTTAATCGGCAAAATTATGTATGGTTTCTTAAAAATATCTACACTTCTCCACCATCTCCGTAACTTGCTGAATTTTGAGTCATTGTCACCCTATTGAGGCAATGATTAGACCAAATTGCAAAAGGCACTAGACAACAATGAAATAAATACAAGAGCAAAAATTAGGCTCTGATTTCCAAAGAAAAAGACATGCAACGTTTTTTTTTGGTAAACAGTAGATTTCCTGCTCTCAAGATTAAAGGAATTTGAAGTCATTGATGTTTGCAATTTGTGTATTCATCGTCAAAGTTATAATTCAGAAGAAATGTGTGCTAGGAACATTGTACTCGACTAGGAAAATGAGTACAGGAAAAGTATCTCGACTCTGTGCACTTAAAAGCATGTTTGGAACATGCCTTGTGGGGCACTACCTGGCCAGGCAGATGATCCTGGCCCAAGGCGTCCAAAAACAGACACATGGGAATGCTACCTGGCCCAGGCAGCTTCCCAACACCATGAACCAATTTCACATAGTCCATTTTACTTTACATGTATTAATACGGACAAAATAGTAATATGGTTAAACCTGGATTGGATGGAATGCCACATTAAAAATGTGACGCTAGACTACAATTGCAACTTATCAAGAAAGTGATAGGTGTTTATTCTGCGGGTACAATGGAACTTCCACATTAAGCCAACTCATGCAAAACAGTGCACGGTATTAAGCTCAGGAAGAGCATGGTATCTCTTTAATTTGGACAGAATCAAGATAGCATTGAAACACAATAACCATACCGGCGTGGATAGTGCTTCTTCAAGTTTGCTATAAAAATAGGTGTTAAACATGTACAAATCCCTGCGAGGTCTTGATTTCTTGAGGTACCTGACATAGCCATGGTCAGGATAGAGTATATATAGATATCATTTATTAAAACCTACATGGGAGACATTACTGGATGATTACAAACCATATAAGGAACAGCTCTAGTAAATTTGTGATATGTCAAGTCACAAGCATCTTCCACATAGCATCTCAGTTGTTGAACTTCGGCAACTTATCAAATAGTTTGAGGCTACCAATTATTCCCAACAGAAGCTGAGTGATAAAATGAATACAATTTGATTTTATAATGGTACTTTGATACTTAGACACAATCAGGTGGCATTTAAAGTATTGCATTCCACAAGCTGTAAGAAATCTCAGGAGCAAAGCATGAGTGCAGTTCAGTGATGCATGCAGAAGAAAGTGGGAGATAAAAGAGAGTACAGAAAGTGGAAAAGATTACTTACTGAAGGTAAAAATTTATTACAGGTGATTTTAAAAATCCTTCTGGTTCAAGACATTTCATGTCAGAGTAGCTCAGTTCAACCGCTTCTGGATCAGTGCTGTTCACAAATACGAGGATATCAGACTGGATGGAGGTAATCTCCCTATGTACATATACCTCAATGAAAAAGAACGATTCCAACCTTGAAGGATAGTGGATCTTTGACTCATCCCTAAACAAGTGAAATTTCATCAATGAAACACTATCTATAAGTGCTCGTCATCTTAAATTATAACTATTTAAGTAAATCTTAAAACAGCTAGAGATATTATGTTACTGCTGGGTTACCACTTGTTAGATATCTGAACATCAGCTGGTCTAGCAGGCTCTGTATCATCATCATCATCATCATCCAAGAGAACTACATCCTGAAACAGACAAGACAACTGAAGTTGCACAGACAGTAGTAGAATTTTTTTGATAATATCAACGAAGCATTAACCAATAGACAAGTGCATGAATTGGTGCATTAAACTTCACAGTTCAAATATGTATGTTTTTCTTCGTGTTTTGATTGATCTTTCTTATTTCAAGTAAATCTGGGGTTTTATATCATTGCATTTTTGCAGTAGGATTGAACCTGAAATGCTAGCTCTCAAAGGCAATGTAGGACATATTGTTCATACAACTGATTCACCAGGAGCAAATATTAAGAAACATGGTATTTGGAAAATGTATAGCTACCCACAAAATGCATGGTTACCCACCTTTTTAATCTTCAAGGAAGACGAGGCCTTATTTTTGGCAAGGTTCCACCTGCAAATCAGAATCTTTTTGTCAGAGAAGCACACTAGTTTTATGAAAGGTGCTACTTCCACCATGACATGGCAAATCAAGATGCAACATCATTATTCCCCAAGCAAGTCGGGATAGACATAGACTAGAGATGAAACCCCACAAGAGACAGAAAAACTGAGGGTGTAATAGGGTCACGATAACAGTTTCTTGAATATGAAAGAAGATACACTAAGATGGGGATACAGTGATTCAATTTCAGTGACCTTACTACTATATAGATGGTAGACAGAACTGAAAAGGGAGTGCAAATTGTAAAAGACAAACCAATGGAAACATGAACAATCAGAATTAAAAAAAGGTAAATAAACATTTCAAGGAGAGATGTAAAAAATCACAAAACAATGAAGCAAATACTATACAATTAAAAATCAACTGTAAAGTAAAACATCTACAGTTTGCAAACAGACAGATTGAAACACAAGAGCTCTCGATATAAAACTGCAAAATGTGAAATAAAAAATCAAATGGATCAAGGAAAAGGCATTACCTACTGTTACTACCAATGGTGGCATTGATGCATTTATCGACAGTGCTATTCTCGTGTTGATTTATGGTTCGTCTCTTTGGAAGATGAGCGCAAGTTGTTATTTGACAACTCAACAACTCTTTTGACATTTGACCACCATTCTTTGGGTAAGCACATTTGTCATAGCTTAAAGAACTTCGTTCTTTATATGCAGTTCCCTTAACCTACATACAATTGGGAAAGATAGTCATAAAATCTGTAAATCTTAAGGAGAATATCTGGAAAACGTATCATTAAAAACCTGCAGAATTATAAAGGCACACCTGGGTATAGGTCTTTTTAGATGTAGTACAACTTGAGTTTTGGTAGTATTTGCAAGCCGTATTGTCCATGGTTTCATCATCAGACTCTGCAAAATGGCCAACAGTGTGACTGATTGCACAAGAACAAACTTCCTTAAGGCAGGAGGCAACAAAAAGGAAGATGCCGGAGTAGCCAAGGCTATGCATTCATTTCACAACACCATAAGACCTAACAAATAAGTAGTAATCCTTACAGATCAGATGAAATACTCAACACAGATTCTTAGTAACAAGCTGCAGGCAGATCTATAAGTTTGTACAGTTCTGTTGAACTTATGATCTGTCATGACAAAGTAGATCTAAAAGTTTATGAAGCCATGGTGGTTCAGAAGGAAGCAGGTAGGTTGTTGACTTTTTACAAAGACACAAAAACGGTATTCCGTCACCTGAAATGAAGTGTCGGAAGATATAAATCCCATGCACATTCCAGTTGGTAATTTACAGTGTTGTTCCTTTCTAACAAGTCTACTGACGTCTATTTTGCTATCCTTTAGGGTGAATTCACTTATAGATTTGAGGGTTGGGCTTATCTGAGAGGTGCCTCACTTAGCCTTGCATGCCACCCAATGTTCAGTTAGCTATCCCATCAGCAGGTGCCAAATGATCACACTAGAACACTGTGCATCAAATAGGGCTAGGATACATTTCTTCATAGTTATTGTATAGGGATTAAAAGGGAACATATGTAATTCATTCAGTTTCTACCTTTCATATGTCAGGATCCACCAAGCGATAGATTGCTAAAATCAAAGCAAAATCACATAGAAAATGTGAAGTATAGTGCCCTGTTGATAATAACAGACCTGTATGCCTCCTACCTTAACCATAATTGCAGTACAGTTAAACAATGTTGGATGCTCCTGTCATCCTAACACTAAGATGGAGTTTGCTTTAGCCTTTTATGTGCCGTAACGGTTCACAGTGGCAGCAGATTATGTTACTTCATGTCTGTTTGGGCTTTTACGTAATCGATAACCGTGGGAACTGATACACCCGCATGTAAACTCGTTACCGGCTTACCACCCACCTCCCGATGGTAACTGTTAGCCTAGTCGTACACGCAACAACCAAACAAGTAGCGCTTTCGTTTAAATTATAATAAATAACAGCGGCAAATCATCCCATTACCTTTACCGCTCGATTGAGTGAACCAAACAGAACCTAGAGCATTTTGAGACCATATAAACCAGTGACCTAAACAGCATGTCCATCTGACCTTACTAATGACAAGCAATTGCACATAAGGAACATAACCAATAAGGCCTAAAAAAGAAACAAACCATAACCAGCAAGGCCTAAAGAAGAAATGGACCATAACCAACAAATAAATGCATAAATCTTACTAAAGTCGCAGATACCGCCCCTGCTGCCACCAGTATGATTTGCTTGCATTGTCTTTCTCAAAACCGTGTCATCCTAACATAATTAAAATTAAACATAAGGTTACTATATGGGAGGAAATGAAACAAGCTAAAACTATGAATGTACTCCATGCAAGCCCGGGAAACAGCAATATGTAATATCAAGGTACTCTTTTTTATTTAGTCTCCTAATCATAAAAACAAAAGCTCTCCTTTTAAGTAAAAACAAACATCACCACGGGGAAGAAAGATGCTATCTTTTATTGCTAATCCTTGATATTATCATTTGGATCCTTCAATCTCTCAATGACATAAGCCAAATTTTAACCCTACCCCTGTGAACATCGATACAAACAAACATCTCAATTTATCCACTGAGGAGCTGAACCTAGCCCATTTGCTGAATTAAATATGTATGCAGGTTAACCTCTCCAACTCCGATTTGGATGGCTATTTCTACTTAATGAAAAAGACACCTCGTTCCTCCTGGGAGGAGTCTAATTGCAGATGTAATTTCAATTGCTCGCTGAAACCAAAGAAAAAGACACAACATTTATCCAAAACCTTACACTAAACCCCCAACATTTGTGAAAGCCTTGAGACACCCTAACAGATGATTCATGCAGCCCAATCACCAACCCAACTTTCCGTAAGCCTGATATAAACCGAACCCAAAACATAAAGGGGGAAACACACTGAAGCAAACCCGAAACTATTAAGCAAAGCCCACATTTTCCCCACCTTCCTCTGAATGGCCCTCCGTCGCTCAAGCTCATTCTTCATCCGGAGGACGGATGCCTGCATCCTCTCGCCACCATCCGGCGTCCTCCGGAGTATAGACTGCATCGGCCCTTCCCAGCGGCTAATACGGTCCTGTAATTGCTGATCAGTCAGTTGCTCGAATTCCGCCGTGCCTCCGCCATGATCGATGTCGGCGTCCGCGCGCGCCGCCGCCGCGGGAGATGGCGCGACAGACGGAGAGGATGAGCCGACGACCTCCAACTCCACCGCGGGGGAATCGGGGGGCATCGCCTGTCGCCAATCGATGATGATCCCACCGTCCCGCGCGGACATTGCCGCGCCGCCGGGCGGGCGGGCGGGGCGGGGGAGGCTTCTGTACAGGCGATCAAACGGGACAATGGGGAGGGTTTTCGAACTTCAGACTCCAGAGGAGGGGGATGAGAGACGGCGTAAAGTGGGGCAAGCGGAAAGTGTGTGTGTGTTTGGCAGGGCATCGGCCTTCGGCTCCGGCTTCTTTAAAAGGCCTCCGGCAGTCCGGCTCCGGAGTGTAGGGGGTACGGATATTTGAGACCGAATCCATTTAAAAAGTTTTTATTCGTTCACATTCGAGTTTAGATATTTAATATTTGATACCATATCCGTATCTGAATGCTTAAATTGCATATTTATAATGTCGATATCCAAACGTATTTTATCTGACATAGCTCATACTATTCTTATTCGAATTCGAATCTGAGTAGAAGTAAAAAAAAACAAATATAATATCAACTATATCCGTCAGTATTTAATCCATTTTCATCCTTACCTACGTGGAAGAACCTTTCTAAACACACTGAAGAAAAGTCAGAAATTCAATTTATCCTCGCTATTTTATATAAATAGTATAATAGTGCAATGGTGCGACTACAGACTACCAGTGATGTCCGATAATAAAGCAATCAGTAATGGCAAAATTAAATAGGAACATATGATGACCTGACTCCTGAGGGAAAAACATTAATATTTTCTTATAGTTTTTTTATTAAAATGGATATGTTCAGTACTCGATTTTTTTCCAATGGTACGGGAAAACAATTTTGTTTCTTAGTTTTTAAAAAGAATCTGTTTACCATGAGTATTTTAAACGGCTCAATAACTATTTTTTTCCATTATTGTCCTCTCTTTTACCTCCTATTTCTTTCCATCTCTAGTCTTCTTCTCTTCGACCGTTGCAGCCTAGCGTCCTCACCACCTAACTAGCTTGCCTCACCCGAGGCCCTTCTTAGGCCCTAAGATTTCCAGAAGAAGAGAAGTGGGGCCGAATGTGGATAGAAGAAAGTTATGAATGTTGGATCCCTCCAAAACCATGATTTTCTTTTAGCATTTCTCTTATATAAAAAAAGAGATATCTTTTCGGTTGCTAAGATTCTCTTTGATAGCTCTGTCTAATTTGTGTCCCATCCCATCTCTCTCGTCTCTTCCTATAATTTTATTCTTCTTTAATCCTGTCTTTCCTCAACATATAGGGTTTTGTTTTTTCATCGTAGCCGATCAGTTACCTAACAATCTTTATTTAGCACTCCTGCGCCATTTTATGTTCTCAACGCATGACTAATATTTGAAATCTTCTAACTGATTATATTTTTTATAGCTAATTTCTTTTTTTTTCTATTCTCTCCAGAATCTCTCTCCAGCTCTCCTTTTGTTGCTTGTTGGTCTTTTAATCTCTATCTTTCTTTTCTTATATGAATGCCCATAAATTTCTGTGGTTAGTTCATCCTTTCGATTAGTTTCCTTGCATGGATGATGGACTACATTCACTCCTAAGTCCTAACCTTATGAGCAAGTGAATGCACAATAACAGTCGCAACAGGCAACACTACCTTTTTCTCATCCTCATTCCGCATTTCCGCCTTTCGGCTTGTTCTTTTGGACTAAAAATAAGCGCTGATTTTGGCTCATGCTGATTTATTGTGAGAGAAAAATATTGTTTCGTGGCTGAAAATAAGCGCTGATTGTCCAAAAGATCAAGCTGTTTATCATCGTGGATACCAAAACACTCTCGCACTACAGTCTCTCCTTGAGCCCTAAGGACTCTGCCCCATATGGCCATACCCCCACGCAGGCTGCTAGCACCACCTTCCTACATGGCTCTAAGTCTCTAACGGCTCAATGCTACTGCACCCACTATTCGTAGGGCACGGACTCCAACTAGATTCATGAATCCAACTCATGCCCAATCTCGTACACCTTTGACCTTTCATTGGTACCACCAGTCGCCCCCCATGCGTACGCGCTCAGATAAAATGTTGACGAACGAAAACGATTGAAATCCAAATTCCAAAATCACCTCCTAGAACGAAGGAACACAGCACGCACCTTTAGCTTAGTAAGCGACGAAGATGACGAGGTCCGCCCAGTCCTCCGGCGGCAGCGACGCTAGAGTGGGCGCACGCGTCGCCACCGCCGCCTCCGCCTCCGCCTCGGCTAAGCACCAAGCGGACTGTCTCTCGCCGCTGAGCACAGGGAGAAATTTCAATATTTGACCCTGAATTCGCATGTCTCTCAGTATTTAACCCTCAATTCGCATGCCTTTTAAAATTTAACCCCTTGCACGCGAATTACTTTAATATAAGGGATTTCGGGGATTTTCACTTCTTTTTAATTCTAATAATCTCTTCTCACCCATGAGGACACGTAGAAAGACGAAAGAACCCCTGACTGCCTCTATCGTATTGCTCTGGAGGAAATCAGAACGCTTGCTCCGGTTTTTCTCGCGAGCGTCGCGAGCACAGCGGCGCCTCCCGAACCCGCCCGACGCCGATGACCGCCTGACTCAGCCAGGTCCCGCAGCACGCGGTGCGGCAGCACCTTCACCAGGTGGTGCATGCTACTGATCACCGGCAGCTTCCAGGGGCCTGGCGGCAGTCGCGGCCTCGGCTTCATGGCCACCTTCAGCAGCTGCAGCAGCGCCATGGCCACGATGAAGAGGAGCAGCGAGTGGTTCAAGTACTCGTCCATGGCTGTAGCCTACGTACTACTCTACTCTAGTTGCTTGCTTCGCTCAAACACTGTCGAGTGTCGAGTGTGGGTTCGATCCTAGGTCTAGGGGTATGGATGGTCATTCTCAGTGACCTAAGCGATCTAATCGTTTGAATGGTTATTATGTTTATAATTTTTGATCATATATATATATATATATATATATATATATATATATATATATATATATATATATATATATATATATGTTTAGTTTGTTATGAGGAAGGAGAAGGGCCCTTACAGAAGGGACCGTGAGAGTTCCCTGGGAGCACGTCGAGATAGAAGGGAGTACAGTCAAAATGTGCAGATCTGTTTTTTTAGAGTGAGGGGCATTTTGGTCTTCTGTGATGCCTCTAATAGTGCCTAGAAATTATTGGAATTAAGAAATGAGTGAAAATCCACGAAATCCCTTATATTGAAGTAATTCGCGTGCACGGGATTAAATTTTGAAAGACTTACGAATTAAGGGTCAAATACTGAGAGACATGCGAATTTAGAGTTAAATATTGAAATTTCTCGAGCACAAGCTGTCCGAATCGAGCAGCCGAATACAAAAGAATTCAAAGCGCCGAACATTTGCGACCTCGCGGTAAGCTAGCAATCTTATAGTTTGTTTCTTCCTGGGCTAAAATCTGTAGTTGAAGGCTTTTAGGTTGGGCCTGGCGCATCGTGCGTTATGTCTGGACCACGCGGAAAAGCCCAGTGGCCCGCCCGCCAGCCTTTTACCGGCCCACTTTTGTGCTCCGCCAGTTTGCTCCTGCGGCTACAAGGTTGATAGATTGCTGCCGGGTCGTGGCAGACCTGCTGGCTTCAGTTGCAGTCCAGTCAAGCTGCTCGTAGACTCGTAGTACTCCGTACAAGCCGACAACCACCGAGTATACTTAGGGCCCGTTACGCGCATTTTGCAAAATAGACTACTGTAGTAATATAGGCTCTGTTCGCTTCAACTAAACAGCACATATTTTTTTACTCTGGAACAGTATTTCCCCTCACAATAAATTAGTTTCAGCCCAAATCAGCTCAGCTTTTCAACTAAAGCGAACAGAGCCATACTAACTTTTACAATAAATATTTAATCATGATTTAAGTATACTTAAAAGATTCATGAGATAACATTTTGCGAAACTATCAAACTAGTTTTAATTTTTATCAACATTTAATACTCTATGCATGTGTTTAAAAATTGGTGTAAGGAAACTTTTTATATTTTATAGTGAATCTAAACAGGACGTTACGTGTACTATTACTCTATTATTAGTAGTACTAGTATAAAGCACAATCAGCGGCTAGATCTACTCCCAAAGAAACACATTTTTTTAGTGGTACAGACGAGCGAGACATGGTTTGAATCCTATTTAATCTGACTTTAGAACGAAAGATTTTCTTCTCATTTCTGCAGGAATTAAACTAATTCTTGTAAAATTTCGATGAAATTTCTGTGTTTCAAACTGGCACTAAATTATTAATGCCACCGGCTCAATTTTTTTTAACACGGGAGGCGCGATTTCAAATATATTTTTTTAATTCAATGATAACTGCCGAGCGACTTGATACAATCAACAATATAGGATTGCCTTCTTCTGAGCACTCGGTGCTTATACTAGTAGTGCGATACGAGCGGTAGCAGGCCGGTATACAAAATTACATGCTACTGCTAGTACGTCTGTGGCGCTGTGTCAGGGGAAGAACGGCACGGTGCGTGTGTGTCAATGTCATTGCGATACGGTACGGTGGGAAAGGAGGAATATCCAGTGGATGATTTCTTCCTTGGAATTCGGTACGTTGAGACTTTGGCCGCGTTTAGATCCACTGTAAATTACAATTGAAACTAGTCACATTAATATTATAGTACATGTATGGAGCATTAAATATAGACGAAATGTTTGTATATTTGTACTTTTTACATGTACATCACGAGACGAATCTTTTAAACCTTCTTGGACCATGATTGGACAAAAGTTGTCAAATACAAACGAACGTGCTATAGTGCAGAATTACAACTGTAACTGAGATCTAAACGGGTCCTTTATACACGTCCATTTCAGCCCAAACCTTACTGCATTGGCAGGTAGCGCGTCACACGCCAACCGACCAAAAACACTGAAGACTCACTCGTAAGTCGTAACGCCCGGCTGCAGTCCAAATAGAGTAGTGTGATCCTGATCCACCGCGCCTCTCGGAGAACCGCGTGGAACACAACGCGATCACATAAATAAAAGTCAATTCCAAAAGAAACATACTCTCGCTTCGTTCCCTTTGTTTAGCCCTCTGTTCGGCTGGCTGGTACGGTATAACTGCCTGGCTAATTGTTCTGGAAAAAAAACACTGCTGAATAGCTGGTTGGATCAGCCAGCCAAACAAAGTGTACATGTTTGGCTTTAGGGCAGTCCCAATATTTGAAGCTATACACAGTTTCTATAATAGTCACGTCACCTATAAATCATGTATAGAAGCTACCCTATCCAACGCTAGTGTTTTCACGTAATAAATTCTGCTTTTTTTTTTCTTTGTCTCTCCTAGCTCCGTCTTCCTCGTGGCTTTCTCTTTTTCGTCCAGGGGAGACACAAGCACAGCTGCGGCATGACGACGAGAGGAGTAGCGGGAGGGGACGCTGCTGGACTCCAGCGAGGCAAAGGGGCCGGGCCACAGGCCACGACAAGCTCGCCGGCGAGGTTGGCCTGAGCTTGTGCTCGCCCTGACCACGGATCTCGTCGTGGAGCGCAGCTTGGACGACGACGAGCAGTCTGGGCACAGCTTGGGCATGCCCGATGCGGACACGAGCAGTCTGGGCGACGACGGCGCGACATGTGCGGACGGCAAGCGCGGCCTGCGGCACAGCAGCAGCGGCCTTCGCGGCGGCTTTCTGCACCGGCGCGTCCTCGGGAGCTCGTGATGCTGGCCCTCACCATGGAGCATCTGCTTGCTTCGCGGCAGGTTGCGCCAGAGCGGCCTGCTGCACAGCGGCGGTGGCCTGTGGCACGGGTCGCCAGCATTCGTGACGGCGGTGCGGCCTGCTGCACGGCGGCGAGCGCAATGACGGCGCAACCTTCCCAGCGGTGAGCCGGTGAGCGCGGCAGCGGCAGCCTGCGTGACGGTGACGCGGCCTTTGCGAACGGCGGCAAACAATCGCGTCACGACATCATGGGCCCTACTGGAAGAAACCACCGATGTCCTCCCAACGCAAAAGACGCAGTTTCTTCGTGTCTCGATCCGTGAGTAGACGTCGTTTCTCAACCTGAAACGGTTTTATTCACTTTCCTCGTTAACTATACTGTCACATCAGCATTTTACTTAGTTAGTAAGACAATTAATAAGAATAGAAACTGCTCATTAATTACCATTGGGATTGTCCTTAAACATGAGCAAAATACTCATCAGAGGCACAAGTTACCAAAAAAATCACACCCGCGAAAGTTTCATTTGCATGTAATGAGTTAGTTATTTTTAATAATATGGCAAATGTTTTTATAAGAAGAGAAAAGATAGATGAGTTTTATCTAGAGATGAAACTTTTTTTGTCATAATTACTAACTCTTTATGAGTTATGTGTCATGGAATTACTTTCTCTATCACATAATAGAAGTAGCTACGGGATGCGTGCAAGTCGCAACTTTCTCAACTTTGATTATAGAAAATAAGTACAACATTTAAATCTCTAAAGAAGTTTATTATAAAAGTATATTTAATGATCTATCTAATAATATTAATTATATATTATAAATGTTTATATTATTTTATATAAAATTGGTCAAAGTTTTAAAAGCTGACTTCTCGGAAGCGAGAATAACTTCTATTTTGGAACGGAGGGAGTAAATAACTATGAAATTATAGAATGGTACTTACCATTAAGAATGAGTGTTCCATTTATATTTCATTTTACTTTATATGACATAGCAATCTTAGAAACAAAGCTATGAAACATCTTAGACATGCCTAAATAAACATGGACAATGAGAAGAAAACATACACAAATTTCATTGGGTCTAAACTTGGTTGAACCATTTATTTTAGTTAGTGTTTGCTCCTCTATTCTAAATTATAGGTCATTTTGGTTTTTCTAGATACATATCTTTGTTAATGATAGATCTATGTATATTTGTATATTAAAAAAAGCCAAAACAACCTACAAATTAAAATGGAGGGAGTAACTAAAAACTGAGTGAGCGGCCCACTTAGATTTAGACTTTGGCCAAAAATTAGAGGACCAGCTTGGTCTATCGAACCTTACTATATGATATGGTGTAATTATTGAAAGATTTACTACTGGAGATAGAGGGTGAGTATATTAATACTACAGTATTCACATTGTCAAATCTTTAATGGACAAATATTCTGAGGGGGGACAATTTAGTAAAAAATAGAGTATTTTATTGTTCAAAATAGTTGTGCTATTGCACCGTAGATACTATCCAAATGGAATCATAGTTACTCGACTAAACACCCTAGTATTTAACAATTTTTTTTCAAAAGAGTTAGCTGAGACACATACATTTTTGTTAAAAAGGAATGACTTAGATCAATGTTTATCTGGTTTGGGAAAAAGTTCTATAGTATGTGCTAAATGTTATGCTAGAATTTTGTTAATGAGCGGCAAAATCATAAACATGATCATGTTTGTTGCGTGTCATAAACTCATGACGCCATCGCTAGCTCACACCAAAGGAAATGCAATAACAACAAGCATACAATGAACACCATATCCACATGTTTTACTAGGCTCGGTCCACAACAAAAACACAATGCTCTTCAACGATAAATGTTATGTCATAACGGTTCATGTGTTTTTTTTAATACATGACCCCACTCCTAAATTGTTGTCTCAGAAAAAAAACCCTAGTTGCTAGGTTAGAGCTAACCGGACCTACGATATAGAAAAAGGTATCTTGTCAATTGTTAGCAACTTGCAGATGGGGCGACAGGTCCATAAAGTCTCACTATGGCCACTAACGATGGGTGTGAGAATGAAGCAGAGATTGAGCACTAGGGCACGAAGGAGGAGGGGCTAGGAAGGACAAGATCAAGATAAATGACCTGTTGTGGTTGGATGGATTGGAAGAATTGGCAGCGGATGAAAAGGGAATGCTAATTTGGTGGAATAAGTAAGACTCCTACAATGGTAACAAGTAGGGATGCGTGTAAGTTAAAACGCAACAATAAAAAGATACAACGATGAGTTAAAGATAAATTTAGACCAATACTAACACATTCAACAATAGCATTGTATGTTATATTTTAAGGGATCATATGATTTTACTATAAGAAACTCACTTGGCTAGGGCATTGATACCAAATGAGATTAGAAGCAGCTTCCTCGATGAAGGTTCAAACAAACATGTTCTAAGAGCAACTTCAGCTGGAGAACTTAAATCAAAATGAGTGCCCCTACTTCTGTTTTAAGTGCTCTCATTAATTTTGTTGGTCCCTTATTTTACACCCACTTACTGACGACAATAACCACTTACTGATGGGTCCAGCATCTCACTGAGCTCTCTCGCGCTCTTGCTCGTCCTTTTTTTTTCTCATACTCTTACCTGCCTTCTTCCTCCTTATGCTCTCGCTAGGGGGAGGGAGCCGCGCCGCAGACCCACTCGCCACCAAGCCCGATGGAGCTTGTTGTCGCGGATCTGCCCCCCAATAATAATGTCAATAGAGAAGATTTGTGCGTCTGTATAAATAAATTTGGGTGTTCCAGTAGGACTTTTGTTGAAGCTGTGTTTTTTTCCGTGAAAATCCGTCCCTGCTGAAGTTGCTCTTCGTCCGTAGAAGCAACACAAAAGAATGCTGAAGGCTACCTCACGGAAACGCTGGAAGCGACGAAGCGTGGACCTTTTTTCAAAACAATATAAATACACTACACGGATCCAGCCAGCGTTACCCTCACATCGTTCGCCGTAAACTAGGAACCCACAGCGCTACAGGATGGATGAGCTTGAGGCTTGAGCTCCCGCGCGCAATCAAACAAACCCGCAATTTGTTGGTCTGGCTTGCCCCGAAACAGTCCGCGCGCCGCCGTCAACACGGCGGGTGGGCGAGGGTGACGACTGACGAGGGTTCGTGCCCGTGCGGCCCCCGCGCTGCGCTTGCTCCCATCCCATGGTTTCCACCACCCCGCCAGCGGTGGGTGCGGACTGCCCACTAGCGACAACATGCACGAGAAATACCAATACCACCGGTGTTTTTTAGCGTTTTCCCCTCGCCTCTGCCCCCAACTCCCGATGCCTCTGTAGCTGTACTGCTTGCTCCTGTCAGTCCAGCTATCCCCCATAGACTTCGCACCAACCCCTCTCGCTCGCACACACCAAAGAGGCAAAAAAAAGTTTTTTTTTTCTTCGGAAAAAGGAGAGAGAGAGAGAGAAAGAGAGAGAAAGATCATACTCCTCTCTCCACTGTCCAGCCGCGGACACCAAGGCAGGCGGACAGGGGAGGCAAGCAAGAGGCGAGCTCGGCGAAGGCGCTGAGGGAGACAGCCAGCCGCTGCCGCATTGCGCTACATTGAGCAGGAGGGCTCGCCGCCGCGGGAGGCTCGGATCTTGGCGTCTCTGGCTGGCCGTAGCCGCTGCCCGCGTGCTTCCTTTGGTGGCGCTTTTCCGCCCATTGGCGGGCGGCCTCGGTCCAGCGCGGCGTGATCTGGCGCGCGCCGCCGACGCGGGGAGGCCTGGATCTTGACGCGCCGCTGTCGCTGCCGCGAGACCCTGGGGGGCACGGGCACGGCGTGCTCATCAGTCGCCCGCCGCAGTCCGCTGAGCTGCTGCCGACTGCGCCCGGCGGGCGGGAGATCTGGCCGACGGCGCGGCGCTGCAGATCCCCTGCCTGCGCGGGCACGGCTCACTGCTGCTGTGGAGGCTGTTGCGCGCGGTCGTGCCCATGGGCTACGGCGGGTACGTGGATCCCTTCCTGCCCCCGCAGCGGGCGGCGTACGTCGCGCCGCAGGGGGGCTACGGGCAGCCGCAGCCGCAGCCGGCTCCGCGCCCGCCGGCTTGCCCGTACTCGTCGTCCGCCTCCGCTCCGCCGGTCCCCCCTCCGGCGACGTCGCCTCCGCCGGTAAGTAGCCCACCTCCGGCGTCTCCTTTACCGGAGCCATCGCCGCCGCCACCTGCACCATTGCCGCCGTCGCCTCCGCCGCCGGCATTGTCGCCTCCTCCGCCGGACGCTCCCCCTCCGTCGCTTCCACCGTCACCGCTGCCATATCCAACCCCGTCACCGCCTCAAGCCCCGCCGCCCCCGCTGGCGACGGATCAGCCCCGCGTTCAGCCCCGCATATACCCATCACCGCCACCACCGTCCCTTCCTACGCCGCCGCCTCCCACCGTCTCGCCGCCATCGCCAGCTCCATCCAATTCACCATCGCCGTCGCCTGCTCCAGCCGCACGAGCTCCGGCTCCCGCGCGTGTTGCTGCCTATTCGCCTCCCCCGCCCAGAATCGCCCCACCGCCGCCTCCGCACAATCACGGCAAGTCGCATTACACGCCGCACGCGCCCGTGAAGTCGCATGCGAACTCGACCCATGCAGCTAGCGGCAGCGGCAAGAACATCGAGATATCGAGGGAAGCAGCCACCACCATTGTAGCAGTGGCCGGTCTCGCCATGCTCAGCTTTATTGGCGCGACCATTTGGTTCGTTAAGAAAAAGCGAAGGCGCGTAGAGCCTCCGGCCACACTGCCTACACAGCAAACAGCTCCTCCACCACCACCCAACTACATTCCATCTTCGGGTGGATCCTCGCTAGCATCAGGTAAGAGCACATCAGTGGTGTCATTTTTTGCGCATTTCCCAATTTTAGACGTCAGGCTGGTGCTAATTGTTTGTGATTGGCAGACGGGTTCTATTTGAGATCGCCAGGGTATCCTTTCATGAGGTACAGCACTGGGAGCCATGGTTTTCCATACTCCCCAGCCGACTCTGGGATTGGGTATTCCCATATGCTGTTCACACCAGAGAATTTGGCAGCTATCACAGATGAATTTGCAGAAGAGAACCTTTTGGGAGAAGGTGGATTTGGGTGTGTCTTCAAGGGAATTTTGCCAGATGGTCGCCCAGTCGCCGTCAAGAAGCTCAAGATTGGGAATGGGCAAGGCGAACGTGAGTTCAAGGCTGAGGTCGATACTATCAGCAGAGTACATCATAGGCATTTGGTTTCTCTAGTAGGCTATTGCATTGCGGAGGGCCAGCGAATGCTTGTTTATGATTTTGTTCCCAACAACACACTTTACTACCACCTCCACGGTGAGGACATTTTTCTTTCAGTTATATTATTTTCTAACATTTATTTTCCAGCTTCATCACAACACTCCTATTTATCCATCGCTTATATGATCATTAACTTGACCTCTCAAAACTGCAGTAAGTGAAGCATCACTGGATTGGCGGACAAGGGTTAAGATTGCAGCTGGAGCAGCCCGAGGGATTGGTTACCTCCATGAAGATTGTAATATTTCTACTAAACTATTTCTTCAGCGATCCCCTAATGTTGCATAGTTTTCTTAGTGTTTGCTGTTTGTGTTCATTAGGTCATCCACGCATTATTCATAGAGATATTAAATCATCCAATATTTTGTTGGATAACAACTTTGAAGCTCAGGTATGATGTGAATTGGTGTAGAAGTCTAGAGGTCAATATTTTGGTATGCTATTGTGATCATAATTATCGTCTGTATTTATTGTATTCTATGGAAACTATCCAGGTTTCCGATTTTGGACTTGCGAGGTTAGCGGCTGATTCCAATACACATGTCACCACACGTGTCATGGGGACATTTGGGTAAGAAATAAAGCAAATCCACACCATCTTGCAGTTTTCAGAGTTTATTGTCTAATCCATGCCCAATATCTAGTCCAGTTTACAGAACTAATATGATATATCCTCTCCAGGTATTTGGCTCCAGAGTATGCATTGTCAGGCAAGTTAACAGCAAAGTCTGATGTATATTCTTTTGGGGTTGTTCTTTTGGAGCTTATTACAGGAAGAAAACCTGTTGATGCTTCTCAGCCGTTGGGAGATGAAAGTTTGGTTGAATGGGTGAGTTCATTTTATATAATAAATGGACTTACTGCATGTCACTAATCTTAGGTTCTAAAGTACGCATAAATTTTCTGATTTTTCACCATAACCAGTAACCATAGTCATGAGATTGAAATCCACTAATAAATAACATGATTATTTCGTGATACACCAATGGATGTGTCTAGACTCCTTCAAGCTTCAACTGTTGATTTCCTGTTCCACAATCTGTCCATAGATATCCATTAAGTTGAGGTGGAAGTGGAATGCCTCAAAATTTGAGTTCTATCATGCAGTAGCTAAATTCTCTGCTGATGCTTTCACTAGTTCATTCTTTTTCTTTAAAAGCTGAACGACTCTTGTATTTCTTCCATGACATGGGCATTGCTTCTTATAAGATGTTAACATTCCACTGGTCCCATTTGCATAACATGTCAACCAAGAGAGTGATCTGGAGGGAACCCAGTTGCTAAAAGTTATAGGCAGTGTACCTAAAGTGGGCAACCAGATTATTCTTCCAGAGTGTCACACAAAAAGTGTCTAGAGTGCTAGGGACTTATTTATTGCAGTCTTCATACTTGGTTCGGCATTAAAGAAGTTCAGATGGGAACTTAGCAATGACTCAAGCAGCTTGATGCAGGACCAAAGCAAAACACCAGTTATAACTGTTGCGATCATGGAAGGTGCTGACACATTACATATATGACACATTGGTCTGAACAAATTGCCTGTGGCTATTGTCTGGAGTTTAGGGTTTCATGCTGCCTTCATGTATTCCGTCCATGGTAAAAGATGCTAGTGAAGCAAATCCATAATTGTTTGAAATAGTTAGAATGAATGCCGTATCCAATCAATGTGATATGTTGTAACAGATACCATGTTATAGTTGGCTCAGTTTTTTTTATTGTGAGAGTTTAGCATTTGGACTTGGACAGGCTTACTGCTGTTATGATCTTAACTTAAAACCTTATGCATGTTGGAAAAATTTCAGGCTCGCCCCCTTCTGATGAAGGCAATTGAGCATCGGGAGTTTGGGGACCTTCCTGACCCTAGGATGGACAACAGGTTCGACGAAAACGAGATGTTTCACATGATAGGAGCTGCAGCTGCATGCATTCGGCATTCTGCAGCAATGAGGCCACGGATGGGGCAGGTAACATAGTTTGCAACATCTTTTTTCTCCTATTCCTGAATGGCTGGCAACAAAGGATCAAAATGTGACCGTGTCTTATCCCCCAGGTGGTTAGAGCACTAGATAGTTTAGCAGACTCTAATTTGAACAATGGCCTTCAACCCGGACGCAGCGAGGTATTCTTAGAGCCACAATCCGAGGAGATTAGATTGTTCCAGTTGAGGGAATTCGGCAGCCGGGATTGTAGCGACGAGTTGAGCCAAGCAAGCTGGAGAAGCCGAAGAGATTTGTGAACAGATTCGGTACAAGATCCTTAACATTCTTTTTGGTCATTCTTTACATGTAATTATCTCTTTTACATGATTCTTTTCTTCTTTTTGTTACTCCTCCCTGAGGCAATTCTTGTTCCTGGTGGAATAAATTTTGCATTCTTTCAGGAGATAAGTAAATGAATCCTCCTTTTTTCCAGTGAAGAGTACACAGAAAGTTTGGTTCCTGGCATTCTCTGATAAATACTCCAGTAAACATTCTTACTATGCTTCCTCACTGCCTTTTGGAGCAGTCCAGTTGCTGCCCTTGCACTGCAAGTCTCTGTATAAGGATTAATCAGGGCAGTTCACTGTACGCTTAATAAGTGACGCTGCGTTGGGCGGGCGCAAGTACAATGATTAGCGCCTAGCGGTGCTAATTTTTATTTGTGAATGAATTGCATTGCATCCTACGATCAATTATTCCCGCCCTCCGTTTTGTCAAAAGGCTGGGTGGGCACATATCATTGGGATTTGCACAGATACCCCTCGCGCGTCGACCAGGATCGGTGGATCACCTTGACGCGGTCGCAATAATTTGGAGCGGCAGCCACATGATGGAGAACGGGTGGCAGATGGCAATGTCTTACCAAGAAATACGCGTACGAGCCGCGTGGATGGAGGTGCGACCGCTGCACCGCACGTCTGTCGGTCGGTGTTTTCTTTTTTCGCCCCCTCTTTTTTTTTTCCTTTTCTTTCGAAAAAAAAACAAGTTAAGCCTGCTTGGTTAGCTTCTAATTTTTGCCTAACCAAAATTATGGCAAGTCAAAAATTTTAGTCATCAGTTGGTTCACAGCTAAAGAGTTGGCACTCCGATACATATGGCTAAAAATTTTAGCAAGTTTCTAGAACTTCTTAAATTGCATAAGAGAGAAAATGTAATTTCTACCATTGCTATGGCACTCAATCAATTGCGTACCTATATTTTTATCCTAAGTTTTGAGACTTACAATGATTTTGGTTGGATGAGAATTGGAAGTGAAGCAGCAGGCCCGTTGTTTTAGTTCGGCTTTCATGGGCCACATTGGCTTTAATGGGAATCTAATGTAGAGCCCACGCCAGAGGAAGCCCAATAAAATTGGAGGGCCGAAGGCTGAATCACGCGTGTTTGTTTCACAAGAATCGTCGGACGAATGGACTATGCACAACATGCCTGCTCCACCCCGTGTAGAAAATTCAGAAACTGTAACCAGCCCACGGCCCATGGGATGACGGTCCAACATGAAAGTAGAGCGAGAAAGCACGCAAGAAAGATCCAGAGGCCCGAGACAAGTCCAACTTTGACGAGGAGCCACCAATCCGGACCGGAGTCCTCCTGCAGGACACACGTGGCAGCCGCGCCGCAGGTCTGCCGATGGAACTGCGCGTGCGCGCTACCATTCCACTCCGCCACCATTTTCGTTTCCTTCCCCCGGGTCGCCAGGTAGCCAGCCGTCGCCGGCCCGGGTATAGTCCGTCCGTCAGTCCGGTTGCGCACGAGCCTAGAGAGGAAGGGAAATCGTTCGCGCATCCTCCCTCCAGGAATCCCCACAGAGGACGAAGAGATAAGCAGCCGGAGTGGAGCGCGCGACCGTCCCTCCTCTCGCCGCCATGGATTTCATGAAGATGATCGATCAGACCGTCCGAGAGATGTAAGAGCTGTGATTCTTCTCGTTTTTTTTCTTTCCTTTCTTCTTTTTTTTTTAAAAAAAAAAATAAAGGACTTTTGGTGAACAGCTAGCTCTTCCTTTCCCTTTTTATTTTGACACAGAAAGAGGGAGGTGAACCTCAAGGTGCTCAAGGTGCCGGAAATCGAGCAGAAGGTTGAGGCTTTCTTCTACTGGAATCCGCACTCGTTCTAACTTTGATACCCAGATGTTTCCTCATGCATCGATGTTTTGGGTTCTTAGATTTGTTTAGAATTCGATCACGAGGATTTTTTTTTTTTCCTCTCGACTGCAGGTTCTAGATGCCACCAGCGACGAGCCGTGGGGTCCTCACGGCTCCGACTTGGCTGACATTGCCTGGGCCACAAAAAGATAGTGGGTGCCAAATCTCAGTTTCTCCCCGCTCACTTGTTCTTAAATTTGTTGTAATTCTTTTCTGCTGTTCTGTTGTCACTTTTTTCTGTAGTGGTGAATCTGAGATAATCATGAATGTGTTGTGGCAACGGCTGGGGAACACTGGTGCGAATTGGCGTTATGTGTATAAAGTGAGTTTTCTAGAGAGAATTGATAATATGGAGTTCATTGTTGATTTTTTTTTTGAAACGATAGTTCATTGTTGATGAATACAATGTTTAAATTGATCCTTCGTACATGATTTGACTGCTTGCTTATCTCATTTACAGGCATTGGCTGTGATTGAGTATCTCCTGGCTAATGGAACTGAACGTGTTGTCGACGAAATTATTGACAATAGCTCACAGATTGCGGTATGTGTCATCCAAATTTCGCTGCTTATAACACATGATCTTATCTGATGTTTACTTTTCGGGAAGAAACTTACAAGCTTCGAGTATGTGGAGCCTAATGGAAAAGATGTTGGGCTCAACGTGCGAAAGAAGGCTGAAAATGTTCTAGCTACTGTGGATGATAGGGAAAAACTTCAGCAAATCAGAGACAAGGCTGCTGCTACGAGGGATAAGTGAGTCATTCATATCTTACTTACTGATGCGGGATGGTATTCTTTACAGAAATCTCATCATCATACATGTAGGTACTTTGGTTTGTCATCAACTGGAGTAGGGAACAGGTCAAGCGCAGCATCATTTGGCAATGGCAGCTACTCATCTGGTAGTCACTATGGGAGCACACAGATTTCAAAAGAAGTTGATACAACCAGTAATAACTACAGAGGCAACGAATGGAGTAACCAAAGTAAAGAAGCAATTTTAAATTTTAGAAGTACTAGACAAATGTTGAGGAAAAACACAAACAATGCGACTGACTATAAGCCAACAATGGGAGAAGGGCATCATAGGAGGTAACTATTTACTTCAGAATTGCTTCTTTGTTCTTTGACCATTTTTTTTTTCATTGCGATGCGTGCTACCCTGAAAGATATGTCATATGTGGCATGTTGTAGAAATCAAGATTCCCCAACATCACACCTGAAATCATCATCAAATCTTCAATCTGCATCTGGAGGAACAATTTCACAGAAAGCAAATAAAGACGACGACGACGACTTCAACCCCCGAGGACCTTCCACATCTGGTTTGTATTCCTCTACTTATGGAACATTCTGGCGTGATTGCTGTATTAGAATGGTTGCTTTATGTTGGTAGCCATTGTTATTTTGCTATGTATGTACTGATGCTTGCTCCAGAATTCTTCTGGTTATTAGTATAATGAGCTAAGGCACAAAGATTTTTCTGTAGATTTATTTCAATTTGACCACAACTATCGTTTTGTTGTCAGACATTATAACAGCTAATGTGAGCTCTAATCATATGGATCTCTTTGGACCAAGTTTAATGGATGACCTTGTGGACACCACTGCATCCACCTCAAGTGCTCTGCCACGTGTTGGAACTGCTTCTGTGCCAGAAGTTGATTTATTTGCCAATGCAGATTTCCATTCTGCTACTCCAGCAACTGGTTCTCGCACACAGGTTTACCCTACTCTAGTATCTAGTGATACCTTTTTAATAATTCGCTTCATTTTACATATCTTGCGGTTGTTTATGTTTTACCCTGCATAATAAATATGAGACAAAAGGGTGCACTTGCTACACCCTTTTGCAGCTGTAGCTGTAGCTGCAAACAGCAAATTGATTCGGCATGCAGCCGCATCCGGAAAAAACAAAGACAAACAGGCTGAAAATCTTCTCATGCCAAATGAATATCACACTTCAGAAGGACGTAACTTATGAGGACCCACTTTTTCAGTGACACGAGAGCGGAGAATCTGCTCACAGCAAATTTAAAATATATCCTAATTTATATGGACTATGTGGCCAACACTTTATAAACCTGATTAATGAAACACTTGATGATTACAATTGCTTATTATATTAATATCAGTTTCCTAACTGCTGCTTCGCTGATGTCATCACAGGACATTATTGATCTATTTGCGGGCAGATCATCATTTGCTAAGTCCATTAATTCAGATACAGAATTCTCACGACGCGGAAGTAATAAATCCTCAGAGAATAATCCATCTTCCCTTGCACATTCTTCAGCCTCTGTTTTCGATCACTTCCAACCATCCTTTGCAACTTCATTCCCTCCAGACACAGAGTTCTCAGCGCGTGACACCGCAGGAAAATCTAAAGACCACATTCACCAGCATTCCATTGCTGCAGTTTTTGATCCTTTTGCTGCACCTGCAGTGAAGAATGTTGATGGATCTGACTCCGATGTATTCTATTCAAATACAGGCTCAGGTTTTAATGAACCAAGACATGATCCTCCTTTAAGGGTCAAAAGTTCCGATCATAGTCCTTTAGTGGAGCTGAATTTTGGTGCCTTCACTTCACATACGGAATTGACTAAAGCAAGTGCTATCAAATCCTTGAACAAATCACCCACAAAGCCAGAGCCGGCCTCTATGCCAGCATCAAAAACAGATGTGAAGAAAGGAGCCTTTCAGGTCAAGTCTGGCATATGGGCTGATTCTTTGAGTCGTGGCCTGATTGATCTGAACATAACTTCCCGTATGTACTTCTATAAATAACCCGTTTTCTTTTATATGCATGTATGTGGTGGTCCCTCTGCATTTCTGCTTTCACAGAAACTATATTAGCTTTATGCATGTATCATGCGTGAGTTATATTTCCTGCTCTTTACATATGAAAATTGCAGACTATATAGTGAGTTGCAGTCCTGTTCTGCACATGCAAAGTTATAGTTTCTCTATTAGTAGGACCGATGAGGAACATATTCCAAGATTCTACTTTGTCTATTCTTTTACATATAAAAAGATGCCTTGTACAATTAAGCACTAATAAGTTTGCAAGACAACAAAGGCTAGATTACACTCGGTACAGTAGCTTATGAATGTTCTTATAGCCTATGAGTGTTCATCATTATATGCAGCTAAGAAGGTCCACCATTCAGATATCGGGATTGTTGGGCAAATGAGTGACGGATCTGAGCAGAAAGCCTCAGCTGCTCCATGGTACATGGGGGCAACTTTGCCCGATGGATCTGGCCTTGGTAGTTCTGGCTTTCCGTCGTCCACAGGAACCAATGGTGTTTTTTTGAACTAGGGGACCGATGGTGCTGTGTGGACCAGAGATTTCTAGCATCGGAGACATTTAGTGATCTTTTCATGAAGATGTTCTACTTTGCCTTGAGTAAACATGTCTTCCTATCCGTGCTCCATTGCTCTTGTAGAGTCGCAATATCTGGTGTCTTGGACCACACCCGTGTATCTAGAGATTTTAGGATATAAATAAGAGAGAATAATGAAGGCATATATATACCCTTTATTTTATAGTCAGACTATCATTAGCATGGTTAATAGAGCTTGGTTGACAAATGACAAGTAACGTTATAATAGGTTATTTAATGCAAAACTATCTTTCATTCCTAAAAATCTATTATATTTGAGGACAATTTTTAAATGTTTGAATGCATAATATTATAGGTGGAGGGAGTATATGTAGGCACTAAGTTTTTTATATGAGTACAGGTATTGCAAAGTAATTGTCATCTTTGCCTTTGATTTTTTAGATAATGAAATAAAGTTTCAGCCTCTACCATCCGAGAATGGTACACAACTGAGATACAAACCCACACTGGGCCAACCGGCAACCGACAGCAAGTGCTGCTCAACCATCGCTAAGAACAACCAAAGAGGGCATAGCCCATCGGAAGAAATAAAATTAAGCTAGAGTTAAATTCGATTTCTGGTACTCCATCCGAATCTTTGCCTTTGATGTGTAATGTGTTACAATTTTGTTGAATGAATCTATTAGTTCATGCAAAGTTGTGCACTGTGAATAGAGCCTTCTAAAAATTCCTCTGATAGAATAGAAAGCCTCTTCTTTCTGTCTCAGTTCTCAACGCAGTGTGACGCCGAAATTGGCTACCAGTTACAAAAGCGCTGAACCTTCAGCATGAGAAATACTGCAGAATGGATCGTAATAATAAAATGATAAACAACGCCTGTTTAGCACTAAAAATTAGCAGGTAAAATTAGTACTAATGGATCCAAATAGAACTGCTAAATATTAGCTGGAGGGTTGTTGCTAATAGTTTATATATGCATTATTCAACCACCTATTAGGTGTTATAAAAAATAACTATTAGGAGCATGAGGATCCAAACACTCTCCTACTTGACCTACTACAAAATAACAGCTATTAGCTAGCAAACTTTCAGCGCTAAATTAAGGATCAAAACATTCCCTTAGCGATTTTTCCATAGAACCCCGAGATTGGTGGGATGCAACCCTTTGTGATTTCTACTCTAGAATTTAAATTGCAGGGCATTTCTGTTCTTACACTAGAATTTAAATGGCAAGCTATGGGATTAACCTATTCCTTTCATAAACGTTTTCCGTACGATGTTGTGAGAATGAAAAGAAAATGATGTCTCAAAGGACAAAACCATTCCTATACAACAATCTGGCAGATTGGCACCAATGCCGTGCTCGTAACTTCTAATATAAGTAACTGTTGACAAATTATTACATGAAAAGAGAACCAATAAATTCATGTTATTATGTACCCCCTGTTATCATGATACTTACATGGTGCTAATAATAAACAAAAGGTTAAACTTGACCGCCACAATGCACTCTTCGGTCATCGTTGTGTGGCGTGCCCGGCGCGATGTGCATGCATGGCAAAAACCAGCACGCCACATCGATCATCACTTCCAGAATCTCTTCCGCCTCTCCTTGTTCTCCGCGCCCGCCTCCCCCGCCTTGTTGCGTCTATCTGGAGGAGATGCCGCCGTGTCTGCGGCCCCGGCGGGCTTGATCACCTTCTTGTCCCGCGTGAAGGACCTGAACGATGCGAACAGCCTCGACTTGGAGGCAGCCGCCACGTCCCGCTTCACGCTCGCGCCGGCCGCCGCCTGCATCGTCCCGTGCATTATTGGGCTCCCGCGGCCGCCGTCGGCGCTCTGCGTGTCGGACTCGGACCCCTCCGAGTCGCGCACCGGCGGCGGCGTGGTGCAGCCTTCGGGCTTCGCGCTGTCGACGTCCGGTTCCATCTCGGTCGCCTGTGCGGGCTCGGTTTGAGGCGCCGGCGCAGGCTCCACCTCGCGCTCTGGCGTCTCAGGTGGAGGTGGTGTCGCGGGCCACGAGGCGTTCGTTCCGGGTGTCGCCTCCGTCAGTGTTCCACTTCCACCTGCAACGTCGGTCTCCGTGGTTTCTGCTTCTTGGCTCGCCTGCTCCTCCACCTCCTGATCACGTGCAGCTGCACCGGCGTCGTCTGCATTGACGGAGTCCTCAGGTGCCCTCGCGTTGTCGACCTCCGGTCTTGCAGGTTGTGGCACAGGAACATCTGTTGCCGGCTGCTGTGGTGCTGTCGGCGGCGCGACGGATTGCGCTTCGATGCCGTTGGTGCCTCTGCCTTCTCCCCATGCAAAAAGGGTAGGCATGGATCAGGGAAGAACTGAGCATGGGAACCTGCTGACCAAGCGCAACCACCAACGTGCGGAGCAGTGGGACGAGGCCAACATGAGCAAAGAGGATCATGATCCATGGAAGATCGACGGCTAGATTGGTGGGACACGGGACAATATACATTGAGCAGCGGAAAGTAACCTGTCGTGATATCGTCAGTTCGTCACGCTGGAGGCACGGTCACAGACTCGCCCCTCATAGTCACAGGAAACTTTCTAGTAGAAGAACTGCCGCTCACACCAGATTATCTGTTGTGGCCACTGCCTTACTTCAGATGAACCGCAACGGCAGCGGATGGAGGCCGGCAGTCCGGCACATAATACGACCAACAGAAGCAAATTGCAGAGCACTATTTGTATGTCTACTAACACAAATACACACTATGGAGCTTTTATTACGTGAACTCTGTTCGGATGCAAATGGAAGCAAAACTCATCCAATTCGCAGTTTTGGCCTACTAAACTCAGCCAGTTTGCAGAAGCTACTGTACACAACAAGAAGGAACCGTCAAAAGCATACTATTTCTCACCATTTGCCAACACTGGTGCAGATTGCTTCTTCGCATCCTCTCCGCTCTTCATGCGGTTGGCCGCCTTATCGGCTTCTCTGGCCGCGTCGATGTCCTTCTGGCTCAGGAAACTCGGCTGGTTGGTTGAAGACAGCAGCCTCGCCCACATCCTGTCAGTTATCCTCACATTGTTCCTTGTAGATGTTACCCTCTGTGGTCAGAATAGATTTAGTCATGTACTGTAGATTGCAAAAGTAACATTACGCGAGACAGGGAACAATTTTGTGTCCGTCCCATATGGAAGCAACTCTCTTTCTGCCAGAAGACATACTACGACTCTCTTGGAAGCAAATATACAGAAGAAAAATTTTAGTTAAGCTTCAATGTCTACCAAGATGCTCTACAAGTTCAAACCTAGTGCAGTGCAATGTGACTGCTACTAGTCAGTGTAGATTCCTTATGCTTGTTCAATTGAGCAAAAGACTTGTTCAGCACTACACGGAGCAAGATTGTTTCCAAATTTACTGGAAAGTTCAGGCATCTAAGGGTGACATGTAGCTACTTTCCTTGGGTAGTTCTGGTCACATGCTTGTGTGCGTGGTGAAAGTTTGTAATTTCTATTAAAGGGTGTGTTTTTGGTGTGTTAGGGTTTGGGAGTTTACGCCCTTTCCCTTATGTTTCCCTTTCTTCTCAATGAAATGATATACAGCTCTCCTACATGTTCCGAGAATGAAAAAACCGGCAGAGGGTGCATACTAATATTATCCCTGTTTATGAAAGGGATTCAGAAAGTTGTACTCACATGAAATGGTATATATGCATGCCTGCCATTGACCATTCCGACTGTAAAGCTGTATCCTGCCATTGCACCATGAATGGCACTATGTGCGAGCAGTGTGCAATAGACATTGTCTGATGCATTGCTTGGAATAGCACGGATCATGTAAGTTGGATCTACATAAAAAAAAATGGCACTTTGTCAGATTCCTTGACACGCTATAAATTACAAACTAGCACTGTGTTGACGAAGTAAACAGAAGACGATTACCTATGTATTTAATAGTCATCTCCATCTTCTTGCTCTTGCAATAATCCTACAAAGCAATAATGCAACAGCAAAGAATAGCTCAGAGAAACTTTGGAGCAACACCAGACACTAATCAGTGACTCGTTTCAAACCCAACACAAATTCACACAATTTTTTTCCTTGCACATTAAGATGCTAAACCTATCAACAGTTTCATTTTTACTTGCCTATGGTAGATTTGTTTCAAACCCAAGACATGTCACAGCCATGTGTGCATTCTTGTAGTTTTAGTGAAAATTAGAAAGATGTGCACAAAGTGCATGTCAAACTGCCATTTCAAGCAACGATAGTTACAAATAAAGATGGATTATAGTGATGAAAATGGGCGAATAGGAATGTACCTTAATCTTGTGAGTCAACCAGAGGCCAACATCAAGAAGCAGCTTGTTCCCAGATGCATCTTGCTGATCTGCAGCAGGTATGCTTTGAGCAATAAGATCCTGTCCTGCTCCTTCCGCCACAACAATAACCATGTGGTTGTTCTCCTTCAACCTCCTATCTATATACTCGAATAGCCCACCCTCCCCTTCCAAATAAAAGGGCGACTCAGGAATCAAACAGCAGTCCTACATAAAATGGACATGAATAATTAGCTCCATCTTCAAAGAAGATTAGTGTGTATCAGAATATTAAGTGGTTATCTTTACACAGTGAAAAATTCAAAAGGAGAACATGACCAAATACGTCAAGGCACTTGATGAAACTAGACAATATTGACTGGAATAGTTGAGGCATAAGTAGAAGCCATTAACTCACCACATCTCTGCTTGCAAGAGTAGCATACATGGCAATAAACCCTGCATCAGCAAGTATCACAGTAAGGACAACAAAAACGAAATAGTTAAAACGAAAAAAAAAATACGATGCTTTGACAAATGGTGAACATTCTTCAGTTTGTAGGCAGGAAAACTAACCACTATAGCGACCCATAAGCTTCACTAACCCTATCCCATTTTCAGCACTTGAAGCTTCCACATGAGCTGCATTAATGGCACGCTGGGCTTCTTCTACAGCAGTATCAAAACCAAATGACTTGTCTATAACCTAACAATGAATATAAAAGTAATCAGCATACTCCAGGTCTCTGCACTATTAGTCTTTCAAATCAAGATGTACGCAGCAAAACTATTTATTCAAGCTGAAAAGAGAACAAGTAACCAAAAAATTACCGCTATATCATTATCAATAGTCTTGGGGATACCAGCAACAGCTACTTGTAGACCACGTCTCCGAATTTCCTGCGGTAATTTTAAAAATAGAGCATAGTAGAAAAATTAATTTGTGGATTACAATTCTTTGCACTACTTGTCTATAAAAACATTTAACTATACATATAAATAAATTGAGCACATTCAAAATCCCTACTGCTTGAGTGCACTTGAACAGACGTCACAGAAATGCGCAAATGATGTGGTTTGACAGTATCTAAAGTTCTGAACCACGTATGGCAGACAATACTTATGAGAAAGATTACCTTGTAAATCTCATATGCACCCTTCTGAGTTCCATCTCCTCCTATAATGTACACCTAGATGTGGTAAAGAAGAAAATTTACTCAACCTCCAAAACAAGGGTTATGCAAAGAAACACTAGTCAGAAAGGACATACTTGATTAATTCCACGATCTTGAATGTTGTCAACGATCTTTTTGGTATCATGGCCACCTCGTGATGTTCCAAGAACTGTACCACCTCGTTTGTGGATATCATTCACACTCTTTGGTGTCATGGGAAGATAATTGCTCGAATAGAACCCCTTGTACCCATTCTGCACAATTATTTACAACATGATACGTGATGACAGAGACGTTTCATGGATAGACTACAAATAAGGATTCAAGTTTGATCGCACTGATTCACTGCAATCATGATGCATACATTGTCATGGCAAAACCACTAGCTGGCACAAAGTTTGCAACAATTGGTAGTGTGCATAAAAAAAATTGTGCTCCTACATCAAACAATAAAATCTGTAGATTCAAGAACCTGCAACTGTTCATTACAATGCAACCAAAATGAAGTCTTAACTGGCTTTAATTTTGCAGAGTTCATATTTATTGCAAGACTTTTACATGCCAATTATCAAGACATCGATATAGGTAATCTGGAATGAATGAAACCTGTATTCCAAAGACATTGCTAACGTTGTACATGTGGGACAAGCCACACACCAACTCTCTTATGACAGTATTGAGCCCAGGGCAAAGGCCTCCACAGGTTACAATGCAAGCTTTCGCTTCTTCTGCCTCAAAATACACCTGAGGGTTGAATATTTGTGTTATACTATATAAAAACAATGCATTGCTGACAAATGATATAGGTGTATAACTGTGTCGAAGGTGCCATACCCTCTGACGAGGTCCAGCACGACGGAAGTGAACTCCTCGTGGACTGTTCTTCTGAACAACCACCTGTGGTAGCACAAAGAACATGTCATTTCACCAATCACCACTCAAACAAATAGCATTTACATTTATGAAACAAACACATCTGATATTATTTTACCTTTTCAGGGACTGTATCGTCTGCATTGACAAAATATTGCCTGGTGAATGTGTGCATAGAAAGTTCAGTTTGACAGATTGCACAATTAGAATGATCAGAGATAATCAGAAAGAAGCAAAAAAGTCAAATAAAAAGAAATCCTCACTTGACAGTTGAATACGCCGGATGATCTTGCAAAGGATTAGGAAAAGTCTACCATGAAAATCAAACAGAGAAACTATTAGATTAACCCTTATGATGTCACCTCGAAAACGACTCCATTTTAACTTGAAGATAAACACAAAACAGACAAAGAAACAGGTGAAATTGCCATGGTTGCCATGGTTCCTGTGAATTGACACGTAGATGATTGACATCAGCGAGGACAGGTTGCCAACAAATATAAGTAATTCGACAGGTTGCCGACTAGTACAAGCTATTCTTTCCAGAAGCATGGAAACCAGAAACCTAACAAAAGAACCTACGAACACAAATTCAATAGAAGCAAGGAGACATGAGATCCACACGACAGTCTCAATTTCGATAGGAGACGAGTAATGTTACATTTTAGTTGGATCCTAGTAGTACAGCAGCTAACGAGCTGTCTGCACGCAGACGCCTGACGAGAGTCACACGAAACTGCCACATAATACATACAATAATTTAAAACTGCAGCTCGCGCCTCGATCAATCCCAAAACATCCTCAAATAATAAAACCACCGCCCCTGTAACAGAAACTTCACGAAAATTTTTTTTAACGATACCGAAGCTGACTCTTAATCAGCATCCTCGAGCCCAAGACGATCCCCAATCCCATCATTGCAATTCATAGTATTATTAGCATGTTTCACCCAGTGACAACAGATCCGGCAACGGAGCAACCAGAGAGCACGGGAGAGGGGTTGCGGCGCTCACGGGGAGGTCCGGGAGGTAGTCGGTGAGATGCGGGACGTCGTCGAGCACGTATCCGTAGTCGCCCTCCTCGATCTTGACGAAGGCGGCGTCGTCATCGTGGACTGCCATGGACGACGCGTTGCGCAGCGCGCGGAGGTTCGGGTACGAGTCGCGGGAGATCCGGACGCACGTTGCCGAGAACGGGAGCGCCGCCTTCCCGGACGCCTGCGCCGGGGAGTCGTGGTCCGCCTCCACCGCCACGCCCAACCCGGCCTCCGCCGCCGCCGCCGCCTCCTTCTCCTCCTCCTCCTCCTTGGGCAGGATGATGTGGGACGATGCCATTTGAGAGCTCCGAAGTCCTCCCCGATTGTCTAGAAGCCTCGCTGTCGAGCTCCACTGCTCGTGGGCGTGTGGATCTCCCGCGGGGGTAAGGAAATGGTTTCCTCTCTGGAAGCCGACGGGGAAGAACTAAAAGAAGCGTGGGTTTAAAATAGTCGGCGAGGGCCGAGGGGCGAAGCGTGGAGGAGGGGAAAGGGAAGAATGGTCTGGACTCTGGAGTTCTGGAGGGAAGGGTGGTTTCCGGTTTCATGTGATGGTTTCTGCTGTCCGCAGTCCGCGAGAGGGGTGGGTGACGGCGACGGACGCCGGCGTTGCTGGCGGCCGCATAGCAGGATTTCTTCTTCGGGTGATTGTTTATGGGGTTGACTAGTTTTTGGATTTCGTACAGATATGCATATAGCCTTTAAATAGATGGATGATTTATAGGTAGTAGCTATAAAAGCGAATTCTCCTGTGCATCTGTCATGTATCGAGGGTCTCACTAAATATACTGTAACTGACAATTTGCTGTGTTAATATCATTTTTTTGATAGGTCACACAATCAAATCTATATCTACGTATCTTATCGTCGGGGCCACCGTACCTCCCGAGCCGTCGTGGCCGCCATCCCCGCCCCCGGCGCTCACAAGCTCGAACAGGAGCATCCCAAGCAGGTTAGGGTTCGAGCCCTTCATGTTCCATGCATGAAGCTTCATCTATTGTCTCGTGGTGATTGTAGAGCTTTACCTTGCTCCCTGCCACGCTGCTGCTGGATGCCGCAGGCTGATAATACCAATGGGTAAAAAAATATATTTTTTACGGATCTGAAAGTAGTGATTATCTGTTCTTCGTACTGAGTAAACTACTGGCGTGCCCTGCAGCTACACGTATTCAACAATTTCCCATGTGTACAGGCTGATAATTGAATAAGCTTGCTTGCTTCAGGAACTCAAATTGTTTGATTGTGCAATTAGGCTGCATGAACTGAAAGGCTGCAAACAAAGCGGCCACAGCTGCCCGTGTTGCTGCAAAAACAAGGCAGTGCAGAATGGAATAGATGGCAACCTCTGTTTTATCCATGTCTGAAAAGTGAGTTCAAGAATTATGCCCTCCAACTATATATGCTCTGTGTTAGATAATTTGTTGGGTTCTATTTCAACTATGCGCTTTGAGATTAGCAACGATATTTTGTGATTCACTAGAAAACTGTCCCCCTATGTTCCTGATGCACAGGTGCTTGCAAATGGCTAAAGTACAATGCTTCTGCAGATTAGTTTTGGCTTTTGAGCCTATTTTCTTATCTTTCCTATATGAAAAAAGACCAGAAGCAAGAAGGAAAGCATGGAAGCAAAGGGACGGGAGTAGGATTAGTATCAGTTCACCGAGGTATGGCATCTTCAGAAGATAACGAAGCACATTTTGTTATGAGTTACATGCTCCCACAACAAACATCCTTAATAATATGCAAAAGAAGAAACCTAGAAAAATTTGAGCTAATTTATCTAGGTAATTAACAAGTTATACGTCGCGTTGCAACGCACGGGCAGATTTTTTAGGGATCTGAAAATAGTGATTATCTGTGATTCGTACTGAGTAAACTACTAAACAGTGCAAAGCCGGTAGCTATTAGTTGGGTCAATTTTCTGTCAACTTTCAGTGAGTAAGTTCCCATGAATTCTGAATGTTCTTCTGGACTGTACTGGTGGCTAGCTCGCTGGATACAATACTGTACTGCGATGTGTGGTTGACCAAGGATGAGATCGGCATTTGCCTGCCGGACATCGAGATGAATAACTGCATGAACATGCGCAGGGTCAGAAGAGCACCTTGTCAATGATGTGCCTACCTCGGGATGGTTCTCGGTGGACTACAATGGCACTGAGCTTGGACAAGTAACTCGTAAGTGATATCATATTGTTCTAAATTGTTTTTTCATCGAAGATGCAGGAGAGTTACACTTTTTATATTTCACTAATAAGAGAGAAAAAAATAGAAAGGAGGGAGATGAACCCCTCCTGGTTGCATTGTATATGTTGAGCAGTCAAGCAGTCGATCAATTCTCGGACACCCAGATTTGGTTCAAACTTTTTTCCACTACTTGCGGTTGAAGATGTGCAGTCCAAAGTCAAACCTCCTGGAATTTGGCTCAATGTTCAGGTACAAACAAAAATGTCATTCCATAAGGTAGAGTAGTTAGGCTCTTTTCTGCTGTCATCGTAACCTCCTCTTAGCACCCTTGCAGCATGACAGTTACTACTCAGCTAGCACTAATTTGGGTTCCTTGTCAACGATGGAACACATGAAAAAAAAAAACACATTGCCACATCCTGCTTGTGGTATTCAGCTAGATCTGATTGTAGATTTGATCAATGTCCAATCTATATTTCAAAAATTGATGTATTAGTCATTTAGTTGAGTAGATTCCACTTTATATTAGAAAGTTGGTGTATTAATAGATTGTATGTAATTTCATTAGGTTCCCAGAAAGATGAAGGATCCAAAGATTTATTAGAGAGATCAGAAGTTATGGCAATTTGAGTTTTCGACCTGTTTTCCTGCACATTACATTGTTCCGCTGTACAATATTCTTGTTTGTTTATCTTGTACACAATTTTAAGTGTATAAGTGAGTTGTGCCTCACGTCAGGATTGATCTTTGCCGGCAAATTTTTGTCACATGGTTAAGAGATACTAGCCCAAATTTATTCTGGCTAGGTTAAATTAATTTGTCCTTCCTTTGCACCTTCTGAAAGCATGATAATGGTCAATGGATGGATTGTACATTTGTACTTTTAACTTAGGAATAAATGATTCTTTAAGTTATTGAAATCTAGACTACTTAGTAAAAATAAGGTTTAGCTTCACATATTTTTTAATATGTGGTCACCCGTAGCAACGCACGGGCATTTTTCCTAGTCTACATATCTTATATTTGAAAAAAAAAAACACACACACACTAGTGTGTCTAGATCTTCATACATGCTAACCACATTATCTGCCCATTAGCACGTGTCATTATGATAATTATTTCTTCATTCAAGCTATTTAGGACATTCCATGGTCTGTTTACTATTTTTAAATGCAAGCTAGTTATCTCTTTATTTAAGCTATCTAAATCTAAATTAATTATGCTTGCAGGTTTCTGACCGAACTGGCGGTGATGGAGTTCACGAGCGGCGTGCGGATTGGTTTTGCCGAGCACTCGCGCATCTCGGCACATGACCGCACGACTACTTTTCAGAAATGGACGGTGCGCACGATGCCACCACCGTCCACCTTGCGCGAGTACGTCGCCGCCGGGAAATACGAAGCATTTCAGAAGTAAACAACTCGCAGGTGCATCTTTACATTGCATGGATATATAACTCGAACCGTGTGAAGCATACAACCCCACGGTCAGGGTTCAGGTCCATTCCCGATAGCCAGAAGCCCAAAACATGCTACGAATTGTACTACTACAATCCACGTCCGTGTAGGTGTAGCCAACGAACAACGAAGGTCAATTTCATGCGGTCAGGAAAAGCAGGGAGTCGTCTAGACCAAAGACGAACAAGTGTGCGGTCTGCGGTCCAGCTTCTTCTGGAATCATCAAGATGTTGAGGCGTAATCAGAATCACGAATTATATACACGGGGCATCCTTAAAGACCATGGTAATAATAGCGAGATGAGGCATCCTTCTAGACCATGGTATAATGACTAATGACTGCCATCAGAATCACATCCAACTATGCGTAATGCGAACCCATCACTATCGTCGCCCATAGATAGCACCCCAAGGCGGGTACCTGGTTTTGTGCAACTAATAAAAGCATGTTTAGCTGGTGGGGCGGATCTACCAGGGGGGCTGCCCGGGCTCAAGCCCCCCTACCCTAGCTACACCATTGGAGTCCCCTTAGCCCGTCCATGATTTTTGCTGCCATTGACAAGAGGAAGGAGGGGCAGTAGTGCTGCAACGAGAGGTTAAAGATGAGTCTTTCTTTGACCCAACCCCCCTAGATATTATTTGTAGATCCACCACTGTTGGTGACCAGAATTTGCCATGAAAATGAGCGTGTACATTTGAAACAGGGTGATAAAAAATGTAACGTGTTATGCTTGTGGTAGTGTAACAACACATGTTAAAAAAATATATGACATGATTAACTTTTAACGTGGTAAGTTTTAGTCACCAACCAAACAAGTTTTAAAAGGCAACAACCACTTTGAACGAATCTAGTGCCACAGTCATTGCCACTTGTTTTGTGTCGTGACCAGGTACTACGCTAGGAGTCCAGGACAACATGGGTTCAGCCCCGTTTAGATGCATTATCTTTTGGAATTTTTGAACGGGGAATATTTTACAATAAGTGTCTAATCATGACCTAAATAGGTTTAAAAGATTTGTATCGTGATTTACATACAAACTGTATAAATATATAAAATTTTATCTACATTTAATGTTCTATATATGTGTCGATACATTCGATGTGATGGGAATTTTAGAATTTTGAGGTGCATCCGGAGTCGTTTTCATGGTTGCTCATAGGACGGCTAGCACAACTGCACAATCGCATAACATTTCCGCCAGCCTTTTGCATTGTTAAGCAATACTTTGTCTGTTCCATATTCGAGGAATCAAAAAGGATTAAAGAACAACTGTCATGGTTCTGATAAGAAAACGATTGTCCAATATCAAAATCACACATAGCTCACCCATACTTCATCCATTTCCAAAAGAGTGTCATTTTTTTATTTTAGACATCGTGTTTGACCGTTTGTTTATTAAAAAATATATAAATTATAAAATAAATAAATCATTATTAAAACATCTCTAATAATAAAATAAGGTATAATAAGATAAATAATATTTATAAAACTTTTTTGAATAATACGGATGGTAAAATAAGATGTCTGAAATTCTTAAATAACACTCTTTTAGGGACGGAGGGAGTACTTTAAACAGAGCGCGCTGTTATGAATCAAATGCAAAACCAGATCACAAAGACATTTATTCAGAACCTAACAGTGATCATATAGACATTTCTTCAGAACCAAACAGTAGTAGAGAGGTTAAGCGATGTAAGGACATACTCTAGAAGAGTAAACATCAATAAGCAGGTGAAGAAAAACCATAAAAAATCGATTTCGAAGTGTTAGGCTATATAAAATCTTCACTCGGCTCAGCCGAGCACAGTCACTGGGAGAGCAGCACACTCGGCCCGGACGGCCGGCTCTGAATGCAGCCCACCCCGCTTGTGAAGGGGCGCAAGGCCCATTTGGCCCACAGCTGGCTGCGCTGCTTGCTGGGCAGCGGCGGCCTCAGCTGAGTGAGGAGGGGCCCAAGCAGACCATGCTGCTAGCGGACCAGAGACGCAGCATGCTGGTTTTTGAAAAAGTAAAGTGATTTCCCCTTTTCTATTATCTAGTGATGTTTTAGGGCATGTGGGCTTTTGCTAAGCAACGCCTTTGAAGAGGAATGACAAATACAGTACGGTTTGTGTGAGCCAAAAGCCACAAGAAAATTGCTCATCCACGTCCACTTTTTTTTTTGTGCCTAGTATTCATCTTTTTTAGTGGAATGTGCATTCTTTTTTCTATTATTATGGCATATGCTTTACTTGATGGCTTGATGCTCTTTTTAGCGAAAAGGTTGCTTCGTTGATGGCCATTTGCTTAACTATAGAAAATAAGGCTATTCACCGTTGCTTTGGTAGTGTTTTTTTTCTTTATTATTTTACATTACAGTCGGCGAGTTCCACGCTCGTCGCTCGTGGACCACGTTTTTTGAGCTTGGAGCAGACTTGATCACTTGACCCCTCTCCGAGTTGGCCTCAATGGAGTACACGCCGGAAGGGAAAGTTGGAGAATGGATAAAGCAATATCCATCCACTAGAGGTTGGCAGGACACGACTAGAGGAACACGTGGTTTCGTGTTTTATATTCTTATATATATTATATAAAAAAACGAAATATATGAAAGTGCCATCCAGTATAGCGTTCGTCCGTATTCTTGAAGACGACATATCAGTTCTCAAAACACGCAATGTCATGGGCCATCCATGATCCATCACACTTTCTGTTACAAATACGCGGCGAAATGGCGTTTCTTTTGTTTTCTTTTGCTTCTGGATCGCCTATGTCTGTTTGCCTTCGGCATTTTCTGTACTGTAACTGCCACGAGCCGTGGCCACTCGTTTCTCATCTGCAGCGATACTTTAACCACCAGAAATTAGATTGAAAAACGTAAAATAACACTGATGGTACAATCAGAATAGAAGTATAGATAATTTATTTGTTGTTTTCAATTGATTGGTTCGCTACTAAAGGTACAATGATGCTGACCATATATTGGTTCGCTAGCTACATGCACTAAGCTTCATATAATGCCAATGCAAATGAGCATATTCGTTTGAGCTTATTATTGACAACTTTGCTTTCAGTCATGGAATATTATTTTTCTCTAAACAAATCAAACATACAAATCAGCCAGGCTAAGTCAAGGATATGGATCGGAGGAGCCCAGATGTGAGACCGAACCGAACGAGCCATTTGTGGTTTCTTTAGATTCACAGTTCATTTCGTGAAAGAAGAAAAGGACGGCTTTCAATGAACACCGCTCTTATAGTTGCCGGTGCAGGAAGGGCTAAGCAAGCCCTCACTAGTCAGTTAAGGAAAACACACGAAATTGAAATCGTCACGTGTGACGCTTGCGATGCACTGAGCGTGACACGCGAATGCGATGCATCATCTGCTTCGCACTCCAACGTCCACTCCGCTCTCAGCCAAGGAAAAGATCGCTGCGCATCATAGGTGGCGAATCTGATCAGAGGTGGGCGTTCACACGGACAGCTTTGGTTCCATTCCAAATCACAAATCAGGGATCACGCCCGCCACGCCCGCTGGAGATGCCCCGTGCAGAATAAACCGAGCACCAGCCAATGGCGTCCACAGAATATTTCGGTGAACAGACTAATTATAGTCTAAAATCATGTGAGTGCCGCATTAGATTCATGCATATCCACAACCGTGCTTACGCACCCAGACCCAGACAGTGGACGCTCTGTTTTTCTCTAGGCTTGACTCCCCTTCCTAGCACAACAAAAGACGCATCTGTTTACTTGGGTTTTATCTGTTTTTTTTTTTAAAAAAAAAAGACGCTCAAGCACTGGAAGTCAGCAGCACGGATGCCAGACCGAAGCAAACAGAAGGACTGTCCAGTCGCTGCGACCATCGAGCAGCAGTGGATCTGGAATTCTGGATTGGATCAGGTGAGCGAGTCCGACGCTGGCCGGCGGCATCGAGTCAAAACACCGTGCGCAAGCTCTCCACATCTCGGGCTCACCAAACCATCATTACCACTCCCGAGGCTGTGTGCCGCCGTCCGTGGGCTCAGCTCACTGTTTCACTCCGATCCACCAACGGGACGCGTCCAACCGACACCGCCCATCGGGGCCCGCCGAGGCCCGGGAGCACTGCCCTTGCCCTGCTTCGCGCCAGGGACGAAGGGGCGTGGTTCCACGTGGGGGCGGCAGGTCGCGCGCGTCCCGCGTGACGCCGCTGCCCGCCGCGGTCCAATCACGCGCGCATCCGGGCTCCAACTCTAATCCGCGGCGCGGGCTTTGTCAGAGCGATGGGTGGCGCCGTCGGATCCAGATTCGACGGCGCTGCCCTGCCCTGCCCTGGGGCTGGAGGGGACCGGCGCTGATTGGACCGGGGTGATCTGAGGCCTTCCGACTCGGTGCCTCCTGATGGTGCGATGGATATGAATGACGATATCCGATCCGAAGTGCTTGGCAATATACTATAAACGGGCGGTTTCACAATTATGGCCTCGGAAAGTGATTGACGCGTGCGATTGTTAATTAGGCACTTTTTCTGCCCAATACCCCCTCCACTTAGTTCAAAATTGTGTTTTGTGCACGCCACTAATCGATGCTTCCGGGCTGTGTCATTGGGAAGCAGTGCTTCTATGGTTAGTAGTCTTGTTTTAGTTAGGGCAATCACAATTAATTTCTGTAGACTCTACGTATATAAATTATGATCATAGTGGATAATTTCCATAGAACAGTTTTTCATCCAATCATATTCATTCTCTCATCATTCCCCACCATTCATATCCCAACTTATCTTGATTCTCGTATAGACCTGGTTTCTATCTCTCTTCGTTAAATTGCTTGCTACATCGGCAAAATGCCTACATGACATGATAATTAATAGGGATAGAAACTAGGATAGAGTTTGAGTTGGGAGTGCCCTTAAGACGTGTTCCCTATAGCAATTGAACTATTTTCTGCCACGGCTTGGGTACTTGTTGGGACGGATATATAGCCACATCCACAACATCATTAACAAATAACAACCATGGCTATTGAGCAAGCTCTTGGTTATGACATAGTGCAATCATGAGCTCATCAGTCATCACAGGTTGCTTGGTGTTATTGTTTGTGTACAGAGATTAGTGTCACTCTCTGTTTTCTCTTAGACCCCGTTTGAATCCTTAAAATTGAATTTATTTTAAGAATCGTAATTTAGACACATATTAATTAACTTAATATGAATATATATAGAATATCTTTGTATATTATTTTTGCTATACGAGAGAGATAATTATATGTTGTGTTTTTACCGTGCGGGAGCGAGTTTAAAAGCACGCTATAAATTGCAAAGTAGTAATATAGCATAGTGATCTATAAAATCAAATTATATCTCTCACTCTATGAATTTGAGGTAAGTTAATACGAGAACTTTAAAAAATAATGGAATATCACATTTCAAGTGAAATAGTCTAAGTTGTTAAATATATTTTTAATTCCTCCAGTAAAAGGATTCAAAAGGCCCCTTAACCTAATTGATACACCCTCAACCCCAGGAAGAAAGATGCTATGGCATATGTGCATATCTAACTGTCTCAACTTTAATTAGATTTGTAGAAAATATAGAAATATTTATATTTTTAAATAATTTTATTACGAAACTATATTCAACAATCTATGTAACGATACTAATAATGTTATAAACATTTAATATCTTTTTATATATAATTAATTAATTAAAATAAAAAAGTTGACTACTTAGTAATCGAGAATGTCTTTCTTTCTGTGACAGAGGGTGTACATAATTAACACGAGGGTATCCTTTTATGACTTGGCATTTTACTCTATTTTTCTAATTTGGTGTTACATACTTGTCCTCATTAATATACGTGAACATGATACTAAATAAGAAATAATTTATGCTAATATAGTTGTACTAAATCTCTTTTGATCCTTAAATTGTACTTCTAAGTCGTTTTGGTTTCTACATGTCTAGAATTTTGGCTGGGACTAATTTGTTGTGAGACAAAAAATACTGTTCTGTGACTGGCTGGAAGTTAAAACTAGCTCAAGGGAACAGAGCCGCGCGACTTACACTTTAGAACCAAGGGATTATTATTATTATTATTATTGTTGGAGCACTACCTCTAATAACACACATCTTGTAATGGGACCTTACAAAGGCATCAACGCCGGATCATGAAAGAAACATTGGGAAATTGTTGTTGCACCTACCCCACCCAACAAGAAAAGGGGAGCGGTTATGCAAAACTGCAAATGTCCGAGTACCTGACAAGGAAACGCACCCACGTTTCCGCCACCAATGACCACCAACTGCAAAACAGCGAGCCAGCCAGCTCTGCTTCCTTCCTCCCTTCCGATTCAGCACTCGGTGCCACCTGTTTCCGCATTTCCACCTTCTATTGCCGGGGTTTTAGGCAAAAATCACTCGTCCCATTTCTCGCGTCCCCAGGCCACGGTCTCGAGCAAGTCTACCACCACCCACACTGTCTCGAACTCTCGATCCACGATTTCCTTCTTCCTCTTCAGTTCCTCCACGGATCTGCTCGTTGCGGAAGCGGAGGAGGACACTGGCTGGAGGCGTCTCGGCCGCGAGGATTCGCGAGCTGTTGTGGTGGGGGAAATGAGGATCTGCGAATTGGGAGACGGTGACGCGGGCCTCCCGGTGTTTCAGCAGGAGCAGCAGGAGGAGGAGGAGGTTCAGGCGAGCGGTGGCGGCGAGCTCGTACGGCTTAAGGCGAAGCGCGCGCTCGTCGGCGCCGGCGCCAGGGTGCTGTTCTACCCGACGCTGCTCTACAACGTCTTGCGCAACCGGTTCGAGGCGGACTTCCGCTGGTGGGATCGCGTCGACCAGGTACTGGCTTTCCCTTGCTTTGTTCTCCGTGGATTCTGTGGTTAGTTGTATTCTGGATGGTATTATACGTCCGGATTTAATTTGCTCGCGAGTGGTAGTGATGTGGTTATTATTGACTTATTCCTGTGGCTGAGATCAGTATTGTTAATGTTGGATTTTTCATGCTCGGATAGTCGCTGTTTTATCAGTTTTTCGCTCTGAAGCTATGCACTTGCTTGGCCCTAAATTTGAGTTATACGCAGGGATTGACTTAGCTTTGTTACCCCGTTTGTGCTTAAGAGTGACTTTTACTCAGCAGCAGGGAATTATATCGCCCAACAAAGCTCGTTTGTGCTTAAGAGTGACTTTTACTCAGCAGCGATGAAATATATCAACACCTTCAAGTCCTTGCTTTTGCCAGACGTTCCGACTCTACACTCTAACCCAGTTGTGAGAAGACTCTGGGTACTTTCCGCCAACGTGCATGTTTGTATCAGCTCGTCCTTTGGAACACGGGAATTTTTTTTTCCTGTTCCTGCGTTTTTCTTGCGAAAAATGAACTGATTCATCAAAACTACTATGCAAAACTATTCCCCGTGTTCGATTCCAAAAGGACCTTTGTTTTGGGTATATCATTTACCACCTAGGATGAATATTCACCTGCTAGGGCCCTGGAGCTCTGCCTTCACAGGAGTAGCAAACCTTGAGTCCTTGACTGGCGCTATTAATTGTTTCGTTTTTCTTCAGTCTTCGCACAACCTATTATTCTAAATTTTCTAATTATGTATCAGAAGAATGTGCACTGTGAAATGCCTCTGCCTAAACGTTTTTCCAATCTCCATCCAGTTTATTTTGCTTGGCGCTGTTCCTTTTCCAAGTGATGTTCCACGGTTGAAGCAGCTTGGAGTTCAAGGGGTTGTAACGTTGAATGAACCTTATGAAACTCTTGTCCCAACATCTTTATACCAGGTAACTATTCCATATTATGCTAGTAATGTGACTCCATTTGCGTTTAAAATGAGTTACCATGTTCGAACCCTGGACTCCATTATCTACTTATGTTTGTTCAGAGTTCATGCCTTCATGGGACTCATTTGAACTTTTGTACATATGCAATGATAAAACATGTGCAAATAACAATTTCTTTTACTAGGCCAATGGGATTGAGCACCTGGTAATTCCAACAAGAGATTACCTCTTTGCACCTTCACTCGAGGATATTTCTCAAGCCATAGAGTTCATCCACCGTAAGTTCTTGCCCTTTCTTGTTTATTTTTAAGGGAAAAAATACACGATAGCAAATTTATAAACATAACCCCAGCTCTGATAAGTTTTCTATTATTTTCTTTTCCTTGCATCCGTGGTACCTTTTGTTATGGATTCTTTTCCCCAAGGAGTAACCGTTGAATCATAGGTAGGAGAATTAGTTGTGGTTGACTCAAACTTAGGGAAGCAAATCAGCTAGTAGCAGTTAACTCAGAAAACGAAAGCGGGTTTATTATTTTGATCACTGGTCAACTAATGTTTATGTTATTAGGTATGCGTTGCCAATTAGATTCTGATGTGGCAGGCATGGTTACAAAGAAGCTGCAGCACTATCTTTAGTGCACAGTCCATCCCCAACCTCCGGGTTAAGGTTCTGTTAGATGTCGTTGTATATGACGTCATGCATGGTTCTGTTAGATGTCGTTGTATATGACGTCATGCATGACAATGTCAAATTATTGTAGATTTGCTATTGGAAAATATTGAAATGAGCCTATATAGCCATTACAGAATGTCTGTTAGTCATCCAAACAAACTAGAATCATAACCCATCAAAGCACGTCTATAATCTAAAATTCTTGATTTGTGTCAAACAGCAATCTATTACAGGGTGGGCTCAGCTGAATTCATAGGTATTTTTGCCATAAAGTTTTGCATATAGTATATACTATGTGTCTATGTACATGCATATAAAGATGACACAAAATGATAGCTTATTCAAGCATTCAACCAAAATCAATTATACAATTAGTACTATGTGATTTTTCTAATCATTATACATAGCCAGAAACTAGGATTTATGCAACCAGCAAAAGAACCCCTCCTCTTTTTACCCTTTGAAATTCTGAATACACGTGCTCAAATTGTTAGATTCAATATATAGCTGCCTTTTCAGGGAATGCATCACAAGGTGGTACCACATATGTTCATTGTAAAGCTGGAAGAGGACGAAGCACTACTATTGTATTGTGCTACTTGGTAGGATGAACTGCATTTGTATTTTGGACTCAGTACGCATGCTCCTGTTTAATTTCCTGATAATCCTCGTGTTGCAGATTAAATACAGGAACATGACCCCTGAAGCAGCTTTGGATCATGTCCGATCCATTAGGCCTAGAGTGCTTTTGGCACCGTCACAGTGGCATGTATGTAGTCTTTTGTGATTGCACTTTAAGTTATTAGCACAATACTACTGGTGTTAATACACTTTTATGACAATTCTCACAATTTTGCAGGCTGTTAGCTCATTTGGAACTCTTGCCACTGGACAACTTCCAGTACGGAGTATGAACCTGGGCTGTTTCCTAGAAGCCATCGAAGCTCGCTGTGCGAACACAGAAAATGATGATTACCACGTGATGGAGTTTGACTGCGAAGATAGTGGCTTACCACGTTCTCAAATTATGCTGTCTAGGCCAGTCAGCCCCACTGGGTGCACGGATGCCGTCCTCATAACAGAAGCGGATCTTGAGGGCTATGATACTTATATTGGTACTCGGAAAGGTGCCGTGTCGTTGGAAGTAGCCACTCGCAGGCCCATCATGAGGAGATTGTCCTGCCTCTTTGGCTCCCTGAAACTTAATAACAGCAATTGTGAACCAGCTTCAAGCCGGTTCACCGAGGTTCGCGCCTGCTAGTGCTAGGTAGTTTCTTTCTCTAGATTTCCATGTTGAATCAAGAGTGTATCTCTAGATAGGCAATCATCCAAATAGGATTTGTAGAAGCCTGAGTTTATAGCCATGGCAGTGCCATCGGGAAGAAAGTCGTGTGCATAGCCAGAGGAGTTCTTTAGTTTTTAGTAGAGTGTGGAGCTGTGAACGCGTCAAATATCCTTGTTTTTTTTTTCTTGAAAGCATGTGATTCATTGCAATTCGCACCATCGTTTACTCCATTGTTTACTTGAAATAAAAGGCGAAATAGTCAAATTCGTCCTTTAACTATCACCGAAAGCTCAGTTTAGTCCCTGAACTATGAAAACGGTCGTTTTAATCCTCAAACTTTCACAGCCGGTTCAATTTCGTCCCTAAACTATGAAAACGACCGTTCTTGTCCTCAAACTTTCGCAGCCGGCTCAATTTCGTCCTTAAACTATGAAAACGACTGTTCTCATTCTCAAACTTTCGCAGCCGGCTTAATTTCGTCTCTGGTCCGATATGGAGCGTCACGCTGGCTCGTCTCGTCATCGTCTAGTCAGCTAGAATCAGTTTTTGAAAGTCTGCAACTGATTTATTCTTATTCCAACTGATTGCAACTAGTTGTAACTCTTCAATACAACATTGATGAAGATGATTTTTAATTGTAGATCTCAATAAAATTTACAAATTTTTAGTTTTAATTTTTTTTATTTAAGGATGTTAAGATGCTCAAAAAGTTAATATAAAATTTTAGCACCATAATAATTACCTGCTGTTGCTTGTAATTAATATAAAAGTTAATATAAAATTTTAGCACCATAATATGAACTTTTTGAGTATCTTAATGTCCTCAAATAAAAAACATTAAAACTAGAAAGTTGTAGATCTTATCGAGATCTACAATTTTTATGAAAAAAATCATCTTCATCACATTTTGTATTGAAGAGTTACAACTAATTGCGACAAGTTGGAATAAGAATAAATCAGTTACAGGCTTTCGAAAACTGATTCCAACTGACTGGGTGATGACGAGACAAGCCAGCGTGGCGCTCCACATCGGATCAGAGACGAAATTGAGCCGGCTGCGGAAGTTTGAGGACGAGAACGGTCGTTTTTATAGTTTAAGGACGAAATTGACCCGGCTGCGAAAGTTTAAGGACGAGAACGGTTGTTTTCATAGTTTAGAGACGAAATTGAGCCGGCTGTGAAAGTTTAAGGACTAAAACGGCCGTTTTATAGTTCAGGGAGTAAACTGAGCTTTCGGCGATAGTTCAAGGACGAATTTGACTGTTCCGCCGAAATAAAATAAGTTTTCTTTTCAGTCAACGGAGGCGGCAGCGACTTCAGTTTGATTAATTATTGATAAGTTTGTGTTACCTGCAACTTAATTCCTTCTGTCTGTACATGAAATTGTCGTGAATTTGCGCTCGACTTTGCTGAAGTTATTCTCGTACTGCTTAAGAGCGTGGCGTGCCATCCATTTGTTCACTTTCTGGGGAGGCATCCATGATTCATGGAATATCCACACGACGAAGCGAGCAGCCAGCACGCAGGCAGAACAAAAACGGAATCTCCATTTGAAACTTGAATTCATGTATACATGTGAAGCAATCGAAAGGCGTAGTAAGAACTTGCACTCCAAACGAACAACAGTGAACTGAAGAGTGAAGATCCTATTTCAGATTTTAGAGGTGAAAAAGGTGCGAGCAAACCGGCGAGCAAACCCCTGTTCCGTATACGAGCCAACCAAAACCCTCCTCCGGTCCTGCCTCTCCCTCGCTCCCGCCGCCACACGAGACTGCGGGCGCGTCCATGGCGCGCATCGTGTCACGAGCGCTCCCGTTCGCCTCGCGTTCGTCCCTCCACCTCCCGCTCCCACCGCCCTTCCCCGGCGCGGCGCTGGTCCGTTCCGCCGCTGCGGCGTCGCCCCTGCCCCCCGCTGCCGGGGCTGCACGCGCGGCCTCGCTGTTCTCCTGGCGCGGGCACACCGCCACCCCCGAGCTCTCGGTAGCGGCGCCGCCGCCGTTCGCAGGGTTTCTCGCTGGAATCCGCGGGTTCCGCAAGGGACGGCGCGGACAGGCGTCGGCGAAGCGGTCGCAGCCTCAGGACGCCGCGCCGCCCCCGCCCCCGCCTCCACCGAAGGAGAGTGAGATCGAACTCATCGCTCGCATCGGCATCGAGGAGGACATGCCCGACGACCCAGAAGTGTTGGTACGCATCACGTCTTATGGAACTTCTCCGTATTCTTATAAGTTATATTCCTGCTGCTTTAAAAGTGTCAATTGGAAATGCCGATGAGAATCCTGTAACCGTTGTATTTGGCGCACTGTCATGCTGCACCCTGTTTTGTCCTGATATTGCAGAACAATTTAGAACTGTAACCTTATGCGTTTTGTTTTGATCAACGCAGCTGTCCATGTATGTAACTGGCTTATTAAAGACCATGTTTTGCCATTTTGAACTGATTATGTCTCCATGTACTCAATATAAATGATTGGAGTGGCACGTCCAGAGAAATATCTACGCACTAAGGACGTACATGTTTCAGTTTTCTCAGCACATGTTTTTGTAGAGATCTCTTTCACCATTAGTATGTATGTCTAGAACAATGTAGGTTGTTTTAGGGAAAAAAAAGGAACTGTATTTAGCTTGAAATCATGGGCTCATGGCTCAGATTTGTGTAAATGCATTCTGGTTACTTAAGCTATTTCATCTATTTATGTTTAGGTGTTGTGGCCTTCCAGCATTATCTGGTGGCTTTTTAGCTGTTTGTTTCCTCATGGTGAATGGCGATTGATCCTTAGATATGTCGGTGTGGTTGTTGCAGTTTTTGTTGAGTTTTAACATGGGTTTCTGGCAATGCGCCACATCCCAAAACATACCTTTACATTAAATGGAAGTATGTGATTCTAGTAGCAGTCTTGGTAGATTTTTCTTCGATCAGGACATAAGTTGCCTAAGAAAATTTAGATCATACCTAAGTATACTGTAATGTGTGATTCTGGTTTTGTTTGGGTAGTTGGGTGCCTATTGCTTGCCTGAATTTAGCTAATTATATGTTTATTATGTACATATTGTTTTGTATTCTGCTGACTGACAAGTTGTTGACATGTGTTTGTAAATTTGCTTTCATATGCACATGCAGAACATTGTAGAGATCCTAAAGTTAAATGTCCCCATGGCAATGAAGATTGCACTTGATGGACTTCTGGATTCCAGCTACAGCACCCGAGATAACTCAATAAGTGATGTTGGGAAGTATGACAAGGTTGAGGTTTCTGTATTGCTATGTAATGACAACTTCATTCAAGATCTTAACAAAGAATGGAAAGGTGTGGACTGCGCTACTGATATGCTCTCAATGTCCCAGTACATTCCAGATCTTGATGTTCCCATCGTAAGAAGGAATACATTTTTAAATGTTGTTATGCTCTTAGCTTTACCCATGCATCTTATTTTCTTCTCCTTCTCTGTTTATCTTTTTAATGCAGCTCATGTTAGGTGATATAGTAATATCTGTTGAGGCAGCTGCAAGGCAAGCTGAGGAGAAAGGTGTTACACTTCTTGATGAAGTGCGGGTCCTAGTGGTATGGTTCCTTTTACTTTTATTCCCTGAACTTAACTAATGATCATTCCTCACAGTTCATTTAAAATTTGATTATAATATGTGTATTCCTTATGGACTTCCCAAGCCTTTCAATTCATATATTATTCCCATTTCTCTCCAATTCCAAAATAAGTCCATTCTAAGCACAGTTCACATTTCCTGTTTTACCTCTACTTAAATGCACCATAATCAATCCAGTAAGGTATTGCAAGCATACCATCTACCTCAATTTGTGTGTACAATTCCAAACTGCATAGCTGCACCGACTCTTACAACTACCGCTTCAGATATTATACTCTACATTACTTGTTTACTTTATTAGGTTCGTGGCATATTGCATCTTCTTGGTTTTCAACATGAGTCGAGCAATGAGGCTGCAGCAGAATTGGAGAAAGAGGAGCAGCTCATTTTAAAAAGTCTAAGGTGGAAAGGAAAAGGTCTAGCTAAGAGTGCCCTGGAGTCAAGCAAGCGTCAAACAGATTCATTGGATGGTATATTCTTAATGAATTTTCTAAGTTCATATGTTATAGAAATGCTCACCACACTCATGATCTAATCGAGTTCTTGGTGTCTAAGAATGTTTACAGGGCAAGTAGCAAATGGTCTGAAGAAAGTTGGCAGCCTAAGATTTTACAAACCAAAATTCAAATATATTTTTTGTGATATGGATGGTATGTCCTTTGCTCTTTGCACATCTTTTACAGTCTAGATGTGCTACAGTTTTCACTTATTATTGTCACCCCCCCTCCCCCTGCCCCTTTGAACAAGGCACACTGCTCAACAGTAAAAGTCAAGTTACAGCAAGGAATGCAGAAGCTCTAAGGGAAGCTAGGTCAAGAGGAGTAAACATAGTTATTGCCACTGGAAAGGTATTATACTTTCTTTACTCTTGTTCAACTAATCTATTTGAAGAGCAGAATTGCTTTATGATTTTTTAATTATTTAATTGAAATCATTGGATGGCCTTGATATAACCTAGTATATCAAGATGCCAAAACTGATCATCATGCCTTGAGGTACTAAAATAGTTAAGGCTCAATTATTCTATCGTGGAAAATTTAATAGCAGAAATGATATCCTCTTGGAAAATTTGTAGCCTGCAATAACTCACCTAATTTCAAAACCAACCATGTCTAGGACTGTATGTCTAGGGAAATAGTAGTTACTAAGCTTGATTATGCGCGTCACTTTTTTTTCTCGAACACGCAAGGGAGTTGCATATCTTTATATTATAGAGAGAGAGAGAAAAGAAGAAAATGGTCCTGCACAAGGCAATTCCCTTGCCTACCTAGGAAGCAAGAGGAGATTGCAAAGAGCATCTTAGGAGATAATCACCTAAAACCAAAGAAATGATCTGACCTAGAACCACTCACACTACGGCATCAGGTATCATCATGACTAGACACCAATTCCTGAAGCTTCTGGGCTCCAGTGGGGCACCATAGCCTCATCTCTTCTTTGTAGAACTGGTTGACGATTATAAGGGAAGGGGATGCACCATCGAAAATATATTTGTTCCTGTGATTCAACGAGGTCCAAGCACCTAGTATTCCAGCCCTAATAGACTTTTAAAGTGTATGGCTGTATCACAGAATTCACATGCCGAGAAGTTGTCCACCAGCTAGAGTTTCCATAAGTAAAAAAGGCTATGTTGCATTACTTTTCTTTCCCCAGCGTGATCTGCTTTCATTGATACTCTGCTTTTTTTCTTTTGAGCAAAGCAAAACTCATCTAAAGATAAACGAATTTAAACTGTTGTCTAAAATCCTGCTGGAATAGGACAAATACGGCCTTTCTGGACATATCTTTAATATTTTGGACCAGATTTGTTATTTTTTTCCTTGAACATGATTTGTATGCAGCTTGAATGGACTTTTTGTCTTGGTTATCCTTTTTTTTTTTTTTTTGAGAATTAGATCTTTTCAGTACCTCTGATGATATTTTGCTTCAATGCTCATTCTGAAATCAGGCACGTCCTGCTGTAATCGATGCTCTTAATATGGTGGACTTATCTGGAAGAACTGGCATTGTTTCAGAATCATCACCTGGTGTATTCCTTCAGGTATCATGCAGTCTGTAGTCATTACTTGTCTTGAGTGATGAAAGTGCTGCACCTCTAAACATCCTGACCATTGTAAATACATTCAGTTTACTGAAAACCTTATATTGCTTACATGTCCTTTTTGGGACCCTAACTACATCCAGGGCGATAAACCCGGTAGGACAGATTATCTTGTATGTTTTTGAAATGTGTACTTTAGATTTCATTGGAATTGAGAAAAATTGTAGGGGAAAGAAAAGGTTGAGAAACCTTTCTAACTAAAATAACCATGGTCACCTCAATCATAGGTGAAGGTTTCTATTGTCTATCTATGTGCTTGAAAGCTTAAACTTCCAGTTTGGAACTAATTCACCTCCGCATCACTCCACACGGTCCACTTGGGTCCCTATTAGCTGGCTGAGATAATCATCATCCATTAGTCCTGCTATATTTAATAGTTGATGTCCTCTGATTTATTTATGTCAATGTAGTTTATTATTCTATATTATTATTGTGAAGAATATTGTTGTATTCTTATCCCATAAAGTATGCATCATTGACTATCCTTGTGACCATTATCCCCACTCTCATCATGTGCATACTTACACTTGTAGGGGCTGTTGGTTTATGGTATGGAAGGTAGACAGATTTATAAAAGAAATTTGGACCAAGAAGTATGTAGAGAGGTAAGCAAACTATCTATGTTTGAGAAAAAAAATGTGGAAATAAGTCGCAGTATAGATAGAAGGGCAGTTGCTGCTCTGTTGAAAATCTCGTGGCTTTTGAAATGCACTTATTTTATTTATATTTAGTTGTGGATATCTTTTTTGAATCCATATCAACAAAGTCAAACTATAATTAGCAAATATGTTTGCAGATAAACAGATTGCATTCGTTTATCACAGCAACCATAATTGATGATACATAATTTTCATGTTTTTTTGCACACTGGTATAAAATCTTATATTCTATCCCCTCTGTTCCATTTTTTTCTCGAACATGCAGGAGAGCTGCATATCATTATATTAAGAAGAAAAAGGGAAGTGCCCTTACAACACGCCACTGATATCAATCAAGAACTTAAAATACATTCATGCTTTTTCTAGAACAAAACATGACCTCGCCCCCAAAAAAGTAAACCAAGCTAGGAGGCTCTTACAACACGTACCACTCACATCAAGAACTTAAAATACATACACGCCTTTTCTAGAACAAACCATGACCTAGACCCAAAAAAAGTAGATCAACCTAGGAGGAACTAGGTGGTATTTTGTTAAGAAGGAAATAGGTACCCAAATTCGCCTCTGTGGACTTGAACCTGGGTGGTGTGGGTATACATCCACACCCTTGACCAACTGAGCTAGATGAGCTTCCTCTCTTCCAAATTATATAGTTCACTTTGGTTTTGTCCAAAGTCAAACTTCTCTAGGTTTGATCAAGTTTATTAAAAACTGCATCAACATCTTCAACGCCACATTTGTTTCATTAAATTCAATGTGAAATATATTTTCAAAAGTGCATTTATTTGAACTTGTAGATGGTAATATATTTTTCTATAAACTTGGTCGAAGTTAGAGACCTTTGACTTAGGACAAGGCCAAAGTGAACTATAACTTAGAATGGAGGACTCTAGCTAACTTATAGCTTAATAAATCTCTTATAGTCTGAAATAAAACCTGAATGCTCAAGAGAAAGAACTTCAGAACTGTTTATGGAATAAACTAATCTTAGTCTCTATTGTCTATAGTCTGCACTGCTTGCTTGGTACTCCTGTATCTATCTAGGAACTTGTGGTATTCCTTACTCATTAGTGGTGTATTGCTACTGTTGTCCTTAGTGTGTTAGGCAACGACTATTCTACAATTATGATATCACTGGCATTCATGCAGGCACTCTTATATTCTATGGAGAACAAGATACCATTAGTAGCATTTAGTCAGGATCATTGTTATTCTATGTTTGACCACCCTTTGGTTGATTCTCTCCATTACGTATACCATGAACCTAAGGTATGATGTGGTTTGCCAGTTTGTTCTTAATCAATCTTTGGGTATCATATTCCTTTCCATTCTGAATGTAGTTGGAATTTCTTTTGCAGGCTAAAATAGTGCCATCTATTGATCAGCTTTTAGAAACAGCTGAGATACAGGTAAGTATGTTTATTCTTTAAGCATCAAATGAATTTTCTGAATAGTTTATTCAGATTGCACGAATAATTTAAGTGTTCCCTCCCTTGAAACTACAACTGTCTGTAGATTATTTGCTACTTGAAATCCATGCTCAAGTAGCTGGTTTCTATGGTTATTTATTTAGGAATTAATAGGGTGTTTGAATATGTTGATGCTTCACAAGCTAATAATTAGTACTAGTGTGAGGAATATAGTTATTCCACCAAATTTGAGGAATGAGCTCATGATGCACCACCTCATCTAGGAGGGAGTGATTTCTCAAGCCAAACACCCTAAATGCATGAGCGGCCCCTGAACTTTGTCATGGGGTGGCACTTAGGTCCACGAATTTTCAATTCTCCCTAAACTTGTTAAATGGTGAACCACACATCCCTAAACTTGTAAAATGGTGCACTGTAGATCTATTCTGGACCATACCGACAACTGCGGTGCACCACTTAACAAGTTTAGGGACCTAGAAATGTGTCTTGACAAGTTCAAGGGTCGCTCATGCATTTAACTCTTTATTTAGTTAATATATACTCCCTCCATCCCAAAAATAAGTGTCGTTTTTGACTTTTTGAAATCGACATTTGACCATTCGTCTTATTCAAAAATTTTGCGAAAATATAAAAATAAACAAATCAAGACTAGAGTACTAATAATGAATCATTTCATAATAAAATAATTAATTTTTTCATAAAATTTTTGAATAAGACGAATGATCAAAAGAAGATATACAAAATCCTAAAACGACACTTATTTTGGGACGGAGGGAGTACAAAAATAAGGTTTCTTACAGATGCATGGAGGTGATTTAGGGTTTATATTCACAGCAAAGACCAATTTCTATTATAAAAAGATTCTGATTTTGATAGAATTTTCCATTTATGTACAAGATAGGTACAATTTATGGAACATCATAGGATCGGCTGCACTTAGTTATTCTACGATGTGTTCATGATTTGTGATGCTAAGACAAGTTGCAGCTTAACATTGCCATATTTTTCATATTCAGAAAGTATTGTTCCTTGAAACTCCTGAGGGGATTTCGTCTGCATTGAGACCATACTGGGCAAAGGCAATAGAGGGAAGGGCTCACGTTGTTCAGGCACAACCTGATATGCTTGAACTTGTACCACCTGCAACTTCGAAAGGCAATGGTGTGAAGATTCTGTTGAACCACCTTTCCATTAGTCCAGATGAGGTACAACCAATCTAGTCCCCAACTAATATATTTGCATTACACCACTCAAGACTTACTAGCCTTAGCTGAGGTAGAACGCTGAAGTAGCTGCAGAAAAGTAAAATTAAGATATCAAAATATTATTTCTAGATCAATGAGATCAGGTTACCTCTAAACTGCCGTAACAAGTGATTGCAGGATAATAAATGGTGGTACCTAATTTCTGCAGTCCACATTATTTTACCTTTTCTTCCAACATTTGCGACCATGGAGTTTTAGATCCAACTCCTGGTCATTCAAGTGTTTGTTCATGATAAAAGTTTAAACATGGAGATACGCTGTGATAATGCTTCTGATGCTAATAGTGTGTCGCTAATTGATCTTGAGGAATTATGGTGTGTTTGGTTTGAGGAATGGGAAGATAAATGGATCTTTCTAATCTATTAGCTCTGAACCTAGTCTACAGGTTTGGTCTGAGGATGCAGTTGGTCCTGGTCCCATCACTTGCTCATTTGTCATAAGCACATGTTACTTAAAAAAACAAATGGTGTTATCCTTACCAAAACAACAGCATGTATTCATGATGGATCGAAATATTTTGAGCTTAGGATGTTACTCAAATAAAACACTCGACAAATCACTGCAATTGTTCTCAAGACCACCTTTGGGTACCGATCGTTGTGTATAGTTTGTGAAACTTCTTTTGTTGTTATGACTTCAATATTTTTACAGAACAAAACAACATAATGTACACTAAATCTGGCATGGATACCTCTTCTGTTTGAGCAAGCACTAGTACTATTTATTTGACTTCAAAGAAAATCAACTACAATGTAATTGTCTTTATGTATTAACTGAGTTTCACAGTTCTGAAATCAGCTTCTGTTATGCAAGGTAATGGCAATTGGAGATGGAGAAAATGACATTGAAATGCTGCAACTAGCTTCGTTTGGTGTTGCTCTTGCAAATGGATCTGATAAGACTAAAGCAGTGGCAAATGTAATTGGCGCCACTAATGATGAAGATGGAGTTGCACAGGCTATTTATGAATATGCCTTCTAACAGCAACGATTCATTTTGGAGTGGGTTAATTTATTTTGATTTTCCATTTTTCGTGGACTCAACACAGAACAAGTCAAGGGATTCGGACTTCCAAGTACACACCGTTCCAACGGAGTGCAATCTCACTCTGTTGTTACAATTTTTGAGTTGTGAGCATTGCGAGACATTTTTTTTAGTTGGGAGGCCCTGAAATCCAGCTCTTAGCTAAAATATGTAATAGGATTAATATTTTTCTCTAATTTTTATGTAAGCTCTACCCCAACTTGCTTGGGAATGACAGGCTCTGTTGTTGCTGTCTGTCTCTTCTTTAATCCGATCACAAAATAGCCAAGTTACCTGGATCTTCTGATATGGCTACAGCATCACTATTATTTACACGAATCAATGTCTCATGAACAAGATCATAGGAGATGAGACCGGAGAAGGAAACCCTCTTACATCTGAGACAGGCCAATACGCTTGTCAACAAAATCCCTCTAAAATGAAAAAAAAAAAGAACAGAGGTTAAACTCTGGATACAAACACTCAGTCATGTACTCATGTCCTAAAGCCTACTGATGGTATCCGCTTTTGTTTACAGGGATTGGGGGAGGTCTGTAGAGCATGTTGTTGCTGTTTTTCCGAGCCACCAGATTTGCGCAAGAACTTCCGGGTGCCCTGCTGTTAGGACCCGGCATATGACAGTCCTGCTCTTCGTCTAACGCTACATAACTCTTGGATGGCTTCATCTTCTTGTAGGGCGTCTCTTTCTTGCGCAGATCTTCCAGGCATCTCACTTCGGACATACACGCGAACGATTGAGACTTGCCGTCATAGTATTTGGATAGCCCTTTCCTGCAGAGGAGAGGACAACACAAGTTGAGAATTTGTTTCCCTTTTGATCTGATGCACGCGGATTTCTCTGATTGTAAAGAGAAAGAGAAATCGGATGGATGGACTTACTTGACGGGGAGCTGTGCCATCATAGACGACAGATCATAGAGGCTGTCAGATTTCAATCTCCGCACCGGCTGCTGCTGCGATTGCTGCGTAGACTGGTGCTCCAGAGCCCCGGCGCCCTCTCCATCCGAGAACTGGTCCTCGTCGTCGGAGTCGCCGGAGATCGACGACGATGTCTCGAACAGCTCCTCATCATCTTCCTCCCGGTACACCGCGAGACCTGTAGCGCCGCTGAATCCGCCCATGCTTGCAACTGCAACTTTGTGCTGGAGGATGAGAGATTTCTGGAGGCCAAGAACAAGAAACGGCGGAGAATAAGGTGTGTGGATGGATATATTCTTCCTCAGCTCCTCTTGCTTTGCTTTCCTTTCTTTCACGACTTTTGCCAGGGCCGCGGGGAGGGGAGGGGGTATATATACACACGCAGCTGTCTCAAGCTGGAACTGGAAGGGGATAATGCTAGGAGCCTTCTCCCAAAAAATTCAAACACGGCGCAGTGCGCTTTGACTAGTATAATGCGCGCAGTTAGCATTCGGTGACATCACCATCTTTGCTGTGTGCCAACATGGCCTAATTGTTACTGTAGGTTTTTCTAGGACCCCATCGTCATGGTCTGTGCATCTGTCCCGTGTTTTTTTTTTTCCTTATACTATATGTTATTAGATATTAATAGTATATACGTAAAGAATATAAAGGAGTGTGAAAGTCTGTTGGCCACTCCCACATGCCTTTGCCCAGATTCTGCAGCTGGTGCCCCGCCTGATCTGATCTTATCTTCTTCTCAGTTTGCTGAATGTGACCAGGATTATTCGCATATCTCCTTGGCAGGTCAGGCATGGGACTGACGCGTGGGCCATGGATGTTGGGGGTGTGGAGATGATGCCTCATCGTGTTGCTTGTTTATGTGGGTGCCGAGGGACACGCGGCGCGCTGTTGTTGGGTTATCATCCTTTTTCTATTGCCTTGGTCGCAGGCTTAAGTGGTTTTAGAAGTATAAGTAGGCAGATTTTTCACGAAATCACTTTTGCTTATCGTGGCGTTCGAGGAAATCTTTAATTGTGACCGGTTTTACTTGTACCCCACAAACATCCTGGGATAGGGGGAATTTGAAATTAGTTATAGCAGTCAGCCCTACCGGGTTGATCGCACAGTCCCCTGTTTATCGCCAAGAATACTCTCTTGTTGTTTCCTGTTTCGGAACAGAAGCCGTGCCTGCAGTGCGGAACCCAGGAGGTGAGACGTGTTGGCTGTAAATTCACGTAAGCTACAGCAGAGCAGAGTCTTAGCTTGCAAGTGTCATTTTTTACTCGTCGTTCTGGACCATTTTGATTGCCCCTCTCAGTACCGTCTCAGGCTATCCAAGAGCAGAAGTGGAATCTATGGACCCTATCGAAGTAGGTGAGCAAAAACACGTGTATGGTTTTCCGCATCGCACATCTGTTTTTGCACTAGTATGTTGTTTGTTCATTCCTTGGCTTCCACTGCAAGGGAGTAAAAAGTGAAAAGTAACATGAGTATGCTTGTTTGTTCATTATGTACACTACTAGTTTTGGTAACCTTACTTACGAGTATTTTCCGTGAAAATGCACATGATAATGTTGCATCGAATACCATCGCGCGTGGAGTATCAACGCATTGTTTTTGCGTCTCAACCGCCTAAACTTCAGTTAGCGTTGTTTAAGACCTGAATTGTCGACCAAGGTTAGAGCGGCACCACGTACTAGGAACTTGGACCGATCGAGCTAGTAGCCTGATGAGTGATGAGCTTCGCAAAACTGGACACCTGTCGCGTGATCCAGTTAGGCAGCTACGAGCCAGCCGCATGTTCACTGAACAAACACAAACACCTCCTTCTCACACGTATTCTGCCATCAAAGCAAACACCAGATTTAATACTTATCAATAGTAGAGTAATAATTTTTAATTAATAGTAGTATAGTCCGTGTGAACAAGAGATGTGAGTGGACACATGGCAGGAGCAGCGTTTCCGGGGACACGGCCACAGGTCGGGCGGACCAACAAAACCGGCGACAGCCTCTCGTGTCCGCATGTGAGGCTGCCATGCCAACGGTGTGCTGTGCTCCCGACGACGTGGTTTCAAGCCCTGTCGATGCAGAAACCCATATGCCCATGTCTGCTCATATGTGTTTTCCTGCTCCAGCCAATCACGCGCCCTAATTCAGTTCGTTCTTCGTTGCTTTTCTGCTAAAAACAAATCTCGGTGCTCCAACACTATACTAAGTCATTAATGGGGGGCCCGGCTGTCTGCTAAGAATCCGTGCTTCCGATCGTGCTGCTCTTAATCCTTATCCATGCCCTGGGCTGGACTTGTTCAAGCTTATATAAGTGGTGGGACAAGCTAAGATTTCTTCAATAGTCGTTCCAGGTACGGTGATGCCGTGATGGTCCACCTGCCTCACTCGAGTAGGAAAATTTTTAGATCTTTTACGTACTCCCTCTTGCCTTCGAAGTTCGAACCATTCAAACACGTATGACGACTCTTCCGGATGGTTCTCTCTGTTGTGCGCCGAGACTGCGACCCGAGGACGGACAGCCAGGTCCAGGTGAATCCTTTTTTTTTTCTCGCTTGCTCTGTGGCTCAGTATGAGGGAGTACATCTTTTCATCGTCGTGTGCGTTCAAACTTGAAACGCGTCGACAAGGGAACCAACCAATCGTGCTGAGCTGACCAATCTCAGCTCGTGCGTAGAACGTGGAACGGAACGCTACCACCCCGGGCCATTTTATCCAACCCAATCCACCCACAGAAAACGACTCTTGAAGGCGCGAAGCCATCGCCCAAAAGGCACGCTGCGACGAGAGGGGTGCACGGAAAGAGGAGAACGATAAGAACGAACGCGATCCGTAGCGGACCCGGCCGAATCGGTGCGGAGATCCGACGACAGCGACCGGCGGAGATACGCGCGCGGCGCCCCAGAAAAATCATGTGCGGACTGGGCGGGCGGCCAGTGCTCGTGTGGACCTGTCCAGGCGCGGCGGGAACGTGGCCGGCGGGCGGGGCGGGGTGGCCTGCCAGTGGCTGTCCCGGCCGCCGGGATCGTCCACGGATCCGCGTCCGCGTCGCGTCGCTGTCTTGGCGATATTTTTTTCGGCGCGTCACCGCTGTGGCGCTGATCGCCGCGCGCATCCTGCCACTGCCAGGATTGATGGATCGTGGATGCGACTAGAAAAAGAAAAAACGCATGCCCGGACGCGCCGCGCGGCCTGGGGAGTCGGGCCGGAGACCTGCCGTTTCACGAGGGGGTGGCGGCGGCGTCCCCTCGCCTTGCCATCGGATCGCTCTGAAGCCGGAAATGGGCGTGGAGTCGGTGCGCGCAGTGACACAGGCAACCAGGGTGTTCTCATCGCTTCTCTTTCGCTTATGCTACGCGTCACGCGTACCCTGGCTACGTAGCCTACGTACGTGGCCGACCGGTTTGTGTTGGATCACTCCTCATTACTCCCTCCATCTTAAAAAGTATTATCATTTTAAAATCATTCGTTTTATTCAATCTTTTAAAAATATTATTTATCTTATTATAACTTATTTTGTTATTATAGCTATTTTAATAATAATTTATTTATTTTATAGTTTATATAATATTTTTAATAAAACAGATAGTCAAATACGATGCTTGAAAGTTCTAAAACGTCACTTCTTTTAAAATGGAGAGAATAGTCGAGAAACCTTTGTATTCGCCGTGTATATACGGGCTATATGTATAATTAAAGCATACATATATTTTGTGTTTGTAGCATCTTGGACGACCTGCAGTTTAGGATTTAGGGTTTACTGTATACTATTCTGTTTGCCCGTGTGGCCGTGTATATGGACTAATCGTGTAGTGGACTGGTCATATATGATCTAAGAGGCTGTTTAATTTGGGCTTTTTCCTGAAATCAATTCACACCGTGAAAGGATATCCACGGTGGCATCGAGATACAGTCTTTTAAACATTCGTCAAGATGTTGAGTTGCCTTTGCATAGTGTGTACATGGGTTACAGGTCATTTATACGATTGGGATTTTGGGTGATAAGATTGCATCCAAGATTGGTGTCCGGAATAGGTCTAGGTCGGAGGACCTGTGTAATCGCTGTAGTCTGAGCTCTCATTTTCAGCGTTACTGTCGTGGGAGCCGACTCAATCAACAATAATAAATAACGGACCCGCACTTTGGAATGAGCAAAAGGGATTCAAAATGACGAGACAGGGTACGTAGGTCCAGCCGGCGGATGGATGCCGAGGTATATCCCTTTTTGCAACGGTAATGATAGGAACCGGACGTCCGGCGCGGACGGACGCGGGCGGCACGCAGCGCCGCGGTCCCCATGCCGCTCACCCTCGCGTGCGTTTATTTTTGTTTTTTGTTTTCGTTTCCTTTTTATGTTTTTTATTTTTTATTTTTTCTTTTTCATTTTTTATTTTTCATTTTTGCGTCGCTTAAAATATTTCGGTAAAGCTTCTGGTCGGGCGTTTGGGCTCGCGGACACGGCTCTCAGCGCCACGGGCCGTGTGCTGCCCGTGCACCCCGTAGCTTCTTCTTTCTCCTTTTTTCTCTTTCTTTCTTTTGTTTCCTTTTCATTTTCTCTTTCCTTTATCTTTTTTGTTATTTTTCATTTTCATTTTCATTTTTTTGTTATTTTTTCTTTTCATTTTTCTTTTATTATTTTTTAACATTTATATATTTTTATTTTTTTAATATGGATGTTGTAAAAGTAGCTCATAAATATTACATGCGTTGCACGTGTTAGAAGTGTTTTAGATGCATATTGTAAGTATTGTTTAAAATGTTTCATCCTTTTCTGACATATGTTTCAAGTGTACGTTTTCAATGTTTCATCTCTTTTTTTTAGATGTACGTTTCTAGTGTTTAATCTGAATGTTGCATATGTTTTCATATGTATGTTGCAAGTGTTTTATATGGATGTTGCATATGTTTACAAATGATTTCCAAGTATTTTCTTGGTGTTTTTTCCGTGTTTCATATACATATTTCGAGTGTTTCAGACATTTTGTACATATGTTGCAAGTATTATATCTGAAAGTTTTAAAATTAAATCAAGTGTTGCAATAGTGTTTCAGATGCATGTTTCAAAATATATTCATGTGGGGTCTTGTTTTGAAGAGTTTATTGTAAGGAACACAATGATGCTATTAGATTTTAGTTAGGATGTTTAGTTTAGACGTCAAAACTTTTTTTAAGTCTAAAAAGTATATGCTTTTTAAAGCCACTAGCAGCTGCATAGAGTAGCATAGCATTGCATGTTGACCCATAACGTGACAGATGCAGGTATAAGGACACGAGCAGTCAAAAGTGTGGGACAGGTTCAGCAGCCCTGGGCATCCGTCCGGACGTCCGGGCGCTCGAGACACCCTGTTGCAAAAGTACATACCCAATGTTTCAGTAGTTCCAGAAATATGTTATATATGTTTTGTATGAATGTTGCAAAAGTATATTGTAATATTTTATATGTATAAAATAAAATTTATCAAAATATATTCATGTGTGATCTTATTTTGAAAAGTTTATTATAAGAAATATGGTGGTGTAACCGGATTTTAGTTTAGATATTTATTTTAGGAGGTATAACTTTTTTAAACGACAATAACAACATGCATGTAGCAGTACACTAGAATTTAGGTGGGCGCATGCCTGAGCGTCCGGACGACGTCCTCCATCCGGACGTCCGACGGCACGTATGTCCCTTTTTGCAATAGCAGTATGGTATGCTCCTCCGATACAATAATTAGGATTACGCGCTCTATTCGTTTGAATATGCAACTATAACAAACGTGTCAATTAAAGTAATTCAAATTTGATTAAATTTACAGTAATATTAGTATTTATTATAAAAATATATTTCATAACTAATCTAATTATACTTATTTTGTATTTCAAATGATTGAATTTCTCGAAAAACGAGAATTACATGGTCTTCTGAATGGAGGGAGTATTTAGAACGGCTCTAATCTAAACTTTCATGACACGTTACTCTAAAAACTTCACTTTATAAAAAAAAAGTGGAGTTAAGGGCTAACTCTACATTTTCTTCCAAAGCTTCTCAAGGAGTACTTCGGAAACCAGTGTTCATATGTCCTCGTAGAGTTGTGAGGTAATTACTTATAATAACCACTGATCACACAAATAATGCTTGTTCTATTCCTTGTCATACTCCACCCAATGTTTCCATCCCCTACCCCCCGTCGCCCCTTTCCTCCTGCCTCATGCTTGTTCTCCCTAAACCCTAGTTGCACTGCTACTTGTTTCCGGGCGCCATGGCAAGCATTTCGGCGAGGTGATGGCCTCAGAAGAAAGATATGTTGATTCAATAGCAGATTCTCTCTTTTCTTAACCCCCCTCCCCAAAATCCCCTCCGTCCTCCCTCCCTCAAGTTCACCTGAAGCTGAGGCTGTCGTGTCCCTGAGTCGAGGAAGCTTCCCGGTGCCAACGGTGGGGCTGCCGCAGCCTCCTTTGGCGGCTTCCGTCTAGGGCGGGATGGGTGGTGGGCATGCAAGATCGGATACCTTTGTTCTTATACAGGTGAGAGGTATCATATGTTGAAGTGGCATAGAGGAATAGAGGCATTCACTCATCCATCCATCCATCCATCCATCGCAATGTTATTAACGATCATTTAGAGTTCTAAAAAGGAAATGGAAAAATCTATATAAAATGTCGTCCTACTCGTTGTTCAAGCAAAAAAAAAGATTGTTATGGTTACTATGATCCTGATAAAGACTTCATTCATGAGCATGGTGTTGAAGACTTGGACTTAGCTCGGTTTGACCGTGATCGAAATTTTGTTCCAATGATTTCGAAAAGATATAAAAAAATATGTGGCTAGATCAAATTGCTCTACCGATGGACCGAATGCTCCTACCATAGATAAATTATGTGATGAGTTGACCACCTCTCTTTATGAAACGACCTCGATTCCCGCGAAGGGAAATCCACAGGCTCGAATTGTAATTCAACAGATTGCTTGGGACAATCCATGAAATTACCCATAGCTCAGTTGACACCAGGATCCATACAACGGTAATTAAGTCTTACATAAACACTTATTACATTGCCACACTGGCGGAATCAACATTCAGAGAAGCTTTAGAAGGTGCGGAAACGTTTCATCCTTCACGGCCAACTTGAGTGTAGCACGTGACCCTATTCCTCGCCATCGTCTTGCTCGAAGTCATACTCATTCTCGTCACCTGACAGCAAATTTATCAGTACGATTTGTACTGGCCACGGAGCCCACCTATGCAGCATTTGCTTTGTGGAAAGTGGATACAAGGCTATACAAGCAGACCTATAGGCTGAGGTTTTCTATGCAGCTGTAATCAATGTTTAATTAGTCAAGTTTTATCTCCAGTTAACACCATCATCCCTTTTCCCATCACCACATCTCACTTACCCACACCTCGCTCTCATTCGACAGGCCCAACTCCCTCTCAGGCCTATCTCAGCGGCACGCTACCACAACGGGTACATGCCGGAAAAATGTCATCCAGGGGGAGAAGAGAACACTCACTACACTAGTAGAAGCTTCACAGGAAAGGTCCATAGCCAACAAGTTGGCATATGTATCGATCGATCAACCGAACACTCTGCAGAGGTTTCACTACCCACAAGATTAGCCATCATAAGTGTTGCGCAAACACCTAGGCAGAATTCCGGGTGCTTGCTTGCCTAGGTCGATGCCACCCTACCACTCAGCCCTGGGATATTCCGGATCCTACACCGTTATGCTGAGACTGGGAGACACAGTACCGGGCCCATCCAATGGTACTGCGCATCTAGAACGGAACGGGAACCCATCGACCGTCTCCGCCCACCCTTATCACCTCTCAACCTAGCAGTAGTGGCACCGTCCTACCAAGTAGTCCAGCCGTCTCCCGCCCATCAGAAGCGAGTGAGTAGAAAAGGATTCCCATGAACCTGAAACTAGTCCGTCCTAGGTTTGACCAAGCAGGCATCTTCACTTTAGGGGATACTCTCCCCGTGCCATCACAGCACCTCCGTCCACGGGCTTCAAACCACCAAGGCTATCCCACCCGGAACCTCCTCAACAACTTTACCCGCCACAGGTATCTCGCTTGGGGATGCCCAGGTTGCACCCCTGGCACGACTTGCCCCATGGGCTTGTCTCACATCCCACTTGGTCGACATCAACCCTTACCACGCACCCAAGACGCACGCAGCACTCTCTCCCAGTGGTTATAATCAGTTATACACCGTCCTAATTTCACCACATAGCATATAGCAAGTAGTAAGTAGTGGAAGAGTAACAGTAAATTAAGCAGCAGCTAACCTAGCAGCGGATAGCAGGGTATAGTCTTATCAAGGCAGGGAATTCAAATATACTACCATGTGTGACAGAACCGCCTTAATCATAGGGCCCACGTGCACCATCAACATCCCTAAGGACATCCGGTTACTGTGCACGAGTTCCCTAATGACCTAGGTGGCCTGCCGGGTCTCCTAGGAAACCCTGATTTCCCCGAGGATCTCATTGTAAAGGCATTGCAAGTATTACAACAGTTTACAAAAATAATCTAAATCAGAGTACAAGATGCGGAAGTATTACATATCTATAGATTAATAAATATAATTTTTACATTACCCAGATCAGAGCTTCGTAGTGGAGCAGCAGTATACAACTATACCCTTGCCCAAGGGTTGTACCATCAACACATCTTCACCCGTGCACGATCCAACAACCGGCACGGTCCTAAACAGAACTTGAACTCTCGGCTCACCTGCAACAGGGGTTAACAAACCCTGAGTACTTGGGGTACTCCGCAAGACTTACCCGACTAAGGGTGTAAAATGAGACTCAGGAATGCAAGTTATAGGTAAGGCTAGCAGGAGAGAGAAGGTTTGCAGAAAAGCATTGCTAACCAACATTTTAATTATTTATCATCATAATCATAGTCATAATTCCAATAATCAATCTCATCTATCATCAATTCTCAACTTCCTTTGATCATTCGGTGAACCTAGTTGCGAACCACTTTTCGGGGTAGGTGTGAGGATCAAGTCTCCATTAACCGAGGAGCACGTCGATTCGAATCCAGTAAATATACCCAGCTGGGGATTCTAACCACACTGCATATGCAGCACGCCGGCATACATATACCAACCCGTCATCTAGGTCTTTCTATCCCGGAACCGGTCCTGCGCCACCCGGGAGCACAGTACTCCACTCGTCTCCAGGCACGCCGGCCACGTGGGTACACGCTACTCCCGCCATCTCTCCACTCCCAGTGCGTGGTTGTCGGTTCCAGCAATAGAGCCACCTGACTCTAGGCTTTCCACATAGGTATGTGGCTAGGCTGTTCATCATGATCACAGCAGGCCTACAACGAACGGTCCCTACTTCCTTCCTGCCGTTAGACTTGCATTGGGGCCTAGCCCGAATACAATACTGCCCGACAGTTTTATTATCATGCCTGAAGAGTAGTGTGACATGGGAAACGCCGTCCCATGAGCAGGCCACTCAACGAAACATATTTTGGGTGATACCGACCAGTTCCAAACTATTCCGAAAGCGACCATGCATCGGGACTCCAGCCCGAATACACATCGACCAACGGATAACAAGTTCTTCACCAATCATAAAGTATATATATGTACATAGCACAGAAAATAGTTTTTCTTTTATGGAATTCTAATTTCATTAAGCATGCCTAGCATTTTTCAAATTATTTATTTAAATCAGGTTTCAGGGTAGTTATATGGGACAATGCATTTGGATAGGCAACAATCAACTCCTAGCAACCTAATGCAATAGATTAACTCGAATTGTAAAGGATTTCATAATAGAGGGTTAATGCACCGGGGCTTGCCTTCGATTGAGAAAAGGGTGGGATCGGGGTCGGTTCCACAGATGTCAAATCCCTGGATCACCTCCGGAGTTGGCTCCCCAGCAGTGGCCTCAACCTTCACTCCTTCGCTCCCGGTCACTACACGTGTGCAATGATGCATGCTTAACATGATGCAACAATGTAAATAGAAATGCGATAATCAACGATTAACATCTTGAGTACAACTTTCCTTCACGGAGAAGTTGTATTCGGAATTCGCAAAATAATATAACAATTATTATTTCTAACCGTCGTAGAAAGTCGCTGCACAACTTTATTACTACAACCTACAATATCATCTTACATTGCCAAGGATCATAGGGTGGTAGACCCTTGGACTACAATCAATCCAAAATACACACAAATCCTAAATTCATTTCCCCTACACATTTTATTTATTTTCCTTATTTTACCCATATTTATCAACTGACCAAATTAACTCCAATTGTGACTAAACTTTACCAACAGCTAGATTTCATCATCAAACAGTGCCACAATTAATTTCATGATTTTTGGGACTACCTACAATTTATTAAAAATCACCAAAGTTGCATTATTCATTTATTTGGGTGATTTTTACTCCTAACAGAAAAAGTTCAAAACCCATATATTATATTTTTCCTATATACTAGGCATCACAGAGAGCTATCACAAAAATTTTCAGACTATTTCAAGCTATAGATTAATTCATACGAAATTCACAATCATCAGCACTATTCACATGAATTAAATTTGGAAAAGGATTTGAAATTCATTTGAAAAATAAAAGCGGCCCAGCCGGCCAGAACGGCCCAGCCGGCCACACCCCGCGCCCGAGCCGGCCCACTCGGCCCACGGTCCCGCGCGCCCTCCCCCGCGCGCGCGCGGCCCGTGCCCAGGCGCCAACTGAGGCGCTGACAGGCGGACCCCGCCTGTCAGCTCCTCCTCCTACCACACGCCGCGCCTCCCGCACGCGTGCGCACGCGGCGGCCGCCGCGGACTCGCCGCCGACGACCCCAAACGGCGAACACGAGCGGACCTACGGCTACTCTACGCTCTAGCGGACACCCCTGAGCACCTAACCTCCACCCTAGCCGCCTCCAACGAGGTGTTCCTCGCCCATGGCGGACACGGCGGCACAGCGGACGTGCGCCGGTTGACACAGCGCGGTAGAGTTCAAAGAAAAGGGCGGGGAGTATTCAGAGGCTCACCACGAGTCTAGTGACGCAGCTGACTGGGGCTAAGGAAGGCTAGCAAGGCGAGTTTGACGGCGGCGACGAAAGCGGCGGCTCGGCTCCGGCGATGACGACTCGTTCCGGCAAACCTAGACCACCAAAGAACCAACCAAGAGGAGCATGATGAACCTCGGACTATACAGAGGCTAGAACATGAGCCAAAGGACTCCAGAGCTCACCCGAGCAGGGAATCGACGGCGACGAGCTTGCGGCGGCGCTCCGGCCAAACCCGAGGAAGAAGACGACGTCTCCCGGACGACACAGGCGATGGGAAGGCCTCGGGACAGACTCTACAGGTGCGCTATGATGTGGCGAAGCTAGTGGCGGGATGGAGAGTGCGGTGATGGCCGAGGCACGGTGAATTTTACCGGCGAACGGAGCTGTCGCCGGCGAGCCGAGAAACGGGAAAAAGAAGAACGGCGAGCTCACCGGTATTTATAGGGACAGAGGACGAGTGGGGGAGTGGGAGGCGACGTCAATGGCTCGTCCTCGCGCGTCGTGGCCACAGGAGCGAGCGTGGCCGACCGGCGACGCCGCTGCCACGCCGGCGCACAGGGCGGCAAGGACAAGCCCATCCCGGCTACTGTAGCAGCTACCTACTCCTCTCTGATCTTTTGCTCCATTGCGCCCAAACCGTGTGTCAAATGAAGAAACAGCAAACACCAAAGTTGTAGGGCTATAAAAACTGAACATCTTTCATTTTTGGACCAACCCCAAATTCAGCCAAATTTGAAAACTATTCAAAAGGGGGTGAATAGGGTTTTTGAATTTCAAACTGTATTTTTAAAATTACTTTTGATTTTACACAACAACTTGAAAAATGGCTAAAATAGAAGTTGTTCCCCTCAGAGAGCTTTACAACTTTCATTAAGGAAGTTTTGTCAGATTCCAATTAATTTTTGAAATGACATTTCAAATTTGATTTTTAATTCACTGTTTTGAGCCAAATTCAAATTTTTACAACAGAACTTCAAAATCTCCAAAAATAAAAGTTGTCACATTTTAAAAGATCTACAACTTTCATTAAGGGACCACCCCAAGATTCCTTCTATATTTTGAATTAGGTTTTTGGGGCCAAAATTAGGTTTAAACGGAAGTCTGATCGGGGACTAGAAAATCGAAATTTTATATAATTACTTCCCAATATTCAAATACCAAAGTTGTCCCATTTAATGAACTTTACAACTTTTATGTAATAAGTTTTGTCTAATTCTTAATAATTTTCGAAATAAAGATTTAAATCTAAACCTTCAAACACAAATTAGGGTTTAATTTGAAATTTCAAATAATAACTTAGAAATCGCCCAAAGTAAGAGTTGCTCAACTTTTCAAAAGCTAGAAGTTTTATTTAAGGCTCAAGACCAAATTCTGACTAGTTTTGGCATAGAGTTTTGGATCCTATTCTAGGGTTTATGAATGAGCCTTATTTTATCGTTCAGATGGAATTTGATCCTACGCAATCAAACAAGTATTTATGAAATTAAATCACTCTAGGTTACCTATGCCCAATCACATGGAAGAATAAAAATTATTTTAGTTAATGCACACTAATGATGAGTTTATGCAGGATGATTTGCATGAAATCATGATGACATGGCGGTTTTTGTTACAGTAACACCAGGGGTGTTACATCCTTCCCCCCTTAAAATAAAATCTCGTCTCGAGATTTAAAATATGGCTAAGGCCTTAGGTTTAGTAATGGAAAAGAAAATGTGTCATGTAGATATTTTCCAAACTTGACTATAGAGCAAGTAGGGGTCTACATTTTATAAGCTTGGTAAATAAGAATTATTTATAAAAGTAGCAAGGAGTTCAGGAAAGTTTTCAGAGGGGTGATCTTCTGATCCCTCATGTAGCTGTTTCTCCTGGAGGCTGATCCTGCTATACGTCGCACCATCCCGCTGAAGTCCTTCGAGCAACCCGATCTAATCAGTTGTCTCTCAACACTAAAAATTTTATACTTTACTCTTACAAATAAACCTTTACGAGGAATCTCGTTCGAGCATGGCTTTCTAATGAGTTATGGTCAAGGATGACGATACCTGCGCGTGCCGAGCAGCTAACCCTGTATGTATCACACGGGAAGCTCTTGGTTTCGTCGCGGCACCGTCAATCGTTAACCCTAACAACATTATCAAACACAGTCAATTAAAATCCCTCAAAACACCATGATTTTAAAACCTTTCGAGTTAGTCACTATTTGAAATTTTAATTCATTTGTTAATTTCAAAAGAGAATTCAAGGATCGTGAGAGCACCTTAAATTGTGAGCTATAAAGGTTCAGGAGCACCGTCTACGATACCAGTGCATACCTCGGCAAGGTCTTATGTGGCTGCGGTCCACAGAAGGTTCCAAACTTTGACACGGCACCATAGTCACGGATCGAGATGCCGTTATAGCGCACAATTTTGGTAACCTCAGTCAAAAAGAGAAAATGCATCTATGGTGATTGCGATGAAAAATGATCAAGGACCTTGATACGAGCATACCCCTTTTCAAAACCTCATGTAGGTGCAAGATACACGAGATTTTAAGTGGCCACATTGCATCGTAATCATAGATCATATTTCACCACAACAAGAGAATAGAGCTTGATAGTTGTGAAGCTATAGTGGATCGTAACTTTAATCCACGATACCAGCGCGTGCCTAGTAGAATCTCGCGTGGACGTGGCACGCAAGGGACCCTAGGTTTCGACACGGCACCGTGGTCTCAGGTCATGGCACTACTATAGGGCACAACCATAAAGACTCGGACAACGTGTTGAATTTTTCAAAGAATTGAGACGTGTCAGATTAAGGCATGACACGTACACAGATAAAAATTAAGAAGTAGAACCAAGTATTGAGACTAGGGCAGTGGGGATAACCTCGAGTGCATCTCGAAATTTTAAGGAAGTGAATAGTTAAGAATAAAATTCAAGATATTTAAAAAAAATCAGGAATCCTTAAAACAACAGGAAATCCTCAGCGGATCGTAGGTACCAATTCTAAGTGAATGGATCTTAGGTACTTTTTCCAAATCGGTTCCCATCATTTTATCAGATGAGATTAGGATGATTGTAAGAACAAAGAATTCTGAGAACTCAAGGAGATGAGATGCAAACTTGCAGAATAGATTTTTAATATTGTTATATATAGCAAAAGAATTTTCAAAATTCGGGAAAAATATGGATATAAATTTTTGTGATATACATTTGAAAGGGAGTGAAAGCGTATTAACTGCAGACTAAGATCATGGCCACTAACCCTAATCACAGCGAGCGTCTGGCAGTAACTTCCTATGGTCGCGAGCCATAAGAGATCCCAGATTTCGACGCTGCGTCGGTCATGGATCATGATACCCCATAGACTGCAATTACAATAGCTTCCAACTAACCTGGAAACAATAGGTGCCGTGAAAGGAAAGGATAAGTCTGACACACACACGGAGAAACCAAGGATTCGGTAATTCCTTGCTTGAATTTAGTGCCTCCAAAAGTTACCAAAGGACTGGAAACTTAGGGAGCATGGATTTTCGATGGAAGAGAGCACATCAGTTGTGACCTTCCTGGGTGAGGGGCATGGGTTATGATATTAATAGGTGCCCTGAGAAAAACTTGTGCGAAAGTATGTCGCAAAAGATTCTCAGTTTTGTAAGGCACCATAACCATGGTCAAACACCATCACAAGGTACAATTAACATAGCCTCAGTCAACAGGAGTCATACGAATAAACGTATGACAATCAAGACTATGATGGATAATGACTACGGCTTTCGATGTAAGCGAATTCTTGCAAAATTTCTTGTGGGAACGAGCCATAAGAGATTTCAAGTCTCGACATTACATTGTATTCGTAGATCATCGTCCATCATAGGAATATGTATTCGTTTCCACGAAAGGTGCAACGAAAGAGAGCTTATGAATTGTGAAGCTATGGTAGCTCATAACCTTAAACCTCAATACATACACGCTCCTAGCAGAATCTCGCATGACTCAGGCATGCGAGAGACCCTAGGCCCCGTCATGGTATTGCGGTCACTAGTTATGACACCACTACAGGATACAATAGTTTTCGAAGGAATGACAATGTCTTGAAAGGGGGAAACAAAATTAAGGATAAACTAAGGTTTTCTCTAGAGCTGGCATAGTAAATGAGTGCATCCAGAAGCTCCCCAAGGACCAGGAACTTATGGAGCAACATTTATTAAAGATCGACAAAACTTGTTTATATCCTGTAACTTTTAATGAAAGAAGATTTTTAATAAATCCAACTTGGAAACTCAGTTATGCTATGTACCTTTTGAGGGCGGTCACGATCATACCACGATACCAGCATACGCTCGGCAGCAAGCCATGTGGGTACATCACACATGGGGCTTCACGTTTTATAGAGATACCACAGGTCGGGAACGACTTATCTCATCGAGGTACTAGCATCAGCTCGATGTTCCAAACAAGAGAATAAATCCTTTTGAAATGATTTAAAAGACCGTCCCTTTTTGAAACTTAAGTTTTTGGTGACCCTTTGCAAGAAGGATTTTAGAAATTAAATCGTTTTATATTTCTTTTTGGGGATGGACTCTTGAGCAAAGGTGTTTAACAAAGGTGGGAGAAAGAGTCAGGACTTTTGTAGAAAATATTGCACAACTGCCAAAAATCTTCCGTGATGACTGAATAAAAACCTGGTTTGGAAATTTGGAAGCATTTTTTGTAAGGCATTAAAATCGGAAGAAGATTTGAAAACCATTTTAAAAATGGATGAGTTTTTAAAGCAAAGTCATTTGAATGTATTGTTTTTCAAAATGGTTTTCAAAACTTGGTTCGATTGGTGTAGTTTTCAAATCAAAGCATCACTTCTTTCCGCTTACTTTAAATAAAACCGGTCTGGCTGTTGTAATCAGCTTGGTTTTCGAAACTCATCTTTGACTGAAGTTGTCAGTAACCATCACCAGATCTTTCAGCAAGCATAAGGAAAGATATAAGAGTAAAACCTTTTGAAATAAGTTATGTTTTGAAAATATAGGCTTACTTCATTATGGGGGAAGTATTAATTGTTGTAATGTCATGATGCATGAACGTTCCAACGCGAACCAATATAATACGATATATATACATATACTTGGCAAAGTAATTATTAGAGTGACATGCACTCACTATTTTAGAATATAGGGCATATTTTAACTGCTAATCCACTACCAAGCCTAAAATCTAACTGCAATTCTATAGAAAGAATCAGGAAAGGACTTTAGAGAATGAATAAGGGAAGTTCAGAAACAACTGGTACCAAACCACCCCGTTGATTTTATTTATTCGAAATCATTTTGAAGCTTTTGTAAAGTAATACTGCAAGTACTTTACAATGAAATGCTCTGATACCACTTGTGACAGAACCGCCTTAATCATAGGGCCCACGTGCACCATCAACATCCCTAAGGACATCCGGTTACTGTGCACGAGTTCCCTAATGACCTAGGTGGCCTGCCGGGTCTCCTAGGAAACCCTGATTTCGCCGAGGATCTCATTGTAAAGGCATTGCAAGTATTACAACAGTTTACAAAAATAATCTAAATCAGAGTACAAGATGCGGAAGTATTACATATCTATAGATTAATAAATATAATTTTTACACCATGCAACCAATCCATACATAATCATAAAGCAATAGCAACAATGTCATTTGCAATGCGTAAATAGGATCTAAGGATTTGGTGGGATATGGCACCTTCGTAGTCGTCTCCTAGCTCCTGAAGGTACTCGTGGTCGTCTTCCTTAGTCAGATCCTCCTCCGGCTCTGAAATCGAACACGAAATAGTCGCGTCAGCGACTCCTATAGAGTATTTCAGAAAAATCCAATAAAATAAAGAGCCAAATGCACACATACATAGTCTTAGATTGTAAATCTTATTTTTCTGAGAATTTTGATATATGGTGCGCAATTTTTGGACATCGTATGAATAAGTTATGAATTTCCGAAGATTATCCTATTTTCTGAAAATGGAAAATGGCCGATTAATCAGGGGCAGCTCGGGATTGGTCCACGTGGCGCGCGGGTCCAGTAGTGCGGCATGTGGTGCCCCAACAGAACACAGACCCGATGGTCGCCTACCAGGTGTTCGATGCTGGTTCCCAGAGAGTCGCCGGCGTCGGCGGAGCTCGGCGTAGCTCGGGCGAATCGGAGATTCGGGGCGCCGAGGGTGCCGCTCTCCCGAGCTCTCTCGGGGAGGCTCGGACGAATTGGACATTTGGGCGGCGAGGGTGCCGCTCTCCCGAGCTCTCCCGGGGAGGCTCGGGCGAATCGGAGATTTGGTGCGCCGAGGGTGCCGCTCTCCCGAGCTCTCCCGGGGAGGCTCGGGCGAATCGGAATTTTGGGCGCCGAGGGTGCCGCCCTCCCGAGGGTTGGCTGTCATTAGTGAAATGATGTCGTGGGCCTCCTTCTCTCCCACGGCATACGGCGTTTCTCCGACGAGGTGGAGGCGCACGTAGCCAAGGCGACAGACATGATTCGGGGCTCGGCTATCTACACGGCGGTGCCGAGGCAGACTTGGCGAACCTCGTCGGCCTTTCTCCGCAGCGCGAGGCGATCGGGGGTACTCGGAACGGATTTTAGGCGAGGCGGAACGTGTCGGCGGCGATCACGTTTCCCCGAGAACGCACCTCTCGGTATTCCGGGCTATGGAGGTTCGATCTTCCGCAACTAAGCTTGTCCGAGGTGGTCGGTGAGTTGGTGGTCACGCTAGCGGGTCGCGTCGGCGGTTTCACGGCTTGTGCACGCGGGAACGCCGTCGAGGTGGCGGTGCTCCGAGCACATGTGACGGCGATGCCCGTCGGAAGTGGCCTGACGTCCATAGCCGATGTCCAGTGGTTTGATGGCCGGTCTTGTGCGCGTGTTGTGCGAAGTGTTCAGGGGCCGGAAAGAGCCCGCGGCCTACACGCTCGTGATGCCGAGCGCCATGACCGTAGCACGGCGAGGTTGGATGAGGTGCTCGGTGGCTCACCGTGGGGCTGGTGAGGTAAGGATGGCGGTGCAGTGACGAGGTGACGCTGTGCAGAGTGATCGCAGTGCCGTGCCGCTCCTCGTCCGCAGCTCGGGCTTCTCCTCCGTGTCCTGCTCCGGCGTGCTCCGCGGCGGCGGCGCTCCGGCAGCTTCTCCTCCTCTGCTCCGCCCTTCTCCCTTCTCCCTCTCCCTCTATTGTGCGGTGTGGTGTAGTGGTTGTGCCGCAGCGCGGCGGCGGCGAGTGGGACGAGGTCTAGGGCTTCAGGGCGACTCCTTTTATAGACGGCCAGGGCATGGCGTGGCGGCGGACGATGATTAGCGGCGAAAGGGGCACGTGGAGACCATCGGTGCTCCCGAGGTAGGGTTTCCCAGTGCGCGCGGCTTCTTGGCGAGCAAGGCAGGGACAGGCGAGGGACAGCGGGGTCAGTGGCTCTGCCATGCGTGGCGCTGTCGGTCACGCCATTTACGTGACTCTGTCGGCCACCGTCTTTCGCGAGGTGAGAAGAAGAACAGTAGCGAGAGCGGCTGACAGGCGGGGCCGGGCGGTCAGCGGCTGCGGGGTAGTGGGTGAAACGGTTGCGCGCGTGCTTGCTCGGTTGGGCCGCAACTGGGCCGACAGGCTGGCTTCCTTTTTTCCTCTCTTCTCTTTTCTTTTTCCTTTTCTATTTTCACTTAAGTGTATTTATATACATATATTACCCTTTTTAAATATTGAGTAAATACAAACATAAATTGCAATAAATCCCAATTGTGATGCATAAGCTATTATTCTATGTGAATGGAATTAAAATGCAAGCTATACTCCTTTATTTACCAAATTCATAATGAAACATATATGCTTACACAAGAAAAATGGGTTTTCATAATAAATAAATGAAAAATTTTAATTGGTTGGGATTTTTAGGTTGTGTGGGTTTCTAGGGTTGTTACACTTTATGTAGTTTGGAACTAGAATTATGAATCGGCAAGTATTCTCTAATTATCTATGGACATCTATTTCTAGAATGATAGACTTTGTTATTTATTTATTTATCATTAGTCTTATCTATATCTGGAATGTGGACTTTGTCAGTTGTCTATGATGCACTTTGAAAATTACGTGACAAAAGTATGGAATTATTTGACCACAATATTTGCTTTCTACTTTTCTCCATAAATTAAATGCGATTATAATATTAACATCAAAATTAGATTGATAAAAAAAATATATAATTACAAATGCTCCGTATACAACATAACATACACGCCAAACATTATGTAGGGACTTTTTTCAAAGAAACCTCATATTCTTGGAGCTGGAGCTAGTCTGCATGGTAATTGGTAAACATGTTTACTTGCTCTAGAAACTGTATAGTGAAGCCTATCTCTAGCTCTCTTATTGCAGTACTATCTCGCACGACGCCTTGCTGAAGCCTAACGTTTGACAATCGTTGATGATTTTGGATGCCAAGTCGTTCTTAGCTTCCTGCCGGTGGACACAGTCAGAGCTTTCTCTTCTTGAACCCTGGCTTAACGGCATGTCTGAATCTACGCGACACGAAGAGACGTCGCGGACTTGAGCTCCTTGATTCAGTGAACGAAAGGATCCACGCAACGTAGGAGTAACGTATGGAAAGATCGCAACGCCGCTGAAGTCAGAATCCACGCGGCCAAAGGTACGTACAGGTAGCTCCTCCTGATTTCTCCTGCTGCGGAAACATTCAGAAGCGTCGGTTGTCCCGATTTATCATCACTTCAGCGTCTCATTATTAGTATTACGTAGTATATAGTATAGCCATTCGCTAGTCGGCAGAGCTCAATCAGTTGTGCAAAGATGGAGCGAATCGACTCTCCAGATTTGGATTGGATTATGGACTGGATGCAGCCATGCAGGTGGGAAGGTGGCGGGCGGGCGGCCGACCGGCTGCTGGCTAGGTGATGGAGGTTGGAATTGGAACGCAGAACGCGGCACACATAGCAGTCAGGCAGGCAAAGCAAGCTGGGCCGCCGTTATGTATGTTATCGCCTGGACGGACGGCTGGTCAGCCGTATGGATAAGGAGGGATGGCTATTCTATTTCTGACCATGATTTGGTCATGCGGAGGATAGTTCGACAGATTGGAGCTAGATCATGCTTCGTGAGTGGTGACAGGCCGGCCAACGGATCGAGTTCTAGTCTTTGTAACAAGCAGCGCACCAGAACACGATGAAGAGACGAGGAACGAGCCGAACAAAAGACATGTTAGATCGACGGACTGAGAGTTACAGAGTTTGCATTACATATTTTTAAGCAGACTCATGCGTTGCTCCAGAGCACAAGGTCCCACAGTTTTCCGTCACCGTGTCTGGACTAGAGCTCCGGACCATGTACGTACGTGGGCAGGAGCCAGGAGGGCAGGAAGCAATTGGCCCCTTTGGTCAAGCAAAACAGATCAGGTATACGTACGTATTGGGCCTGATCTCTTGAATTCTAGTTAGCTTCCTCCCTTAGATATCCAAACTTGTTTGGTATTCGGAAAACGTTTGAGGCAGCATCGGGGCCGTGGATCTTTGTTTGGCTGGCGCACGCACTAAACCTGTATAGGCTTTTTATAGGTGGTAGAATGACAAAAAAAAAATTAATTCGGAGTCTTTTTCAACAAGGAATTTGAGAGTTGCAGACGATTCGAATCTCGACGGTGTCCAGAAAAAAGGTTGGAAAACAAGGAGGCGTGGCGGCCAGGGCCTGAATTACTTGACTACACTCCACCTGGCGAGCTCGCCGCTTTGCATTCTAAGGCCCAACTCAACCAGACTTTGGCAATGTGCTGGGCCGCAGCCCACACTTCTATCGAGCTCTAGTCGTTCCTTTTGTTTTTCCAACCAAATTGCTCTTCCTACATTCCTAGTTTTCTCATTTTCTGCCATCGTGTCTGGGAAGCCCATAAGCTCGAGTGTTGGATTCTTTGGCGCGGAGTTCCATCCCTGCGTCTGCGTTCTCGAAAATGCGAGCAAGAAAAGGAGTTCCAAAGGCGCAACAAGCCAAGAAAGAGAGCATGGCGCCAGCTTTACCGATGCAAGGGCCCCGCAGCGTGCTGCGCTTGCCGATGCGACCTGTCGCTGCAATTACCTCGGCGACCGGTCTGCAGTGAGCTGGACAAACTGGTATCCGCGTACAGTACGGGTGTGATTGATTGAAAAAAAAACAAATGAACCGGAGCGCTCGGCTCTGTTCGGTGAAGCTTATAAGCGCTTATTTTTCAGCACTTCAGCAGTACTTTCCTTTCTCAAGAAATCAGCACTTCTACAGCACTTTCAGCTATTTTTATCTTCACCGAACAGAGCCGAGATTCAGATCGTGTAATTAGTCGTGTTTTGTTATATTTATTGTTAATCTAGCATGAGATGAACTTTTATTTGATTGCATGTATATATTTTTAGGTGTGCGATATATAGGCCTGCCCCTGCATCATACCTGCATCGCGCCGTCCAAGACGAAGAGGGAAGAAGATTTCCAGAAGACGACGACATGAAGGACAAGGGGCAGGGAATGAGAGGAAGCAGAAATGTTGATATTTAATGATATTTATTTTATATTATAAATGTTGATATTTTTTATCTATAATTTTTCAAAGTTAAGATATAAAATTGTGATACTATGTTAGAATTGTATTTTTTTTCTTTGACGGAGGTAGTATTTTTAGATATTTGTTATTTTATTTGATCATCCATCTTATTTATTTTTATTTGAATAAAATTATAAATATATCATTATTAAAATATATCTAACTATAAAATAAGTAATTACAAAATAAATATTATTTATATAAGTTTTTTAAATAAAGTAAAGGTTAAATAAGAAGTCTGAAAATAAAAACAACAATGATTTTTGATGGAGGAAGTACATACTGCAACGCGAGAGTAATCCGTACAATACACGAGGGGGGAGGGGGGGGGGGACTATGCGCCCCTTTTCATTTGTCTTCGACATTTGTGTGTAGTAGGCTACAATTCTTCAATAGTTTATGAAGACAAGATTCAACCAATGTTAGTTTTGAGATCATGAAAAAACATAGCAAAATGCAGGTGCAAGCTAATTATTGCTTGTGAAACATTGCGAGCTTTTCTTTAACCAAAAAATCAACGTGAGAAAACAATTTTGCGTCGTGAGCATAAAGTTGCAAGCTCTTTTGGTTATGCAAAGCCTCCTTCAAAGTCGGAGTAGGCCCTTCTCTCCCTGGTCCTCCGTCTATGCTTTTCAAAAACTCTACTTCATTCTCAACTCTTTTCAGTATGTTTCACTTTGGTTTAAAAAGGTCTATTTAGTCTTCCTAAATTTCAACTTTCTCGTCACATCACGTCATATTAAATGTTAGAGTCTTAAATATAAAAAACTAATTATATAGTTTATATGTAAATCATTCTAATATTTTAAATCTACTTATTATCGTTAAAGGTAATATATATATGCTATCGTATTTAAAATTTCAACTATCCAACATTTAAACACAATCTTAACCTCTGCTGTAAACTACAATCGGTCACCGATGAAAACAAAAACCAAACGACCTCTCATGGCACCAGGACATTTTTTTACAGGACCCCTACTGACATTTGGGTCCCTTGACCCTTATGTTCATGTTGTCCTGGTCGATACGTCGATAGGAGAACCTCCCTACCGGCTACCAGCGGACATTCGTCGGTCGTCACGTCCCTTTTCTCCTCTCGAGTCTCGAGTCTCGACCTTCCGTTTCTGTTGGTCCCGTTCCGGATTTGAGCCGGCCTCCCTCCGCTCCATTTCATAGCCCCCGGTCGCGTCCGCACCCGCAACAGCCGTCACGCACTTCTTCACTCCCCTGCCCTGCTCTGCCTGCGCTGCGTCGCAGCCAGTGGCTCAGCGGCCGCGCTCGTCATCCGTGCGCCCGTGCCTGTCTCCTCTTGTCCTCACTCGTCACTCCCTCTTCACTCCTCAACTCCCCTTCCTCTCCGGCTCTCTTTCTCCACCTCTGACGTCTGACCTCTCCTCCTCCAATGGTGAGGCCCCGGCCGTCGCGCAGCCCATCCAAGCATTGCCGTTGCGAGCGCGGACACCGAGGGCTAGAAGTGGCGGCGGTGCCAGGGCTCGGCGCTCGGTCGGCAATGGCGGGGCGGCTTATGCTGGCGCTCCCTATCCTCCTCTTCTTATTGCTCGTCGGTGAGTTGCATGTAGCCTGTCGTTCTTGAATGCATGTTACGATCCTTCCTTCAGTTGCGCACTCCTTAGTATTATTAGGAATGCGCGGACGGCGAGATGCCTTGCGTGCTCGTGGAAAAGGACACGATTCGATTCTCCATGCTCTTTGGACTTGATGTTTTGCTGCGTGTTCTTGAGCATTTTTAGGGGGGATGTTCCATTTCATTGATCCCCTTTTTTTGAATTTATATCCCTGCACCATATTCTTTTCTTTCCATCGAAAACCCAGAATCGAAAATCAATTCCTGTATTAAAAGAGAAGAAAAGAAAAGAGCTTTTAATGCCCAATCACTGTATTTGCTCTGTTCACGCTAGTGGTAATAAAAACAGCACATGCGCAATCGCAGGGCAATGCCACGGCGGTAAGATTGGCGTCTGCTACGGCCGCAACGCCGACGACCTGCCGGCGCCGGACAAGGTGGCGCAGCTAATCCAGCAGCAGTCCATCAAGTACGTGCGCATCTACGACACCAACATCGACGTCATCAAGGCCTTCGCCAACACCGGCGTCGAGCTCATGGTCGGCGTCCCCAACTCCGACCTCCTCGCCTTCGCGCAGTACCAGTCCAACGTCGACACATGGCTCAAGAACAGCATCCTCCCGTACTACCCGGCCACCATGATCACCTACATCACCGTCGGCGCCGAGGTCACCGAGAGCCCCAACAACGTCTCAGCCCTCGTCGTGCCAGCCATGCGCAATGTGCACACCGCCCTCAAGAAGGCCGGCCTGCACAAGAAGATAACCATCTCCAGCACCCACTCGCTCGGGATACTGTCTCGGTCGTTCCCGCCGTCAGCTGGTGCGTTCAACAGCAGCTACGCCTACTTCTTGAAGCCTATGCTCGAGTTCCTTGTGGAGAATCAGGCGCCGTTCATGGTGGATTTATACCCCTACTATGCCTACCAGAACTCACCCAGCAATGTCTCCCTCAACTACGCGCTGTTCTCGCCACAGTCTCAGGATGTGATTGACCCAAACACTGGACTGGTTTACACTAACATGTTCGATGCCCAGGTTGATTCCATCTTCTTTGCGCTCATGGCTCTGAACTTCAAGACTCTGAAGATTATGGTCACTGAGTCAGGGTGGCCAAACAAAGGGTCAGCCAAGGAGACTGGAGCCACTCCAGACAATGCTCAGACTTACAATACCAACTTGATACGTCATGTTGTTAATGACAGTGGCACACCGGCGAAACCAGGGGAAGAAATTGATGTCTACATATTCTCATTGTTCAATGAGAACAGGAAACCTGGCATCGAGTCGGAGAGGAACTGGGGACTGTTTTTTCCTGATAAGAGCTCTATCTACAGCCTTGATTGGACGGGCCGAGGCAACGTGGATGTTATGACTGGAGCAAACATTACAAGTGCAAACGGTACCTGGTGTATTGCTTCAACTAATGCATCTGAAACAGATCTGCAGAATGCCCTCAACTGGGCATGTGGTCCAGGCAACGTAGATTGCTCTGCCATTCAACCAAGCCAGCCCTGCTACCAGCCGGACACTTTAGCTTCCCATGCTTCGTATGCATTCAACAGCTACTACCAGCAAAATGGAGCCAACGTTGTGGCCTGTAACTTTGGTGGTGCGGGAATACGAACAACGAAAGATCCAAGTAAGAATCCCATCCTTGTTACTGTTATGATGATCATGATGCTATGCATGGTTTCATTTGATAACAACCATGTGCATATATTCAGGTTATGGAGCATGTCTTTAGTTGATGGTGCAGTTATATACATAAGCTGCTTATGTCGTATGATGGTTGCAGCATTTACTAGTACTCCCTCCATTCCAACTTGTAATGACATTTTAGCTTTTCTAGACACATTACTAGAAAGCTCTGTCTCTAGAAAGCCAAAATATTTTAATTTGGAATGGAGGGACTAGCTAATTTCATGTTGATGAGGTGCCTTTTGCTATTTATGAGAGAGAACAGTAGCTTGCTTTCAATTGTGACTTTGCTTTCTCAGCTTGTGGTTTTCTGTTTCTCTCCATTGCATCCTGCATAGATCATTGTGGTTTCTGAATAATATTCATATATGTTATCAAATTTGATGGCATTCCAGTAATTCTCTTTTCATGCATATGAAACAATGAAATTTTGATGATAAGAGTTTTTTTTTTTGGAAGGAACTTGATGCTAGGGTGTTGCAACGATTATTTCATTGTAGCTTATTGATTGGCATGAGATTAGATTATTGTGTGTTCCTTCAATAAGCTCTAGTAATAACGTATATTCCTTTTTCTTACCAATTTAATAAGGTTCTTTGATTTATTTATTTCTGGCCTGCAGGTTACGACACTTGTGTCTATTTGGCTGCCGGGTACGAAATACTCTCATTCCGTTTTTTACTTTAGGAAACAGTTCCACCGACACTGCACTAACATTTTTTTTTATTCCTTGAAGCAATAAGATGAGCACGATGAATTCAACATCTCTTTCAGCTCGGAGCGACTCCGGTCCTGTTCCATGCTCCAATTGCATGGCCACTTTGCTCCCCATGCTGACCCTCGCGATGGCTGCAGTTATGCTGTGATCTATGGAAATGCTCCAGCTAGCCTCTTCAGTCGTGAGATCAGAGGTGAACCGCATAATGCTGGTAACCAGCGATGTTCTGTTTTGCCATGAGCAGTAGACTAGTAGTAGTCTAGTAGAGACTAGAGAGGCATATTATGCTGTAGGAATTCTCTGGTCAGTTAAAATGTACATCGTCGCGTAGACAATATATATCAGCTGGCATTAAGAGCTTGATATCCTATTCTGCTGTCTTTCAGTTCTCCTCTCGTCCTCGCAGCATTTTGCATTAATATCGTGTTGCATGGTTCTTTTCTGAACTACTATGGTAGGTAGCACGTGAGAATATATTGCTGGTAGCGAGTCATGTACTCTTATGTTCCACTAGTCTTTTCCGAACATGGACCATCGTTGGATTATTGGATGCGTGGATGAAAATGTTAAGGTGGGAAATACTTTGCCAAATCCCTGTGGAGCAGCCGAGCAGCTGGACCATCATTGGATTGCAGAAAAGCTCCGTAGTTGTCAGAGATGTCTGAAGTTTATTATTGTTATGATCTATATGCGTGTTCTGAATTCTGATGCCTCCTTTTAAGCTGTATAGATGCTTTCATGCTTCTTTGTTGTCAATGATTTTTTTTTTTGGCGCGCGGGGGGGGGGGGGGGGGGGGGGGTCCGTAAAATAGGCTAGTGCACGGTAATATCACGGGCAGCGATGTCTTAGTGATATAAGGTCGGAGTTATTTTTAGATGGACTCGTGAGATTTGTTGAATGTAGGCACTTGTAGTAGTATGTAAAAACAGAAGCGAACAATTAAAAAGAAAAACAGAAGCGAAGAGATATCATTTCCCCGGCTCTGTTCGGCTGGCTAGGCTGATTGGCTGATTGTTGTCATGCTGTACTGATGTTGGCTGCTAAGTTTAAGCGAACATGTAGAAATTCGGTACGGATGAGGAAAAGGGGGATCGTAATCGTAAGTCGTAACGAGAAGTAGAGCTGGGGGGATATCGGATCTTTGGGCCCAGGAAGCCCAGCCTAGCCCAATAGGAGCAGCTTGGCCGGTGCTTTGTGCTTTCGGCCAGGGTGGGCGGCATCGTGCAGAGGCTGGAAAGTGAGATTCTGCTGGCCCGCCAGCCACACGGGCAGTACGAGTTGAGTTGCCTTGCATACTATTGCAGGGTCCCATCCCGCCCGTCTGGCGCTGGCGGTGGGGGGCCCGAGCAGTGGCGACTGGCGAGCCGCGCACGGCGCACCAAAAGGAGGAGGGTGCGAGGGCGAGGTTGAAGGGCGAGCGAGCGATGGAACGGGTGGTGGTGGTTGGGCGGGCGCGCGCGGGCACCCGCCAAGTGGTGGCGATCCAGTCCTCCGCCACGCCGCGCGGCGCCTCTATTTATACCGCAACCGTCCCCCGGCACACCTGCCTACGTGAGCGCCCCTCCTCCTCCTCCTCCGAACCAGAGAGCGAGATCGATCGAGCTTCCGCCGCCGGTCGCCGCCGTACTCGTCCCTCTTCTTGCAGGTCGAAGCAGCAACAAGGCCGGACAGGATGTCGTGGCAGACGTACGTCGACGAGCACCTCATGTGCGAGATCGAGGGCCACCACCTCACCTCCGCCGCCATCATCGGCCACGACGGCACCGTCTGGGCCCAGAGCACCGCATTCCCGCCGGTGAGCGCCGCCTCTCGTCGTTCGTTCCTTCCTTCCTTATTCGTTCTTCCCCTTGCGTCGATCGATCGGTCCTCCGCTGCCCGACCGGGCTGACAAGTGACACCCGTCGTGATCGTGATCCAGTTCAAGCCTGAGGAGATGACCAACATCATGAAGGACTTCGACGAGCCCGGGTTCCTGGCCCCGACCGGCCTCTTCCTCGGCCCCACCAAGTACATGGTCATCCAAGGCGAGCCCGGCGCCGTCATCCGCGGGAAGAAGGTACAGCCCATCCGTCCGCCGCCGATGATATGATCTCGATCATATATATCGCCGGCGATCTCGCTCCTGCTGATCACAGGTATCTATCCCTTCCTTTTTGGTTTCCTGCAGGGATCTGGAGGCATAACCGTGAAGAAGACCGGGCAGGCGCTGGTGATCGGCATCTACGACGAGCCCATGACCCCGGGGCAGTGCAACATGGTGGTCGAGAGGCTCGGCGACTACCTCGTAGAGCAAGGCCTGTAAACGGGAATTGCCTGCTTCAACTCCGGCCAGCACCCAGCAACGATACGACCACCAGCATTTAGCAGTCTCTACGCGCGCATTTTTTTTAGTCCCCAGTCCCCACGCCAGCTGGGATTGTGCGTGGCTCCGTTAATTACCTCCGATCCTCCGGCATTTCTCCCCCGCCCGCCCGTCGCCGATCACAAGAGAATCTTTTTCTTGTTTATATAATTTGTTGGTGTCGTTTTGGCAAATAATTTTTTGTGATTTCAACCCCAAATTTGGCTGTCGTATGATTTGTAAACCCGGAACAGTATATATATATATATATATATATATATATATGTGATTGAACTGCTCCTACCTATTCTTTTGTAATACGGGAATATGTATGTATTTCGTGCAATCTCTTGCAGTTTTTCAAAGCATATATATGCAAAATATATGAAATAACGAACAGTTTTGCGTTTTCTGGAATCTTTGTAAACATAACCTGACCTTTCTTCTTGTGTTTTTTGGTTCCACAATTTGGGCTCAAACAAGTACTGTTACTGGATTTAAAAGCCTGAAACTAGACATGTCCGTCCTGGGTCCAATAATAAAGTTAGCTCTCAGGCCGCTCCAGCCCACTAGCCCATAAAACGCCAGCTCGCTAGACCAAAGTATTGTGGTTTGGGAATGCCCGAAGTTGTCTTCCTGTATGTCTTTCGGAAATGGATGGGCCCTCGGTCGCCTTTTTATGGTACCACTGGCCCATTCATCTGGTGCCAGGCAGGTTATGCAAATGAAATAAACCGATGGAATGGAATGGTTCTAAAGTCTAACATAGTGTCGGCATGTTTCTGTAATTCTGTTGATCTTACCATTATTTAAAAAACTAATCTACTAATTGTTTATTACATCTAATCTAATATTCCAAGTATTCAAATCTTCTAGATTTATGCTAATAGAAAATAACATGCAGAGCAGCATGTGTGTTTTATTCGCTGTTAATAACTCAAATTATACATTGATGCACTTATGTTAGTACTAGCTACCGCTGCTCTTTTGTTTAGAAAAAAAAACTATATATAAAGCTATATCTTGATTCCTGCGACAGATTATATGCCTCAAACTGTGATGCTCTGTACCAGTAGAGAAGGTCTACGATGCGATGCTGATTCCAGTGGCCCAACTTGTTGCTTGTTTATCCTGCCGCGTGACCTGCAAGTTGGAGAGAATGGCAAATTTTACAGTTATTGCTGATTCATTTGGCACAAATGGCAGCCGTTTGTTTAGTACAAATGGCAGCCGGGTTCTAGAACTTGCTGCACATGTTTGCTCTGCGGCAGGCGAGAGCAAGGCAAACGAATCCAGGTTCCGATCATCGGCTGCCGGTCGTTGCGACGATTTGGTAGCTGTACTGGCAGTCTGTGGAGGTACAGTCAGATACTGATCGCACCGGTTTACGTTTTGCTTCACAAGACCAATTCCGGAACTGGAGTGAGGCAAACAGCCAATGGGATCCACACCTGACCGATTACGCATTCTCAGCATCCGGTGTCTACAGGGGCTTTACGGCTACATGCATGTACACGATCAACTGCAAACCCAGCAACATCGGTCGCTTTCTTCTCTCGTGCTTTTTGGTTTGCATTGCCCAGCTCTAGGTAGCACATATCGGAGAGCGTAGCCGTCTGCCCTGCCGTCCACAGCTGCGACGCCGAGCAGCGAGCCACAGCCACGCAGTCCGCATGATTCCTGAAGGCTGGCATCGGATCGACCGCGAACCACCGGTGTTGCAGTGTGCATTTCATCAAATGTACCTGGATCGACCACCACCCGCCGGCCCATCCGCCTGACCCCCCCACCCGCCAGGCACGCCGAGCCACTCACCGGTCCAAAGTTGTTGCATGCAGTCCGGCAGCGGCACCCGTCCAAATCCATGGCGGGTCAAAGAAGCGGCGCAGCGGGCCGGCGGCCAACCGGCCGGGGCACATGCCCAGCGAGCGTACCTGCGCGCCGCGGCCGGCACCAACCAAAACGCACATGCCGAGGCGATCGAGAGCTCCCGTCCTACTCGGCATTCGCCGGCCAGTCGGGCATATCCCCACGCGCGGGGGGCCCTCCCGCCGAGGAGGGCACGGGGGGCGCCGGACGCAGCGCATGAGCTGAGCGGCGAGCTGACGGGACGACAGGCGTATCCCGCTGCGGATCTCGGTGCCTCTGCTCCGCGATCCCTCGCGCACGAGCCGCACGGCTGCGTGCCCTCGCCCCCGCCATTGGATACTTGTAGAATAGTGCCCAGCCAAAACGACGGGCTGAGCCAAATCGCGATGCACCGCCCGGCTCCCGACCTGCTGCGTCGGAGTGCCCGCGCGGTGACTCACCTCGGTCGCGTGAGTGTCGGTTGCCCGGCAGTTAAAACCGTTGCAACTTGCAATATCTGCCTACTGCAAACTAGTGGTACTCGTACTCCTCCCACATCCGCCTTGCTCTAGTATCGGATTCTGGAGTTCCCCCTTCCCGCCTAGGATTCTACACATCGAAGTGGCTATATGTCAACTTGATTAACCGGTCGGCGCGGTCTAAACAGCAGTATGCAGAGTTGTAGGCAAGTGTAAATTTCAAAAACTATCCTTGAATAGTCTGGATTGCATATAGGCAGATCAATTATCATGTGCTTGTTTGATGATGATACCACTCCGATCCTACTCTAGGGTCACATCAGCCCAGGACCTGCCAGATAGGCTATGTCCGCATCCAAGGAGGCCTGCTTTAAGACCGGACAACGACAGAGATCGGATTAGGTTCTCCATTGCGAGATACTGCCATGTGAGCGCCATCTCGCGCTGTCACTTCGTCGTGCACTGTCGCGGCGTAAAAGTTCAGTTCAGGGTTCGTTTTACCGACCGGTAGCCGGTAACCGCCGGCCGGCGGTATCGGTATACCGGTCCGGTATTACCGGTTACCGGTAGAAACCGGTCGAATTCAAATTTTGAGTTTGAACCCCAGTTCAATCGGTTCCGGACCGGTATACCGACCGGTTTGACCGGTTACCGGCCGGTTTGAGCGGTTTACCGACCGGTTTGGTGGTAACCGGTCGCATTTTCAAATTTCAGATTTATTTTTTTAAAAAAAAATGCTAAAAAAATTTCTAAAAATAGTTCATGATTTATAGAATCCAATGATGTCAAAGTTTTTCAAATTTGAGTGCGTTTAGTATATTTTTCGACCTTCATGATTTAATGGGCCTAACGGACTTAATGGGCCTTTTTTTTTTTTTTACTTCGGGACTTCGAAAAAAATTCTAAATGTAGTCAAATTTGAAAAATTTTGACACCATTGGAATCTATAAATCATGAAGTATTTTTAGGAATTTTTTTACCATTTTTTCCTCCGATTTTAAATTTGAAATTTCGGTTTTTCCAAACCGGCCGGTACCGGTACCGGTCCGGACCGGTATTACCGGTAACCGGCCGGTTACCGCGGTATGCCGTCGGTAAATAGAACCCTGGTTCAGTTGCCTGTTTAGCTACTACTAGTAGCTGGAGAAAAAGAAAAGGGTAGACAAAACATGGGTGTGCACAGCAGGCTCGTCGCAATTAGTCACGACATGATTCTGGTAACATGGCAACTAACGAAAACAGCACAGCGTGCCAAGTTGGGCTAGCTGGACTATGTGTAGTAGTAGTAGAGACTATAATCTAGTTTACGTCGTCGTTCATGTGTTATTAAGACCGGTCTGGAAAAGAAGTAACACGACGATCCTTAACTCGAACCGGCAACTCGCTCCCTCATCACGACATGGCCATGCACATTTGTAACGAACTCATTATGAAGTCTGAAGGTAGCTAGTACTCCTACTCCTTGTACTACGTCTCATCAGGAACGACCCCGCGGCCGGCCCGCCGGCGAGATGGAGGAATCGAACTCGATGACGTACGGGATGCAGATAGCAGATGTGCTGATCCTCTTGCGAAACCCCACAGCGGCACACTGATTGACAGAGAGAGGACTCAGAGGACACGATCGCGGTCCCGTCTCGATCGCGTAAATACCGATCCATCGGTCGACCGATAGGTGAGACCGAGACGTCGCCGCGCGCGTCACATGCATGCGTACGTCTCGACGCGAAAGAAAAAAGAGCCCTGGTCTGCCCGGGGCGGGCCCGTCGATCAGTGCGCCCCTCGGCACCGAGCCCAGAGGCGTGGGGGCACCCGAGGGTGGGCGCGGGCGGGACGTGGTCACGTACGCTCGTGTCGGAACAGTGCACCTCGCCGTGGAGACTGGCTGGCGCGCCGACGTACCTACGCTGCTGTCTGTGTCCGTATGGCCAAACCTGAACAGCGTGGTGCCGGTGCGCCAGCTTGGAAGCGACGTGCGCATGCAGCATGTGAACGTGTATAATTTGGTAGCAGATCGAGTGTCGGAGATGGGCGTCGCGCGCGCGACTGTACGTGTTGGAGTACTTGGACCGGACGTGCTCGTACGCGTACACAAAGAGTTCAATTATATACTCTCTCGCTCATGGCTGAGTATACTATACAGGAGTACGTTGCATGCAGTATATGTGTACGTACGAGCCGGGCCAGCCCATAGCCTACCGCTACATCCGCCTCGCTTAGGTGCGTACCTAGCTACTTAGTACGCCTACGTCGTACTATACTGGGCAAGGAATAAGTGCAATGCTTGCGGGTATATATACAACCATACCGATTAGTTGTGTTTGTAGACCCACAGGCAGTTAAGGTTTGATGATAGCTAATGGACTGTGGTTCAATGATAAGACTGTCCAGTGAGAGGTTACTCATTAGGGTTTAAATTCTGGTTGTCGTATCTTTTCTGGAATTATTTCATGATTTAACGGCGTTGTGCTTAATTAGGCGACGTTCCTATCGACAGCGAGGCGCCTAGCGCCTATGGTGACTTCATCAATCTCGAGATCTGCCGGCGCAGAGGTGCTCATAGGGGTAGGTTTGCGTGCATGTGTTCACAGGGGTGAGTGTGCGTGCGTTGTGAGCGTTTACGTCTGTGCTGTGTAATTCGCAAAAAAAAAAGTTAAGGTTTGATGATAGAGCTATCCTGAATCGCATGATCGTTTGGTTTATTCTGCATCTGTCTTCTTTTTTCTTTAAAGTATAAAACATTGGCACAGAAACACCTTTTAGTCTCAGTTTTAAAGGCCCTTTAGACCCGGTTTATGTCCCCTCGAAGAACTTAAAAAGTTTTAAAGGCCCTTTAGTCCCGGTTTGGGTCCCCTCGAACTAAAAGAAAATAATGCATCACCCTGTGAGAGATTCAAACCCCGGACTTGATGTATAGTCTCACGCGTGACTTAACACCCCACCTATACAGTAGATCTGACTATAGACAAGATGCTTTACTTTTGAACTAACCAATAGATGACCGATTCGAGTTATCAACCGGGACTAAAGGTTTTTAGTCCTGAGCATAAATAAATATCGAGACTAAAGCCAAAACTTAATGTGGATCAAAAGTCTTTTTTCTAGTGAAAGTAGAATTAGAAACGATTAGATAGATATTATTATTGGATGGACCCGCCAGCGATTGATATTGGAGTAAATATGCAACCAACTGGTGGGCTCTTATCTTAGCTTAAACACCTACGTACACCGATCTACACTACACTCATTTCAGTTTCAGGTGTACCCAGCTAGCTTCGGTATCCAGGAATATGATTATCTCGCCAACCAAATCCAGAAAGACATTCATACTACATCTTTATACACTACTAGTTGTACGCCTCATTGAGATCATTTGAGATTTTGACAGCCAGCAAGCCCTCGCTCGATTTATTGCAGACGCAAATCAAACTTAGCTCACGCCAGTCTTGCAGAAGCAGCTAGCTAGTAGCTAGCAGGGCACGATCAAGTCTAGCTAACTGTGAATCCTGCCGCGACAGAATTAGATCGAATTGAAGCCGATCCAATCCGGGACGACGAAGCTGGTTTCGATCTCCAGCTGATGGAACCGCCAGCGAAGGCTAAGGCCCTGTTTGGAAGCACCCCAGCTAAAATTTAGTTAGCTAATTGGATTACCTGGGTTGGACCAGCTAATAGGATTAGCTGCTCTTTATTAGTTGAGAGACTTTTTAGCTGCTAATTAGCTAAGTGTTTAGATACACAACAATTAAAACTAGCCAGTTAAACTTTAGTTGCTGTTTCCAAACAGGGTCTAAAGCTAGTCCATCCAAGTAGGAGCAGTCGTACATTTATGCGAGTAGCTATCACGTCCGGTGGCGCATGCATGCAAGCAGCCTACAGGTACACAAGACCGAACTGAGCCAGTAGCGTACTCTCTCCGTCCTAAAATAGATGTTATTATCGCTTTTTAAAAAATCAACTTTTTTTAACTTTGATTAATTTTATATTAAAAAGTATTCATATCAAACGTAGTATCATTGGAAAGATCTTTAAATCTAGTTCTCTAACAAATTTATTTAGAAATAAAAATACTGCACATATTTTTTATAAATCTAATCAAAGTTGATAAAATTTGACCCGTACGTTTCCTGTAGCGTCATCTTATATGCGAGGAGTATACTCGCATGTGAATACAGCTCGGCGCCAGCGGAGTGTGCTGGCCCACGGCCCACGGGTGGGCCACGACAGGTCACGCCGTCTCTCGCTCTCTATCATACACTACACGGCATCATCAACACCATCATCTCCAAATTCGATAATGCATTAGTTAGCGCTCGTACATAATCTCGTCCAACTGTCGTATCGTTGGTTGCTGTCGGTATGATCCGTCGCTAAAATTAAATCTCCCTTCATTCCCTCCTTAATCTAGTTCGTCTTGGTGCTGTCTCTTGATTAAGCTCTCGTTTTACAGAGAAACGACGACATCAACGGTTTATATGGTTGGTGGCTTTATTCTGAACAAAATCGACGTGGACATGTAGCACAACAGGCTCGCCAACATACATTCATTGGAAACACCCCTGGTCGCTGGCAGACTCGTACTGGGTGTTACACGGATAGGGCAATTAGTTTCCATAGATTTACTTGAAATTGTTGGAGCTTAGTCTACGCTGAGATTGGTTAAAACATTGAGGTCCAGACAAAGCGCGCCGCGCGCGGTGCCGCGGTCAGTATGGAGTATCTTGACTGGAGGCTACGTATTATGGCACGAGCCAAATAGTAGTGGTGGGCCCAACGGGTAATCCACGAGAGCACATGCGTGTCCTACCATCGTCCAATTTTGTCCACCAAAACAAATCCGCACCCAAACCACCAATTTGACGCTTTGCCCCCAGATCCGCGCGCAGGACGACGCACGGACCCGGGCCAAACGCCCAAACCAAAACCAGGACGCGCGCGGCTACATATAACCCTGGACGGAGCGCTGGCAGCTGCAACCGGAAGCGCAAGCGCGGCAGTTGAGCGAGCGAGCCGAGCTCGCGATCACTGCGGCCGCTCGCACGCCATGGACCCCTGCGCGTTCTTGCGCCTCACCGTGGACCAGCTTCTCCTCAAGCTCCCCGCCGTGCCGCGCCCCAGCTCCGGCGCCGGGGTGCACCCTTCCAACTCGCCCTGCTTCTGCACGCTCACGCTCCAGGACCACCCCTCCTCGCTCTCCCGCACCGCGCTGCTGCCGCTCGCGTCGTCGTCGGCCACCTCGGGCCCCGTCGCGGCCGCGGCCGCTGCGGCGGCGCACGCCGACCCCGTCGTGCTCAGCCTCGACGCCGAGGCCGTGCGGAGGCTCTCGGCGCGCCCCGCCGAGCTGGTGGTGTCCGTGCACGCGGGCCCGACGGGGAGCAGCTGCGGCGTGAGCGCCTCCCGCGCGCTGGGCCGGGTGCGCGTCGCCATCGACGTCGCGCGCGCCGCGGCCGGGGAGACCGTCGTCGCCCGGGACGGCTGGGTTGACGTGGGCAAGCCCGCGTCGTCGTCGGGTTCTTCGTCGGCTCCCGCCGCCGCCTCCTCCTCCGCGCGCGCGCAGATCCACATGGTCGTGCGGGCCGAGCCCGACCCGCGGTACGTGTTCCAGTTTGGCGGCGAGCCGGAGTGCGGGCCCGTCGTGTACCAGGTGCCCGGAGGAGCCGCCGGCGGAGGGCAGCGGCAGCCGGTCTTCACTTGCCGGTTCAGCGCCGGCCGGAGGGCGGCCAGGAGCAGGTGGGTATAGCTTGGCGTGCAGTTTACGTGACACATGGTATTTCTGTGTGCCACTTGCAACATCTTCCATCAATTTGCTTGCTCATTCAGTTATCCTTGCCTTTGCGCTGTCAGTATTTGAATCTGATTTCATAGCTATTCACTGAGTGCTTGTGCGGTTCATAGTTGCAGGCATGCACTGGGCCAAGAATGCTAGCTAGACATTAACTGTTGGTTCTAATGAACAGATGGATACAATTAAGGGGATTAAGAGACTTATATACAAATCCAATGGTCAAAAGTTTAAAACTCAAAGATAAACAGAAAACTCTAAAATAGCAAGCCTGCACAAACAAAATAAATTTACAATAATGGAGTTTGGTCATCAGATAGCGGGTGGAGTTTTATAATTAAGTCAGCGACAGTTAACATGAGCTAATCAAACGAAGTGTATATATCTACCTGTAATTAGTTTGCATAATTCTATTATGTCTTTTTAAAGCATCCATCATTTCTTTTTTTTTTTTTTTTGCTTTTGATTTTTTCTTCACACCTTTCATAATAGGGTGCCAGCTCTTAGATACTTTGTTTGTTATCATAGGAGTACTACAAACATTATATATAGAGGCAATGCCACTTGATAAATGTATATTGCAACCTGCGCTTGCAACTAAGCCTAATTTATCTATTGGCCATGGAAGCTAGCGTTTCTCGTTGGGATAAAAAATTCAAAATGAATTGGTGAACACATTGCTGTCTACAGAATTGTAAGTAAAAACAAACCAGATTGATCAAATTCTCATTGGTCCTGCAGTCTGAGCAATCAAGTAATTCTCCCTCCGTCTCACAAATAAATACAATTCTTTGACTTCTACGTTTCCTGTTTGATCATTCGTCTTATTCAAAAAAAATTTAATAAATAGTATTTATTTTGTTATGACTTATTTTATTGTTAAAGATATTTTCATAATGATTTATTTAATTTATTATTTGTATAAAAAATTTAAATAAAACAAATGGTTAAAGAGCAAGAGTAGGAGTCAAAGAATTGCGTTTATTTATGGGACGGAGGAAGTAAGTTGTCTAGAAAAACCTTCAGTGTCTGTGCTGCTCAGATCCCCATGCATCCAGCTAGCATTGATCTCTTAGGGTGCGTTTAGATTGAAAATTTTGGGTAGTTTTACAACTGTAGCACTTTCGTTTGTATTTGATAACTTTTGTCCAATCATGGCTCAAGTAGACTTAAAAGATTTATCTTGAGATAGTCAGGCAAAAAGTACAAACATGCAACAGCTGCTACTTCATTTAGTGCTCCATGTGGACGGAAAGTACAATCGATGTGATGGGGAGAGAGAATGAAAGTTTGTGAACTAAACACTGCCTTAAACCTGAACACATCCGTCATGCTCAGATAGAGTACAGACACCAACCGTGCATGTGATGGACTTAGGAGTACCAATCTACTAGCTGCCTTGCTTTTTTAAATTTGCTCTGCGTAGTAGCTCTCATGTCTCATAGCTGGCTCAGAATCTTCCATATATCATCACGTCCAACTAAGGAGCACGACACGAGGTCGCATTACCTTCGCCATTAGTACTTGCCAATCTTGTTCGCATGCACACTTGGCGCCACGCCACGCGCATGATAATATATCTGTGCGACCCTTTACCGGATTCACCAGCACGTTACGTTCATGTAAACTAATCTTGTTGCATGCATGCGCGCTTCAAATTTTGACCAGATCGCTGACGCCGCAATCGTCCATGACCCGGAGCACCAGCCACAGGCTGTGGTCGTGGCTGAGCAGCACCCTCCACGGCGGCGAAGGCCGCGACGGCGCGCACTCCTCCCGGCGCGAGCAGCGCAAGGGGTGGACGGTGACCATCCACGACCTGTCGGGGTCCCCCGTGGCGGCGGCGTCGATGGTGACGCCGTTCGTGCCGTCCCCGGGCTCCGGCCGCGTCTCCCGCGCCAACCCGGGCTCCTGGCTCATCCTCCAGGCCACGGGGGCCGGGCCGTCCAGCTGGAAGCCCTGGGCGCGGCTGGAGGCGTGGCGCGAGCGCGGGCCCGTCGACGCGCTCGGCTACCGCCTGGAGCTGGTCTTCGACTCGGGCGCCCACGAGTGCGCCGTCCCCATCGCCGAGTCGTCCATCAACGCCAGGCGCGGCGGGCAGTTCGTCATCGACCCGGCCACGTTCCCCGAGGCCGCCGCCGGCGCCGCGTGGCCGTTCGCCGGCGGCTTCGTCATGGGATCCACGGTGGAGGGCGAGGGCCGCGCCAGCCGCCCCACCGTGCAGGTCGGCGTGCAGCACGTGTCGTGCATGGCCGACGTCGCCGTGTTCGTGGCGCTGTCCGCCGCCGTCGATCTCTGCATGGACGCCTGCAAGCTCTTCTCGCAGCGGCTCAGGAAGGAGCTGTGCCAGGACCAGGACGAGTGAGAGACCGACCGACCCCGAGCGACGTGTTTTGGTGGTGCTCTTGGGTTTGCCTTTCTGTGCTGTGAATCGTGTGATTAGTCTAGCAGCCGGGTTAGCAGTTACTATGTCTTGTGGAGGTGATGGCCCTGTGGCTGTTTAGTGTAGACTGGGTCGGATCACAAGAACAGGACGGGGTTTATTGTACGTTCATTATTCATTCGTTGCTTCAATCAATTCTTTCGATTCTTTTACACATCCTATCATCTTCTTGTTCGATTCAAAAGATACATTCGGCAAAGAAGCCGCAGGGCAGTATCAGTATGCTAGTATACTGCCAGGCAATTGCTCTGTTTATGCCTTGAGCTCCGCGCTGCTCTTCTTCAGGCCTTCCAAGAACTCGTCGAACACCATTTATGACGAACCACCTTCCTTGATAGTGTCTGCTGCCATCTTCTTTGCCGTCGCAAGCCTCTCCCTAGGTCATTGTTGCTCAGCTATAGACGCACTCTGAGTAATTTTTTCCTTTTAATATAATCAGCAGTTCTGCCAGATTGTTTTTTTTTCTTAAAAAAAGACGATCCAAACTTTTTTAAACGAACATTGTTTGAATCCTGTCAGGTCAGACGGCCACTCAGTATAGCAGATGCTTGTGTCACGGCCCTGGCCACTCTGTAGACCTCATGCTGTACAAACCTCCACGACTCCGAAGTGTTGCTACTCCGGGCGCTGGCAATGGCATTGGCTATACCTGGATAGACAGCAGTATCCCAGTCATTCTGGTCTGAAGGTCCATACACCTGTGGATGGGAACACTTACTGTTACTATGACTATAAGCCGTGTGTAAGAGTCTCATGCAATTTCCAGGGAGGAAGGTGAATGCTTTGCGCATGTGTATCTGCTCACCAGATGCTTAAACCATTCTAGCTTGAAGATGCCTTCCCTGCTAGTGAATGCTCGCTCGGTCTGCATAAGCCGGTCATTGAGCTGTCGTATTTTCAGTGAATCCTTGTTCAGCTGCTTGCTCAAGAGTTGCTTTTGAAGTTCCTGAAAGTGCCCATGTTTCTTAGTCATCACAGTGCACAAAACGAGTATGGTAGACTATAAGTTCTGCATAACTCGAGCAGCAATTCTCAAGTGAAGTACCTTTTGTTCGTTATTCACTTTGGTAGCTGCCTCTCTGAGAGTTCTAATTGAGTTGTACAGTGGAGAACAAGTGACAGTTGTTCCCTTCACTTCATTCTCTACTGTCTTTGTGTATGCCTGCCACCGGAGGAAATTTAGGGCTTTGTCATGTTTCCATCCATAGTAACAAGGATATCTATGTTAATTTTCCTCTGTCCCCTGTGTCTGAGTGGCTCTACTGGCCTACAGAAGCAGCATTCAGTGAACACTGGAGACGTCTCACCTCAAGCTCAATTGCATAGGACATGTAATTGAAGGGTAGGATTTCATCATCTGCCAACCTCAAAGCCATCATTCCCCATATGCTAGCAGCTGCAAGATGAAAAATCTTGGTTACCGTGTCGTTGTGACGCAGATAACACCTCAACTAATATTCTGCACAAAAACAGTATAATTGAGCAGACCTGCCACATGCCTATGGAACCCAGGATCTCCGAATTTTGCCATCCATACGTAGTCATCATATAAGGAGTGGTAAACGGGATATCCTGGTCCTACAAAAGCAAAAGTGACCAGGAAAGTGGATTGAAAAATACAAAAGTCACTGAGCAAACAAAGAGAAAAGAGCAGGGGCATTACCTTCTCCAAAAACTATATTCATCGAAGGAATACCAACATGTTGGACAAATGCCGAATAGTCTGATCCTCCATCACCTAGTCTTAGAACCTTAATGCAGGAGATACACAGTGAATAGTGAGTATGTCATATAATTTGTCAGGAAGTAGATGTGGCTTCTCCTCCTGAACCCACATAATTCTTGAGGGATGGAACTGAAACTCAAAGGATCTTGTAGCTTGGTAACAATACAACGACTATGTAATAGTGACAACTGACAACTAATTGGGTCCTCAGTACCACATAGAGGGTAGACTGCTGGTAAGCAAGTTGCAACAACTCACCCGGAGAGGAATGCTTGATTTAATCCATGAATCATACACAGTCTGAGATGAATTATCAGGATCTTGAACCTTCATAGATTGACACACAGCAGTTTAAATTTTGGGCATCATAACAAGGAAAATACTATATTCGTATTGTCGACTACTAACATGGGGACCAAAAGCAAATAAAGTTAACTATAGTATCATGTTTTCCCTCTTCCTGGATATGCTACTATCACTAGTTTCAGGTAGGATAGACATACCAATTTAGTTACTTGCTGAAGTAACTCGTCAAGTTGGGGAGTTGTAGAAGGCAGGAATCCTGGACCGACGACTGAAACGTCAATATTCAGATAAGCAACAGCTCTAGAATACAACATCTCCCGATTTTCTTCGACCCATTCAGTGGATCCTGTCTGAGTAAACGCAAATGTGATCAATCTTGCTGTTTTACAGTCGGACAAGAGTGGTTCAGAGATAGAAACACACCAGTCCATATTCTTCTGCATCCCAACTACAGAAGATAATGGTTCTTCGAGGTCTCCATCCTTGCTTTTGCAGCATTGAAAACCTTGTAGCTAACTAGATGAATATGTTATGAACCAGATAAGTAGCAGATCGTGTATCATGTACAGCACAACATTTAGGTCAGGCAGACAGGCACAGAAACATGAAATGGATCTAAGCCTCCATTCACTTCATCTTACTATACAAAGAAGACATGGCTTGTACCTGCTCTAAACTAATCAGTATTCTGGCATAGTAGGTCGACCATTACAAAGCCTACTAAACAATAGATAAGACATTTTTGTAATTGACAGCTACCTCAATCATAGCTGCTGTTCCACTGTTGGGATCGGATGCACCGAACGTCCAAGCATCACGATGGTTACCAAGAATGACATATCTGGATCACAGAATGTTAAAAATTCTCGCTTCAGCCACATCTTTAGCAGAAAAATATATAAATATTCTATGTGGTTAACTTGTGGTGATGCCTATATTTTTTCCTTGAATACGCAAAAGATTTGCATATGACTGTATTAAGAAGAAGAGTTTAATCATATAGACAACATGCTTCTAATGAGTGCCAAAGGAGGTCGACCTAAAATAGCCGTGACAAGGCTACCTTGCTTCTAAATGAACACCTTGCCAGGACATCATATTTTTTTTCTTCTACATAAATTCCTTATTAAATCTCGTAAATCATTAGCATGTGCATCTTCTACAAGGGTACCACCAGAGAGAAAAGTTCGTGGACACCGGGTCCTATAATTTCTTTTTTCTTGAAGAGTTCCTCACACACCATCTATGTATAGTACATCTTCTAAGAAGGTCAACGGATGGCACTGCAAAAGTAATACTCTGCACCTCTGCCCAAGTGGGCTGCGTGAACTTCACAGGTATGCAACTTCCTAATTTCCTAGTAGTATCCACGTCACTAAAGCTTTCGTGAGAAAACTGAAGGATGCAACGTTACATTCCACAAATGATTTGTTACGTATATAACGAGATAAAAAAGGAATCAGTTACCTACCTATCGGGCTCTTCGGTGCCTTCGATGATGGCAAAGACATTCTCAATCGTTGCCATTGTATCATTACCCTGCAAAATCCAAACAGCGTCAGGCTCCAAGAAAATGAACCGAAAAGAGGAAGGTGCCTCGAATCGAATCGAATTGTACATACAAGATACGTCAGGTTCAAAACTGCCGGCCCGGGGCCGAGGCGGTACACGGGGAAGTCCTCTCGGCCCTGCCAGTCCGCCGGCGCCACGGCCCCGCCCATGGCTCTGTGTATCTCCATCGCGTCCTGAGCCGACACCGGCAGCGCCGGGATGAGCGGCATGTCATCGGTGTTCATGGCCTCCTCTACGCTGACGCGCTCGCAGCCCTCGGACGACGCCCACATCGGCGTCGTCGGGTCCCCCACGCCCCGGAACAGGCTCCCCACCTGCACGCCGCTGGGCGGCAGCCACCGCGAGTCGGGGAACCACCCCTCACCGGGTGCGCCGCCGTACTGCAGCGGGTCAGTGTACACCACCGCGGCCGCGGCGCCGGCGGCGCGCGCGTTGTGCGCTATGTCCTCGCAGTGGATCACCCCGTACCGCGCGAGCGCGACCTTGCCCGCGACGTCCACGCCGCGGGAGGCGAGGTAAGCGAAGTCCTCGTCGCGGCCGTAGTTGGCATACACGGCCTCCGCGGAGACCGACCCGGAGGCCGCGTACGCGTAGAACGTCGGGATGGCCTCCGCCGCGGCGGCCGCGTAGGGGTCGTCGGGGTAGGTCTCCTGCTTCAGGGAGAAGGAGGTGACGACGCCGCGGCCTGGCGCCGAGAGGGAGAGGGAGCGGTGGACGGGGTAGGAGAGGAGGACGGAGTAAGGCGTGACGTGGGCGGGGAAGGAGAGCGCGGACAGCGCGTCGAGCACGTAGCGGGCGGTGAGGGCGTTGGCCTTGGTCCCCGCGACGTGCGGGTGGAGAGTCAGCGCTCGGAGGTGCGAGGCGGCGGTGTCGTTGGATCCGAGGGACAGGAAGAGCGCCGCGTAGTTTGGGACCCGGTTGCGCGCGGGCTGGAGCGCGAAGAAGAGGAGCACCGCGAGGGAGGCGCCGATGACGGCGAGCAGCATGGAGGAGAGGACGCAGAGGAAGCGCCCGCGCGGGTGGGGCTTTGCCAGCGGCGGCGAGGGGGCGAGGAGCGAGGCCGCGTCGAGGTGGGACATGGCGCCGGAGCTGCTGGAGTGGTTTGTGCTCTGCAGTGGCGCTAGGCGGGTAGGCAGTAGGCACAGAGCGGCGGGGTTTGGTGTCTGGCTCCACAGACAAAAGCTTTTTGACGCAATTTTAGAGTATTATTAAATATATATAGATTAATTTAAAAACTAATTTCATAACTAAAAGTTATTTTATGAGACAAATTTTTAAAACTGTATAATCCATGATCTGATAATTTAGTGCTATAATAAACATATGCTAATAATAAATTAATCAACCTTAATAAATCCATCTAGTAAAGTACCCTTCATCTATGAACTAGTTTGATAAATAATTAATATTTAATATTTTTAGAAGTAGTCAAATATTTTATATGACATAAATTAAAAGATACTTCCTCTGTTCTAATTTATAAGTCATTTATTTTTTTTCAACTTTAACTTTGACCACTCGTTTATTTAAAATATTTGCAAAAAAGAGTTAAATTTAAAGTATTTTTAAAGAAATTTTATTAATAAAGAAAGCCATAAGAAAAGAAGTGATGTTTTACATAAATTTTTTAATAAAATGAGTGGTCAAATTTGGAGGAAAAAAATCAAATTACTTATAAATTAAAACAGATTTAGTACTTCTTAGAGCCAAATATTAAAGTGGCAGGTCACAATCTAGAAATATTTCAGTACACGCACAACCAGCGATCTTTCCAGATTTTAATAAATTGTGAGACATAAATCACTCTAGAAATACACAAAGTTAAAATAAGATAATACATCGTTCATCGAATTGAATTTATCAAAGCACTAGATTTATATCCCGTTGCTACGATACTACTAAGCTTTTATACTTGTGGAAACATATGGATCACACAATAAATAACACTGCTATAAAATTAAATACTGACGTGTGCACCACCGTCCTTCCAAGTTTCCCGTTCGTTTGAGGTTTTCCATTGGAGGCGCTGACGCGGAGAAACGATAATGTTTTTAAGAAGATCACGTGCTACATAAAATACAGATCGGCAAGCTGGAATTGATTGCATAAAGGAAACAGAAACCTTATATTAGGGGGAAAAAAAGGAAACGGAAACAAAGCGCAGATCGTAACTTCCAGCCATCTGTTGCCTTGCCATACTTTGTGTGCTTGTTTATCCAGCTGCCGGTCAGGCACGGTGAAAATGCGTAGGAAAGCTAGTGGCGCTATACAAAATTATTGGGTCGACGTTACAGACGTTGCCTTCATGGGATCTTTTGCCTGCAACCTGCCTCTACATAAATAACTTCAAGACAGATCGCGACCCTCCATCAACCGTGAGATCCCAAAGCTTCATCGGAAGATATTCCTTCTTTTTTTTTTTTACTGGAAAGATAGTCTTGTAGGTCTAGCACGAGTCTACTCTCAAGGGAATCACCGATAGATAATTCACTATTCTTATTCAGTGTAGGACGCTAAATTGGACATATTTGTTCATTATTTACACAGTGACCCAATGATATCTGACAGCTATTCCACGCCCTTCAGCTATTCCGGTGCTTTGACCTGTATAGAAATAGAATGGAATCTGCATTTCATATCATGTTAGTTTACCATCCAGGACTGCAGAAGCCTTGGACACAGCCCTTGCAACCCTGTAAATCTCATGTTGCAGCGATCGCCATGTCTCGGTTGTGTTGGACTTCTTAGCCTTGTCCATGGCCGAGACGATACCAGGGAAGGCTTTGGTCCCCCAGTCGTCTTGATCCGATGATGCATATATCTGCAAAAAGAAGTGAAATGTTTTGTCAATCTGGCAGCCTCACTGGTCAGAAGCGCACTCCAAACCGTGACTCTGGAGCTCTACTTACCATATGCTTATACCATGGTCTCCCGACCAGTCCTTCTCGGTTGGTGAACGCTCGTTCGGCCATCATCAACCGGTCGTTGATCTCCCTGACTTTCAGTGTGTACTGCCTTCTCTTTAGGCTCCAGTTTTCTGCTTGCAGCAACTGCATACCAGAAATGAGGTGTTCAAGTTTTGATTTGAAGGTTACACATCTGAATGTTTGACATGTCATGTCTTACCTCCTCCTCTTCGTAAATTTTAGTGGCGGCACTCTCGAGCTGCTTGATGGACTTCTGCAAAGGAGAGAAACTGACAGGGAATCCTTTACATTTATCGGTGATATCTTTTGTGCACTCCTGCAGTCAACAAGATGACAGCTCTTTCATGTCTCAAGATTCATAAACACAAGTATGCCAATAAACAAGAAGCGATTTGTGTACATCAAATGTGAATAAGCGGTACCTCCAGTTCGGACGCATAAGAGAGGTAATTGAAGGGTATTATCTCTTCGTCAGCAAGTTTCAGTGCAATCAGACCCCAAACGCTGGCCACTGGATAATCATGCAAGGAAAACTGATTTGCATGTACTTGGGATAAACTTGAAATCTTTCTTTAAAAATAGATGGTTCCATACCTGCAACATGCCTCTGGAACAAGGGGTCTCCAAACCTCTCCACCCAAACATAATCATCATACAGCGAGTGGTAAACAGGGTATTCTTCAACTGCAACAGCAATTGTGTTACATTAAATACTAGATAAGTAATACTCCTAGTGGCTATTGGTAATGCAAGCCATGTTTCCAAAATGGTTCCCAATCTTGTGAATTCATTTGTCACAACACTGAAGCGATCAAACAGAAAGGAGGCGTCGATTTTAACGCTTCAATTCAGTTTCACTTACATAGTCCATAAGACATGTCGAGTGACGGGACCCCTATATGCTGGACAAATGCTGCAAAATCTGTTCCAGCACCAGCCACTCTAGTGATCTGGAAAAAAGAAGTTTTCACTTCAGCACCTGAACAGTAGTTCTTGTCCACTAGGACTTCACTCTTTTTCATCACTCGTTTGGACCAGATCAGAGTTATAGAACATCTGCTGAACATACCGGTGGATTATAGCGCATCATGGTGTCATACAAGGTTTGAGATGGTTCATCGGGATCTGGTACCTTCGAATAAAGAAATGACAAGAGGGTAAAACTGAAGTCTTCATAAACTGTAATATAGAAACAGGGTATAGCTCGAATACCATTTTACTTGCTTCTTTGATAAGTTCATCAAGTTGAGGGGTTGCACGGGGTCTTAGACCCCCAGGACCAAACACTGATATGTCCACGTTCAGGTAAGCTATAGCTCTCGAAGCTAGAGTGTCCATGTTCTCCTCAGCCCATTCAGTAGACCCTATCTGAGACAGTGTTAATCTGAGCATGTGACTTGCAGAGAGGGATATGTAAAACCAGTGAGCAAGGAGGTACCAGGGCAAGCTCTTCTGCGTCCCAACTGCACAGGATTATTGTTCTTCTAGGCCTCCAACCTTTCGCTTGTAGCTTGGACAGCCTCTCCGCGATCTATACAGTGAGAGGAAACCGGATGCCTTCAGAATTTGTTTTTTAAGTAGAATTTCTCGAAATTGTCGAATATGCCATTAAGATGGCTTTGTATCTCATGATTTACATACTATTCCGTAGTAGTAGTTTACCTCAAGCATGGCTGCCGTTCCACTGTTAGGATCAACTGCTCCAAATGTCCAAGCATCACGATGGTTGCCTATGATCACATATCTGCAAATACGTGAAACAATATTTATTTTTATCAAGTTTCACGATGCCCATGGGCCACGATGCTTAATTCACTGTTTGCAAATTTGATAAATCTGCGAACCAAGGAACGGTCGAACAAATATCCAGAGTATAAAAACAGTGTGGACCTCTGAGTAAGATAAGAACCGATAAACGGGCATATGCGCAGTTCGGTGCCTTGTGTTGTGTTCCATTTTGCAGGCTGCAGTTAGCCAAAATTACACAAATCTATTAGAGTTTAGAGAGACTAGTTACCGGTCAGGCTCCTCTTTTCCTTCTATCACCGCAAACACATTTTCGATGGTTGCTAAAGTCTCGTTTCCCTGCAAATCGTAAGTCAATAATCAATAAATTCGTCCTTGAATTCAGACAATACTGCCCCAGAGATAATGCTTTCGCTGCCCACTGACAATGTAGGTGAGATTCAACACGGCCGGGCCGGGGCCGAGCCGGTACACGGGCGCGCCGTCGCCACCCTGCCAATCGGGCGGCGCGATGTCGCCGCCCATCGCTTTGAGGATCGTCTCCCCGTCCCTGGCCGACACCGGCAGCGCCGGGATGCCCGGCATCGCCTCGCTGCCGTCCAGCTCCTCCATGCTCAGCCGCTCGCAGTCGTCCCCAGCCGCGCACGACGGCCACAGCGGCGTAGTCGGGTCGCCGTTCCCATAGTACAGGGTCCCGACCTGCACGCCTGTCGGCGGCAGCCACCGCGCGTCGGGGAACCACTTGTGCTCCTCCCCCTCGGCCGCGCTCCCGCCGAAGTCCTTGGCATCGGTGTACACGACGGCGGCGGCGGCGCCCGCGGCGCGCGCGTTCCGCACCATGTCCTCGCAGTGGATGTCGCCGTACCGCACGAGCGCGACCTTGCCCGCGACGTCGACCCCGCGGGAGGCGAGGTAGGCATAGTCCTCGTTGTGGCCGTAGTTGGCGTAGACGACCTCGGCGGTGACGGAGCCGGATCCCGAGTAGGCGAAGTACGTCGGGATGGCCTCCGCCGCGGCCTCGGCGTACGGGTCGCCTTTGTAGATCTCCTGCACCAAGGAGAAGGGCCTGGCGGCAAGGCCGGGCGCCGCGGCGAGGGAGAGGGAGCGGTGGACGGGGTAGGAGAGAAGCACCGAGTAGGGGGTGACATGTGCTGGGAAGGAGAGGGAGGAGAACGCGTGGAGCACGTAGCGGGCGGCGGCCGCGTTGGCCTCGGTGCCAGCGACGTGGGGGCGGAGGGTGAGCGCGCGGAGGTGGGCGGCCGCGGTGGCGTTGGAGCCCAGGGAGAGGAATAGCGCGTGATAGTGCGACGAATCGGTTGGCACGAGGAGGTGATGGTAGGACGCCACAAGAGCTGCCGTGACGGCGAGGAACGAGAGGAACCTGCGCCTCCCGGCTGCGCCGCCACCGTTGGCGGCCGTGGGCGTGGGAGAGTGGAGGAGCGGCTGCCGCTGTTTGCCGCCGCGAGAGGGGTCCATGGCGCTCAGGCTCGAGCTTGAGCTCGCGCGCTCGACCTCAGCAGTCAGGAGGTGGAAACGACTAGGAAAACTGCTCTACAGTTCAGTGCTTTTTTTTTCCCGAGGGATGAAGAATTATATTATATAATACCTGGGTACATTAATCCGTTACGAGCACTCTGAATTACAGAAAAATACCCAAAACCTAAGTTGTTTGATGCTTTGTAGTATGGATGACCGCACAGGCAAACACTCGGCATATAGCCTGAGAACAAATGCCCAACGAACGACGGCCAACATTCCTGTAGACGGAATTGAGGAAATTCTTCATTCTGGCGTCTTCCTTCTTCTTCTTCTTCTTCTTTCTGCCACCGAAAAATGATGAAGACTGATCTGAAACTTATTCTCTCTATTTTTTCATTATGGCCAGATCTAACCATAATAAAACGGAGAAGAGACTGAAGAAAATTATTCCATGGCGACGACATCATCTCCGCCTCGATGCCGCCGTCCGAAAACAAAGATCTCCATGTCGTCATGTTGATGAAGATGCTGACGTCGAGGTTGCCGCCCTCATCTTCAACAAAGCCGCCATGGAGAAGACGATTCCACTCTTCTCCTTCCCCGTTGCCGGGGAAGAGAAGAAGTAGGAGATAAAACTCCAATACCAAGAACTTTGGCATGAAGAGTCACTAACCCTAATGACTCGATCTATTAAAAAAACTTATTAAAATAATGGATCCCCGCTCCCTTCAACCCTCGGCAAGATGCCGAAGGAGAAGGGAGGGGGATCGACGGTGGTGGATCGGGAGCGGCGGCGGCGGCGGTGGTGGCGGCGGCTCCAAGGCACCCTCCGGTATTTCGAAGTTGTGATTCTGGTGAAGTACTCCTTACAGGTCAGTGCTTCGAGCCTTCAATTATATACTCAAAACGGCCTTTGTGTTTCCTCACCAAAAAATTTAAAATTAAAAAAATAAAATAAAAAAATGGCCTTTGTACTTTTGTAGAGGATTTTATGTTCATTTGAGTGCAAAAACAGACATCATAGAGCAGAAAAGATAAGCAGATCCAAATGTAGCGACATCATCACATGTGCGAGTTTAATCACAGACTTGTTGTTTGCCGCTCGAGCATAGGAACTTACTTCCACCGTAAAAAATAATCACAGGTTTAGTTAAATTCACATGGTTATAAGTTTGATCAATTTTTTTTTTAAAAATGCACTAATCATGCTATCTAGTTAGCATTAGCAATCAAGCGTGCTCGCTTGTGTAGTGCCTCGCCCGCTCTCCTAATGAGTCAAGAAAAAGTTGTCGCATTGTCTCAATATGTAAGGGGTTAAACTGATCGACCAAGATATCGTCATAGGTGTTCTTGTCTGTCAATCATTTATCCGTCGAGCATACCCATTCACCTTATCACCAACTCCTCTTGCCACTTAGAGCAAGGGCACGTAGGCTAACAGTTATTTGTGGTCTCACCTTAAAAGTACTACCTCCGTCCGCAAAAGAACACAATTCTTTGACTTCTACGATTCCTCTTTGACCATTCGTCTTATTTAATTTTTTTATACAAATAATAAATTAAATAAATTATTATGAAAATATATCTAACAATAAAATAAGTCATAACAAAATAAATAATATTTATTATAAATTTTTGAATAAGACGAACGGTCAAATAGAGATCGTAGAAGTCAAAGAATTGCATCCTTTTGAGGACGGAGGGAGTATTTACAGATGAAGTACTATTGGGGCACTTGAAGTCACAGCAGAATTACTACCAGACTGGTGGCTTTGCTGTACTGCCCCGCCTATCTTCTTGTCAGTTTCGATCAAAAGAAAACATGCGAGGGTCATTGCTTTCAGCCACAACGCGCATCGAAGCTGTGGCTTCAGCATTACGTCAGATGAAGCAGTTGTTGCTTCTGCACTCTGCAGGCCTCTATGACACGCTTTACGTTCTAGGGGTGTTTACATCCCAAAATTTTTTAAGATTTTGGTACTATAGCAGCGAGAAATTTTTTACAATAAGTGTCTAATTATAGCCCAAGTAGACTCAAAAGATTCGTCTCGCGATTTATAGGCAAACTGCGTAAATATACAAAAATTTCGTCTATATTTAATATTCTATGTATGTGTCACAAAATTGATATGACGGAAGTTTTAAGATTTTAGAGAGTAACTAAACAGGGCTGTGGAGTATTTGTGCTGACGTGGAAGCCGTGGACGTACGCCAGGTTGTAGCGGCTAGAAGCCAGGACAGCGAGGTCGCCTAAGTGGCAATTTCTCCTACTATGGGTTGTCAATTTTGGTCGTGCCTGCACAGCCGATTGAGAGGGTGAAAGCCCTAATTTTGTTTTGATAATTGATAACAATTTAAGGACTAACCTACTAGCTAAGTGATGGCTAAGTGTAGGTCCTATCCATAGAGTGAGGAGTCAAGTGATGGTGATGATTAAGATGGCTTAACCATGGACCAAGTATGGTGAATCAAGTGGAGTTGATCAAGGTGAAAAGAAAAAGTCTTGAAGGCAAAGTATAACCCCAAGTAAGTTTTTTTTATCAAGACACCAACTGGATGTGATCACATTTAGGATAGATAGCCGATTATCAAGGGAGAACTAAGTGATTGGATTATCTTCAAGTGCTCTAGATTGCATTTCATATGCATTGACTAAGTTAACCTAGAGATCAACTTAGAAACCCTTGAAACATGTTTTGAAAATGCTAACACACTGTGCACAAGTGTTGATAACCTTAAGTGTCAGCACAAAGAAGCAAGTGATGAGAAATAAACTTGAAATTGGAGAGATTTGAGCGTCGGACGCTTGAGAGCTAGGGAGTCGGACCATTGGCAGCCAGGGTCCGACGGTCACCAGACGTGCTGTTCACTGTTTAAAAGCGTCGGACGTTGGTGCTTAGTCCGACGATGGGCGTTGGACGGCGTCCGAGCATTTCGGGAGCTTTCTACGTAAAAACACATAGCGTCGGACGGCGAAAATCGTTAGTCCGACGCACTGATTGAAGAGGGTCCGACGATGTTCTGGCCTGTTGTCGACTGTGAGAGTCGGACAGTTCGACGGTCAGAGGCGAGCAAGCGTCGGACTAGAGATGGCAACGGGTAAATACCCGACGGGTAGTAGCAACCCATATCCATACCCGCGCAATAAAAGTTTACCCGTCGGGTTACCCGTACCCACGCACGGGTAGGAAAATGCTCCCATACCCGTACCCGACGGGTAACCCATACCCAACAACATACCCGATATTTACATATATTTATGATACATTCACATACAAAAATAATGACCCTGTTCAGCTGGCTGGTCCAGCCAGCACCAGTGTAATACCCCGGGTATTACGGATTAATTAATCTGCCATGTCATCATATTTAAATTAATCATTTGCATATGATTGTGATTAGGTCCCTAGAGTGATTTGAATTTAATTAGTATTTGTTTGTAAAATTAAATTCCCAAAGAAAGGTTTAAAAATTTACTTTTATTAGGGCCAAAACCTAATTCAAAATATAAAAGGAATTTGGAGATAGTCCCTTAATAAAAGTTTTAGATCTTTTAAAATGGAACAACTTTTATTTTTGGAGATTTCAAAGTTCTGTGGTGGAAATTCAAATTTATTTCAAAACAATGATTTAAAACTTAGTTTTGGATTGGCATTTCAAAAATTATTTGGAATCTGGCAAAACTTCCTAAATAGAAGTTGTAAAGCTCATTGAGTAGAACAACTTTTATTTTGGCAATTTTTCAAGTTGTTGTGTAAAATAAAAAGTAATTTTGAAAATGCAGTTTGAACTTAAAAAACCAAGTTTACCCCTTTTGCTGTAGTTTCAAAAATATTTCGAATTTGGATTTAGTTCCAAAAGCAAAGTTGTTCAGAATTTCAAACCCTACAACTTTTGTTTTTGCAGTTTTTCATGTTGTTATACAAAATCAGTCGAATTTGGTCAAAAACCGACAGCCCTAGGGTCTAGGTGCTACAGTGAAATGCCCCCTCTTCCTGTTCGCGAACAGCGCCGACCCGCCGCCGTGCCGGGCGCGCGCGCGCGGCCGTCCGTGCCGGCCGGGATCGTGTCTCCGACACCATTCCTCGCGCGGGCGAACGTGCGCCACGCCGTGCTGCTCCTGTCCCCTCTCCTATGCCCCTTAAAGTCGACGACCGCCTCCCCCTCGTTTCTTTCTCTCCGCTCGGCCGCCATTGCTCTCTCGGTCCCCGGCTAAATTCACCGCGCTCCGTCCACCACCACCCTCTCCATCTCACAGCCAGCTAGCTAGCTTCCTTGCGCATCTCCTGCGACCGTCGGCGGGAGCTGTAGAGCTTCGTAACCACCGGAACACCGGTGTCTCCTTCGCGGGCGGGCAGAGCGCCGCCGCGAGCTCCGCCGTCGTCTCGAGCTAGTCTGGGTAAGCTCTGAACCTCGGATTGTTGCGTACCGTGATCTCTGTGACCCCTTGAACCTTACGCGTGCGTCGGCGTACTCTCTGGTTCCCTAGGTTCACCGGAACGCGTGTTCGCCGTTGAGCCGAGCCGCCGGGATCCGCCGCCGTCGCCAAGTCGTCTTCTCCGAACCACCTCCGTCTCCACCGACCCCTCGGCCAGCTTCGTGGTGAGCCCCGGATGCTCGCGCACCTTTTCCCCCTCTCTTTACCGGCTTGTGCTCGCCGGCGACGTGCTCGCCGCCACCACCGAGCCGCCGCGTACGTGTCTCCAGGTGCTGTGCGCCTCGGATCTCGTCGTGTCTTAGCTTGGTAGACTCGCCTTGGAGTGTAGAGTCCGTCAGTGCCCTCGGCTTCGTCCCTCGGCTCACCGTCGGCGAGCTAGGGGCGGCGGACCGCCGGCGCACCCGCCTCTGTTGAAACAGAGGGATGGCCAAGGGCCTCGGGTGAGAAGGCAAGTTTTCCCAGGGGGTTAAGCGCGAAGTTCATGACTCATGTGAATAGTGTAGATCGGACCGCGGGTTGATTTCCAGTTTCCCCAGGGTCTCTTTTGCAAAGCCGTCGGCGCCGGGCGCGGGCAGGCCGGCTCGCTCTGGACTTGGGCTGTAGTGGGCTGATTTGGTCTTTTCTTTTTCCAGCGAATTTCAAATGCTTTTCTTTTATATATTCGTATGAATAGTGCTGCAGTTTGTTATTTTCGTGTGGATTAATTTACTGCGCCAAAAATGATGAAATTAATTGTGTATGCTCTCTGAAGTATGTAGTATTTGTTAAAAATATAATATAGGGTGTTCCAGTGCCTTTAATCTGCTGTATAAATCAGTGAAGTAATTAATAAATGCAAGTTTGTGTAATTTTAATTAATTCTCTGTAAATCCAAAAATCATGAAATTTATTGTGGCTCTGTTTGGTGATAAAACCTAGCTGTTGGTAAAGTTTGGTTGCAATTAAAGTTAGTTTGGTCAATTAATAAATATATGTGAAATTAGGGATTAATAAAGTAAATAGAAAAAGGAATTTAGGTTTGTTGTGTGAATTTTTGGGTTGAATGAAGACCAAGGATCTTTCGCTGTGTGATCCTTGGCAATTCGAGAACTTAGTGCTTGATAGTAGTCATAAAGCTGTGTAGCGGCTTTCTGTGACCGTTAAAAAGGTCAATAAAACAAAAGTAGGAAACATTACTTTTACCTTCCGTAGATCGTTTACAACTTTAGCGTGAAGGAAAGTTGTACTCAAGGTATTAATGGTTTACTTCCAAGCATTTCATTTGTTGCCCTCATGCCTCGCTAAGCATACATCATTGCATACGTGTAGTGCCCGTTCCCGAGGTGGTCCAGGTCGAGACTACTACTGAGGAGGCCACTCCAGAGGTCATCCAAGGATTCGACATCTGCGGGACTGATCCCGATCCGACGCTGTACACGATCCAAGGCAAGCCCCGGTGCATTCAGCCCCTCTATTACAAAATATTTATAATTCGAGTTAATCTACTGCATTAGGTTAATAGGAGTTGATTGTCACCTATCCAGATGCATTGTCTCAAATAAATACCCTGAAATCTAATTTAAATAAAACGGTTTGAGAAATGCTTAGGCATGCTTAATGAACTTAGCTTTGCATAAAAGAAAAACTATTTTCTGTGCCATGATTATACTTATACTTTGATTGGTGAAGAACTGGTTATCCGCTGGTCGATGTGTATTTGGGTTAGAGTCCCAATGCATGGTCGCTTTCGGAATAGTTTGGAACTGGTCGATGTCTTTGGAAACGTGTTTCGTTGGGTAGCCAGCTCATGGGGCGGCGTTCCCTATGTCTCACTCACCCGACAGGCACGATAATAAAAACTGTCGGGTAGTCTTGTACTTGGGTTAGAGTCCCAATGCAGGATTGACGGCAGGAAGGAAATAGGGACCGTTCGTTGTAGGCCTGCTGTGATCATGATGAACAGCCTAGCCACATACCAATGCGGAAAGCCTAGAGTTCGGTGACGCTATTGCTGGAACCGACAACCACGCACTGGGAGTGGAGAGATGGCGAGAGTAGCTTGTACCCACGTGGCCAGCGTGCCTGGATAAGAGTGGAGTACTGTGCTCTCGGGTGGCGCAGGACCGGTTCCGGGATAGCAAAGCCGTGACAACGGGTTGGTATATGTATGCCGGCGTGCTGCATATGCAGTGTGGTTAGAATCCCCAGCTGGGTACTTTCTGGATTCGAATCGACGTGCTCCTCGGTTATGGAGACTTGATCCTCACACTCTACACCGAAAAGTGGTTCTCAACTAGGTTATCTGAATGAATAAAGTAATTGAAAGAATGATGATACTTGAGTCTGAATATTGGAGCTATAAATATGATTATAATAATGACAAAATAAAATATGGATTAGGATAGATTGCTTTTCTGCAAACTCCTCATCCTCTGCTAGCCTTACCCATAGCCTTGCATTCCTGAGTCTCATTTTACACCCTTAGTCGGGTAAGTCTTGCGGAGTACCCCAAGTACTCAGGGTTTGTTAACCCCGTTGCAGGAGGACCGCAGTCGGAGATCTGTCTTGCTCCATGTTGCGTGACCGTGGTCGAAGAAGAAAGCGGCGATGAGTAAAGTGGAACCCGTGGGCAGGGTTCGAGTTTCCTTATTTAGTATTGTGTAATTATTCCACTGCTACTGCTACGTCCTCTGGTCTGTAATAACTATATTTGAATCCTATTTGAACAACTGGTTTGTAATCTAAATGTTATGTAATCTTCCGCACTGTTACTCTGATGTATTTTATTATGAAATGTTGTAATCCTGTGATGATTCTGCAATGGTGATCCTGTCGGAGAAAAGGGCGCTAATGTAGCCCGACAGACCTGTCTAGATCATTTGGGACACGGGCCCGGCTGTCAGAAGTCGTTAGTGACAATGACAGGTGCCGGTGGGCCAGGTGATTTAGCCGGTTCTGTTACAGTTGGTACCAGAGCATTCCATTGCTAATCATTATGGATTACTTTTCAAAAATTTCAAAATGTTTTGGATCATAAAAAGTTTAACCTATTATTTTGGGTCCAAATTGCTTCTATCCTTATCTTGTTCAGTAGTTCTTGCCTTGTTCTATATTTTACCTTATGGGATTAAGGTAGCATGTGGAATGATATTATTATTAGCCCTATGTTAAAGTTTATTTATGTATGTATTTACCTTGCACGATTTAAATTCGTAAGTACGTACATGCATCATGATAATCACACCTGTTAATTAACTTCCTCCTTAAAGTGGGTTTTTGGGATAGTTTACCAAACCTATTCTTGCTAACCTATTATATCTTAAAATTCCACTTACCTTCTCCAGATGGCCCGTTGCAAGCTCACAGCACGCAAGATGACCGGACCACGTGGCGTTCCACGCCACCAGTTGGCGCCACGCGCTGGCGAGGGCGGAGCTTCTGGGAGTCGCCCACCTCGTCGCAGCAGCGAGGAGCTTGAGGCTGAGGTTGGAAGGCTGCAGGATCTAGTCAGGCAGTGGGAGGAAGAATACAGAGTGGCACGTCTCAACCACTACCGTGACGTGAGGACCAATCGAGATCTGCGTCGAGAGATCGATCGCCTGACCAAGCAGAGGGATGAAGCTTGGGATCGTGAGGAGACGATCATGGACAGGATGCTCGAGGCGGAGCAGCGTGTTGGTCAGCTTGAGCTCTACAACAACGTCTTGCACGAGGAGGTGCATGAGCTCTATGGTGAGCTCCACCCTATTCCTGCACCGCAGGAGGAGGATCCTGAGTTGGGAGTTGTCCTCGGTCAGGAGGATGAGGACGTGGAGGACGTTGACGTGGTGGTCGAGCCGGTCGAGGTCGTCGAGGCAGATGCCGAGGAGGACTTCGAGGAGATCGACGAGGACAGTGACGCTTCTGGCGCGTCTGGGATCGATGAGGACTAGGCCGGTGTGGCCTAGAGTTGTCAGCTAGATGCTCTCTTTTGTCTGTAATATAGGTGCTTGCCTAGAAAACCTTAGTTATGGGTTGTGGGTCTTGCCTGGGTGCAAGCCATGTTGTGTGAACTTTGTATTGTTGCTGTGTGCTGCTATGTTTGCTCAACTAATGTAAGACTCAAGTTGGGTTTGCTTATTAACAGATGGGAGACAACTCTGATAATGCAACTGGTGTTCCCCAACCACCTCAGTTTCCACCCACTCTGGCAGAGGCCATCGCTACATTGACCAATGTTGCAGCGCTGCTAGCTCAGAATCAGCAAGATCGTGGTGGACGTCGTGGCCGCCGTGATAATGAGGATACCACCTATGTTGACTTCACTGACACCCGCCCACCAGTGTTCACTAAGGCTGATGAACCCTTAGAAGCCGATGATTGGCTCCGTACCATGGAGCAGAAGTTTAGCTTGATTCACTGTACCGAGGTCCAGAAACCTCTGTTTGCAGCTCAGCAACTTCGTGGCCCAGCGACTACTTGGTATGCCAACCTGTTGGCTGCGCAGGAGGCTGGACATCAACTTACCTGGCAAGAGTTCCGTGACGCCTTTCGTGCTCATTACATCCCTGCGGGTGTGATGAAATTGAAGCTGGATCAGTTTCTGGCACTGAAGCAGAATGAGTCTACTGTCGCTCAGTATCTTGGGCAGTTCAACCACTTGGCACAGTATGCACCTGAGCATACCAACACTGATTCTAAGAGGAGAGCCTGCTTTGTCAGAGGGCTGAATTTCAAGATTCAACGCAGTCTGTCTAACAACCTCAAGTGCACTTTTCATGAGGCAGTGGATAGTGCAATAGCTTTTGAGGAAAGCGACCGTCAGCTCCAAGAGGAGAAGAAGAAGAGCAAAAGGTCTAGCTCTTCTGGCAGTCAGAAACGCCAGAAAGTTATCTATCATCCTACCCACCATAATCGTCCGTCATATCCCCATCAGCAGGTAGTTGTGCGCACTGCCGCTACCTCTCATACCTCTAATCAGCAAAACACCACTCAGCCGAATGCCCCTGGCGTTCGTATCAACACTCCACAGACCAACTATAATCACCCATGCTACAACTGTGGAAAGATAGGACACTGGGCCCGTGATTGCCCTTTTCCGAAGCAGAACAACCAGAATGTGCAGAAAAGTCCTGGTGTTCCGCAACAGCAAGTTCAGCACCGTGGTCACCAGCAGCACGCTCAGAAGGGCAAGATTGTCAAGAAGGCAGGTCGGGTTTATTACACTCAGATTGAAGATATTCCTGCTGGAGAACCCGTCATGATGGGTAAGTTTTCCGTTGCTAGTCATTCTGCCGTTCTGCTATTTGATTCTGGTGCATCTCATTCATTCATCAACCGTACGTTTGTGGTTAAGCATGATATATCTATTGGGGAGATAAAGGAAGATTTCCTTATACATTCGCCCGGGGGGCGTATAACTACTAAGGAGGTAGTTCAGGGAGTACCTATAGAGCTGGGAGGGCATAAATTCCCAACCACAATGATAGTACTTAAGGATCAGGATATAGATGTGATATTAGGTATGAATTGGATGTATCAGCACAAGGCCTTGATTGATGTGTTGAATAGAACCATAAGAGTGAACATACCTAATAGTCAAACTCAACTTCTTATCCAACTTCCATTGCCCGTAAGAAAGATTGAAAAGACTGTGCAAAGGTTGTGTGCCACCGCAGTTGAAGAAGTGTTGAAGATTCCAGTAGTCCGTGAGTTTTCAGATGTGTTTCCTGATGAGTTGCCTGGTTTGCCACCTGATCGAGATGTGGAATTTGCTATTGAGCTAAAACCTGGAACCGCACCTATATCTCGTAGAGCCTACAGAATGCCTCCCAAGGAATTGGCAGAGCTTAAAGTGCAGCTACAAGATTTGCTAGACAAGGGTTTCATCAGACCCAGCTCATCTCCTTGGGGTTGTCCTGCCATCTTTGTCAAAAAGAAAGACAAATCCCTCCGACTCTGTATTGATTACCGTCCACTCAACGAGGTTACCATCAAAAACAAATATCCTTTACCCCGTATTGACCTACTCTTTGACCAGCTGGCTGGAGCTAAGGTGTTTTCCAAGATTGACCTTAGGTCTGGCTACCACCAAATAAAGATCCGTCCCGAAGACATCCCAAAAACAGCTTTCACCACTAGATATGGCCTATATGAATACCTTGTCATGTCTTTTGGCCTAACCAATGCACCCGCCTATTTCATGTACCTCATGAATTCCGTCTTCATGCCTGAGCTCGACAAATTTGTTGTCGTATTCATTGATGACATCCTGATCTATTCTAAAACACCCGAAGAACATGCCAACCACCTCCGTATCGTCTTGAACCGTTTAAGAGAACATCAACTCTATGCCAAATTCAGCAAATGTGAGTTCTGGTTGGACCGAGTTCCATTTCTTGGGCATATCCTGACAGCTGAAGGTGTGTCCGTAGATCCGAGTAAGGTGGAAGAAATCTTGAACTGGAAACCACCAACCACGGTGCACCAGGTTCGCAGTTTCATGGGAATGGCGGGATATTACCGCCGATTCATTCCGGATTTCTCAAGAATAGCTAAGCCTATAACCAACCTATTGAAGACTCAGGTCAAGTTTGTCTGGTCGCCAGAATGCGAGACAGCGTTTCAAACCTTGAAGAGATGTTTGACCACTGCACCAGTCCTTGCTCAGCCAGATATTGAAAAGCCGTTTGATGTGTACTGCGATGCGTCGGGTACTGGCCTTGGTTGTGTTTTGATGCAAGAGGGCCGAGTCATTGCTTATGCTTCACGACAACTCCGGCCTCATGAAGAGAATTATCCCACTCATGATCTTGAATTGGCAGCTGTGGTTCATGCATTGAAGATCTGGCGTCACTACTTGTTAGGCAGCACATGCAATGTCTACACTGATCACAAAAGCCTGAAATACATCTTTACACAAGAAGAATTAAATATGAGGCAACGAAGATGGCTTGAGCTGATAAAAGATTATGATATTGAAGTGCACTACCATCCTGGTAAAGCTAATGTGGTTGCCGACGCACTCAGTCGGAAGGCTCATTGTAATTGCTTGACTGTGAAGCCATATGATCTGTCGTTGTGTTACGGGTTAGAAAAATTGGGCATAGAAATAGTCCCTCAAGGCAGTTGGAACAATATCAGCATCAAACCCTCCATCCGTGATGAAATCGTGGCTGCTCAGAAAAATAGTAAAGGTATCAGGCACATCAAAGAGAAAATCCAAGCAGGGAAAGCAGATTGTTTCAGAATTGATGATGAAGGGATTGTATGGTTCAAGAATCGGCTTGTAGTTCCAAAAATTCCAGAGTTACGTGGCAAGATTCTTGACGAAGCTCATTTGACAAGATACTCTATTCATCCGGGAAGCAACAAAATGTACCAGGATTTGAAACAGAAGTTTTGGTGGACTAAGATGAAGATCGAGATTGCTCAGTATGTAGCAAAATGCGACACTTGTCAGAAAGTAAAAGCTGTACACATGAAGCCTGGTGGAGGGCTGCAACCATTACCTATTCCTGCATGGAAATGGGAAGACATCAGCATGGATTTCATTATGGGTCTCCCAACAACCTCTAGGGGTTTCAATTCCATCTGGGTTGTTGTGGACCGCCTCACTAAACAAGCTCATTTCTTACCTGTCAAGAAAATGTACAGGGCTCCACACTACGCCAAGCTATACATAGAAAATCTGATGAAGCTACATGGAGTGCCCAAGACCATTGTCTCTGACCGAGGTACTCAGTTCATATCCCAATTTTGGAGATCCTTTCATAAATCATTGGGTACAAAACTCCTGCATAGCACAGCCTATCATCCTCAGACTGACGGACAGACAGAGAGGATAAATCAGATACTTGAAGACATGTTAAGAGCCTGTGCACTCAATTACCCTGAGAAATGGGACGAGTGTTTGGCATTGGCTGAATTCTCGTACAACAACAGCTACCAAGAAAGTATAAAAATGGCTCCGTTTGAGGCAGTATATGGCCGCAGGTGTCGTACTCCATTGAATTGGTCCGAACCTGGAGAAAGATGGTTCTATGGAGTTGACTTGGTCAATGAAGCCGAAGAGAAGGTTCGACTGATACAGGAAAATTTGAAAGTGGCACAGTCACGACAGAAAAGTTATGCCGATCAGCGGCGCAGACCTTTGACATTTCAGGTTGGAGACTATGTATACTTGAAAGTTTCGCCCATGAAAGGAGTTAACCGCTTTGGAGTCAAAGGCAAGTTAGCCCCGCGTTATATTGGACCATTCTTAATCATAGGACGCGTGGGAAAGGTAGCTTATAAGCTTGAATTGCCAGAACATCTCTCGGAAGTACACAATGTGTTTCATGTTTCTCAGCTGAAGAAGTGTCTCCGAGTACCTGGACAAGTCATCGATGTTGAAGGAGTAGCACTTGAACCTGAATTGACATACTCGGAGCAGCCAGTACGAGTTTTGGATATAAAGGACCGTGTTACCCGAAGGACCACAACCAGATGGTACAAGATCCAATGGAGTGATCATTCTGAAGATGAAGCTACCTGGGAATCTGAAGATTTCTTGGCAGAAAACTTCCCTGAGTTCTTTGCTACCTTGTAAAATGTAACCCTGTCTTTTAATGCGTATGTTTTCCCCTTGTCTCTTGTTTGAGTATGAACTGGTTGTTGTTAGCTCTTTTTCCTATGCCTTGTTCCAATCTTGGTTATGTACCTAATCTCGGGACGAGATTTCTTTTAGGGGGGAAGGCTGTAATACCCCGGGTATTACGGATTAATTAATCTGCCATGTCATCATATTTAAATTAATCATTTGCATATGATTGTGATTAGGTCCCTAGAGTGATTTGAATTTAATTAGTATTTGTTTGTAAAATTAAATTCCCAAAGAAAGGTTTAAAAATTTACTTTTATTAGGGCCAAAACCTAATTCAAAATATAAAAGGAATTTGGAGATAGTCCCTTAATAAAAGTTTTAGATCTTTTAAAATGGAACAACTTTTATTTTTGGAGATTTCAAAGTTCTGTGGTGGAAATTCAAATTTATTTCAAAACAATGATTTAAAACTTAGTTTTGGATTGGCATTTCAAAAATTATTTGGAATCTGGCAAAACTTCCTAAATAGAAGTTGTAAAGCTCATTGAGTAGAACAACTTTTATTTTGGCAATTTTTCAAGTTGTTGTGTAAAATAAAAAGTAATTTTGAAAATGCAGTTTGAAATTCAAAAACCAAGTTTACCCCTTTTGCTGTAGTTTCAAAAATATTTCGAATTTGGATTTAGTTCCAAAAGCAAAGTTGTTCAGAATTTCAAACCCTACAACTTTTGTTTTTGCAGTTTTTCATGTTGTTATACAAAATCAGTCGAATTTGGTCAAAAACCGACAGCCCTAGGGTCTAGGTGCTACAGTGAAATGCCCCCTCTTCCTGTTCGCGAACAGCGCCGACCCGCCGCCGTGCCGGGCGCGCGCGCGCGGCCGTCCGTGCCGGCCGGGATCGTGTCTCCGACACCATTCCTCGCGCGGGCGAACGTGCGCCACGCCGTGCTGCTCCTGTCCCCTCTCCTATGCCCCTTAAAGTCGACGACCGCCTCCCCCTCGTTTCTTTCTCTCCGCTCGGCCGCCATTGCTCTCTCGGTCCCCGGCTAAATTCACCGCGCTCCGTCCACCACCACCCTCTCCATCTCACAGCCAGCTAGCTAGCTTCCTTGCGCATCTCCTGCGACCGTCGGCGGGAGCTGTAGAGCTTCGTAACCACCGGAACACCGGTGTCTCCTTCGCGGGCGGGCAGAGCGCCGCCGCGAGCTCCGCCGTCGTCTCGAGCTAGTCTGGGTAAGCTCTGAACCTCGGATTGTTGCGTACCGTGATCTCTGTGACCCCTTGAACCTTACGCGTGCGTCGGCGTACTCTCTGGTTCCCTAGGTTCGCCGGAACGCGTGTTCGCCGTTGAGCCGAGCCGCCGGGATCCGCCGCCGTCGCCAAGTCGTCTTCTCCGAACCACCTCCGTCTCCACCGACCCCTCGGCCAGCTTCGTGGTGAGCCCCGGATGCTCGCGCACCTTTTCCCCCTCTCTTTACCGGCTTGTGCTCGCCGGCGACGTGCTCGCCGCCACCACCGAGCCGCCGCGTACGTGTCTCCAGGTGCTGTGCGCCTCGGATCTCGTCGTGTCTTAGCTTGGTAGACTCGCCTTGGAGTGTAGAGTCCGTCAGTGCCCTCGGCTTCGTCCCTCGGCTCACCGTCGGCGAGCTAGGGGCGGCGGACCGCCGGCGCACCCGCCTCTGTTGAAACAGAGGGATGGCCAAGGGCCTCGGGTGAGAAGGCAAGTTTTCCCAGGGGGTTAAGCGCGAAGTTCATGACTCATGTGAATAGTGTAGATCGGACCGCGGGTTGATTTCCAGTTTCCCCAGGGTCTCTTTTGCAAAGCCGTCGGCGCCGGGCGCGGGCAGGCCGAGTGGGCCGGCTCGCTCTGGACTTGGGCCGTAGTGGGCTGATTTGGTCTTTTCTTTTTCCAGCGAATTTCAAATGCTTTTCTTTTATATATTCGTATGAATAGTGCTGCAGTTTGTTATTTTCGTGTGGATTAATTTACTGCGCCAAAAATGATGAAATTAATTGTGTATGCTCTCTGAAGTATGTAGTATTTGTTAAAAATATAATATAGGGTGTTCCAGTGCCTTTAATCTGCTGTATAAATCAGTGAAGTAATTAATAAATGCAAGTTTGTGTAATTTTAATTAATTCTCTGTAAATCCAAAAATCATGAAATTTATTGTGGCTCTGTTTGGTGATAAAACCTAGCTGTTGGTAAAGTTTGGTTGCAATTAAAGTTAGTTTGGTCAATTAATAAATATATGTGAAATTAGGGATTAATAAAGTAAATAGAAAAAGGAATTTAGGTTTGTTGTGTGAATTTTTGGGTTGAATGAAGACCAAGGATCTTTCGCTGTGTGATCCTTGGCAATTCGAGAACTTAGTGCTTGATAGTAGTCATAAAGCTGTGTAGCGGCTTTCTGTGACCGTTAAAAAGGTCAATAAAACAAAAGTAGGAAACATTACTTTTACCTTCCGTAGATCGTTTACAACTTTAGCGTGAAGGAAAGTTGTACTCAAGGTATTAATGGTTTACTTCCAAGCATTTCATTTGTTGCCCTCATGCCTCGCTAAGCATACATCATTGCATACGTGTAGTGCCCGTTCCCGAGGTGGTCCAGGTCGAGACTACTACTGAGGAGGCCACTCCAGAGGTCATCCAAGGATTCGACATCTGCGGGACTGATCCCGATCCGACGCTGTACACGATCCAAGGCAAGCCCCGGTGCATTCAGCCCCTCTATTACAAAATATTTATAATTCGAGTTAATCTACTGCATTAGGTTAATAGGAGTTGATTGTCACCTATCCAGATGCATTGTCTCAAATAAATACCCTGAAACCTAATTTAAATAAAACGGTTTGAGAAATGCTTAGGCATGCTTAATGAACTTAGCTTTGCATAAAAGAAAAACTATTTTCTGTGCCATGATTATACTTATACTTTGATTGGTGAAGAACTGGTTATCCGCTGGTCGATGTGTATTTGGGTTAGAGTCCCAATGCATGGTCGCTTTCGGAATAGTTTGGAACTGGTCGATGTCTTTGGAAACGTGTTTCGTTGGGTGGCCAGCTCATGGGGCGGCGTTCCCTATGTCTCACTCACCCGACAGGCACGATAATAAAAACTGTCGGGTAGTCTTGTACTTGGGTTAGAGTCCCAATGCAGGATTGACGGCAGGAAGGAAATAGGGACCGTTCGTTGTAGGCCTGCTGTGATCATGATGAACAGCCTAGCCACATACCAATGCGGAAAGCCTAGAGTTCGGTGACGCTATTGCTGGAACCGACAACCACGCACTGGGAGTGGAGAGATGGCGAGAGTAGCTTGTACCCACGTGGCCAGCGTGCCTGGATAAGAGTGGAGTACTGTGCTCTCGGGTGGCGCAGGACCGGTTCCGGGATAGCAAAGCCGTGACAACGGGTTGGTATATGTATGCCGGCGTGCTGCATATGCAGTGTGGTTAGAATCCCCAGCTGGGTACTTTCTGGATTCGAATCGACGTGCTCCTCGGTTATGGAGACTTGATCCTCACACTCTACACCGAAAAGTGGTTCTCAACTAGGTTATCTGAATGAATAAAGTAATTGAAAGAATGATGATACTTGAGTCTGAATATTGGAGCTATAAATATGATTATAATAATGACAAAATAAAATATGGATCAGGATAGATTGCTTTTCTGCAAACTCCTCATCCTCTGCTAGCCTTACCCATAGCCTTGCATTCCTGAGTCTCATTTTACACCCTTAGTCGGGTAAGTCTTGCGGAGTACCCCAAGTACTCAGGGTTTGTTAACCCCGTTGCAGGAGGACCGCAGTCGGAGATCTGTCTTGCTCCATGTTGCGTGACCGTGGTCGAAGAAGAAAGCGGCGATGAGTAAAGTGGAACCCGTGGGCAGGGTTCGAGTTTCCTTATTTAGTATTGTGTAATTATTCCACTGCTACTGCTACGTCCTCTGGTCTGTAATAACTATATTTGAATCCTATTTGAACAACTGGTTTGTAATCTAAATGTTATGTAATCTTCCGCACTGTTACTCTGATGTATTTTATTATGAAATGTTGTAATCCTGTGATGATTCTGCAATGGTGATCCTGTCGGAGAAAAGGGCGCTAATGTAGCCCGACAGACCTGTCTAGATCATTTGGGACACGGGCCCGGCTGTCAGAAGTCGTTAGTGACAATGACAGGTGCCGGTGGGCCAGGTGATTTAGCCGGTTCTGTTACAACCAGCTAGCCATTTAGCAGTGTTTTTCTCTCAGAACAATCAGCCAGCCAGCCGTACCGTACCAGCCAGCCGAACAGAGCCAATATCATTTCAACAAATTGCAAACTAACATTCATATTTAAAAAACATCATTGCAGTAAGATGATAATAACATACAAATATAGCATCATTGCATCATGGTCAAGCTAGTAAAAAAATTGCTAAAATGGTTCGTCTGCGGGTATTTCTTACCCGCGGGTACGCGGGTATGAGTAGTACACACCCACATCCGTACCCGCATACCCGATGGGTATAGGATTCTGCCCAATAACATACCCACGGGTAGAAACTTCCTTCCATACCCGTATTTTTATCGGGTAAAACCCGTCGGGTACTCGGGTTTCGAGTACCCATTCCCATCTTTACGTCGGACTATTGGTTGTCAGTCCGATGGCTTGGCGTCGCGAGTTCATGCTCTGGGCACATGCGCGGCGAGCTGAGTTCAGGGCATCGGAAGCAGCGGCTTGGTCCGACGCAGGGTGTCAGGCAGCGTCCGACGTTTAAAATCCTCTCTGCGTGAGTTTTGTACGTGTCGGACATTCAGGGCGTTTAGTCCGACGGACGTAGCGTTTGACGATTCGAAAAGTGGCGAGAGCAGTAGCCGTTGAGATCCAACAGCTGTGGTTGAACTGGTTTGACACGTGGCTGAAATCTGAGTGTCGGACCGTGGCGTTTAGTCCGACGAACTGCGTCCGACGGTAGCGTCCGACGGGTAAAAATCGTGTCTAACGGTTGTTTTGTGTGAGGCAACGGCTAGGAGTGCATTTAGGGGTATTTGTATTCCTTCCCTGGTCACTTGGTGACTCTCTTGCACATTTGTTTCATTGCCATTCACTTGTGAGCACTCTCTAGCCTTCCACTCACTCATTTGCTCATCTCTTGATCATCTTTGTGAGTAGAGTGATCCTCAAGTGCATAATTACTTAGTGAATTGCATTTTAGAGCACTTGACAGCAAGCCATTGCTGAGTTCTTATTCTCTTGGGGCATTGCCGTGTCCCTAGCGGCTTGGAGGCGATTTCGGTGTGAGATTGATTGGAGATTGTTCAAGTCCACACCGGAGGTTTGTTGTGAGGGTTTTTTTGCGATTATTCTCCGGCGGAGTGCCAAAACCGACTCTAGTGGATTGCTCGTGGTTGATAGCCACTTCTCTTGTGTTGGTGAGCGGCTCCCGGTGATGGCGTGTGAAGCCTAGCTCGCAATCCACCAAGGAAGACCGGTGCCACAACGAGGGGTAGCGTGACGGCGATCACTTGAACCTCAATAAAAAATCGAGTGTTCTCTCTTCTCCACCTTCGAGTGGATGTTTGGCTTTCCGGTGTTCTATTGGAGATTGCTCATCTTAATCCTATTGTCTATCTCTTGGTGATTGGCTCTACATGGTAATAGATCTTCACTTCATCAAGCCCCTCGGTATAACTTCCTCGATCACTCACTCACTTGCGCTTTATTACTTGTTCATGTGCTCTCTCCTTAGGTTTCGGAGGAGTGAGTTTCTTGCGATTGTGTGTGTTGACAGCTACTAACGTCGCCAAATATAACTATATAACTTGAGCCTTTTACATGTATGCCATTATGAAAGTTCAAAATTCCACAGAAGCCACTGGAAAGTTGGAGCGCGCACTGGTGCCACTGCTCTAAACTTCTTTGTCGTGCACGCCATTCCGTCCAATTTGAGAGCAGACGGTGGGTAACGAAGGTCGAAAAAGACCTAAGTGCCCTCAGGCTAGTAATGGTGTGAGATAAAATTTTTAGTTTCCTTCTGAGCCACTCTCTCTCACCTGTTCACTTGGCGCCAGCGCGTGGAAGATTTGGCGCCAAAGTGGCCAGAGTTGGCGCCAAAGGCAGCCCCTGTCTGCTGCCTATTTAAGCAGAGCCCGCCCTCCCCTCCTTTTGCACTCACTCTTCCTCTCCTTCTTCCACCTCTGAGCGGCCATGTCTGAAGCCTCAAGCAATCTTTGAGGGCCGGTGCGACGGGTGTTTTGCCCAGACTGTAGAGTGCTGGCCAATCGATTTGTGTCCAGTACCATGAGGAACACTAAACGAGTCTTCCACAAGTGCCCTTTTTTTCAGTTTGTGCTCTTGTTTGAAACTTCTCATTATTTGAATATGGTTTACACTGTGTGTTGATTTGTTTACTGATTTGGTTCTCAGGTGGAAGGGTGCCAGTACTACCAGTGGGAGGATGAAATGGGGTAGAGCAGTGTGCAGCAACCAACTCTAGCGCCGGTTCCTCTTCAGGCATTCCATGCAGCTCATCTTCAAGCACTGCCAGAAGATCCAGATATTCCTACACCAACTCCTTTGGCCAGAGATTGTCAGGCTACTAGAGCAATGGAATGCAATAGAGTAGGTGATAGGAATAGAGTAGGGGATGATAGGGTTATGCAGCAGCTAAGGTGGATTGAGAAGCTTGTACTTGTATGCATTTTCATGGCTTTGTATGCTATCTTCAAGAAGTAGGACTATGCAGCAGGCACCAGGTTTATGCATGTAGGCTTATCCAGAATCAATGAATGAAACAAGGTTGTTTCTGTGTTTGAATTAATGCATGATATTTTCACAAGGACAAACAGACCAACATTTCAAACAACATTAGAACAGACCACAGTACATAAGTTCATAACAAACCAGTAATGGTCATCACAGACCACAGTACATAAGTTTTAGATGAAGTTTTGGCCAACACAGGCCATATGCTAATAGGAAACCAACCAAAAGTGCACAGCACCAACCAAAAGTTCACAGCACACATAGTTGTTCAAAATAAATGATGTTCTCCACCATAACACCTGTGCACAGCAACCAAAAGTTCAGGAGTCACCTCATGTGCTCACTCCAACTGTAGCTTCTTTTTGCTCCTGGTGTTACCAGCTGGGCTAGCAGGACTTGTTGGGCTTGGTTGTGGCACTGGAAACTTCTTAGGAGTAAGCTTTTTCTTCAACCCAACCTTTTTCCTTGATGAAGGCTGAACTGCACCAACACTTGTAGCAGCAGCATTGGCAGGACCTGTACTTGCAGTAGCAGTGGAGGCAGAAGCAACAACAGGATGATCTTCATAGGTTTCTGTTTCAGGCATAAGGTGCACCATCTGAATTGGCACTGGCTCATTGGATCCAGTTGCAGATCTGGTACCAGAACTAAGTCAGCAATTTTGGTTTGTTTTTTGAATGAAAACAGAAACCTCAAATGGAGATCAAACCTGGTATTGCTTGTTGTTGCAGTGGTAGCTGGCTCCTTGGTCTTCCTGCCCTTGCTCTTCTTCTTGAGTATTGCTTTCTCAACAGCCTCATTATGTGGGAATTGCATTCCAGAACTGGCTACAACAATGCTTGTTTCTGTGTTTGCTTTAGATGCTTTCTTTGCTCTTTTCTTTGGCAGGCCCCTGAAAAAAAATCTAGGTCAGTCATATGCAATAAAATGCAATACATATGCAAGATGTCAGCTGGGTCATAAATACCTTTCTGCTTCCATTGCTGCAATGTTAGCTGGGTTGCCATTTTTGCATGTGTACCAGTGATGGCCCAGTTCATGGCATACTGAACATTCATGCCTCTTCCTTTTCTTCCTGCTACCCCCCTCAGCAGCTCCTTTGTGCCTTGTCTTCCTTCTTCCTGCTGTTGACTTCAAACAGGGTGGGTGCATGAAAAAGCCATGTGTGGCTTGGGGCCACATGGACTTATCAGGGATGCAGGGGATTTTGCCTTCATATGCAGCCTTAAATTTTTCAACAGTAAAGAAATCAGACACATAATCTTCTAGCTTGGCCCCTGGGATAGATGTGATGTAAGCTATTGCATGTTTACAAGGGATTCTAGTCCCTTGCCAAACCCTGCAGGAGCACTCCCTCTGAGCCAAGTCAACTATAAACCTATATCCAGTACTCCCATTAGCACAAACTTCTGCAACACCATCAGGAGAATCAGTTATCACTTCAATGTCCAGGTTGTAGCTGTCTTGCCTAAGCTTTTGCATAATGTGAGGAAGTATCTTTCTCTGGAATTGTTGTGCTACCCTTTTCCTGTGATTCCACTTGATCAGAATCTTCTGCCTAATGGTATCCATGAGGTCATCAAGGTGCTTTGCTTTTTCCCCCTTGACCCAGTTGTTGAATGACTCTGCCAAATTGTTTGTAACATAATCCACCTTGGCAATAGTTCTAAACTGGCTTCTGATCCACAGCTTCTTATGTGTCTCTTTCAAATACTTCATGGCCTCTGGTTTTGCTTCAGCCATGGCTTGGTAGTGCTTCTCAAACATGTATCTGCTCCAAGAATAAGCAGATGCCCAAAGATGATCATCAAAGACTTTATCAGTGTACCTTTTCTTGAAATTCTGTACTAAATGCCACATACACTCCCTATGTTCAGCTTCTGGAAAAACCTCACTCACTCCATGCATCACTGGCTGCCCACAATCTGTGGAGAAAGTAAGCCCTGGTGGGCTGCCTATAACTTCCTTCAGCCTCTGCATAAACCACTCCCAATTCTCATTGGTCTCAGAGTCTATTACTCCTACTGCTACTGGGTACATCCAATTATGCCCATCAACTGCACATGCTATGCACAACTGGCCCTTGAACCTTCCTGTCAGAAATGTGCTGTCCACTGCCAAATAAGGCCTGCAGCCTCTAAGAAAACCATCTACATAAGGCTGCAGAGCAAAGAACAGCCTGTTAAACCTACACTTATTGTTCACAATGTGATGATCAATGACAACTGTGCTTCCAGGACTAGATTCCTCTGAGCCTTCAGTCTATATAAACTATCAAAACTTTCACTCCGGGGGCCAAAAATCTTATCTAAGGCAAGATTCTTACCGTTGTACACTCTTCTGTAGGGGACTGTCACTTTGAATTCATCCCTGAGCCTCCTTTAGATTTCTTTGGGACCAAGTGTTCCATCTTCTTTTAGCCAATCTACCACTTGCTCACACACCCAGTACTGGGTGACTCCAACACAGACACCTTTTCTTCTCTTGCTAAGACAACCAGTATGAAGATGTGGGTTCTTCTTCACCTGCAAAACAACAAAGAGAAGAACAAACATACAATGCTATTAGTTCTTACATCAAAGTCAGTATTCAATGAAAAGTTAAAACAACAATGCATTAACAGGTTACCATCACTGTCCTTCCATCCATTGTTGTAGAGGCATGAATTCTCCACTTGCAGCCCAGTTCCCATCCCTTGCAGTAAACCCTATACCTTCCTGTGTCACTCTTTTCAATGTTATACTAGAACTCATATTTGGTTGCATGTATAGCTAAAGCTAGCTTAAAAGAAGTGATCTCTGAATATATAGTGCCTACTTTCATAGGTGGATCCTTCTTGTCATAATCAACATCAGGCATATTTTCAGGCTCCCTATCTCTAACCTCTTCATCTAATTGGAACTCTTCATCATCAGAATTAGATACCTCACTATCATCATCATCAGACACAAATTCATCATCAGTGTCTACACCAGAGCTCTCATCTTCCCTATTGTAATTGCCACCTGGAGTGTGAGCTTTGGGAGGTGGTGGATGCTGGGGACCCAGGTCAATGCACAACCCTTCCTCATCTACACCCACATGCTCAAAGTCTGGATTTGGGTTAGCCAGGTAATCAGTATCTGCAGATTGGGCTTGAGTTTGCTGGCTGGGTTCTGCTATGCTAGGACAAGGCATTGAAGGAGTGCAAGGAACTTCAACTGACACGGCACTGCTGCTGACATCCCAGTCAGGAATAGGACGAGGCTCACTAGTAGGGTTATGATAAGCATAGGTCAAGTAGCAGCACTTTGAAGCCCTATGTTTTGCAAACATTTCAAACACATCTTGGTCATTACACAATTTGACACTGACGTTTCTCCCCACACAGAAGTAAAACACTGACACTATCTCACCAAACCCAGCTGGATACTTATCCACAACATCCTTAACCAGATCAGTGAAGTTCATTCGGTCAGCATCCACAACTTTGCTCAAACTAAACCACCGAGCGCGAGAATTGGAAGCGATGATCCGGATTTCTAGATCGTATGTACTGTTCGCGTCCATCCTACAGATGAACAACGAAAAAACAAGTTCACATCTAACGACATAAACGCGAAATCAAACACCACTACCAGACCTAAGGATCGAGAAGAAGAGACGGGACAAGGCAATCGAGGGGGCACTCACCCTGAAGCAACCAACTCCGGTCGGTCGACCGGCCCCTTCTTCGACGCCATGTGCCTCGGAAGAGCTGGATCCGCGGTCCACTACCCCATGCGACGCCACTACACCGGGTGATTCGGGTTCTTTGCTCCCTGCCGCTGCCGCCGCCGCCGGTACCGCCGTCGCTTAGGGTTAGGGAAGGAGGAGCGAGAGGGGAGGTCGAGTGGGAGAGTGAGATGGCGGTCAATCTTTGGGTCAACACGCAGTCCGCTAAAATAGAGCAGGGGCAAGATGGGCCATAAATGTACTGGGACCCACTTGTCAGGGCTCCCAAACCGTCAAGTGCTTACGGATTCGAGATGTAATGGCGTGCACGACAAAGAAGTTTAGAGCAGTGGTACCAGTACGCGCTCCAACTTTCTAGTGGCTTCTGTGGAATTTTGAACTTTCATAATGGCATACATGTAAAAGCCTCATATAACTTTTGATACGAGAGGCGAGATTAGAAGATGTATGGTAATTAATTAACTTGTCATTAGCAACTAGCCACTTATCTATTACCAATATTCTTATGCATGAACTTGGTTGTCATCCCTCATTATATATGCTAAGAACAAATAAAGGTTTCATACATTATTCAATGTGACTAGGCAGAAATATATAAATATAAACTAAGATCAATTCTGCAAGCGGACAGATAATTATATCATTGTAGCATTTTATCTAGAGTCTACCAGGTTGTCGATTTATATTTATACCACTGGGAAGGAGTAGGATAAACTTTAATCTATTATATTGATAGTGATTATATACAATGGATAAGTGACATTAACGATGTCATTTACTCTACTCATAACAGGTAGAGGTCACAAGATAATAACGATAAATAAAGGTGATAAGTATGATCAAGCATCATAAATAAAGGATAAACATCAGAGCACTCTCTAGTCATAGTAATAGCTAGCCAATGGATAAACTAAGGAATTAATATCTAAGGTAATTCTATAACTACGTCAATGCATAACTCTAATTAGTACAATTACATCTAGCAATCATTGTTAGATTAGTCCTATATCATGATCACATGTAAAGGGAATCATCTAGGAAGGATGTGAAACAGAGTCATCACCCAACTTCACAACCGTGCCTACTTGCCTACATACGGGGCGTGGACTACAGAGGACTCAACGCAACTGTCACCTACGCGATCTACCACACGACCCAGCACATCAGGGTGCACTCGTAGATAAATAGAATACCTAGACACCACGCCTACATATCGTTCATCATCTACCCATCGATCGTATGGATAAACGCTATACGAGCAATTACATGAATTCAATAAGATCAAACCAACTATACTAGACATATAATCAAAGTAGACAAAGACTATTGTAATCAAGAACATATGAACTATTAAGAACAATGGTTCCCGAATCATAATGAAGAATACAATAATAGAGAAAAAAAACTAGAACTATACCGAACTCCGCGCTCCAGACAGACGCCGGGGCTCCAGATCCCACTGAAGAACTAGAACTCCTCTACTTCTAATCTAAGCAGGCTAGAACTATGAACTAGGAGGCTCTTGATGAACTAGGAGACTCTTAATGGCCTGACCAAAGACTTGATGCCTTGGATGAATGATTGGATGCTCCAGGGGGGTCTGCCCCTTTATTCATAGCCCGGTGGGTTGCACGTGCGCCGTAGGATCAAACCGACATAACCAAGGGCCGAAATGCATCGTAGGAGGTGGCGGAGGAACACTCTAGAAGGCGGAGCCAAACCCTAGCCAGGGGGCGCCGGCCGGCCCCACCTGGAAGGGTTCGGGGCCCCGGTGCTTCGGGTGTCTTCTAGATCTCTCCCACGTCTTGATAAGATCGTTGCCTTCGCGGATAAGTTTCATGATGTTTAAGCACTTTAATCCCTCTTTTACGCTTTTCTGGATAATCCCCTGAAAAATACAGAATATACAAAACTCGTGGAAATTGTCAATCAAAATCCTAGACTAGTGTATATTCATATATCCTTTAGTGTCTAAAGTTCTAATAAAAGTTGACGTTATCCACCGTCAACAACACCCCCAAGCTTACCTGTTTGCCAGTCCCTTGGCAAACAAACTGAGCCTAATTTAGCAAAGTATTTGGATCAGGAGTTGCTACAATAGTTTCATATTTTCCAAGTACACATGCGTTCAAACAGAGATTCTCCTCCGGATTAGACAATAATTGCTCTAACCTTCAAACTTACCCGTTTGACCTTTAATTATGGAGCTTTACAGCTTTCGCGTAAGTCTTGAACAATTGAAAGATAGAACAATCGAGTCAAGTACTATATCTCAAACTCTTCACGGTACCAATATTTCGGAGTTTTTATAAGTTTTCGAAATAAAACTCAGAGCTTAATTGTATATCACCCTCAAGTCCCTCAATATATGTGGTATTTATGGATCTCACTTAGGCATTAACAATGTCATGCCTCCCTATAGCTAAGAATATTTAGTGGAGCTCATAGGAGTGGCAATAACAAGGATGAGCATACTTGCACTGCATATATTGTAAAGTCAAGCGATGGATCCACAGAGAATCGAGGCATACAATCAAATCAAGATGTGCATGTGTATGGAATATGGTGGATAGGTGTATATGTGGTATTTAGTGGCTACTCCTAATTCTACTTATGCTCTTTTGAAAATAAATCCCTCTTTAAAATTTGCAGGAAACATGGGCTATCTTTATTCTCTCTCTCTTTCTTCTCTTTTTTTTCAATAGCGAGGCGGGCATCTAGTACCCATTGTTTTACTTACTGGAACACTTGTTCATTTTTTACTCCCTTTTTTTCATACTTTTTGCATAGCCACATGTATCCAATAAATAATTTGGAGAGATAAAAATGGTAAAAACTTAGAGCATTTATAATAAGGCTGTCCTATGGGGTATATTTTTGGTGTTTTGCTCCCAATGTAGGAGAAAATATTTTATGATGAACATAGATGAAAGTGGAAATGGTTGTGATTACTCCCAGGATAGGAATAATGCATATGTGGCTGGAGTGTGTACGTGATCTTGGTTTTAAAAGCATGATAAGATTCTCATGAGGTATGCAACAAAGGTTGACTAAACTCAATGCAACGCAAGCAGCATAAATGTGCAAAGGTTTCCTATCTAAATGTATCATATATGGCTTAGTAGGAATTCATACTTTGTCATACAAGAGCTCATCATGTAGATTTTAAGTTTTCAAAATAAATTTTCAGAACTCAGTAATGCTAGGAGTAAGATAAATAGCAGCTCGACCTTCATGTATCATATAAATCAATCACCTAGACTTACCTCAAGCATATGCCTCCATAAGTTTCAGGTTCAGAGTAAATTCTCGAATTAAAACAGCAGTATCTAAAACTCAGGAGAATTTAAGTTTGATAACTAGGTACTTGAAAGGAATGACAACAGAGTAACTATTCATCATCTCCAAGATAAAATTTTAGTGTTCATCATTTTTAATTAATTCTAGCCTAGACTGACTCCGAACATATTCTAATATATAGCTAAGTGTTTATTTGGTTTTAATTATTAATTTTTTTATTGGACTCAAAAGACTCTATGATTTGTGGACCTTCATGTGCCCACATATTTTTGGTATTTTTAGATTTTCTTATGATACTATGGTGAACCTTCATGTGCTCACATATTTTTGGTATTTTATGACTATATAAAACAGACTCAAATAATCGCATAGGTATAATTACATAACTAGGGGATGCTCCTCCCCCAAGCTTGATGTTTGCAGTATTTGGCGTTGAATGATCTTCAGAGTGAGCTAGCCAGTAGTAGTCCTGGTGGGTGCCACTGATAGACTCTCTCCTTAGTCATAATGTTGTGTCCTGCATAATTATATTAGCAGGTTCATCGTCTCAGGTAACCTCAGCCAATTCCCCATTTTGCGATGGTGTAGTAGGTGCTTCTTCTTTCTCCTTTCATCTCATTTCTGTCTCTTCTGCTTCTCTCTTTTCTAACTCCAGCTCTTCCTTGTTACACTCCCTCGGGTGTGATTCTCTTGATTCTTCATCTCTCTTCATCCATTCTTCTAATTGTGCATGGATCTCTTCCTTCTCTGCCTTAGTAATCTGATCCATCCTTTCAGCTTCCGCTTCCCACTCACTCCAGCGTGGTGCTTGTACGGCTTCCTCTTGCTCCTTGTAGCAGTCTTCATACTTCACAATCTTGCTAGGGAATTCCTCCTATCCATAGTGAGGCTGGACAGCCTGAAGGCGGGCTTGGCGTCTTCTCCTGTTGCGTTGCTTCCTGACCTGCTCACGATTAGCAAGTATTCTAAATTGACAGCGTACCTTTCCCGTGGGTAGGTTGAAGTGGATCTGTCCAGACCTGATGTAGATAATAGCATTGGCAGTGTAGAGGAACGGTCTTTCCAAAAGAATAGGTGATTCATCTTCTCCCTGCATATCAAGGACTAGAAAATCTGCAGGTATATACTTATCTTGAATTCTTACCATAACATCCTTAACCACGCCTTCAGGGAATCTTAGTGATTGATCTGCCATCTGCAACTGAATATATATTGGGTATAGAGGTAAATCATTAAATAAATCATCATATATCTTTTTGGATATTATGTTGACGCCTGATCCAGTGTCGCAGACGGTGTCGGCAAAAGTGGTGTCTCTGATTGTGCATTCAATGATCGGTACACCTGGGTCACCTTTCATCGTTGGAAATGGTTGGGGGAGTATATGATCATTTTCTGTGTTGAGTGCAGTAATTAGTTGAGCAGTTTCTTCAGGTACATGCTGGGGCCTGTTCTTCCTCTATCTTCTAATGTTCTTCTTCTTGGGTGCTGGTTGTTGTCGCTTTTCTTGTTGATGGAATTGCTTCGGGACTGCCGGAGTCTTCACGATGTGGTTCTTGAACGAGAATCTCTCTTTATTGTCCTTGATGGAGAGGACAGTTTTGGCCTGTTCCGCATAGATGATGGCTTTGGTTGTGCACAAGAATGGTCGTCCCAAAATAATGGGTGCCTTCTCATCTTCTCCTGTCTCCATGATCACGAAGTCAACTGGGACATATGATTGCCCCACTCTGATAACAGCTTCTTCTAGCACTCCCTCGAGGTAGCAAATGAACTGATCTGCAAGCTGCAAACGCATATCTGTGTACAACAAAGGATCACCTAATATTTTCTCATAAATTACCTTGTCGTAATACCCCGGGTATTACGGCTAATTAATTATGCCTTGTCATCATGTTTATTTTTAAGTACCTACATATGATTGTGCTTAGGGACTTTAGAGTGACTTATTTATGAATGTTATTGATGTTGTAATTGAATCCCTAATTGGTGATTAAAAATAAATCAAAAGAAAAATCTGAATTAAGCCCAAATTGGACCCTATAACCCTAAATCAAAAACTACATTGAATCTGATGAAAGTGCCTTAATAAAAGTTATAGCTCTTGAAAAATGGGACAACTTTTATTTTGGGAAAAATTGAAGTTATTGAGTAGAAATTTGAATTAAATCCTAATTACCACTTTAAAATTTAAATTTGAAATACTAATTTCAAAACCATCAAGAATCTGACCAAACTTCTTTAATGAAAGTTGTAAAGCTCCACAAATAGAACAACTTTTATCTTTGAAGATTTTAATGTTATTGAGAAAAATCCAGAGAATTTAAGAGAATTAAAAATGGATTTCAAATAGCAGTTTAACCCCCTTTCAAATATCTTCAAAATTATTCAAAATCTGAACTTGGTCCCAAAATCAAAGTTGTGCATAATTCAAAACCCTACAACTTTTATTTTAGCCAAATTTCAAGTTGCTACACAGTTTGTGGAGTTATGGACTGAAAACAGTAAGAAATTGAATTCACTAGCTACAGTACTCTGCCCCTCTCCCCTGTTCGTGCACAGGCACGGCTGCCGACCGCGCCGCCCGGGCGCGGCGCCGCCCGTGCCGGCGGGGATCTTGCTCACCGGCGTGGCCGCGCGTGTGGAGGGTCCCGCGCCGCCTTGGATCGACCTGTCCCCTCCCTTCCAGCTCCTTAAAAGGCGACGGTCGCCCTGTCTCTCCCGTTCTCCCCTCCCGGCCACCGTCGTGTCCGCCTCGGCATATGGCGAAATTCGCCCTCACCTAGCCATCACCACCGCCTCCAGCTTGCAGTCGACTAGCCAGCTCCCTTGCGCGTCGTTTGCTTCCGGTGGTGCGAGCCGTAGTGGCCCGTGCGTGTCGGAACGTTCGTCGCCGTCTTCGCGGGTGACCGGAGCGCCGCCACAGCCATCCCTCACACGACTAGCTTGCTGTGGTGAGCCTCTACTCCCTCGGCCTCCCGTTTGTGACTCTCTGTTTCATGCTTAAGCTCATGCTTGCGTCGGTTTCCCACCTTGTCCCTTAGGATCGTCAGAACGGGATGCACGCCGTCGGTGAACGTCGCTGCAGCCACTGCCGCCGTCACGCTCACGTCTCGGAACCGCCTCAAGCTCGACCTACTAGCCTGACTGACCCACGGTGAGCTCCTGAGCCGATTGCACTCCTAATCATGAACGCTACCGTCACGACCTCGCCGGAGCACAGCGCGCCACCACGGTCGGGCCGCCATGCTCGTGGCTGGGCAGAACTCTAGGTCCCAGTAGCCCCACTACCTACCTCAATGGATGCGTTAGGGTCTGGGGAGCGCGTTGGAGCTGTCGGTTTGGCCGGAGACCTCGCCGGCGTCGAGCTAGCGCCGATCAGAGCCGCGGGCCGCCGGTCAGCACCTCTCTGTGTGCAAGAGGGACCTCGGGTGAGAGGAAATAGAAGTACAGGGGGTTGTCTGTAAAGTGTAAGACTCATATGAATAGTAAGATTTGGACTGCGGGTTGAGATCCATTTAATTCGAGGGGTTTTTCGCAAAATGGCCCGAGCACTGCACGGGCAGGCCGAGTTGGGCCGGCCTGTTCGCTCGTGGGCTGCCTCAGGCTGAATCGCTTTTCTATTTTCCCGAGGGATTTAAAAGGACTTTTCCATTTTGATTTTTAGGGAATAGTACTGCTATTTGTTATTTTCATAGCAATATTTCCGTTAAACTAAAAATCATCAAAATAATTGTGTATACTCTCTGAAGTATGTAGTTTTTAATAAAAATATTAAATATAAGTTTTGGACACCTTCTGCAGGAACTAAAAATCAGCATATTAATTAATAAATGGAACTTTGGGCAATTTTAATAAATTCCAGATTAATCCAAAAATCATGAAAATTTATATGGCACTGTTTTAGGGTAAAATCTATCTGTTGGTAAAGTTTGGGGTCAAATGAAAACAGTTAGATCATCTATTAATTAAGTGTTGAATTAAGTGAATAATAAAACGAATATAAACAATTAATCCCTGTAGATTTGTGTGATTTTGGATTGATTGGGTTCATGGATCTTTCACCATAGTGATCCTTGACAAAAGTACTGATGTCACTTGTTAGTTGTAGTAAAGCTGTGCAGCGGCTTTCTATGACTGTTAAAATGGTCAATAAAAACAAAGTATGAAAACACCGTTTTGCTTTGTGTAAAACGTTTACAACTTTACCGTGAAGGAAAGTTGTACTCAAGGACTAAATGGTTTACTTTTGAGCAATGCATTCATTATCTTCATACCATGTTAAGCATGCATCATTACATACGTGTAGTGCCCGTCACCGAGGAAGTCAAAGTCGAGGCCACTGCTGAAGAGGTGACTCCCGAGGTCGTCCAGGGATTCGACATCTGCGGAACCGAGCCCGACCCGACGCTGTACGCAATCCAAGGCAAGCCCCGGTGCATTCAGCCCCGCCTTGTGTTTTATAAAATATTTATAACTTGAGTCTATTATTGTATTAGCTTGTTAGGAGTTGTTTGTCACCTATATTGTTGTATTACCTGCCTTGATATATAATACCCTGAAACCTGTTTAAAAATTTAAAATGTTCAAAAATGCTTAGCCCTGCTTAATCAATTTAGATTTGCTTAAAAAGGCTATATTTTTGACCTATGAGAATGTGATGTTTGTAAGTGCATTCGCCCCCTATGTGGGATTTTGGTGATTAATGACAATCAAATTAGGGACTAACGGTTTTATCAAGATTATGTGCAGGTGTTAGTCCATATGAATGAGCAAATTGAAATATTCGGTGAAACAGCACCCCTCCAACTTGACCAAGTTACTTGGTGATCTTTACTCATAATTTAGCAAGTTTTATCTTTTATTGAGTATAGGACTACCGCACTATCAAGAGGGATGCATAGCTAGTTGACTAGTAGAAGGTTTAAAGTGCTCAAACATTGACTTAAACAAACATGCTTGAGAGACACCTTCACACACTTGTGCACTGCCCTATCCTGTTCTGCCCCTGGAGAATCGGTAGTACCGGTCTTTGACCGGTAGTACCGGTAGCACTTAGAGCAGGATCCTCTCCAGCGAACTGCTTGCTCTCGGGTTCCAGAAAAGTTTATTCCGGTAGTACCGAATTTTAATTCGGTAGCACCGATGTTGAACCGGTAGTACCGACTCTGAATCGGTAGTACCGGTAGGACTTAGCGCCGAGACTCCTCCCAGCCAACTCGCTGCTCTCGGGTTTGAGTAGCTATATTTCGGTAGTACCGGATTTTAATCCGGTAGTACCGGTTCCAGAGCGGTAGTACCGGTCCTTGACCGGTAGTACCGGTAGGACTTTGCCCAAGCAGTTACTCAGGGTCTGGATCGGTAGTAACGACTGTACTTCGGTAGTAGGTTGACTGTTGTATCGGCAGTACCGGTGTACCACCGGTAGTACCGGTCAAGTCAACTTGACTGACAAACTTTTCTACCGTTGGGGCCTCGTGCAGTGCGTGTGTCAGACTTTTAACGTTCGATCTGCTGAGGTAGCATCGGTACTACCGGTAGGAATCGGTAGTACCGGTAGCTCCCAGACGGAGGAAGTATAAATACTTCTTCCCTCTTCTTTAGAACGTTACCCACTTCATTTTATTGCCTACCAACCCGAGACAACAGCTCTCTCTTGCTCTCCCACTCTCTCTCACACGTATTCATTGCTCATAGCTCAATCCATTGCAAGTTTCAAGTTGAGAAGTGAGATTCGAGTGAGGAAAACTTAAATCCATTGTTTGAGCACTTGATTCCTCCCTCTAGCCGGCTTTGCTTTGCATTTGTTACTCTTGGGTTCTTGGAACCCTAGGCGGCTAGGCGTTCTTCGGGAGAGCCCGGTTTGATTCATTTGTGAGGGCTCCCCGAAGTGTTTGTATCACCCCAAGATTCTAGTGAAGAAACTCAAGTGACCTTTGTGGTAACCTTGAGTGAGGAAAGGAGGTGAAATAGACTCCGACCTTTGTGGTCACCTCAACAACGAGGAGTAGGCCTTCCTTTGTGGATTGACCGAACCTCGGGATAAATAACTTGTCCCTTGCTCTCTTTGTTGTTGTGTCTACTTGTGGTGTCACGGCTTCGACCGTGCTCTTTCTCTCTCTACCTTGTTCTTAGGTTTGGAGGCCCGATCTACGATTTGGTGGTGATTCAAGTTAGGGTGAAGGTTGCAAGGAACTCTACATACACTTGGGTGGTTTGGTATAGCATAGATCTAAACTTACTGTGTAGTTAATCTTGGTTTCGTAGCTATCTGTTCTTGACCGGTAGTACCGACGGATTTCATCGGTACTACCGAAAGGTATCGGTAGTACCGGTACAATCCCGGTAGTACCGGTCTCTGTTCTCACTTTTCAATTGAGTTTAAGTTTCAGGTTTTATACTACGCCTATTCCTTTCAATTGGTCTCGGAGCCTAACCCTCGTGTTAGCACTTCACCGCGTGAGGGAACACAATGTCGGAGATAAGTGAAGCTCAAATGACCCAATTCGCTGAGAAGATAGCAGAAAAATTATTGGAAAATCAAGCCAAGCACTTTGAAGAGCAAATGAGCAAGATGAGAGAAGAGATTGAGAGCTTGAAGGTAGCCTTGAGCAACAAGAATGAGAAGCAACCTAGTACATCAAACTCAAAAGGTGGTGCAAATGAAGAAGAGAAAGATCAAGAAGGTGACAAGACACCAAGAGGGTTCACCGCTACATCCTTTGACTACAATCTATTGAACAAGACCAATGTGAATCAAATGCCACACATCAATCTTGGGAAGCCACCGTCGTTTGATGGGATTAACTACAATGATTGGGCACACAAGATGAAGATGCATCTCATTGCGGCAAGGTGTTGGGAGATAGTGAGTATTGGCATTCAACCTCCGGAAGTAGATGGTGAAATCACTCCTCAAGATGTACATGATTTCCATCTTAATGCTCAAGCCGCATCATTGATTCTCTCATGCCTCAAGCCCGAAGAAAGCAACAAAGTGCATGGAATTGAAAATGCCAAGATGATTTGGGATACACTTAGAGTATCATATGAAGGTGACGAAAGTGTGAGAAAGTGCAACATTGAGTTACTACATGGGAAGATTGAAAATTTCTCTATCAAGAGCGGAGAGACCACTCAACAAATGTTTGATAGATACATGACCTTGATCAACAAGATAAGAGCACTAGGTGATGAAAAGTGGGATGACAACTCGGCGGCAAGAAAGTTATTGAGAGCATATAGGGTCAAGAACAAGACACTTGCGGCAATCATCATGGAAAGGCCAAACTATGAGAAGATGACACCACATGAGATGCTAGCAAAGATAAAGCACCATGAAGTCCTTGATGATGAAGCTATTGAAGATCAATCACAAGAAACAAGCAACAAGAAATGTGTGGCTCTCAAGGCAAATCATGAACATGCATCAACTCAAGAAAGAAGAAAGAAGTACAATGATGATAGCTCAAGTGAAGAAGATGATGATTCCGATGATGAAGCCGCACTCCTTGTCAAGAACTTCAAAAGATTCATGAGAAGAAGGATGTCAAGGAAGAGCTATGGTGATGGAAGTAAAAGAAATAAGAAAAGAGTTTGCTACAAGTGTGGTGCCCATGATCATTTCATTGCCGATTGTCCGCAAAACAAAGAGAAGAACAAGTCCAACAAAGATGATGACAAGAAGAATAGAAGGAAGAAAAGAGGTGAAGCACACATTGGTGAAGAATGGTATTCTAGTGATGAGTCAAGTGATGATGAGAAGATTAAAGGGAAGGACAAGGAGAAGGGTGCCGCAAACATTGCTATTCACAAGACATCTTCTCCAAGCTTCTTCACCAACAACTCATCTTCATCCAAGCTCTTCATCAACCTCTCCGACGACGATAACGTCACTCCAACTTGCCTTATGGCTAAGGGGGAGAAGGTACCACACAACTCTCCTACATGCTCAAGTGATGAACATAGTGATAATGAAAATGATGAGATGAATGAATATAAAAGGAATTTGATAATAAAATTTGGTAAGAAAGGAGGCAACAAAATAATCAAATTGATAATGAAATTAGAAAGTCAGAATGAAAGTCTTGAAATGCAAGGTGATTTGATTTCGCAAGAAAGAGAAAAGAATCTTGCACTTAAAGCTTCTCTAACCGAAGAAAGGTTGAAAGTTGAGAAATTGACCGTAGAACTATCCTTAGCCAATGACTCTATTAAGAGGTTGACAAAGGAGTGTACCACGGCCAATGACTTAATTGCTAGTGTAAAGAACAAGTATAGCATAGCTCAAGAAAGCCTCACAAGCTTACAAGAAAAGTATCAAAAACTTGAGCTAAGCTATAATGCTCTTTGCAATAGCCCCTCAACCTCTTCCAAGGTTTCCGATGACTCTAGCACATCAACAAGTAAAAGTTGTAAAAGGTGTCAAAATGTTGATATAAATGCATATGCAACTAACCTTGTTGAAATAGCAAAGAAGGACAAGGAGATTCATAGGTTAAACATGATATTGAGAAATGGTTGCAAGTGCAAAGACCAACAACCAAGGCTCACTCTCAAGTTCGTAAGGCATCCATCCATCAAGGAAGGAGTTGGTTTTAGTAAGTATAATGGCAAAGCCAATGGAAGAAACATGATCAATGGAGTGCCTTGTGTGAGGTTCAACAAGGGAGTTCCTCTCTTTGAGCTCATAAACAAGGCAAACAAGGTCACAAGTCCATCTACTCCGCTTGCAAATGACAAGTCCAACAAAAAGATGCAAGTGGAACAACCCAAGCAACAAGTGCCCATCTCACGAACCAATGCTAGTGATTACATGTGTTGTTGGGGTAAAGATGGCAAGATAGTTGTGAAGTATGTTGGTGTACTCAAGAAGAGGGAAATCATGAGGAGTGTTTGGGTGCCTAAAACTTATGTTACTAACCCCCTAGGACCCAAATCCATTTGGGTACCTAAAACAAGAACTTGATTTATTTTTGTAGGAATATGCCTCCGGTGGAACAAGTTGGGTGTTGGATAGTGGATGCACCAATCATATGACCGGAGCAAAGAACATGTTCACCTCATTTCAACCAAATCATGATTCATGTGAAAACATTGTGTTTGGCGACAATGGTAAAGGAGAAGTGCTCGGTTTGGGTAAAATTGCTATCTCAACCGAAAATTCTATTTCGAATGTTTTACTTGTGCATTCGTTAAGTTACAATTTGTTATCCGTTTCTCAACTTTGTGAAATGGGTTACGATTGTCTCTTCACGGATAAGGGTGTGACCGTCTATAGAAGAAGGGATTCCTCTATTGCATTTACGGGTCGTTTGAAAGGCAAACTTTATCTAGTTGATTTCACAACTAATAAGGTTAAGCCCGAGACTTGTTTAATGGCAAAATTTAGCATGGGTTGGCTTTGGCATCGCCGGCTAGCACATGTTGGGATGAGGAACTTGACCCAACTTCAAAGAGGCGAGCACATTCTTGGACTAACAAATGTTTCATTTGAGAAAGATAGAATTTGCAGTGCATGCCAAGCCGGAAAGCAAGTAGGAGCAAAGCATCCAATCAAGAATGTTGTATCAACCACAAGACCATTGGAGCTACTTCACATGGACCTATTTGGACCCGTCGCTTACCAAAGCATTGGCGGTAACAAATATGGACTAGTAATTGTTGATGATTATTCTCGTTTCACTTGGGTGTTCTTTATAGTAGATAAAAGTGAAACGCAAGGCATCTTCAAGAAGTTTGCAAGAAGAGCACAAAATGAGTTTGAGGTGAAGATCAAGAGAGTTAGAAGTGACAATGGAACGGAGTTTAGGAACACCAACATTGAAGCCTATCTAGATGAAAAAGGCATCAAGCATGAGTTCTCGGTTCCATACACTTCACAACAAAATGGTGTTGTGGAGAGAAAGAATCGAACTCTCATTGAAACCGCAAGATCAATGTTGGATGAGTACAAGACTCCACGCAATTATTGGGCGGAGGCGGTTAACACCGCTTGTCATGCCATCAACCGCCTATATCTTCACAAGCTTCGGAACAAGACTCCATATGAGCTTCTAACCGGTAACAAACCTAAGGTGCACTATTTTAGAGTTTTTGGTTGCAAGTGTTTCATACTTAATAAGAGAACCAAAAGCTCAAAGTTTGCACCAAAGGTACATGAAGGTTTTCTACTTAGTTATGGTACTAACGAACATGGATATCGTGTGTTCAATAATGTCACCGGCAATATTGAACTAACGGTAGACGTGTCCTTTGATGAATCTGATGGCTCTCAAAAGGAGCAAGTCAATGATGAGCTTGTAGGTAAAGATGTTCCTCCAGGTGAAGCAATCAAGAAGCTTGCCATCGGTGATGTAAAGCCCAAGGAGACACAAGATGAAGAAGAGGATTCAATTATGTATTCCCCTCTTGACTCAACTATTTATCATGTGCATGAAAATGCATGTGGTGAAGCTTCCGCACCTACTACTCCGAGTGATGGGAATACACATCAAGCTCATGATCAACATCAAGGAAATGATCAAGACCAAGTACAAGTAGAAGATCAACAAGATGATCAAGAAACAAGAGAAGATAGTGCAACAATTGATCAAGATCATGATGATGATGGTCCAATGCAAAGAAGATCACTAGTGCCACATCCAAGAGTGCATCATAGCATTCAACGGGATCATCCCGTTGATAACATACTGGGAAGCATTCAAAGGGGAGTCGTCACTCGCTCACGATTAGCTTCTTTTTGTGAACATTACTCGTTTGTTTCCTCTTTTGAACCCATGACAGTGAAAGAAGCACTTAAGGACATGGATTGGGTGATGGCCATGCAAGAAGAACTAAACAACTTCAAACGGAATGAAGTCTGGTCCTTGGTGGAAAGACCCAAGCAAAATGTGATAGGAACCAAATGGGTCTTCCGCAACAAACAAGACGAGTTTGGCGCCGTGACAAGAAATAAGGCACGGTTGGTAGCTCAAGGATTCACCCAAATCGAAGGTTTGGATTTCGGTGAAACTTATGCACCCGTAGCTAGGCTTGAATCAATTCGTATATTACTTGCCTTCGCTACTTACCATGATTTCAAGCTATTTTAAATGGACGTAAAAAGTGCATTCCTCAACGGCCCCCTATCCGAAGTGGTGTATGTTGAGCAACCACCGGGCTTTGAAGACCCTAAATTTCCTAACCACGTCTACAAACTCGACAAGGCACTCTATGGGCTCAAGCAAGCCCCTAGAGCTTGGTATGATTGTCTTAATGACTTCCTTCTCAAACAAGGGTTTGAGATAGGAAAGGCCGATCCCACTCTCTTTACTCGCAAAGTTAAGAATGATATTTTTGTTTGCCAAATATATGTCGATGACATAATATTTGGTAGTACTAATGTGGCATTTTGCGAGGAATTTAGTAGGATTATGACAAAGAGGTTTGAAATGTCTATGATGGGTGAGTTAAACTACTTTCTTGGTTTTCAAATCAAGCAACTCAAGGATGGCACGTTCATTAGCCAAATCAAGTACACCAAAGACATGTTGAAGAAGTTTGGCATGGACAAAGCCAAGGCCATCAAGACTCCAATGCCAACAACCGTCCACAATGATTTACTAAAGGATGGTAAGGCCGTCAATCAAAAGGTATATCGCTCCATGATTGGATCTCTTCTCTACCTTTGTGCCTCTAGGCCAGACTTAATGCTTAGTGTAGGAACGTGTGCAAGATATCAAGCTAATCCAAAAGAATGTCATTTGATGGCGGTTAAAAGAATTTTTCGATATTTAGTTCTCACTCCTAATTTTGGCTTGTGGTATCCTAAGGGCTCTACATTCGATTTGATTGGCTATTCCGATTCGGATTATGGTGGTTGTAGAATCAATCGAATGAGTACATCCGGGACTTGTCAATTTCTTGGTAGGTCCTTGATGTCTTGGAGTTCTAAAAAGCAAACGAGTATTGCCTTGTCCACCGCCGAAGCCGAGTATGTTGCGGCCGGCGCTTGTTGTGCCCAACTACTTTGGATGAAGCAAACCTTAAAAGACTTTGGTTGTGAGGTAAACAAGATTCCTCTTTTGTGTGACAACGAGGGTGCCATTAAATTGGCAAACAATCCCGTAAACCACTCTCGTACAAAGCACATAGATATCCGGCATCACTTTTTGAGGGACCACGAAACCAAAGGAGATATCGTTCTTACTCATGTGAGAACCGAAGATCAACTAGCCGATATCTTTACAAAACCCCTAGACGAGTCAAGATTTTGTGCTTTGAGGAATGAGCTAAATATCATTGATTCTAGTAACCTAGAATGATCTCTTGCACATGTTCATTGTTTTCACCTAGAGATTATAGAAAAATCGTTGCAAAACTTACATTTATGTCTTTCAAAATCTATTTTTTACAACATTCCTTCAAGTGTGACTATGGTTTTGTATTGCTTTGCTGGTGTCTAGTCACATTTGGAAGGGTTCTAGTTCCTCATTTAGTTCACCTTGGCTGTAGAGTACCCCTTCCTGTTTCTGGACTGTCGGTAGTACCGGTTTCTGGCCGGTAGTACCGGCCTCTTATCGGTAGTACCGGTGATTCCGTCGGTACTACCGGTAGAGCGTGGGTCTGGGTTAAAACCTCTCCTCTCCTTCTCTTCTTCTCTTGCCTCTTCACTTCTTTCCCACCCGGCCCGTCCCCTGCCTCTCTCACCCTCGCCACCTTTCCCCATCCTCCTCCCCGATCTCCTTCCTCCCTCCACCATTGCCAAATCCCTTTGAGGAAGAGCTTCTCCTCTCCTTGGTGCCTCTCTTGGACGACTTGGAAGTGGCCCCAACCTCTTCAAGCTTGCGGATTCGGCCCTACTCGTCGACTCAAGCATGTCTCGTGAAGGTGGAAAGCGCAAGAACCCTGCCCGTGCCGCCCGTGGCGAGAGCTCACATCGAGGTCGCGGCTCCCATGGCGGAGATTGCGATGATGAGCCGCGCGGTCAGCCTCTCCACTCTAGCATGTATTCGCACGTCCCACGCTCTCATGTGGAGCGCGCGAGGAACGCTCCTCCGCCTGCTAGGGCGTCGGATGCCGAGGCAAATATTCGTATCCTTGGCAAGGCGATTGATCCTCGGGTTGTCCCTCGGACCCCCGAGCATGTGTAGCTGCTTCTCTCTCGCAATCTCCCTCGCCACCAGCACTTCAACGCTCGCATTCGCGCTCCTGCAGCTGGTGGTGGGTTTTCAGTGCGTTTTCCTATTGATTATCGCCATAAAATTCAAGAGTTGAGGCAGCAACGCAATGAAAATCCTTACCTGTATGTCAAGGATCCCTCTCTTGAGGCTCGTTTTTGGAGTCAGTTCCAGTTTGATTACTATCATTCTGTCATTTTGGGTTGTCAAGAACCCACTGGTGCTGTTCCTATCATTGCTCCCAAAGCAATTGATCTTGTTTCCCTTCGTGCTTTTGATGATCCGGATGTTGTTGCTTTGGTGAATGATCTTGAGGCATGGGGTTTGCTAAATTTGATGGCTTTTCAGTATTCCTGGAATACTGAAATAATTGCTCAATTTTACTCCACCTATCATTTGGAAGTTGAGAATCGTGTCATGCATTGGATGACGCAAGGGCAGCATTATCGTCTTGATTATGTCACTTTTTCTTGTCTTCTTGGGTTTGGTCAAGCTGACCGTGATGCTCCTAGTATCTTTGATGGGCATGATCATATCACCTATCGGGACATCCGGCACTTTTACCTTCCCGGGAAGACTCCTGATTTCAAAAACACCTATCTTTGTCCCTATTATTATGTCCTCAATAATCTCATTCGAAACACCATTGATTCAAAGATTGGGGATTCATTGCACCTTCAGCATGATGCTCCTAAGATTCTCTTGCGCTTTGGCGAGAGGGGTGCTCGCTTCTCTGTCTCGGACTTTCTTTGGCGCAAAATCTATTCTGCTTCTATTGATCCTCAGCGCCACCTTCCATTTGCTCCCTACCTAATGCACATCATTGAGCAAGTGGTTGGTCTTTCATTTGCTCATGATTGCAAGCATGAGCAAGTCAAGGTCCGGAACCTCCATACTCCTAAGGCCAAGGATGACTTCCTGCGTCTTCGTAGGCCTCCACAGGATGTGGATGAGGAGGATGTGGAGGATGAGGAGGACTCGCCCCAGCGTCCGTCTTCGGTGCGCCGCACTCGAGGTGCCGCTCGCTCCACCGCTGACCTTAGCTCCTCTCGGGGCCCTAGCTCCTCTCGTGAGCTTGGACCTCGCCGTCGTCGCAGTGGTGCCATCAAGCATGCACTCCAGAAGATTTTCTCGGCCTTTTGCTATAAGGCTGAGAAGGATGACCGCCGCCTTCGAGCTATTGAGGACAAGCTTGGCATACCTCCTTATTCTCCTTTGCGCGAGTTTCGCGATCCTTTTGAGGACAAGCTTGGCATAAAATATTTATAACTTGAGTCTATTATTGTATTAGCTTGTTAGGAGTTGTTTGTCACCTATATTGTTGTATTACCTGCCTTGATATATAATACCCTGAAACCTGTTTAAAAATTTAAAATGTTCAAAAATGCTTAGCCCTGCTTAATCAATTTAGATTTGCATAAAAAGGCTATATTTTTGACCTATGGGAATGTGATGTTTGTAAGTGCATTCGCCCCCTATGTGGGATTTTGGTGATTAATGACAATCAAATTAGGGACTAACGGTTTTATCAAGATTATGTGCAGGTGTTAGTCCATATGAATGAGCAAATTGAAATATTCGGTGAAACAGCACCCCTCCAACTTGACCAAGTTACTTGGTGATCTTTACTCATAATTTAGCAAGTTTTATCTTTTATTGAGTATAGGACTACCGCACTATCAAGAGGGATGCATAGCTAGTTGACTAGTAGAAGGTTTAAAGTGCTCAAACATTGACTTAAACAAACATGCTTGAGAGACACCTTCACACACTTGTGCACTGCCCTATCCTGTTCTGCCCCTGGAGAATCGGTAGTACCGGTCTTTGACCGGTAGTACCGGTAGCACTTAGAGCAGGATCCTCTCCAGCGAACTGCTTGCTCTCGGGTTCCAGAAAAGTTTATTCCGGTAGTACCGAATTTTAATTCGGTAGCACCGATGTTGAACCGGTAGTACCGACTCTGAATCGGTAGTACCGGTAGGACTTAGCGCCGAGACTCCTCCCAGCCAACTCGCTGCTCTCGGGTTTGAGTAGCTATATTTCGGTAGTACCGGATTTTAATCCGGTAGTACCGGTTCCAGAGCGGTAGTACCGGTCCTTGACCGGTAGTACCGGTAGGACTTTGCCCAAGCAGTTACTCAGGGTCTGGATCGGTAGTAACGACTGTACTTCGGTAGTAGGTTGACTGTTGTATCGGCAGTACCGGTGTACCACCGGTAGTACCGGTCAAGTCAACTTGACTGACAAACTTTTCTACCGTTGGGGCCTCGTGCAGTGCGTGTGTCAGACTTTTAACGTTCGATCTGCTGAGGTAGCATCGGTACTACCGGTAGGAATCGGTAGTACCGGTAGCTCCCAGACGGAGGAAGTATAAATACTTCTTCCCTCTTCTTTAGAACGTTACCCACTTCATTTTATTGCCTACCAACCCGAGACAACAGCTCTCTCTTGCTCTCCCACTCTCTCTCACACGTATTCATTGCTCATACCTCAATCCATTGCAAGTTTCAAGTTGAGAAGTGAGATTCGAGTGAGGAAAACTTAAATCCATTGTTTGAGCACTTGATTCCTCCCTCTAGCCGGCTTTGCTTTGCATTTGTTACTCTTGGGTTCTTGGAACCCTAGGCGGCTAGGCGTTCTTCGGGAGAGCCCGGTTTGATTCATTTGTGAGGGCTCCCCGAAGTGTTTGTATCACCCTAAGATTCTAGTGAAGAAACTCAAGTGACCTTTGTGGTAACCTTGAGTGAGGAAAGGAGGTGAAATAGACTCCGACCTTTGTGGTCACCTCAACAACGAGGAGTAGGCCTTCCTTTGTGGATTGACCGAACCTCGGGATAAATAACTTGTCCCTTGCTCTCTTTGTTGTTGTGTCTACTTGTGGTGTCACGGCTTCGACCGTGCTCTTTCTCTCTCTACCTTGTTCTTAGGTTTGGAGGCCCGATCTATGATTTGGTGGTGATTCAAGTTAGGGTGAAGGTTGCAAGGAACTCTACATACACTTGGGTGGTTTGGTATAGCATAGATCTAAACTTACTGTGTAGTTAATCTTGGTTTCGTAGCTATCTGTTCTTGACCGGTAGTACCGACGGATTTCATCGGTACTACCGAAAGGTATCGGTAGTACCGGTACAATCCCGGTAGTACCGGTCTCTGTTCTCACTTTTCAATTGAGTTTGAGTTTCAGGTTTTATACTACGCCTATTCACCCCCCCTCTAGGCATTGTAGATCCTTTCAATGTTTATGAATCATGAGAAATGAAAAAGGGATATGAGTCCGTTCGGGAAATTGTGCACTTGGGTAGCAGCTCCAATGCATCGTTACCGATGGAAAGGGATTTTTTTCCGTTCGTTTGTTGTGAATTTAGGGTAGAGTCCCAATGCTTGACCATCGGCGGGAAAGGGGTTTGAAAACCGTTGGGACACTTGTATTTGGGTTAGAGTCCCAATGCAATGCCGCCGGCGGAAAAAGAATTAGAGACCGTTCATTATAGGCCTGCTATGGTCAAGACTTTGCAACTAGCCACATACTATGGAAAGCCCTAACTCCGGTAGCTCTACTACTTGAACCGACAACCACGCACTGGGAGTGGAGAGATGGCGAGAGCAGCGTGTACCCTCGTGGCCGACGTGCCTAGAGAGGAGAGGAGTACTGTGTTCTCGGGTGGCGCAGGACCGGTTCAGGGGTAAAAAAGCCGTGGTAGCCGGGGTTGGTATATGCAAGCTTAAGTGCTACATATGCAGTGTGGATAGGGATCCCCAGCTGGGTACTAATCGATTCGAATCGTCGTTGCTTCTCGGATATGGAGACTTGATCCTTTGACCTACAACTGAAAAGTGGTTCGGAACTAGGTGTTTTGAGAATGATTTAAGAATTTGAAAGTATGATGAAATATGATAATGAATTTGGAATTAGACTAAAATAAAATTGAGATGAAATATTGAAATAGGATAGTAATGCTTTTCTGCAAAACTCCCCTCAGCCTGCATTCCTGAGTCTCATCCCCTTTTTCTTTAGTCGAGTAAGTCTTGTGGAGTACCCCAATACTCAGGGTTTGTTAACCCCATGTTGTAGGGATACACTAGTCGGAGGTCTGTCTCGCCCCCTTCTGTGTGACAGTGGTTCAGGAGGGAAGTGAGGAGGAGTAAGATTGTACCCTTGGATAGGGTTCTTATCATAAAATATTTAATTATGTCGTATCGTAATTCCACTGCTACCTACTTTGATTTATGGTCTGTAATAACTGCACCTTAATTTTATTTGGACAAAAGTTTTGTAATCTAAGTACTTTATAATCTTTCCGTGCATTTACTCTGATGTAATTTTTTATGAAATGTTGTAATTCTGTAATAGCTTCGCAATGGGATCCTGTCGGAGGAAAACGGGCGCTAATGTATCCCGGCAGGACCTTCTAGATCATTTGGGACACGGGCCCAGCTGTCAGAGGTCATTAGTGACAATGACAGGTGCCTGTGGGCCATGTGATTTAGGCGGTTCTGTTACACTTGTGCATTATATTGACACTTGTACCGAAATCGCAGATAGCCTCTAGAAAACTGTGACATCCTATAGAGATAGGAATGACAGGTCTTTCAGGGTCTCCCATCTTCTCAGTAGTGAGTGATCAATCCACTGTATATCTGCAGGCTCAATATGGTACTGGGTTGCATTGTGAATATCAACAAGGTTAGCAGTTTCTAAATCTTCTGGCTGGCCTGAAATCTTACCTTTCCCAAATGGAGGGACAGCAGCAGCTAGCTGAACTAATTGTGATTCTAACATTTTTATTAAAGCTGTGCTGATTCTTTATAGTAGAAGCAAAGGTATCCATTCTAATATTAATGTTTTCTAAAGCTTTATCATTAGAGGCTACCTTTCTAAATATTTGCTCTAACAATTTAGATTGATCAGCAACTAAATCTCTCAAAGGTGGAAGATTACAATTATTGTAATTATTACCTTGGTTGTTACCATGATAGTTACCTTGTCGAGGTTGCTGATTCCATCCATGGTTGGGCTGGTTCCATCCTTGACCTTGCTGAGGACGATAGTGGGTATTATTGTTGATGAAGTTCACATCCTCTTGCAACGTAGCGCAGTTGAGAGCTGAATGCCCGTAATCTCCACATTCTTCACAGGTCATGCGGGAATCATTAATATGCATGACTTCCTTCTTCTCTATATAAAGCTTCTTCACGATGAGGTCTAGCTTGGCAGCGACCATGTCAGTTTTCTTGAGATGATGGATGCCTCCTCCTCTCTTGTGAGGTTGAGTACGTTCTTCATTACCGCTTGGATTTGAGGCCATCTTCTCAACAAGTGCTTTAGCTTCTGGAAGCTTAAGTGACAAGAAAGCTCCTCCTGCTGCAGCATCTATGGACTCACGGGTGCTAGAGATAAGCCCGTGGTAGAAGGTCTACATCAATAGCCAATCCTGTACCCCATAATGAGGACAATCTTCAATATAATCTTGAAATCTTTCCCATACTTCAGTGAATGATTCATCATGTTGCTGTTGAAAGTTTGAAATTTTCCCATGCAGAGCATTTGTCTTGCCTGTAGGAAAGAACTTTGCTAGGAAAGCAGTTGAGCATCGGTCCCATGTAGTGTTCTTCTCTTTGTTGGCATAGAACAACTGCTTAGTTTTCCCCAAAAGTGAAAATAGGAAAAGACGGAGTAAAATAGCATCTCTTGGTACTCCTCTGATCGTGAAGATGCTGCAGATCTCTAGAAATTATTGTAAGTGTGTACTTGCATCTTCATGAGCTTTTCCACAAAATTGACTGGCTTGAACCATGGTGATAAGAGCAGGCTTGAGCTCGAATCCATTCTCCCCAGTGTTGACTGCTGGTCCAGTCCGGATGTTTTCTGTTGTTGGGGTAGAGAACTCGCGCAGTGTCTTCTCAGCCATGCCTTCAAACGCAGGAGTTAAATCTTCTAACTGTTCTTCTTCCAATGTTAGAGCTGACTCCTCTGATGGACGAGCTTGAGCGGCGATGGGTATTATTGATAGTGATTCGAAATTGTCCCTCGCCTCTACAACCTTCTTCCTTCTAAGAAGTTTCTCTGGATCGTCAGTGAAATTGTTTGGAAGAGAAAAACTATTCATTCATCACCCTGCATAAGATAAGCAAATAATAAAAAATAAGGGTGTGCCTGTTTGAGTTAAAGATCAATCGGTAACACAATCTTACCCATTATGTATTTATGTTATCAATATTTCCTAAGTTTAATGTGCCTTCCCTGACAACGGCGCCAAAAATGCTTGTTGACATCTCCTAACGTCGCCAAATATAATTATATAACTTTTAATAGAGAGGCGAGATTAGAAGATGTATGGTAATTAATTAACTTGTCATTAGCAACTAGCCACTTATCTATTACCAACATTCTTATGCATGAACTAGATTGTCATCCCTAGTTATATATGCTAAGAACAAATAAAGGTTTCATACCTTATTCAATGTGATTAGGCAGAAATATATAAATATAAACTAAGATCAATTCTGCAAGCGGACAGATAATTATACCATTGTAGCATTTTACCTAGAGTCTACCAGGTTGTCGATTTATATTTATACCACTGGGAAGGACTAGGATAAACTTTAATCTATTATATTGTAGTGATTATATACAATGGATAAGTGACATTACCGATGTCATTTACTCTACTCAACAGGTAGAGTTCACAAGATAATAAAGATAAATAACGGTGATAAGTATGATCAAGCATCATAAATAAAGGATAAACATCAGAGCACTCTCTAGTCATAGTAATAGCTAGCCAATGGATAAACTAAGGAATTAATATCTAAGGTAATTCTATAACTACGTCAATGCATAACTCTAATTAGTACAATTACATCTAGTAATCATTGTTAGATTAGTCCTATATCATGATCACATGTAAAGGGCATCATCTAGGAAGGATGTGAAACAGAGTCATCACCCAACTTCGCGATCGTGCCTGCTTGCCTACATACGGGGGTGGACTACAGAGGACTCAACGCAGCTGTCACCTACGCGATCTACCACGCGACCCGACACATCAGGGTGCACTCGCAGATAAACAGAATACATAGACACCACGTCTATATATTGTTCATTATCTACCCATCGATCGTATGGATAAACGCTATACGAGCAATTACATGAATTCAATAAGATCAAACCAACTATACTAGACATATAATCAAAGTAGACAAAGACTATTTTAATCAAGAACATATGAACTATTAAAAACAATGGTTCCCTAATCATAATGAAGAGTACAATAATAGAGAAAGAACTAGAACTATACCGAACTCCGCGCTCCAGACAGACGCCGGGGCTCCAGATCCCGCTGAAGAACTAGAACTCCTCTACTTCTAATCTAATTAGGCTAGAACTATGAACTAGAAGGCTCTTGATGAACTAGGAGGCTCTTGATGGCTTGACCGAAGACTTGATGCCTTGGATGAATGATTAGATGCTCCAGGGGGGTCTGCCCCTTTATTTATAGCCCGGTGGGTTGCATGTGCGCCGTAGGATCAAACCGACTTAACTAAGGGCCGAGACGCATCGTAGGAGGCGGCGGAGGAACACTCCAGAAGGCGGGGCCAAACCCTAGCCAAGGGGCGCCGGCCGGCCCCACCCTAGCGCCGGCCGGCCCCACCTGGAAGGGTTCGGGGCCCCGGTGCTTCGGGTGTCTTCTAGATCCTTCCCACGTCCTGATAAGATCGTTGCCTTCGCGGATAAGTTTCGTGATGTTTAAGCACTTTAATCCCTCTTTTACGCTTTTCTGAATAATCCTCTAGAAAATACAGAATATGCAAAACTCGTGGAAATTGTCAATTAAAACCCTAGACTAGTGCATATTCATATATCCTTTGGTGTCTAAAGTTCTAATAAAAGTTGACGTTATCCACCGTCAACAGTGTGCTTATTCTTGTGAGTAGCATATTGTGCTAGGTGGCTTGTATAGAATAGCTTAGAGCTAGTGCTTAGCAATAGCCTTGTTAATTAGTAACTTGTGGTCTAGTACTTTGTAAAAAATTTTATAGGCTATTCACCCCCCTCTAGCCTATCGGGACCTTTCAGGGGGCAGCAGCGATGGCACCTTAAGTAGAACCTTGTTGGTGAATCGCTTTAGCCTATATTGGTAGTGGAGCTCCATTAGCAGGGGTGGACGCATCCGTGCCTGTGACGGTGGCGCTAGAGGCTAGAGCTTTTTGGGTGTGCCTATGCATCCACAATGTCGTGTTGTCCTCCCGAGGTGCCATGACATATGTTTTCCCTGCACATGCGACGAGTCCATCGTCCATTGGCCAGCCAACGTGAGAGAAGGGGAGGTCACCAACAATTGATCTAGTTCCTGAAGGCATCCACCAAAGGAGGTGGGCACCCAAACGCTGGTGCTCCTGTTGAGCGACTCATGACGAGCGAGGCGATCAGCTCCTCTAGCATTGGGTCGACCCACGCGGGAGGCTCCGCTCTCGTGCACATACAACTCCAACACCAGCGGATCTGGCTCAGGAAAGTAGTATGCAGCAGCAGTAGCAGTACTGCAGTAGTGGCGTTGTTGTTTAGTCGGTAGATGCACCTACACTGATGTCCCTCGTCGGCTTACTCCGGTGTTCATATCACTTAATTTATCTTATGATATAGTTTCACATTATATCTATTTACCATTGCTATCATTATGTGTAAATTTAGTTAAATTAAACTTATAAATGTAAATCAGTCAAACTTATAAATGTTTAAATGTTGATGCTTTTATCGTTTGACATTGTCTAAATTTTTAGGGATACTCTAACACAAGTGACTAATAACCTGCTTATCTGCTAGTCACCCACACCCAAGCCAACGATCGTGTCCACGCTCGTGGCTAGAACTCTGGCGAGGACCTCGCCAGCGTCGGGTAAGTTTAGCACCCTCGCCGTTCGACTCTCCCTCTTTTTTTCTCTATCTCTGGAAGTCATATGAGGAAGTTTTGGAAAAGGAAGGGCTGCCAAGCGGTGGGGACTGCAGTGGGCGACTATAGGGCCCTGGCAACGGTGGAGGTGGTCGGGTCAGGTCGGAGCGGGGAAGCTTGGCTTTGGAGCTCGCCACGGATGCAGGGAGTGGAAGTAGGCGATTGTCGTGGTCGCCGTGGCCGTGGAGCTCCGACGCAACCCTAGCATGCCACAGCTGGCTGGTCGGCAGTTGCGGGGCAAGGATGAGCATGCGAACGACATGAGGAAGAAGAAAGATGTGGACACAAATGACAGGAGAGAAAAACACTACTGATTGTACGGCTGGCTGGCTGATTATTATGAGAGAAAAACACTGCTGAATGGTTGGCTGATGCTGGCCGGTAAGTTCAAGGGAACAGAGCGAACACACTTGCCCTAAGATGTAGACCCTGCAATTGATCGATACTTAAAACAATTTTTTTATCACCTGTCAAGGATGCATTCTCATTAACCACAGCCGCAATAAATCCTATTCAATCTACCATATCCTTAAAGTCGTATATTATGTCAGTGACACATTTCACTGTTCAGGTTTCAAAGTCGTATACCATGCCTTTCTTCTTTCTTGCTTCTTCGCTTTAGTGCCCATAACATTTTTTCATGCCATTTAACGTTTTTGTTATGACATGCTTTATTAATAAAAATTCTTCAAAAATAAGTTAAATTTAACTTTTTTACGTATTTTTTTAATAAAACGAGTGGACAAACTTAGAGTTAAAAAAGTCAAACAACTTATAATTTAGAACGGATTAAGGGGGTGTTTGGAACTGCTTCGCTCCACAATTTTTTGCCAAACGGATCCAGCTCCACGTACACTGCTCCAGGAAAAAAAGGTAGAGTTATGAGAACACTTAAAGAGGTGCTCCACAAAAAACATAGAGTTGGTGAAGCTGCTCCATGATAAAGTTTGTGGAGCAGAGTTTATGGAGCAGTCCCAAACACCCCCTAAGTAACATGGAAATATAAAAACTACTCTAGGTTCTTGGGTAAAACTGCTCTTAGAACATTTCTGCTTTGGCAACTTACCAACGTGATAAGAGGGTCCAAGAACCCACAATACCTACACGCTGCAGTCGCTGCTGATGAACTTGGGCTACAAACACAAGTGAAGGCATAGCAGTGGCAGAACAAACGAAATGACTTTTGATGACGTTGCATTGCAAGGTAGATTCTTGTATACGTAGCTACATACTGTACCACCCACCAAAAAATATATTGCACTCTGGTAGGTATTCTCTCAGAAGAAACCTAAAAATCGCTCAACTGGACAAAGGACCAGTATGACATAAAGAGGGCTATAGGCGAATATGCCCCCGGTTGAACAGGTGAGTAGATCACTGAAGAGCATGTACAGCAGCATCACAGGCCAGTGTTATCAGATCACCTCCCCGCCACAAGACCACTGAATACTTGGCTGTTCCCAGCCTGCGTCGCCTCCCACTCGATAGAAGACAGCAGTATCTGAGAGAGCGTGATCACCACCTGCTTCATGTCCGGCCGCAGAACAGGGTCTTCGTCCACGCACTGTTTCGCTAGCATGGCCATCTTAGGAGAAGCATTTCAGGGGGGTCAGAATGACAAGCAAACGTGCGGCAAAATGAGCTGGCAAGATAACTAGAAAAATCCAAGTTCCAACTGCAAGAAATACATGAGTTTAAAGTTCATACCTTGTATGCACAGTCATGAGGATACAGATCCCTCAGATTATGGTCAATGCAGTCTTTCAGGTTCCCCATATATGTCGAATTAGGACATTTCCTTAGAGCAGTTAACATCTGTGTAGTACAAACCAAAGTTCCTTAAAACTTTTGGAGTAAAAACAAATAAATTAGAACTTGAACAAAATCAACAGAAGTTCTATGCTATTTCAATGGTAAGATAATGGTAAAGCCAAAGGTATAACATTAGAAAAATCAACTAACACTGGACTGAAACTTACAACTGATGCCAGTGAGCGTCGCTCCGAGTTTGAACTTGCAACCATTCCTTCAGCTCTTGTAATCGCCTCCTTTCCAGATATTAGCTCAAAAAGTACCACACCAAAAGCATAGACATCACTCTTTGTAGTTGCCAGGCCATCCCGCAGGTATCTATAAGATCAACAAAAGATCGTTACAATGCCATAGTTAGAGACAAAGCTTGCTTTCAATTAAAATAATGACAGAAAATATGCACTTACTCAGGGGCCAGATAACCAAAAGTTCCAACAACCTTAGTGACAGAAGCCTCTGCATCATTGGATTTCACTACAAGTTTTGCAAGGCCAAAATCTGAAATCTGTTAAGGCAAAAGATGCAATACACAAGGTATTAGTTATTTAGTTGATGCAAGAAAAAGGAAACCAAATAACTTAAACCACCTAACCTTCGCTCTGAAGGAACCATCAAGCAAGATATTACTTGATTTAATGTCTCTATGAACATAATGATCTTTGGTGTGCTCATGAATGTATTCTAGTCCTCTGGCAGCATCAAGTGCAATTTGGACCCTAAAGATCCATGAAAGTGATGAACACCCTGGAAGAAATAATAAAAAAGAATAAATCAATCAACAATGGTAAATCCTGTGGAGGCAGCATAATTAGGTGTTCAAACCAATGGTAGCATAGTACTAAGCGGGGCACAGAATATGAGTCCAGAACTACTGAGGACAAATAGAATTGAGTACTTAGGTGACCCCTAGGCAGTACTCTGTGGTAGGTGATCCCTAGGCAGTACTTGGTGGACCAAGGCTGTCCATAGCGCATGCTACACCCTCTGACCCAAAGAGAGTTCCATTCTATCTATGAATCTAGAGTTCTGGACAGGCATAGCTAGAATTACACTGTTTTGGCGATGGAGGGTCTAAACGGTAGCCCCATTATTAAGACAATGTCTCTCTATGTGGAACCGGTAAACATGAAAGTTATTGTAAATTGTTTCACATGGGGGGGGGGGGGGGGGGGGGGGGGGGGGGGTCTACAGTCCTAACAAATGAACAGCTTACGAACATGTTACTACTTTATAAAGCTGAAAGTCATGTCTAAGAGCAAGAAAATATTTCAGAAATCAAGTGTCAGATGAGGATATACCCTTGCTTTCAGGATCATGTAGATGATTTTTGAGCGAACCATTTTGAGAGTACTCATAAACCAGGAACAGCTCATCCTTACTTGCTGCATAGCCAATCAATTCTACCTTTGACAAAACATGGGTCACACAATGAAAGTTCAGTAAACATGGAACAGCAATAAATGAATTCATAATAGGATTTTGTGATAAGCAATAAACACCGTACCAGACTAGCATGATGAACCTTACAAAGAACTTTCATCTCCACAATGAATTCTTTTGTTTTAGTGGCCATCATTCTCTTTATTGCAACCTCCTGTAAACAACATTGTTACTACTGAGAAGGCAATGACAAGGAATATTATGCATACAAGTGGGTTGCTTCGATGTTGGACCTGGTCTCGGAGAACACCGTAATAGACAGAACCATATGTACCATGACCAAGAAGATTTGCATCAGAAAATGAGTCAGTTGATGTGAGTATTTCTTCGTACGTAAACACAATAGGTTTCTCCCTATCAAATACATCTGCTGCCACGCCTGTTTTGGAGACTTGAATCAGTTATAAATGAAAGAAGCAAAATAAAAACAACAGAAGCTAATTTGTGACAGTATTAATTAATTTACTACTAATTGTGAATTTGTTGCCCTGTATCTCAATTGAAATATCCACTGTATCTCAACTGAGATTTCCATAATTTAGGCTTGAGAGCAGTTACTTGTGCTCCTTTTTATGGGAACACTTAACAAACAAGAAACTGACCTTTGGGGACATTGATATGATGATCACCACCATCCGCTCTTGTTGGCTTTGCATTTCCAAATTGGCAACACAAGTATCTTCCAGAACCATAACAGAAACTACCACTCTTAAGGAGTTGAAACTTATGTCGGTCTGGGCTCTTTCCCTGCTTATTAGGATCTTGGGGATTATATCTAAAGAATTTCCATAGGACAAGCGCAAGGACAGCAATAGCAATTAAAGCAAGTGCAACTCCCATGCTACCAATAACCCATCCATAAGGAAATTTGGTTGAATGGTGATCTGGTGTCTCTGCAGTTGTATGCCAGATGATACTTTGTTAGATTATCATAAAAAGAACAATGTTGGTTGCATAATCTTCTTGATAACAAAACTGACATTTTTCAATAATATACTTGGAAGAGAAATATAGGATCAAGACCATAAAAAGAGTGACTAACTGAAAGAAAATCGAAATAAAATGAGCAAAAAAAAGGTTATTGTAAATAACTCTGTCATTGATTATTGTCAAACAACATCTAGCCTTCCTAAAAGTTACACAGAAAATACATCATACTGTTACCACAAAATCATGGAATGGCTATGTAAGCCAAAACATCAACAAATGAGCTGTAAATTGTAATGACTACGTGGGAATATGTTTCCGGTCAGGATTAAATTATCAACCACAATGACTACCTACACAGAATATTAAGAAACTGAGTTACAAATAAGAACAGCAACCTGACAATGTGTAATCTGTTGGTGCTGGGGCAGGAGCAGGAGGAGCAGGTAGTGTAACATACGCCTGTCCAGGAACTGCAAATTGGTACAGGACAATGAGGAGCAGGTAGTGTAACATAAGGTCATTAAGGAACTCTTCCAAAAACAAGTATATTACAAACAGTACATGGAAATTTACAAGAAATTATATAAAAAAAGGATTACACAAGGTAAGGTTTCCTTTTAAACACTGCAAGAAGAAAAATGAATTGCGTGAGCAAGAATAATAATAGTGGTAAAGAAAAGCTAACATCACGAAGTCAGAAAAAACAGATCAGAGGCTTCAGTTGACCAAGAAAGCTGACATTGGATATTATTGGGGGGGCTCAGCAATCAAAAGCTGGAGAACTGTGTCACTGCCATTAAATATCTCAACAACTATGCATGTAATGTAACTGGATTCAATTCTTAAAGAAGATTAGGTGCTGGGCATGTGTTAGTGCAATCACTCAATGTCACATGTACCTCCTTGTGCCAACCAAGAACTACATAAAAGCACACTACGAGATGCTGCTACCAGACCAGTAAGAGACTATTTTACTCCATTTAGTATGTAACCTCAAAGTAATGAAGTTAGTTATACTAGTCTGTGGTGGTAGCAATTTTCAGGAACTTGTTTAGACCCACTGATGTTTCAATAAGCTGAGTTGTAGCTGATCATTGGGCAAGGATTGCCTAATTGTGACACGGTCATTCACCTTGTCACCGGCATGGTCCTGGGACAGTTGGTAATTTCGAGGACAGCCATAAGATTAAAACGCGAATTCCGTGGTACGCCTCACAGGTCCAGACCAATAAATCAGAGGATCCGTACTTCATCAACGAAACAATTATATTTAGAGATCCGTGCTTGCAATTGCAACAACCCAACAAACTTTGAGACGAAAGGAACTATCAATCTTTTCACAGCGAATTCAACAAAGAGAGAAATTCTCCAAAATTATCGCAAACATTGGGAAGACTGACCTGAGTTGAGTGGGACGTAGTACACCTTTCCCGTGGCGATGGGTTCGGGGCCGGCCATGGCATTGGCAGCCTCGATGGCATCCATGCTCGTCCCGAACCTACTCGACAGTGATTCCACTGTGTCCCCCTCGACGCCGACGTAGCTTAGAAGGTAGTTCCAGGGCCCGGACGAGCAGCCGCAGAGCAGGTGGAGCGCCACGACCGCCCCCGGTCGCGGCGGTCGCTGCGCCGCACCGCCAGGCGGCGGCACGGCGAGGCCCGCGTACGCCGCGGCTGCGACATCGGCGGCGGTGGCATTGGGGGAGGAGGCCGTCGCGGAGGAGGGGATGGTGTAGGTGGTGTTGGCGAGGTAGGTGCGGGACGGGAGGCAGGAGCAGTTCTTACGCACGAAGGCGTACCCCGGGCTGGCCGCGGCGTCGGCCGTGATGTCCCCCGGCGCGGCGTCGAACATGGACTCGAGCAGCGTCGCATTGGCGGGCCCCGCTCCGGCGGCGGCCGGGAAGGCGAGGAAGGCCGTGCAGACGCGCGAGAGCTCGGAGCAGGCGAGCGGCGCCGACGTGGCGTTCCCCGCGGCGGCGCCGGAGACGCCGAGGAGCAGCAGTAGGAGGAGGAGGGGAAGGAGTCGGTGGGGCGGCATTGGGGGCTGGCTGCCTAGGGTTCTGGCCTCGAGGCGGCGGCGAGGTGGTGGTGGGGCATGGAGGGTGGCAGACTGGCAGTGGAGAACAGAGTTGAGCAACGCAGCTGGATGCTTCGCGAGGTCGGCTGGGGGAACGGGAACACACCGCGGATATAATTAGCGCGCACGGCCACGAGGCGAAGCGCAATCGCGGTTCGCGCGGGCAGTATGGCACTGTCCGATTTACCTTAATACCCCTGTCTGTAATTTTCCCTTTTGCTTCTCCCCTTCCCCTGCCTGTTTAATAATGCAAATATCAGATCAAACAAAAAAAAAAGGATAAACTCACTCAGAGTGTTTTTCAGAAGAGTCACGCGTGTGATGGCGCAAAAGTGATTTTGGTGCATGGCAATAACAAAGCATGCACCAATTCTCATGAAAATGGAGAATAACTGGTAAATTTAACAAGGCAACAATTGTACAAGAGGTGGCGTGATGGCTGGCGGTAGTGAGGACTCAGGAGAGTGCCACATGAAAAATAAGCATTGCACCTCTAAGATAGAAGAAACATATAAAATAAGAGGGTTTGTTATATTTATACTAATCATAGTACCAACATAAGAAAATATAATCAGGGGTTATGAGGTTGAAAAAAGATACAAGATATCGATACAAAAAACAGCAAAGAAAAATGTTAAATAAGCAATGGTACAATATTAATGAATGATATTTTGTGTTCCTCTACATTTAGTAAGTTTTAATGAAAAAACAAAGTTAGGTTACCTACAAGGATGGATGTTATAAATGTTGACGATATGTATATGGCTCATCCAACACCAATGCTGTAAGGGGCAACTTATTACTGTTCTACTTGTACAAATGTACAACGACGGTGCACTCCAGGACGGACGAAAATAGGGTGGATGCGTTTAGATGTGTCGCGCTGCACACCTTAGGGGCAATATCGCCATGTCCGGGCAATAGATCATCCGTGAGAGGATCAAGTAATGCGCTACAAAAACAATGAGAGCATTGCTATAAAAGCGCCCAATCCGGTACCGCACAATTAACGAGCCCCTGTCTTGTGTCCCGGACAGTATTTGTACAGCCTTAAAAAGGTTAGCAATCCAAAAGCACCCGATGATGCTACATCCTCAAAGTACTATAACCTCACTGTCACACACTAGCAGTAGAGTACATGGACTACAGGAAAAAGGTCATGGTTGCGCTATTGCCTCCTGCTCGCTGACAGTTTCACGGTCCACCACCACCATGTCGGTAGCCATTGTCGCGCTTGCGCCTGGGTCCAATTTTATGGCATGATGGAAGTGACGGCATTTTTTCTTCCCTAGAACATGGTAGGCATATTTTGGCTGCGTTCGGTTGAGGGTATAAGCGCTTATAAACGCTTATTTTTCAGCACTTTAGCAGTATTTTTCTCTCATAAGATTTCAGCACTTCTACAGCACTTCAGCGCTTATCTACAACACTTCAGCTTCACCGAACACAGCCTTTGCAGGCTCCCGTTCTATCGAAAAACTATCAGGATATCCTTATTTACTAAGACTTTCAAGCGGTCACTCTATAAAACTCATTTAATGTAATGAAATTTATGGCATCTCTATCTTCATTTATACTATGTTACGTTAACTTATTTAATATAAAATTATCATAAACTTACTGTTCGCTTAAACTTATAAGCAACTTATTTTAACTTTTTTCAGTTTAAAACAGTATTTTTCTCTTACAAGAAATCAGATTTCTGCTTTTTTTTAGGGAACAGAGCCTTATTTGATACCTCGGAGCTCTGTTGAGAAACATTACGTAAAAGAGCTCTATTTTCTACATTGAGATCTTTTTAGATATATCACTAAATACCAAAAGATCGAGCACATAAATATTTAGACATATACATGGATTATTAAATATTAATAAAAACTGAAACTAATTTGACAGCTTCGCAAAAAGTTACGAGACAAATCTTTTGAGTCTAATTAGATTATAATTGGACACTTGTTGTAAAAGTTAACATATTGCTATAAATTTTTTTTTACAAAATGAACAATCTAAACTGAAGAAAAGACGTCAAATGTTCATAGCCCCTTTAGTTCTCAAACTTCCAAAAAAAATTTCTAAGATTTCCTGTCACATCAATTTTACAGCACATATATGGAGCAGTAAATATAAGTAAAAAATAACTAATTACACAGTTTATTGGTACTTCAATACGAATCTTTTAAGTCTACTTAGTGCATGGTTGAACAAAAGTTATCAAATACAAATGAAAGTGCTACAGTATCAAAATCTAAATGTTTTCCCCAACTAAACAGCCTCATACTATCTTTGTTTAGGTTTTATTAAGAAAGTACTCCCTCTGTCTCTAAAAAAGTGTCGTTCTCGCTTCCCGATAAATATCTTTGATTAAATTTATATTAAAAAATATAAGTATTTATAACACATAATTAGTATCATTGATACATCTTTGAGTCTAGTTTTTTAACAAATTTATTTGGAGATGTAAATGTTGCACGTATTTTTTATAAATCAAGTCAAACTATCGACACGAATATTAAAAACATCGCTTTTTTTAAGGGACGAAGGGAGTATATAGGATATTTGACAATCAAGTTGAAAAGTACTATCATTTTCATTGATACCGGCAAATCTTTTTCACGGCCCCAGCAGCATTAACAACGCGAGCACGGCGGGAGCAAGGGGTGGCTGGACGTGGCCTAGTAAAGGCTTTAAACGGCTACTAGGGCCGGGCCGGGTGCGGCCGAAAAGCCCCGCACGTGGGGTGGGTGCCCCGTGGCCGACAGGCCTGGCTCCACTCCACGGCAGCGACGAGGTGTTGCCGCCCGCTGCCACGCCACTCCCACCGGTGGCAGTCGCTACAGGCCGGGCCCAAAAGCTCGATTTTTTTTTTGGGATTTTCTGTGCGGTCCGTACGCGCGCGGCCACATATATTTTCGCTCGATCAGATGAGATCTAACGTCTCCCAGCACTAGCAGTTGTTGTCAAAAAAAGAAAAGAAAAAAAAAACGTCTCCGAGCAGCGGAAAGCAGCAGCTCGCGTGCGTGCGCTGCTGGCGCGGGCACCAGCTTTGGTCCTTTGCTTGGTGTTTTTATACGGCGATCGAGTAGACACCTACTGGCGGTCTAGCGTGTACTTTCTTTTTCTTTTTTTTGTTGTGACTGGAGTAGTAGTTAGCCAAATGGTAGGTGCCTACGCGGCACTGACAGCGAATGTGTGTCATGTGGAAGCACAGCAGCTTTTAATTTGCCACATGGATTGAGATTTTGGTGGATAACAACGTATCCAAGTGAGGGGTACATTAGTACTACATTGTATTACTGTCGGGTACCAAAGTACGTGGTACTCAACTTCAATGAAAAATACATGTTCTCAACACGGTCCAGCCCAGTCAAAGCCAGTGAAAGCCCGCGAAGGCCGCGCTTACGGAGGCTCATGGCGACGCCGCATCCTACCCTCGAGCGTACGGGACCCTCGGGCGCCAATTTCCGATTCGCCCGAACCTCCCCGAGAGAGCTCGGAAAAGCGGCACCCTCGGGCGCCGATTCTTCGATTTGCCTGAGCCTCTCCGAAAGAGCTCGGGAAAGCGGCACCTTCGGGCTCCAACTCTCCGATTCGCTCGAGCCTCCCCGAGAGAGCTAAGAAAAGCGGCACCCTCGGGCGCCGATTCTTCGATTCGCCCGAGTTTCCCCATCTCCCTCGGGCGCAACCTTTCTGAAGCATCCAATGCACAATCGACGTCAGCGGAGCAATCTTGGACCACGAGAGACCTCTCTGACCACTTTACAAGTACTGTCCCGTCAGACGAGATTCTCGACGTGACAGTGCTTCGCACGAGCACGACGGACATACCACTTGTTAGGACTTCCCTGGCGACGGATTTGATGGACCCACTATGGCCATACCTTCCCCAGTATGGTCTACGGTGCTCCGCCCCGTTTTGCGCCGGGATCTACCAACTATGACTACGACAGCCCAAACGCCTGACGAACGGGTAACGCAAGAACGGGAAAAGCACCTACTGCACTGTCCGCTTGAAAAGACGAGCACGCCTTCCATCGGGCCCACCTGACCCTCGGGAAACACTGTCCGAAAGCCGAAAATGCGCCCGGGGGGAAGGTGTCGCCCTGCTCCGTTCCACCACGCCTCCAGGAATCCCAAGCCTCGGGAGACAACGCCCCGAGGCGACCCACCCTCTTGTCATACCGTGCAGGAAGACAGCCATCGGGTGTGACACTACGTCATGCCGTGATCACGACGACAATTGCCGCCTTGGAACTCACCAAGATCGTACGAACTACTACGGCCATACCCCTGGAGCGCGGAGACAAGACCGTGGCTGACGACAGTCAACAGTGGCCACTACTCCCAAGTGTAACATGCATAGCAATGTACGCGCTGCCCTCGCCCCTCCCTTGTGACTATAAAAGGGAGAGCGGAGGCCAGCCTTAGGACAAACGCTCACACCCCCCACTTCACCACACGCAACTACAAACTACTGTCACAAAACTTGTACACTCTTACACGCTCACAAGAGACTTGGGAGCACTTCTCTGTCTCGCCTAGCTTGTAACCCCTACTACAAGCACCTCGGTGCAAGGCAACACGATCGGCCTCTCCACTGTACGTTGGGCCCTCTTGGCCTGAATCAGTATAAACTCTGTGTTCCCTTTTGCCCACCATCCGAACCCTCAACCGTGAAACACAAATTCACTAACCTGTGTTAGCACCCGCTAAAACTAGCACCGACAGTTGGCGCGCCAGGTAGGGGCCTTTTGCATGTTGACTCAGGTTTTAGATGGCTGACAGCTCCACTACGCTTCCTGCTGGTGCGGTGCTCCGATTTGGGAGTCTTGAGTTCGTGGCCACCGGCCAAGGGCTTGAGATGAACCTGCGCCCGACCGAGCCCCGCATCATCATCGTCCTGACTCCGGCCCGTCAGGCGGCCGGGGAAGGGATCACGGCGATGCTTCCGCCCGTCCCAGAGGACGAGGGGAGTGCCGCACGCCGCCCCCGGCGGACCAGGAGGAGGAGGCGCAACCGCGCCAACTTGCCCCTGGTCATGGGAAGCGCGGCCAACCAGGTGCCCCCAGCAGGGGACGCCGACTCCGCACCGGCCGCCACCCCGACACCTCCGGCGTCGACGACCGCGCACCAGCCAACCGCTCGAAGGCCAGGCGAGGGCGGGATCACGGCGTCGACTAGGCTCTCTCTCCGCCCTCATTGGGGGAGGAGGACAGCGCCACCATCTCTCTACGGGCTCCAAAGCGCGGTGGACGCCCACGTCCGTGCGGTCCGTGCTCAGCTGCACGACTTGGTAGAGACACCAATCCATCGCCTCGAGCGTCTGGACGACCTCGTGGGCGACCACGTGGCTTCCCTACCGTCTTCACCCGGGAGCAGTCCCAGGGCGTATGGCGGAAGGGAGACGGACTCCACTGACAGTCTCACTCCCTGAGAATACTCAGAGAAGTGGGATCGTTACGGTTAGACCTCACCGTCACGGCTGGGCCTCAGCGACGACGACGACGAGTTCTGGGAGAACGTGGACTTTACCGTCCACTCCGACGATTCATGGGAGTATGCCCCGAGCATCGTCTCCAACTCCGACCAGTCTTAAATCGCCCCCGCTCGGGAATGCTACCACTTGGTGCACCCCGACGACAAACGGGTGGAGGACGTCCATTCGGGAGAAGACAACGAAGTACCTCCTCCGCTCCAGCCGTAGCTTCAGCAACACACTCCACCTCCGGTGACTCCGCGGCCTGCACGGTCAGCTCCACCGCAGGACTCGGGGGCTGGGACGTCTCGCCCCGCGCACCAGTCTCCGGAGCTAGAGCAGCTCCGAGCACTTGAGGCACGGATGGATGAGAACCGCCTGCACCTCACCCAGCTGCGAGCCGCGCTCGAGCGCGAGGAGCAGCAGGGCACCGGTGGAGCAGCTCGTCACCGGGCCCGGGACGTTCAGGCTCGTATCATCGCCGACGATGGAGCCGGGACACCAGGAGCCCCGCCTCGAGCAAGCCGCAAGCTCACGGAGGCAGCAATGCTGCTCTGGAGCATGCCCGAGCCCTCCACCGAGGAGGCGCGACAGCTCAGGAACCAGCTCAAGGATCTCCTGGTGGACGCAGCTGTCCTCCAGGCGGAGAGTTCAGCGTCACGCCATCGTGGAGCTGAAAGTCACCAACGTGGCGGTGCGGTGCGCCACGAGCGAGAGACCTCGGTGCATCCCGAGGTCCCAAGGGCCCCATCGGTTCACCAACAGCTTGGCAAGGACGTCGACGTCCGAGTGAAAGATCCTAAATGGCTAGAGGGGGGTGAATAGCCTATAAAAATCTACAAACAACGCTTTACAAGCCGATTAGTAACAATAGCAAGCTTTGCAAAACACTAGCTCTAAACTATGCTATGCAAGCCACCTAGACAAGTATACTACACTATGATCACTAGTTCACACTCAAAGGCTATGTCACTACTATACACTACTCCTAAGTGAGCAACTAACTAACAAGCTACACACGAGAGTAAGTACACAAAAGTAAAGAGAGAAGGTGATTTCAATACCCCCAGTGTAGAGAAGATATGAAGTCCAATATAACCAATCAATCACATATAAGGGAAATCCTCGGTAGAGAGATGACACAAGATTTTTTACCGAGGTTCACTTGCTTGCCGGCAAGCTAGTCCTCGTTGTAGCGATACACCCACTTCGAGGTTCACACGCTAATTGGCATTACACGCCAAACCCTTCTCAAGGGTGCCGCACAACCAACACAAGATGGGGATCCACCAAGCTATGAGCAATCCACTAAAGATGCCTTTCGCGATCTCCCGCGGGGATAGGCTCAAGAACCCCTCACAATACCTTGATCGGAGGCGGAGACAATCACCAACTCCCCTCAACGATCCTCGCAACTCCAAGCCATCTAGGAGTTGGCAAACTCCAAGAGTAATGATAGAAACCGCTGCGAATCACTACTACCAAGTACCTCTAGATGATCTCTATCAATGCAATGCACTTGATGCTCTCCAAACTCACCAAATGATGAACACAATCAAGTAGGATGAGTGAGAGTGGAGTGGGAAGGCTCACAAGTATGCTATGATGTTCAAGAGTGCCAAGAGATGCTCCCCAAACCGGCCAAGTGACTATTTATAAGCCACACACAAAGAACTAGCCGTTTAGATTTTTCTGCGTACCGTCGGACTGTCCGACGGCCAGACCATCGGACTAATCAGCACGGTCCGACGCCCCGGATGAACGCCACGTGTCACTAGCCGTTTGAAGTCGAACGTTGGATCACAACGGCTATTTCCTCGCGCCAAAACGACCATCGGACGGACGAACGTCGGACTAAATCAACCGGTCCGACGCCCTCAGCTGACCACCGTCGGACTCAGTCAGACGGAGCCGTCGGACTAACGAACGCGGCCGTCCGACGCTTCCAGAGAGCTCCCCGAGCCCTGAAAGTCCGACGCTCACCGTCGGACTAACGCCGAGAGTCCGACGCTCACCTGCTCTCCACGTGTCACCTCTTCGTCGCTCTGCACCATCGGACGCTTCGGACAATAGTCCGACGCTCCGAAACTGAGCGTCCGACGCTCTCAGCAGTGTTAGCCGTCGGACTGAAGCTAATGGTCCGACGCTCTGTGACAACACGGTCCGACGCTAGTTTTTCTATTGTAATGTCTCCGAAATTCGCCGAATCCTGCCTCGCAAGCTCGGCAGGAGGAAGAGAGGACCAAACCCTCTCTAACCCTCGAACTTCACCCCGATTCTTAAGGTACTAACACTCCAAAGTATCTCTCACTTAGGTGCACGTGTGTTAGCCTTTTCAAAGAGTTTTCCAAGGGTCAAGTTAGTGTCACTAGCATCTATATGCATATGCAATGATCATGAACATCTAGTGGCACTTGATAACCGTATTTCATCAACGATTTCGCCCCTCTTGATAGTACGGCTATCTATCCTAAATGTGATCACTCCCTCTATGGAGTCTTGATCACCAAAAGCAAAAGAGCTCCTATGAATTATACCTTTGCCTTGAGCTCCTAGCTTTTTCACCATCTCTTGATGAAGCTTGTGGACTCCTTTTGATGATGGACTTATACCATTTGTATGGATGCCGTCATTGCCCTTCACTTGTGGCCTCCACTGACCCGGTCCTTTGCTCCATCTTGTTGTTTGCTAATTAATTCTCATAAAACACTTAGAGCAATCGTTAGCAAACTAGGTTTCATCAATTATCCAAAACCAAACATGGGCTTTCACCGAGCCATCCTTCAAGCCCGTGTTCGGCGGAAGACTGATGGAGACGCACGAGGCTACAACGTCCATCGGGGCGGACGCTATGATTCGGACGAGGACCACGAGCCCTCACCCGAGCCCTTGGGTCCTCGCGTCTTCAGCGAGGCCATCCGAAGGGCCAAATTCCCGCCCCGGTTCCGACAGCCGGCCAACATAGCCAAGTATTCGGGAGAAACCAACCCCGAACTATGTCTAGCGGAATATCGTCTTGCGTGCCAGCTTGATGGTGCGCAGGACAATCTCATCATCATCCGCAACCTACCCCTATTCCTCGCCGACTCTGCAAGAGCCTGGCTGGAGCATCTCCCCCCGCGGTTGATCTTTGACTGGAGCGATCTGGTCAAGATCTTCGTAGGGAACTTCACGTACGTGCGCCCTGGCAATTCCTGGGATCTCAGAAGCTACAAACAGAAGCCGGGCGAGTCCCTCAGGGACTACATCCGGCGATTCTCCAGGCAGTACAACGAGCTGCCCCAGGTCGCCGACTCCGACGTCGTCGGAGCATTTGCTGCAGGAACCTCCTACAAAGAGCTCGTTCATGAGCTGGGACGTCAGACCCCCACCAGCGTCTCCGAGCTCATGAAGATTGCAACCAGCTTCACCTCGGGGGACGAGGCGGTGGGAGCCCTCTTCTCCGACCCCAAGGGCAAACAGAAGGAGGAGGCTCCCGAGAGCCCACCTCCTGAGCCCCAAACAGCAAGAAGAAGAAAGGGAAGGGAAAGCCCCCCTCCACAATGACTCCCTCGTGGCAGCCACCGAGCCCAAGGGGGCACGGCCCCCTCGGGGCCGTTTCGATGAGATGCTCAACAAACTGTGCCCTTACCACCAGGGTCCAGTGCATCACACGCTTGGGCAGTGTGTGATGCTCAAGAAACACTACGGCCGGCAGGCATTCAAGGACGACGCTGGCGAAAAGCCCACAAGGGACCAGGAGGATAAGGACGGGAAGGACGATGAGTTCCCGCCCATCGACAAATGCCTCATGATCTTCGGCGGACCAGGGACCGCTCCTACGCCGCGACAGCGAAAGCGCGAGTGTCGGGAGGTCTACTCCGTCGGACCAGCAACACCACGTTTCCTCGACTGGTCCTTCGACGCCATCACCTTCAGCCGAGACGATCACCCGGACTACGTCCCATCGCCGGGGCGTTACCCGCTCGTTGTCGACCCCGTCGTCGGCAACACGAGGCTCACCAAAGTCCTCATGGACGGAGGTAGCGGCCTCAACATTCTCTACACTGAGACCCTTGACTCGATGGGGATCAGCAGCTTGCTCCTCCGGGCCACGACGTCCCCGTTCCACTGGATAGTGTCCGGGAAGAGCGTGCAACCCCTCGGGCAGATCGACCTGCCCGTCTACTTCGGGAATCCTGACAACTTCAGGAAGGAAGTCCTGACGTTTGAAGTGGTGGGCTTCCGCGGCACCTACCACGCCATCCTCGGGAGGCCATGCTATGCCAAATTCATGGCAGTCCCGAACTACACCTACCTCAAGCTCAAAATACGGGGGCCAAAGGGGGTGATCACCATCGGCGCTTCCTACCAGCACGCGTACCAGTGCGACATCGAGTGCTACGAGTTTGCCGGCGCGCTGGTGGATTCTGAGGCCCTCATTGCCGACCTCGAGAAGATGGCAAAGGAGGTCCCCCGACCCCAAGAAGGCCACGGGCACCTTTGAGCCCGTTGAGGGGGTGAATGAGGTGCCCCTCAGCCCGAGCTCCCTCGACAGAAAGGTACTGAAGATCAGCACCACCCTCGACCCGAAATAGGAGGCCGTGCTCATCGATTTCCTCCGCAAGCACGCCGACGAGTTTGCTTGGAGTCCCTCGGATATGCCAGGCATCCCGAGGGAGGTCGCTGAGCACTCCTTGGACATTTGGGCCGGGTCCAAGCCGGTGAAGCAGCGCCTGCGCCGATTCGACGAGGAGAAGCGCCGGGCCATCGGGGAGGAGGTGCAGAAGCTTTTGGCGGCCGGATTCATCAAGGAGGTCTTCCATGCAGAGTGGTTAGCTAATCTTGTTTTAGTTAAGAAGAAAAATGGAAAATAGAGAATGTGTATTGATTACACTAGTTTAAATAAAGCATGTCCTAAGTATCCATTTCCATTGCCTCGCATTAGTCAAATAGTTGATTCCACCGCTGGCTGTGAACGGCTTTGCTTTCTTGATGCATATTCTGGCTACCATCAGATTCGCATGAAAGAGTCCGACGAATTAGCGACTTCTTTCATCACTCCTTTCGGCACATATTGTTACGTAACTGTAACAACCCTAAAAACCCACACAACCTAAAAATCCCAACCAATTAAATTTTTTCATTTATTTATTATGAAAACCCATTTTTCTTGTGCAAGCATATAGGTTTCATTATGAATTTGGTAAATAAAGGAGTATAGCTTGCATTTTAATTCCATTCACATAGAATAATACCTTATGCATCACAATTAGGATTTATTGCAATTTATGTTTGTATTTACTCAATATTTAAAAAGGGTAATATATGTATATAAATACACTTAAGTGAAAATAGAAAAGGAAAAAGAAAAGAGAAGAGAGGAAGAAAGGAAGCCAGCCTGTCGGCCCAGCTGCGGCCCAACCGAGCAAGCGCGCGCGCGTGACCGTTTCACCCACTCCCCCGCAGCCGCTGACCGCCCGGCCCCGCCTGTCAGCCGCTCTCGCTACTGTTCTTCTTCTCACCTCGCGAAAGACGGTGGCCGACAGAGTCACGCAAATGGCGTGACCGACAGCGCCACGCATGGCAGAGCCCTGACCCCGCTGTCCCTCGCCTGTCCCCTGCCTTGCTCGCCAAGAAGCCGCGCGCACTGGGAAACCCTAGCTCGGGAGCACCGATGGTCTCCACGTGCCCCCTTCGCCGCTAATCATCGTCCGCCGCCACGCCATGCCCTGGCCGTCTATAAAAGGAGTCGCCCCGAAGCCCTAGACCTCGTCCCACTCGCCGCCGCCGCGCTGCGTCACAACCACTACACCACACCGCACAATAGAGGGAGAGGGAGAAGGGAGAAGGGCGGAGCAGAGGAGGAGAAGCTGCCGGAGCGCCGCCGCCGCGGAGCACGCCGGAGCCGGACACGGAGGAGAAGCCCGAGCTGTGGACGAGGAGCGGCACGGCACTGCGATCACTCTGCACAGCGTCACCTCGTCACTGCACCGCCATCCTTACCTCACCAGCCCCACGGTGAGCCACCGAGCACCTCATCCAACCTCGCCGTGCTACGGTCATGGCGCTCGGCATCACGAGCGTGTAGGCCGCGGGCTGTTTCCGGCCCCTGAACACTTTGCACAACACGCGCACAAGACCGGCCATCAAACCACTGGACATCGGCTATGGACGTCAGGCCACTTCCGACGGGCATCGCCGTCACATGTGCTCGGAGCACCACCACCTCAACGGCGTTCCCGCGCGCACAAGCCGTGAAACCGCCGACGCGACCCGCTAGCGTGACCACCAACTCAGAGACCACCTCGGACAAGCTTAGTTGCGGAAGATCGAACCTCCATAGCCCGGAACACTGAGAGGTGCGTTCTCGGGGAAACGTGATCGCTGCCGACACGTTCCGCCTCGCCTAAAATCCATTCCGAGTACCCCCGATCGCCTCGCGCTGCGGAGAAAGGCTGACGAGGTTCGCCAAGTCTGCCTCGGCACCGCCGCGTAGATAGCCGAGCCCCGAATCATGTCTGTCGCCTTGGCTACGTGCGCCTTCACCTCGTCGGAGAACCGCCGTATGCCGTGGGAGAGAAGGAGGCCCACGACATCATTTCACTAATGACAGCCAACCCTCGGGAGGGCGGCACCCTCGGCGCCCAAAATTCCGATTCGCCCGAGCCTCCCCGGGAGAGCTCGGGAGAGCGGCACCCTCGGCGCACCAAATCTCCGATTCGCCCGAGCCTCCCCGGGAGAGCTCGGGAGAGCGGCACCCTCGGCGCCCAAATGTCCGATTCGCCCGAGCCTCCCCGGGAGAGCTCGGGAGAGCGGCACCCTCGGTGCCCCGAATCTTCGATTCGCCCGAGCTACGCCGAGCTCCGCCGAGCTACGCCGAGCTCCGCCGAGCCCCGCCGAGCTACGCCGACGCCGGCGACTCTCTGGAAACCAGCATCGAACACCTGGTGGGCGACCATCGGGTCTGTGTTCTGATGAGGCGCCACATGCCGCACTACTGGACCCGCGCGCCACGTGGACCAATCCCGAGCTGCCCCTGATTAATCGACCATTTTCCATTTTTAGAAAATTGGATAATCTTCGGAAATTCATAACTTATTCATACGATGCCCAAAAATTACGCACCATATATCAAAATTCTCAGAAAAATGAGATCTACAATCTAAGACTATGTTTGTGTGCATTTGGCTCTTTATTTTATTGGATTTTTCTGAAATACTCTATAGGAGTCGCTGACGCGACTATTTTGTGTTCGATTTCAGAGCCGGAGGAGGATCTGACTAAGGAAGACGACCACGAGTACTTTCAGGAGCTAGGAGATGACTACGAAGGTGCCACGTCCTTAGATCCTATTTACGCATTGCAAATGACATTGTTGCTATTGCTTTATGATTATGTATGGATTGGTTGCATGGTAGTATATTTGAATTCCCTGCCTTGATAAGACTATACCCTGCTATCTGCTGCTAGGTTAGCTGCTGCTTAATTTACTGTTACTCTTCCACTACTTTCTACTTGCTATATGCTATGTGGTGGAATTGGGACGGTGTATATCTGATTATAACCACCGGGAGAGAGTGTTGCGTGCGTCTTGGGTGCGTGGTAAGGGTTGATGTCGACCAGGTGGGATGTGAGACAAGCCCGTGGGGCAAGTCGTGCCGGGGGTGCAACCTGGGCATCCCCAAGCGAGATACCTATGGCGGGTAAAGTTGTTAAGGAGGTTTCGGGTGGGATAGCCTTGGTGGTTTGAAGCCCGTGGACGGAGGTGCTATGATGGCACGGGGAGAGTATCCCCTAAATGAAGATGCCTGCTTGGTCAAACCTAGGATGGACTAGTTTCAGGTTTATGGGAATCCTTTTCTACTCACTCGCTTCTGATGGGCGGGAGACGGCTGGACTACTTGGTAGGACGGTGCCACTATTGCTAGGTTGAGAGGTGATAAGGGTAGGCGGAGACGGTCGATGGGTTCCCGTTCCGTTCTAGATGCGCAGTACCACTGGATGGGCCCGGTACTGTGTCTCCCAGTCTCAGCATAACGGTGTAGGACCCGGAATATCCCAGGGCTGAGTGGTAGGGTGGCATCGACCTAGGCAAGCAAGCACCCGGAATTCTGCCTAGGTGTTTACGCAACACCTATGATGGCTAATCTTGTGGGTAGTGAAACCTCTGCATGCCAACCTGTTGGCTATGGACCTTTCCTGTGAAGCTTCTACTAGTGTAGTGAGTGTTCTCTTTTCCCCCTGGATGACATTTTTCCGGCAGTGTACCCGTTGTGGTAGTGTGCCGCTGAGATAGGCCCGAGAGGGAGTTGGGCCTGTCGAATGAGAGTGAGGTGTGGGTATGTGAGATGTGGTGATGGGAAAAGGGATGATGGTGTAATTGGAGATAAAACTTGACTACTTAAACATTGATTACAGCTGCATAGGAAACCTCAGCCTATAGGTCTGCTTGTATAGCCTTGCATCCACTTTCCACAAAGCAAATGCTACATAGGTGGGCTCCGTGGCCAGTACATATCGTACTGATAAATTTGCTGTCAGGTGACGAGAATGAGTACGACTTCGAGGAAAATGATGGCGAGGAATAGGGTCACGTGCTACACTCAAGTTGGCCGTGAAGGATGAAACGTTTCCGCATCTTCTAAAGCTTCTCTGAATGTTGATTCCGCCAATGTGGCGATGTAATAAATGTTTATGTAAGACTTAATTACCGTTGTATGGATCATGGTGTCAACTGAGATATGGGTAATTTCATGGATTGTCCCAAACAATCTGTTGAATTACAATTTGAGCCTGTGGATTTCCCTTCGCGGAAATCGAGGTCGTTTCCGTAACCATGCCATTTGGCCTAAAAAACACGGGCGCGACTTACCAGCGTTGCATGCTTAAAGTTTTTGGGGACCTCATCGGGCGAACCGTTGAGGCTTACGTAGACGATATAGTGATAAAATCTAGGAAGGCGGACAACTTGATAGCCGACCTAGAAGAGGCGTTCGAATGCCTCAAGAAACGAAACATAAAGCTAAACCCCGAGAAGTGCGTTTTCGGCGTCCCTCGGGGCATGCTCCTCGGGTTCATCGTTTCTGAGCGTGGCATCGAAGCCAACCCGAAAAAAATATCGGCCATCACACAGATCGGTCCAATTCGGAACCTCAAGGGTGTGCAAAAGCTCATGGGATGTCTCGCGGCCTTGAGTCGATTCATTTTAAGGTTCGGCGAGAAGGGACTTCCCTTGTATCGGTTGCTAAAGAAAAGTGAGCACTTTACCTGGACCACCGAGGCCCAGGAAGCCCTCGAAAGGCTTAAGGCTCTACTTTCGAAAGCACCAATTCTTGTGCCCCTTATGAAAGAGGAGAATCTCTTGCTCTATGTCGCTGCTACTAACCAAGCTGTGGGTGCAGCGATCGTCGTACAACGGCAAGAAGAAGGGCACGCGTTACTGGTACAGCGGCCTATCTTCTTCATCAGCGAGGTCTGGTCCGAAATCAAGACACGCTACCCTCAGATCCAGAAGCTGGTGCACGCGATCGTCCTTGCTCGGTGCAAGTTGTAGCATTACTTCGAATCGCATCTCGTGACTGTGGTGTCATCCTTCCCCCTCGGGGAGGTGATCCAGAATCCGGAAACTACGGGGAGAATCGCTAAGTGGGCAATCGAGCTCATGGGGGACGGTATCACCTATGCGCCTCGCAAAGCGATTTAGTCCCAGGTGTTGGCGGACTTCGTGGTAGAGTGGACTGAAACACAATTGCCACCGCTACCGACTCAGAAAGAATGTTGGGTCATGTACTTCGACGGGTCGATGATGAAGAATGGTGCCGGCGCAGGCATAATTTTCGTCTCATCCCTTAGAGTTAGACTCAAGTATTTGTTGGGGGTACACTTCGCCGCCTCCAACAACGTAGCGGAGTACGAGGCACTCGTCAACGGGCTCCACATCGCTGTCGAGCTGGGAATCAAGTGCCTTGAAGTTCGGGGAGACTCCCAGCTTGTTGTGGATCAGGTGATGAAAGAATCGACGTGCCACAACCCCAGGATGGCCGCTTACTGCAAGTTAGTGCGTCTTCTGGAGGAAAAATTCGACGGCCTCGAGCTCAAACACATCGCACGTCGATACAACGTAGAGGCCGACGAGTTGGTGAAAATCGCATCCGAAAGGACTATGGTCCCGATGGGCGTGTTTGCCAACGACCACTACAAGCCGTCGATCGGTAGCGGCCCCTCGGGGGCTGCGAGTCCCTAGGGAAAAGAAGAGCGCCCCATGACCGAGGCTGAGGACGATGACGACAATAAAGCCGAGGCAATGGAAATTGACGCCGAGGCAACCGAAGACGAAGCCGAGATGGACGACGACGAGCCAGACTGGCGCGAGCTGTTGGTCAGCTGGCTTGTCCGAGGAGTCTTACCCTCGGACAAAACCAGAGGACGACGGCTGGCACGTAAAGCTAAGTCTTTCACGATGATCGACGGTGACCACTATCGACGGAGTCCCTCGGGAGTCCTCCAGCGCTGCATCCCCTTCAGTCAGGGCAAGCGTCTAATCGAAGAGATACATGCTGGAGCTTGCAGCCATCACGCTGCACCGAGGACGCTCGTCGGCAACGCCTTTCGACAAGGTTTCTACTGGCCAACCGCCATGGCCGATGCTACCGAGGTGATACGCTCCTGCGAGGGATGCCAATACTACGCTCGGCAGACACACCTCCCGGCCCAAGCTCTTCAGACGATTCCCCTCACTTGGCCTTTTGCCGTGTGGGGACTGGATCTTGTTGGGCCCCTCAAGAAGGCGCCCGGAGGCTTCACCCACTTACTTGTTGCCATCGACAAGTTCTCTAAGTGGATCGAAACTCGGCCGATCACACAAATCAGCTCGACGTAAGCGGTGTTATTCTTCACCGACATTGTCTATCGGTTTGGCGTCCCGAACTCCATCATCACTGACAACGGCACACAGTTCACCGGAAAGAAATTTTTGGTCTTCTGCGACGAGTACCACATACGAGTGGACTGGACGGCGGTAGCCCACCCAAGAACGAACGACCAAGTAGAACGTGCCAATGGTATGATTCTCCAAGGTCTTAAGCTGAGAATCTTCAACAGATTGAATAAGTTTGGTAAGAGGTGGCTGGCCGAGCTCCCGGTAGTGATATGGAGCCTAAGGACTATGCCGAGCCAAGCCACGGGCTTCACGCCCTTCTTCCTGGTATACGGTATCGAGGCTGTCCTCCCCACGGATTTGGAGTACGGCGCCCCGAGGGTCCAAGCCTACGATGAACAGGGCAATCAGACTTCCCGTGAAGACGCGTTGGACCAAGTCAACGAAGCTCGGGACATGGCCTTACTACACTCTACCAAGTACCAACAATCCTTACGTAGGTACCATGCTCGGCGCATCCGTGCCAGAGCCTTCAACGTAGGTGACTTGGTGCTGCGACTCAGGCAGGACAACAAGGGACGCCACAAGCTCACACCGCCATGGAAGGGCCGTTCGTCATCGCCGAGGTACTACGTCCCGGCACGTACAAGCTGGCAAATGAAAAGGGCGAAATCTACAACAACGCTTGGAACATCAAATAGCTATGTCGCTTCTATCCCTAAGATTCCGAGCATTATACTATTTGTAAATCTTGAAATCAATAAAAAGGACCCGCTTTCTTCTCTTTATGATTTTAAGATTCTAGCCCGAGCCTACCCTCGGAGCAAACGAGCGTAACTTTTTTCCACGCACTAGAGCGAGGCTCGGCCTTACCTCTGGTAAGGCCAATCCTCCCTCAGGGGCTAGAATGGGGGGAACCCCCGGACTCCTCCGAGCCTCAACAAAAATCGAAACTTGAAATTTCAAAATGCGTTGAAATTTTCTGTCTCCCGAACGTCCTTCTCGCCTAAACCGAGCACGAACTTATAAAACTCAGAAGTGCGCAGGAGGCCCCAGAGGGCAGAGCCGGCCGAGCCGTGAGACCGTCTACGCTCCACGGCTATGGCATCTTCACTCACCACTCTTCGCCCGAAGGCCGACTCGCGCTTAGAAGAGAACTAATAAGTTCAACGCTCGGCAAAGGAAGAAGGCTCGGATAGACACGACTAAACTTTTCTTTTTAAGCTTTCCCTTCGCCAAAACCCCTAGGACTATGGTCGAGTCTACGCCGCTAAAGCTATGACGCCCAGAAAAAAGTCCCCCGAGGCTCGATAGCCCGGGCTCAGGATCGGCAAGGGAAACACTTAAAGAAAAATGCCAAGCGAAAACGAATTGAAAAACAAACAACAAACATTTACATAAATATGGCCATGAAGGGCCGCATGTTTGTTTTTCATGAAGTTTTCTTCCTCAAAACGGGCTTGATGGCCCGGCTCTCTCTTTCTCATAACTAAGGTTAAGGGGGGAGCTCTATGTCATCCAGGAAGAGGCTCGCCAGCGATTCTCCAGGGGCATTCATCGAATCGACCAGCGGCAGGAGCTCGTCGTCTTCGGCCTCGAGGAAGCCCTCGCTGACGGGGTCTGCGTCAAAGTTCCCATAATGGGACTTCACCACTGCCAGCGTCTTTTGGACGCCCGCCAGCAGAGCCTCCTTCAGCTGGACGCCGACGTGGCCGTGAAGCGCCTCCAGCCGGCTCCAGAGCGAGCTCCCCGAGGGCTCCCCTCCGGGCTCTCCTCTGGAGCGCGCCACCCTCTGCAGCTCCTGGTGGTCGGCGACTTCACCGTTGTAAGCCGCCTGCAGGGCTGCGGTGATAGAACGAGAAGGTAAGACAGAAACTCCGAGCGAGGAACACCCAAGGTAAAACGAGACGAGTAATACGACAAGGCACATACCGTTGCCCTCCTCCTCAGCCTTCTGGGCCTCCTCCCGGACCGAGTACACTGTGGCGACGGCCTCAGTCAGAGCCGTCTGAGTCTGACTCAGGTCCTTGGCCAAGATTTCGGCGGCGGAGGCTTTCTCAGCCGCGAGCTTTTGGGCGGCGTCGCGCTCCCTGCTCGCCTCGGCCAAGGCCCTCTCCAGCTCCTGCGCCCGCTTCACTGAGGTGGCAGCCCGACTCTCTGCCTCCGCGACCTCCGCCTTCATGATGGTGCAGTCGACGCGCACTTCGGCGAGTTTGGCGGTCACGGAGGCGAGCTAGTCTTGGGCGCGGGCGAGGGCCTTCCCCTTGAGGTCCAGCTGCTTCTAGAGCCTGAGCCCGTGGCGAAGAAAGCGGGACTTGTCCCGGGAGGTATGCATGAGGTCCTAGAAGAGGGAAGGAACAACAGCGGTCAAGGCATGCACACATGTATGCGGATGAAGCCGCGAGACATATTCGACGAACACGAAGGCTTACCTGCAGCTGCGCGGGGAGCTCCGTTTCAAGGGCGTCGGCGATCGCCCGGAGACCCGTCGCCAAGTTCGGCCTGAGTTCCTGGATGGCGTCCCACTTGGAGGCCTCGAGGTCATCCCGGAGCGAGAAGACGGGCGGCGCTCGAGGGTCCGCACGGTTCGTCCACTCGATCCGGGACGCGGTCCACTCCCGGGGCAGGGGCTGCCGCAGCGCAACTACCCAGGGGCCCTCCTCGCGAGGGGCTTCCACGTCGACGACCATCGCCGCTACACCCGCAGTGTCCGGCCCCGTAGAGGTAGCTTCGGTCGACGCTCCTGAAGCGTCCCCAGTGGCGAAGACTGGGGCCTCGGAGGTCGACGCCCGAACGGCCCCCACCACGGTGGCCAATGCAACAGACGCGGTGACGGTGGCTGCAGATGGAGTGACTCCCCCCGAAGAGGGTCCCTCGGACGCTGTTCCAGGGCCCACAGGAGGAGGGACCTCCTCGTCCAGCGACCGTGCGCCTCTCCCGACGGTGTCGCCACCCTGCACCTTGAGGACCTTCAGGTGCGAAACCTGGAGGTCCGACCCGGGCGCTTCCTGGAACGAGAAACGCGAAGACGTGCGTTCATGAAATGAGAACAAAAATCGGTGAACGAACGATTTGGAAGAGCTACTTACCTAGTCTTCGGGATCGCCTTCTTCTTCTTTGCCGTCCCGGTGCATGGCGAAGAGACGGGCCCGGCGGACGACGCGGGCCGCGCCGCCGGCGGAGGACTGGGCGCCACCTCGGCGTCAGGGCCAGCCCCGCCATGAGGCGGGGGCCCTGCCTGGGCGCCGGGGGTCATCTTGACGCCGCCACCCCTCGGCGGGGACGCCTGAGTCTGGGAGGACCCCAGCTCGAGGTCCGGCATCTTGGCGCTGGCCCGCTCCGACCCCGACAGCGTCCTCTCTCCGCTCCCCCCCGCCTTCAGCCGTCGCGCCGATCAGCGACGCGTCGAAAGGGAGGGTGCGCCGGAACAAGGACCTCCTGGTCCCACCGGCAACAGCCTGGCCCGGCTCGGGCACCGGGTCCGAGCCCGTTCCCGGCGTCTCCAGTGGGCCCTCACGGCCGCTGGAAAGCGGAGCCATGCCTCCAATGGTCACGAGCCCCGGCACATCCGCCGGCAGACGCCGACATGGGAGCCTTTCCTGGCTCGTCGGCGCCCACCGCGGGCTTTGTGGCCACTACGGGCCGATCCAACAGGATCATCAAATCATCGTCGTCGTTGTCATCGTCATCTTCCTCGTCATCTTCGTCGGTGGGGGAATCCTCTTCCGGCTCCCCCGCTGCCCTATGGCGGCGGCGAAGCTGGGCAAGCTCCTCAGTTCTCCGGCCCTTCTTCCTCCTCAGGGCAGTCTTCTTGTCCTTCCTCGCCTTCTCCTCTTCGGCGCGCAAGCGGTTCTGGGTCCGCTGCAGCTGGTCCTCCGGGACAGGGGAAGGGAGAGCTTCCCGGTCCTCGAAAGGCCATGCGATGGAAGGAGAAGAAATTAGAACAAGACCGGAGAATCAAAAAGACAGGGACGCAAGCGGTGCTCACCAGCGCGATGAAGCCCATGCGGGGGCGCATGGGCACCCGGTTCAGCTCGTCTCAGGTAGGATGACCGCCCACCATGTACTTAACGCGACGCATGATCTCCTTTTCGCCAATATTCAGGGCCAGCATCGCCGTGCCCTCCCGCGACGTCCCAATCAGCATCTGGTTCAGCACCAGCCTGCGCTCCATCAGCGGCAGCACCATCCGCGCATGGAAGTGCGCCACCACACCGGCTCCCATGAGACCCTGATTGCGCAACACCTGGAGCGCGTCGAAGTAGACATCGAGATGCTTGGCCTCCTTAGCCGGGCACCCCCACTCCCACTGAGGAAGGGGAGCGGTGAGCACCCTTCCCGTGAACTTGGGAAAGGCGTCCCCGTCATTACGAAGGTAAAACCAGCCATGGTGCCAGCCCTTGTTGTAGGAAGGGGCCTTGCAGGGGATGTACGAGGTGGAGCGGATCACGAAGCCACAGCACCCCGCGCGCGGGATCTCCCGCGGCTTCTTTGCACCAGCCGCCTTGGTGTACTAGTTGACGCGGTAGATGCGACGCCACAGGTCCCAGTACGGGGGTAGCCTAAAGTAACCCTCGCACAGGGCGGCATAAATTGACTCCTGCGTGAAGGAGTTGGGGGTTGGGTTGTGGAGCTCCAGCCCGTTGCTGAAAAGCAGCGCCCGGCAGAAGTGGCTCGGCGGCGACCCGAGCCCGCGCTCGTGGTAGGCGATGAAGCTCACCACGTACCCCTCGTTGGGGTTCGGCTCGTCATGGTCGCACGATGGCACAAACCACTCTGGACGCTCCGTGTCGTTGCGAGGGCGTAGGAGCCCCAGCTCAACGAGTCGCTCAAGGTCCGCCTCCGTCACGGTGCTCCGCGGCCACGGCTCCAACCTGAGTATGCCGGCGGCGGTGGCAGCGGCATCGGTGGCAACAAGGGAGGAAGCCATGGCGAGCTAAAGACGAAGAGCTGCGGAAAGACAACGATGGCAGCCGCGGCGATGCTTCTCACTGGGGCAAACAACGAGGGCAAGGAGATGGGCGACGGAAGCGAGAAGACGAACGGCTGCGCAAGCGAATGGCTAAGGTAAAAAGAAAAAATCGTGATTTTCCCTTATATACCCAGGCGGCGAATCGTGTTACGTGCGGAGAATTCGTCGCATTAACTGCGTGGGACCTGCCACGATCCCAGCATCGCCGCAGGCCTCGCGCACGCAACCGCCTTGAATGCCCCGAACCGTCGCGTCCGTCAGGTTTCGTGCCTCAAAAGGTGAGCCAAATCATTACGTCCGTTCGCCTCGATTCCACCGATACATTCTCCTTCTCGACGAAGGAACCTCGGGCTCGGACACCCGTTACGTTCCCAGGGGATCGAGGACTGGCCCACAGTGGCTTGAACAGTCGCCCCAGGGAAACCGAGTTAGGGACAGCAAGCGGATGGGTCACGAAAACGGCCAGTATCCCGACGCCCGAGCATCACAAGGGACATCCCATGCTGTGTCCAAGTCCTAGAAGTGAGTCAATTAAGTGGAATCCCTCCTTGGGAGGCATCAGGCCCTCGGGACCTATCGAAGGGACCCGACATCCACTAATTGATCCTCGGGAAACATTTGAAGTGTGCTCAGGCCACTAGCCGACCCCAACGAACGGGGCACGGATCTCCACTTGGACCAACCCGTTTGTAGCTCACTCGCGCCCCAACGGGGAAGTCGAGCAGGATCAAACCTTCCTCTTTCCGAAAGAAGAGCGTGAAGGTCAAACTAGCGAAAAAGACAGGGACCTCTCTGACCACTTTACAAGTACTGTCCCATCAGGCGAGATTCTCGACGCGACAGTGCTTCGAACGAGCATGACAGCCATACCACCTGTCAGGACTTCCCTGGCAACGGATTTGATGGACCCACTATGGCCATACCTTCCCCAGTATGGTCTACGGTGCTTCGCCCCATTTTACGCCGGGATCTACCAACTACGACTACAACAGCCCAAGCGCCTGACGAACGGGTAACGCAAGAACGGGAAAAGCACCTACTGCACTGTCCGCTTGAAAAGACGAGCACGCCTTCCGTCCGGGCCCACCTGACCCTCGGGAAACACTGTCCAAAAGCCGAAAATACGCCCGGGGGAAGGTGTCGCCCTGCTCCGTTCCACCACGCCTCCAGGAATCCCAAGCTTCCGGAGACAACACCCCGAGGCGACCCACCCTCTTGTTATATCGTGCAGGAAGACAGCAATCGGGTGTGACACTACGCCACGCCGTGATCACGACGACTATTGCCGCCTTGGAACTCAGCAAGATCGTACGAACCACTACGGCCATACCCCTGGAGCGCGGAGACAAGACCGTGGCTGACGACAGTCAACAGTGGCCACTACTCCCAAGTGTAACATGCATAGCAATGTACGCGCTGTCCTCGCCCCTCCCTTGTGACTATAAAAGGGAGAGCGGAGGCCAGCCTTAGGACAAGCGCTCACACACCCCACTTCACAACACACAACTACAAACTACTGTCACAAAACTTGTACACTCTTACACGCTCACAAGATACTTGGGAGCACTTCCCTCTCGCCTAGCTTGTAACCCCTACTACAAGCACATCGGTGCAAGGCAACACGATCCGCCTCTCCACTGGACGTAGGGCCCTCTTGGCCTGAATCAGAATAAACTCTGTGTTTCCCCTTACACACCATCCGAACCCTCAACCACGAAACACAAATTCACTAGCCGGTGTTAGCACCCGCTAAAACTAGCACCGACAATTATACGTCATTAGCACGATTATGATTGCATTGCAACTTGTGGCGCACTGATGGAAAGACTAGGGAACTATGGAACCAACCTGGCGCAAAAGATTCACTACTACAGAACCGGCCTTTGGTCGATGCCCAAAATGCACAATAGTCTCGGCAAATTTTGCGTCCGAGACCAAAAGTTCTTTAGTCCCGGTTTGTAACACGGATTGGGACTAAAAAGTCCCGCGCCCAATGGCTATGGTGTCAGACTTCTGCAGAAGGGGCAAGGGACTTTTAGTCCCGGTCCGTGTTACAAACCGGGACTAAAGCTCAACTTTTAGTCCCGGTTTGTGTTACCAACCGAGACTAAACATTTAGTCCCGGTTGGTAACACAAATCGGGACTAAAGATTGAGCTCTAGTCTTGGTTTTTAGTTCTGACTGGACTAAATGTCACCCCCCATTTAAACCACCTTCTTCTTCCCCCAGCCCGAGCCCGAGCATAAAGCTCTTGCTCCGTTCTTGCTGTGTTCTTGCTTGTTTAAATTGTTGCTCTCTCATCTCCGGCCATTGATCCATCTTAAAATTTTTACTCTGCCATCAGCTTCATTAATGGTGAATAGCTTCATCCTCTCATGTTTTAGCAGTAGCCTATGTCATTTTAAGTATATATATTTGCTTTTTTTCATTTTATGATTTCTACGCCATTTTAAGCAACAATCACTTGATAGTTTGTATATTTTGTTAGAGGAAGCTAAAATTATTTAATTAAAACAAGTATACATCTTTCATTGCTATTATACCTTACATGGTTAAGTTTGAGAAATAGAGAATGTTAGGATATTTTATTAATTACATTTAATACGTGATTAAAAAATAGAATTTTTTATAATTTGGGTATATAATAAGCGTTTAGGAAATTTAGAAATTTCATTTAATACGTGTTTAGGAAAATTAGAGATTTTTATAATTTGGGTATATAATAAGTGTTTAAGAAATTTAGAAATTTCATTTAATACGTGTTTAGGAAAATTAGAGATTTTTATAATTTGGGTATATAATAAGTGTTTAGGAAATTAACAAATTTCATTTAATATTTGTTTGGGAAAATTAGAGATTTATATACGTTGGGTAGATAACAAGTGTTTTGGAAAATTAGAAATTTCATTTAATATGTGTTTAGGAAAATTAGAGATTTATATACTTTGGGTAGATAATAAGTGTTTAGGAAAATTAGAAATTTCATTTAATACGTGTTTAGGAACGTTACAGATTTATATACTTTGGGTATATAATAAGTGTTTAGGAAAATTAGAAATGTCATTTAATACGTGTTTAGGAACGTTAGAGATTTATAGAATTTTGGGTATTTATAATTTTATTTGTTTGAAGAATGACAAATTTAATTATGTCATATGTCATTTAATGAAGGTCATGACACGTCATTGGATGTATAATGCCGATCGGCGCTCCTAAGAGTTCATTGAGGGCGTGCATTATTTCTTAAGAGTAGCCGAGGCAAACAAGCGGGATGATTTCATGTGCTGTCCATGTGCCCTGTGTAACAATTTGAAGGAATATTCTTACTCAAGGAGTCTTCACTCACACTTGTTAAAGTCGGGTTTCATGCCAAACTATATTTGTTGGACCAAGCACGGAGAGAGCGGGGCTATAATGGAAGAAGGTGAAGAAGAACAATTGGAGCCTGACGACGATATTATTGCTCAATATGGTGCCTTTGATGATACAGCAATGGGGGAAGTTAAAGAAGAAGCGGCAGGGGTAGAAGACACACTCGCTCATGATGATGATGCTCTTGGTGAAGCCATTCGTGATGCGAAAAAAGAATGCGAAAGTGAAAAAGAGAAGGCCAAGTTTGACCGCATGCTAGAGGATCACAGAAAATTGCTATACCCGAATGCCAATGGCGGGCAAAAAAAGTTGGGTACAATACTCGAGCCGTTACAATGGAAGGCAACGAATGGTCTATCCGACAAGGGATTTGGTCAATTATTGAAGATCCAAAAAAGATGCTTCCAAAGAGAAATGAATTGCCCAGCACTACGTACGAAGCAAAACAGGTCGTCTGCCCTTTAGGATTAGAAATACAGAAGATACATGCATGTCCTAATGATTGTATCCTGTATCGTGGCAACAATGAGAATTTGGATGAATGCCCAGTATATCATGCGTCGCGGTATAAGATCAGGCGAGATGACCCTTGCGATGTTGAGGGCGAAGAACGTCCCAGAAAGAAAATCCCTGCCAAGGTTATGTGGTATGCTCCTATAATACCACGCTTGAAACGTTTGTTCAGAAACAAAGAACATACAAAGTTATTGTGATGGCACAAGGAAGACCATAAGGTAGACAATATGTTGAGACATCCTGCTGATGGGTCCCAGTGGAGAGCAATAGACAGAGAATTCCCAGAGTTTGCAAATGACACAAGAAACTTAAGGTTCGCTTTAAGTACAGATGGTATGAATCCTTTTGGGGAGCAAAGTGGTAGTCATAGCACTTGGCCTGTCACTCTATGTATCTACAACCTTCCTCCATGGTTATGCATGAAGCGGAAGTTCCTTATGACGCCAGTGCTCATCCAAGGCCCAAAGCAACTTGGCAATGACATCGATGTGTATCTGAAGCCATTAGTTGAGGAACTTCTACTTTTATGGAACAAACCAGGTGTACGTGTGTGGGATGAGGACAAACAGGAACACTTTGACCTGCGAGCATTGTTGTTCGTAACAATCAATGATTGGCCTGCTTTAAATAATCTTTTGGGACAGACAAACAAAGGATATAAAGCTTGCACACATTGTTTTGATGACATTGACAGCATATATTTGAAAAAATATCAAAAGATCGTGTATCTTGGCCATCGTCGATTTCTTCCTACGAATCACCCATTAAGAAAGAAAGGCAACATTTTAAAGGTACATGTGAGAAAAAGACAAAGCCTCGCAATAGAACTAGAGAAGATGTACTTGATATGGTCAAGGATGTGAAAGTAGTCTTCGGAAAGGGAAAGGGTAGCGAACCTGTTCCCAAAGACGCTAATGGACGTGCACCTATGTGAAAGAAGAAGTCAATATTTTGGGAGCTACCCTACTGGAAAGTTCTAGAGGTCCGCCACGCAATCGACATGATGCACTTGACAAAGAATCTTTGTGTGAACCTGTTAGGCTTCATGGGTGTGTATGGGAAGTCTAAGGATTGATTTGAAGCACGACAGGACTTGCAGCGCATGAAAGAACGAGACAACTTGCATCCAAAGAAGACAGATGATGGACGCCATTATATTTGAAAGCGCACTTCATGTAGTTCTACTAGATGTAAGTCTCGTTGTAGTTTTTACCTTATTAGCATGCTTCAACTCACGCGCGGGATGACGAGAGTAATCTTTTTTTGGTATAGTGGGTTCTTCGGCTCTTTTTTTTGGTACAGTGGGTTCTTCGGCAGTCACCAGAAAACAATTTGTGTGGATACTACATTTGTGAGTTCATCATGGTGTACGTCAAAAAAACTCCTATAGAGGAGCTCAAAGTACGTAATATGTATATATATTACCCTAATAACTTTTTTGTTCATATATAATAAATGATATATATATATACGCACATTTTTCATTGATACAAATTGAAGGCTAGGTGGTTGAAGGAAAAGGTGATGCAAGAGGTATGCCTCAAAGCAATTCAAGAGACAATCGCAGGATTCCTTAATGATCATGTCATCAAGCCTGGCACTGAGTTCTACCATGACCCCAATGAAAAATTAGTGCAAAACAAAGATTAGTGTTGAAAGTTTGTTTCGGATAACACATTTTGTTGTAACACTATCTTATAATTTTATGTGATATATATATTCAAACATATATGCAGCTCTCTCTCTCTCTCTCTCTATATATATATATATATATATATATATATATATAATATAGTATATAGTTTTATAGTTTATTTATGTGTAATGCTCGAAACTTGATTATATCGATGCGCGTATAAATATATTAATAGCGAAGAATATGTATTTGAAAACCTATAGTAATTGTAAAACCCAAATTAATAATAAAATATGAAGCAAGAAACCAAAAAAGCAAAAAAAAAGTCTTTAGTCCCGGTTGGTATTACTAATCGGGACTAATAGGGCAGGGCACGTGGGCTTGCCTGGTGACCCGGGACTAAAAGTAGACCTTTAGTCCCGGTTGGTAGTCCCGACTCATAACCCAGGACTAAAGGCCCTTTAGGCCCGGGACAACAACCCCAACCTGCAGTGGTGATTGGAAAATACTTATATCGGTAGGTTTAGCACAGAGAGATGACAAATAAACCTATTTGGAAATTGGCGACGGCATACGATGAAACGAAGTTTCCTACTAGCACTGCAATTGCATCCTATGGCCCCGGCTCCTCGGCCCGGAGCAGGTCGATCGGATGCCATGCTCCTAACCCCCTCCGTCCAAAAAAAACATACAATTCTACCACAGTAACATGTTTTAATGTGTCAACTTTGATTATTTATAGATTAAAAACTATAAATATTTATAATGTGAAATAAACATCATTAAATTAATTATGAAATGTACTTTCATAATATATTAATTTTGAACCATAAATATGAATATTATTTGGTAGAAATTTGGTCAAACATGAATCACTTTATGTGGCATGCAACCTATAGTTGCAAGTTTTTTTTTAGGACGGAGATAGTAGGAGGCAGGCCGCCTGCCTCACCCGGTCTCCCCGGCCGTCCGGCGTCCGCTGTCCCCTGACTGCAAAAAAACGGCCTGCGATAGCTAGTAGCTTTGCCTGTTTCCTTGTCCGTTGCTGCGGTGCGGCCTAGCTGTAGCTGCCGAGTGCAGACTTGGTTCCTGGATCACCGCCTCAGGATACTACACATACGCCGCGCGGGCACCCGTACGCGCGCCACGCTTTCAGTTTCACGGGCGGGGGCGAGGGTGGTGCCCGCCGCTCGACCAACCGCTGCGCCCACGCACGCACTCGTCTGTCGTCTCTATTCTACCGGCGCGCGGCCGCAGGAGCAGGACGGACGACGGCTTGGCGAGATCGAGATCGACCCCCCGACGAGGCAACAGGGGCGCGAGCGCGATTCACCGTTCACAAATTGCGAGCCCAATACGTTACGCGCACAGCTCGGTCGCCGTCTACGTTTCGCGACGCGAGGACGGCTGTATCGCTGTATAGTTCCACCCGACTGTGGTCTGTGTACCGTGCATGTACGTACGTTCGTCCCTAGCGCCTGCGGCCCGGAATTATCTGTTTTATTATTGATTTCGGAGTCGATTTGCAGATGTATTATATTGCTATATATATAGATATGGTTTGGTGACCAAAGGGATTTTTCGTAATATACAGATAATGTTGGACCCATGACGCCTATGATTCTGTTTTGTACATATACTTCCTCTGTATCGGAATTAGATGACGTCTGGGATAATGACACGGTCTTCAAAACATGATTTTGACTTCATATATTTCTATAAAAATACTTATTAAAAAATAACATATGCATATTTTTATGAAAGTATATTCGAAGACAAATCTATTTATATAGTTTCCATATTTTAAATAATTTAAAAATTATTCATGATTTATATTTTCAATGTTTGACTACGACCTTTCCTAAAAACGTTAACTTTTTCCGATACAGAGGAAGTATATGTTTAATGTTTTAATTTAGGGCATGTTTGGATCTCATGGACTAATAATTAGTTGGCTAAAGTTTAACCCTTGAGAATCCAAACATGTAAACTAGTGAGTGGACTAACAACTAGTTCAAGTTCCAACTAGTTGTTAGTTCACTAGTCCATAAAACCAAACTATTTGTAGCTAACAACTAGTTCTAGTGTATAATAGCGCTTGTTAGTCCTTGGATCCAAACATGACTGGACTAATTACTAGTCAACTAATTACTAGTCTAGCTAATCACTAGTTTTAACTAATCATTAGTCCTAGTTCATCCAAACAGGGACCTTAATTTCCTATACTCGTTTTCATTTTCTCCCGTGTCTCCTATTGTCGGCATGAGTTTTTATCAGATACGTTCACTGTTGCCTTATCCGTCATGGACTCGTCTGCTTTCGTGCGATGACCATGTAAACATGTCCAACTGTGAACCGAGCTGGCTGTGTGTTCGTTTAGGCCAAACAAACCCGTCTTACCATGTCTGGACGATGCCGCCGGAAGAGAATAGGAGACTGAGAAGGCCAAACAAAACCGTCTTACCATATCTGGACGATGCCGCCGGAAGCCTGACTGAGAAGGGTCGCCAGATTGTCTTTTGGCTCTCTACGGTTATATATTATATATAGATCAAAACTTTATCAGACCAGAAGAAATTTTATTATTAGGTAGGTATATATAGATATAGATTGATTTTGTCGTCGTAGCCCAATAACCTGGCAAAAACTAATGCATGACGTGATGAGACGGAAGGAGCAAGATCAAGGATCAGAAAGTAGTCACGCCAAGGACAATGAAGAAGCTAGCCAAACGTCATCTTTGCTGGCGGCAACGACGGAGGCACGCGACGACCATGAGTTAAGCGACGTGCTGCTCGCGCGCTTGTCCGAGATCCGCGCGTCGGTCCCGTCGTTCGTCGACATGAAGCTGCTGCAGTCCACCGACGTTAGATGCGACCAGAACCGGCTGCAGTTGTCCGGGCATAGCCCGATCTCGCAGATCTTAACGAACGCCGAGAAGGCCCGGATCAAGACCCCGGGCGGTATGCCGGTCACGGTGTTCGATCACCGGGGCCAGCAGTACGAGATGACGTGCAAGATGTGGAGAAACAAGCACTACCGGTTCATGGGGCCGGGTTGGAAGAATTTCCTGCAGGCTCACCATCTGACGATAGCCAAAGATGCTCACTTGACACGGAGCGTAACAGTGAAGCTATTGGGGTTTCGCTCACGCGCGCTGCTGCCCGAGTTCAAGGACGACGGCGAGGAGGAGGGGGAGCTCGGCCACCCGGATGGCGCTCTCGGGCTGGTGATGTTGCTTGTTGACGAGGGAGAGCAGGAAGAAGTGGCTCCGGCTGAGGAGGAGGACGAGGAGGAGGAGGTGGAGGAGGTGGTGGCGGCGGAGGAGGAGGAGGTGGCGGCGCCAAGAACGTTTCTGGAGGTGGTGGGTACAGTGGCGCTTTCACTATTGTGGACACTGGATTGAACGAAACGCAAACGCGCACGACGACGCCGAGATTGAAAAAGCACCCATCAGGGTACAGGGTATGATTGCTTCTGACAACCTCATCATGCTCTGGTAATTTTGGATGGTATTTCAGTCATCAATTGTTTTTTGGCACATGTCTGGTTCCTTAATTTCAACATGCTCTCTCTGTTTTTAAAGTTATTTTCTTTTAAGAGTTTTCTATATCCAAATTATTATTTCTCAGTGTCTGAACAATATTATTAATAGTGAGTATTTGAATCAAATCATCAGGAAAAAACCTTCGCGCTGAAATCACGCTTTAGAAGAAGTGTCGTATGTCACTATATTTAGGAGATCTGATTCCTTAATCTGTTCAACATGGTCTCTCTCCACTTATATAAATCTTTTCTCTCAATAGTTTTTTGCATCAAGACAATTTTCTAAAATGCTGCTGCATAAAAAATATTAGTTTGTTCAATAAGTGCATAACCTATCTAAAGAATGTTATTACAAGGTCAATGACTTATCTAAAGAATATTATTATTGGGAGTATTTGAACCAAATCACCAGTAAAAAAAATTTGGTGCTTAAGAAATTTAGGACATATGATTCCTTAATTTCAACATGTTTCCTTGGTGTTTTGTTGTTGTAAAATGTCAAAACTATTTGAAAACTATTCTTACTGTAAGGTTTCATTCACTGAAGAAATTTGGTGCTTGGCTTCAAGCTATAGGATCCAAACAAAGTCCATCCAGCTAATGAAAAACTAGTATAGCTTGAAGCAGTCTTTAGCGGTGTGTGGTGAAATTCCAAACTGATTTGGCACCGAGCAAAAATGAAAATAGAGAATAAGAGGCGGTCTTTGAACCCGTGAACTTTGTAATACCGTTACTTGAGTAATGAAATTTGGCAACGTGGTGAAAAGATTAGAGTATAGCCTACTACAGCTGCACAACATATAAAGGATGGTTGGACAAAGACGTAGAGATGGGGGAGTTAGTTGGGAGCCATGCCATCCTATCAAGTTCTTTTCGTATTCCCTCTTTTCCACATCGTAGTATACTTGGAATCATTCAGGATTGTTGGAATGTGAAGCTTGCCGTTGCCCCTGCATCCCCTGCACTGCGGCAGCCATGCGCCCATGCCATGGTCAGGGCGTCAGGCAGGTGGGACTCCACCGCGGATCTTGCGCGCTGTCCCGGAGGACCCAGTGCATGCCTTGCCGACGCCGACTGCCGTACCGAGCCAGCACAGCGCGCAGCGGGGCCTGGGGCGCCAGTCGCCACAGCCACAGCCGCCCAGGCTTCAGCTTCTTCACCAACGGCAGGCATCAGGGCGCGTGCATGCATGGCAACGGTACGCATCCATGCATGGTGCATGGGCATCACATCACGCAGGCAGGCACGGCTGCACTGCACGCACGGCAGTTGGTAGCGCGCGAGCATACCGTTCGGTTCGGAGGCGTCGCTCGCGCGCGCCCGGTCACCGCAAATCGCATTGCATTGCAGCACCTCACATCTGACGAGTGACGAATCGGAATCGCATCGCAATCCAGCGCCCCCTCCGGCCTCCGGCCTGCATATAGTCCGGTGACCGGTGCACATCAATTCGGCCCCTGGCTGGCCGTGGCCCGTGGCTGCCTTTGCTGATCATCGGCCGTGTCCGGCCGGCTGCCTGACCCGCCTGCACCTCAACGCGTTCCGCGCCTCTCATCATATCGTTTCGCGCAACTTCCGCTGTGACGCGCGACAACAGAAGTGCATCGATGCCGGCCACAATCCACACAGCAGTGTGCGCGTGCGTGCGTTTGTGATGATATGATGGTGCAAAGGATAATCCATAATCATCGCGCGGCGCGTTCATACCGTACGCCCACTCGTTGGAGTCTCGCCGACCAGCAGATAACCTCGCGCGCGACTCGCCAGCCGCCCAGCCCAGAACGGAAATCAATACGCTGCTCGTGTAACGTTCCGGCCGCCCTCTTCTGTTGTGATTTCTTTCTAACGGCTAACGGCTGAGCTCACCGCTCACCGCTCACGCTATAGCTAGCTTTAGCTTCCATGGTTGATGCTTCGAGCGCGGCCGTTTTGCTTGCTTTCGTTGTATGAGATGGGACGGTGCCGTGCTACTGCTGTACCACAGCAGGCTGGTGTTTTGACCAGCGCTCTTGCCACCACACAGCACATGAGCACAACACGAACACGTCATTCCTACTGAGAAGTTCTACGGCACAGCTCCCGGCCGCTTGATCGTGTCGTCGTCGTGTGGAACTCGAGCGACGGTTTCTTTTCTTTTTTTTGGTCGACGTTGGTGTACGTTGGCTGTCAGAGCGAGGCTGTGAACGAGGTAGCTTCACCTCAGCAATATACTGTACAAGTGATTTTTGATACCCATCAATTTGGACAGACCGATGTTTCTGGTTACGGGCCTGCACCATTATTATGATCTCATAAGGAGGTAGACACTTCTGTTCGTTTAGGAACTGATGATGAAGCAGGGTAAGGTGGTGACGATGACTGATGAGGTGGAGGCGTGGAACTCATCCTGTGTCTATCCTTTGAGTAATCAGAGGGGACCGGGATCAATATCAGGGAGCGGGTAGCCGCTCTTTTGTCGTCGAAATTAATGACCCAGCACGCGTGTTGGGGCATACTCCTACATTGCTGTGCCTCTCAGTGCTGGGTATAAAGAGATTTTAAACTTTGCCTTGACAAGAGTTAGAAAGTGACCGGACTAACACGGCCAGATCAAATTAAAGGACGCACGATTGGATTAGCGATGGATGAAGCAACGTACACGTACTATCTATTCTATTTCTATTCAATCAAAAGCATGTTTTTCGTGATCATGTGCTGTTGATCATCTCAATTTTCGGGTTTTTACGTGAGCATCTACACTGAACTATAGTGCGAAAACGTACACCTCGGAGTTCATCTTGGAAAATCAAGCGCGGATGCCACTTCAATTGCTAGATATAATACGAGGGCTCTGTTATAGGAGTAGGTCTATAAACAAGTCTAGTAATTAGCGTTGAAAGCTGCTATATGCTCTGACCACTTGAAAGGATCCAAAACAATACTTTTCGCAGAGTTGCACTAGCGTGTTTTAATTTGTTGCCCATTTTAAAGACTTGGTTAAGGTCATAGGTTCATATCCTATGGCCCTGTTTGGATCCAGGGGCTAGAGTTAGTTTGAAATAGTCTGAGCTCAACTAACCTAAAAGTATCAAATAAAAGGGTTAGAGTGGGTTATTTCCAACTAGCGTACCCTAAAAAACTAGTCCCTCCAAGAGGTGATTATTTAGACTAGTTCAGGTGAGGACCATGCCTCACATCTAACCACACTATGGCCCACGCAAATGATCGAAAAAGTACTTTTTCTATCAATCTAACTCTTGCATCCAAACAACACTTGAGCTAGAGTTAGTTGAGGACTACTTTACAGTTAGAAACTAACTCTAACCTCTAGCACAGCTAGAGGATCAAACAGGGCCAATGTCAGCATTAATGTTTATTGGTTATTGCCCACTGAGAGTTGGGAAAACGTACACTGATCGAGATACATTATTTGAGATTTGAGAATGACGACTGACTGAGGACAGGCTTACATACTCTTACTGCACAGGCGTGCGTGTAGTAGCCCAGCGGACAAGGACACGGATGAGAGTCCGTCAATAGCCAAAAAAAAAAAAAAAGCAAGCTTAAAAACTTGGGACGTCTCGAAGCAATGAGCCATGCGTGCTGCTTACATAGATCATGAGGTACGTAATCATTACGGATGCGTGCGTCAGTGAGAGATACCACTCCGGATAACGCCCTCATCAAATCAAGGCTAATACTCCGTAATAACAGGGTCAACAGACCTAACAGTCGTGCCAAAAAATTAATGAGGTCCCTGGATTGCCGGGCAGAATGACGCCATCCCAATCAACTTGCATGTTTGATCGTCAACCACTTGGGACAGCAAGCAAGTGAGCATTAGTTTTCTCTTGCTTCGTTTTCTTGCGCTGCTGCCCTGCCCACGAGTGCATGCATGTACCCCCCGTACGGGCCGGTCAACACGCACGGCTTAATCTGTCAACCGAGACAAATGCTCAGGCTGCTTTAAAAAAAAAAATCAGCTGTTCCTGATGAACCCTGATGCATGATCGATAAGCATGAACAGCGAAGTTAGGAGGCAGGAAGGAATAATACAGGGGACTCAAGTGGATTGGCACTTTGGCAGTAAAAAGAGGCGGCTACGGCTACGTCTCAGTCTCATCCACGAATCCACATCCACCACGGTGGTCCACGTGCGCGCGCGCGAGTGAGAGAGGAGAGACCGAGAGAGGCGGACGTGGAAGTAACTATTCCACGCGCCACCACGGCGAGAAGCACCACGACAGGTGTATGATAAGCGTGCTCACCCCTCTCCTCCTCGGCGCCCGGCACAGAGCCACACAGCATCGGCGCTGCCTGCGACACACACGCACGCTGTGCGCACAGGAGGAGAAGACGACGACATGAGCATGGAAAACACGCAAGTTTCCGTGACCTATCCACGACGCGCTGTGTTGTGTAAATGGAATGGAATAATCTCCACTAGCAGTACATCATCTCATCACATGCTGCCGGTCTCCAAGGTCGAAGGCTCCAAGCCATACAACATGCACTCTGGGAGTCTGGGCGGCAAAGGAGCGCCGGGTAAAAAGGAGAGCTGCATGGGACAAAACACACAAAAGGTAAAAGCCTAGAAAGGATCGAACAGCGAGCGACCAGCCCGGGGCAACCACGCGCTGTGGCTGTGAGCAGTACAGGAGCCAAGGCGCAAATTTCGCAGTTCAAGCCAGCAGCTTCCACTTGGCCATTTCCATCCCACCAGCTGGGGTTCTTAATTCTTATTTCTCAAGCCCCTGGGCTATAAGGTTTGGGGCTGTTCTAAGGTTTGCTGCTGTTTCCTTTAATTTCTTAGATACTGTATTGTTGCTAAAAATAAAATAAGTAAAGCTACTTGTTCCATTTTCCTTAGCCTTGAGTGAGCTCATCATTCCCCCTTTCCCGTGCTTTGTCTTTTCGATGTTGGCTTTGACCTCATCACCATATAGGCTTCCCTGCTTCGTCACGTACTTTCTCCGGCCTAAGTTGAGTGTGCAACTAAAACTTTCTGGGAGCTGCACGCACACCTCTCATTGCCTCATTCTATTCTAGGCGGGGTGGTGTTATTTTGACTCTTGAAGTCCTGCAATTAGTTCACCACCAAGAACCACTCCATGGGAGACTCCAAAGAAAGAGAACCTCCTCTTCCTCGGCTGCTACATCTTATCCCGGATGGGAAAGAATGGAAGGGGAGGGAAGCACCACGCACAGGAAGATCAAGAAACACAGGCTTTGTGAGCGAGGAGGACAGGAAACTAGAGCTCAAACTCGGTCCTCCGGGTCTCATAGATGAAGGGACGACAGCAGCAGTGTCAAGAGAGGAAGGGGCACAGAGAGAGATTCCGGCTCTCTCGCTTGGTTGCCTCCCACATAAACCCTCCAAGCCTGCAACGAACACGACTACAACTGGGACAAAGAGGGGGTTCTTCGAAACCATTGAGGCCAAAACAGAAGGTACTAACTAGCAGCTTAGTAGCATTCTTTTCTTGTGCTCTTGTTTACTAGAATCAGGAACATATAGAAACGAAATACTCTTTTGTCCTGTTGCTCAAAGCTTTATGATAGTATTTTGTTCTGTTGCCTGAAGATTGTAATGAAATTTTGTTCTATTGTTTAAAGGTCGTGATGAACAGAAGCAGCAGGCTGGAGCTGGATGTGGGAACCAACTAGCACTGGACGAGGAGATAACAGCCACGAGTGATAGAAAGAAAGGATTCTGCCCGCCAACATCACAGCATGCCCCAGGATTCTGCTCGCCAACATCACAGCATGCCCCTCCCGCTCCACCTTTGCACAACAGACCACACGCCCACGGAAGGTAATGGTAGCCATAGAGAGATGCTTTGTTTTTACTAGGTCAAAATGAGGTCCCTTAACGATTTAACTTTCTTGCCCAAAAGTTGTTCCCGTCAGTTTGACAAATCATATCATTCTTCCTTTCCATAAAAGGTGGTCAGCTTTTACTCAAGTGCAATGATTTTTTCCGGTGGTTTTATTTCCTAAACTTGTGGTTTTGAACTTTTCGGTCTACCTTTACGCCTTGAGCACTTCTCTTTTGGACTATGGTCGCTATGATATTCTTGTTAACACAGTTGCACTGCATAAGTTGAGAGTGAATAATAATAGCATCAATCATTCAGCGTCTAACATTATCAACTGTATAGTCAGCAATAATACTTCAAACTGACTAACTCACCGGCCGTGTATCTGGTACAGAAGGTCTTCAACTCCGGTTGTCGGTTGGCCTCCAGTCAGATCCTTCAGGAGAAATCTTGCTCATGGCAGTTCATCTAAACAACCCACTGAGCCACGAAATAGTGAGGCTAGCATGAAGGAGAAGCTTCCCTGCAAGAAGAATCCCCTTGTAAAAATCAACATGGATGGAATCCTCATTGGAAGGAAAGTAGACCTTGGAGCCTATGACAGCTACGAGAGCCTATCATTGGGCGTCAAAGAGCTTTTCCATGGTTTTCTTGAAGGTGGAAAATCAACAATCAGTTCGAATGAAAAAAATTACTTAGATTCATTTTAGACCTTTGAATTTGTGTCCCTTTGCAATCTTATTTCCTATAATATGTTGCAGCTCCAAAGGATCTATCTAGTGCTGGAAGTACACAGGTTGGGGCCACTGAAAAAATATTTTCTCAATTATTGGATGGATCTGGTGAATATACTCTAGTTTATGAAGACAATGAAGGAGATAGGATGTTGGCAGGGGACGTGCCGTGGAAGTAAGCTTCCTTTGTCATTTACAATTCAACCACACCCTACCAACATAAAAGAGGAAAATGTCATAATCAGCACCTCAAACTCAGTAAACATGTTGATTCACGTGCCTTCTCTAAAATTGAATCATTAAATACCGCTAACACTAACTTGAATTTTGAAATATAATAGAAGCCTAATTTATTGCACCATCTAAAGTCTTTGTTTGTATGTAATCCCTGCAGTGTATTTGTGTCAACTGCTAAAAGGTTGAGGGTTTTGAGGAGCTCAGAGCTTTCCCATGGTTTGGTAAGCACAAGGCCACCTCAAATGATGTGCGCGGCTTTCATTTACATGTTTGATTGTTCCAAACTAATCATGACCTTCCTTTTAATGCTTTTCCTTTTTTACAGATTGCAGTAGCCCCTAGAAGAGGACCAAATTGCTGAAAGACTGAAACAGTGACAAAATTCTATCATTTGGAATGTGAGCAAATGGAACCCGGACCATTCCCCTTTTATGATGTGATGATACCTAATTTTTTTGCCAGTAGAGACTAATCTAATGAGACGAGCTAGCATTTAGATGCATGGAGAGGTCCTGGATATTTTGTAAGTTAGGCTACCATGTGATTCGTTGCTGTAGAATAATATCTTAATGTAATTCTAAATGGGCATTCGAGTTCTTCTGTGCGACAAAAAGTTCACAGATGCAAGATCTACCAATGTAAAATTACTTGTTCTATGCGACAGATTTGTAATCCCAACATGCAAATCTAATGTCCAGACCGCAATCGTTAGTACTCATCAATGCGATAAAAAGAACAGTGACATGCTAGTGTCACTGCGACATATGGCATCTACAGAGTAGCAATTTCATGTGGTATTTTATTTCAATTACTCTAAGACACAAAAATTGGGAAAAGAGCAAGTGTCCACTTCTAACCTCCCTCATTCAAATGTTGTCACAAGCACCATAAGCAATAACAAACCATGGAAGCAAAGCATGTAGTGACTTCATGGCTGTTGAGTGCCAAATTGGTATCCTATATGCCAGTAGCAGACCCAAAGCTTTATAGGAGCTTGGGCAGTTTAGTAGGCAAGCAGCTAAGCACGCCTAATCTCCTCTATATATGGGCTACACAATAACTAGATCTAGTGTCGCCGGGGGCCCCTGGATTGCCAGTGCTATATGCCAATAGTGACAGGACAGTGCTTCACACGAGGGGGAACTAGTCCTTTTGTTTGCTTGTAAAGGAGTAAGTGAATCACACGATTTCTTGGCTTTTCATGAGTACATAATATTATCCAGGTCATAAATAATTGCATGCACCTTATGACACCAGCTGCCAAACCTGGAAGGTACCTCCAAGCTGCCATGGTAGCCCAGTGACCATACCCCCAGAAGCTCTCAAAGAAGTCAAGTGACAAGTGTTTAAGACCATTCATGCAATCATGCCTGTCACTTGAAAAGTGCAATATTATTGATGCCAACCTTCATGCAAATTTCAGCAAATCAAGCTTCATTCTTTTTGAACAGTTTTGACAAACAAAACTTAAAAGAACAGCTATGTACGGTACAGCAGAGGACGTCAGTGCAAGGCGAAACCATGGAACCAGATATTATGAGTAGAATCCTATGATGTTCAGCTGTTGAAAACGGAGGTCCAAAATATATCTTACCCAAAAATAAACTGCCAGCTAGCCTCACAGACTTGAAGCACCTTCAGTCTCCTGAGAGTCCTCTGGAGAGAATATTCACCCGGATGCCACATGCTTCAAGGCCTAGGAATCGGGGACAGATGAAATGTCTTTGTCACTGGACCATAACTATATTCTGGAGAGCAGGAAAAATAGAAGAGATGGGGTGAAATACAAAAGAATATTAACCCATTTTGCAATATCCTTGCCTGACATCTGTCTCCGCAGTGTTGTAAGTTCATGTTGGCACTTGCAGTTCTAATGAATATTTACCTGTATCTGTATGGAATAAACATAATACTTCTTTTCAAAACCCAGTTCTATTGTGCTAGTGAAAGCCACAAAAACGGATCAGACAACCCAAATTTCAAGGATAATGTTGTTTGGAGCACCTTCGTGTACAATAGCTGCCTCCACATATAAGGAGTTCACTGTTATCATTTTCGTTAAGCAAGAAAACTGATTAAAGAATATCCATGGTTAATACCAAGCCACACCAGCTGGCCTCTTTCTAATGGTGTATCGTTTGGTAGTTTATTTACCCCACCAATAACTAATTTCATGACATGTTAATATCTCTCTCTCTCTCTCTCACACACACACATGCACGCACCCACCCACCCAAGATACTCAGAAGCATGCCCTCAAGTAGGGTAACCAAAATACAATTTGATCGCAAGAGAATATGTAACATATTACAGTCAGGGAATGGTCACACCAGTAAATGCAACCTGTGTCGGGTTGATGACTAGCATGAGTTCAGCTAAATTTGAAGATGCCAGATATTAAAAAACAAATAAATCAGAATAACAGCACATAAAAAATGGTGCAAAGATTTTATTTATTGTGCTACAACAAAGAAGAACAGGAATCGAAACATTTCCTTTACAGCATAATTCGAAATGCAAGTGGGTTTCGTGTCAACCAACTCACTTATCCCGTTTCTTACTTTCTTTTGATTTGCCAACTATGTGTACAAAGTGATCTATAAAACAGCGCCACAAAACAAAGCAATAGCATCACAGAAGAAAAAACTGCCACCAAAACTTAAAAGTTGGCAAATCTAGTAGTCAAACTACACTAAAATTTGAAGAACTCTCATTGGATCAACTAATATTATGATTTTAGTGCTACAAACAATTTAGTATACAGAAGAAATGAAGGGTCAAAGTTTAGTTTTAGAGACATTGCCAAATCAAACAATGCCTTATATTTTGCAACAGAGGGAGTACTGAACTGCAGCACATCCTCAGCTAGAGGGCCACCCAATCCCTAGGCAGCACAGAGACCGTGAGAAAGAAAAAAGATAAATATGCATGCTAAGCATGTATGTAATTCCTGAAAAATTATAACCTCTGTCTGAGAAAGGATGCAATTCTAGCTCTATCCCTAGTCAAACTTTCTAAACTCTGACCAAGTTTATAGAAAACGACTAACAATATTTATAACACAAAATAGGTATACTCTGAAAATATATATCATGACAAATCTAAACTTATTTGGTATCATAAATATTGATACTTTTTGTATAGACTTGGTCAAACTCAAAATGGTTTGACTCGGAACTATCTAGAGTTGCATTATTTTCCGGATGGAGTATCCACAATGTGAGGGAGGCCATTAAGGTCAAATGACTTGTACATTTGAATTTATTCATCATGAATTGAATGATAAATGATGTGTTATTCGTTAGGTACATGCAGGTAAAACTCACTTGCCTAGAAAGTCAACAGCAAACTGAAAACCTGAAGAACTAAAAAACAGAATGCTTCCATGTAATTTTGTTTTGTTCTTTCCTATATAAGGCATTAGCAAAACAGATTGTGCCACTCTTAAGCTTTGCATACAACAACAACAAAGCCTTTTTATCCCAAGCAAGTTGGGGTAGGCTAGAGTTGAAACCCAACATGAGCCCCAAGTCATGATTCAGGCCACCAATATCTGATTTCCAAGCATTCCTATCCAAACAAAGATCTCTAGGTAGCAAAATAGTATGTACAAGAACCACACAATTTCGCATCAGTATATGGTAAGATTGTAATAAGAGCTGTGTTCAACATGGGAAATGGTAGGCTGTGTTCAGTTGAGGTCAGTCGAATTCCCCCAAGAAAAAACACATATAAACTTTTGCTGACAGTCACAACAACAAGTAAAATACTTAGCAAGGGAATCTTCAGTATAAATATAATAATATAGGCCTGCACATATTTCAAGGGGAAAAATGTCCAAACCACCTGAAACAGATTCGATGGCTCAAGCTACAGTATGACACAGTTGAGACTTTCAGCAACAAACAGGATCAGTAATCTGAAATCTGGACGCCACAGGATGATAATATAGTGTGAGCCTGTGAGGTTGAACAATTGCGCAGAATACATTTTACCATGTTCTAAGATCAGGAAGCTGAATAGCTGATCCATAACATAAATGAACATTACTGCTTTAGAATACACCACAATTATATTAAGGAAAAGAGTGACTAGAAACAAATCATCTTGGACCTTGGTTGATTTTTTTTTCCATATGTTATCAGACAATGAATTGCTGACCAGTCTAGAGTACTAGTTCAGGCAGCACGAAACCCCACTAAACCTAATCAGAATCAGATAAGATATTTTTCAAATAATTATGAAATTATCATTACCCCTATATCAGAAGTTATATTTTCAACCAGAAGAGTCAAAGCATGAAATGGGAAATAAAGAATTCATTAGCAGAAGCATTAAATTAGGCAAACGTAATAACTATGACATGCATGGATCACACAGTATCCTTACATTAGAGTAACACTAGGCTTATCGCTTCTGGGGCAGGCATCTTTTGCAGCCAGATGATAAAGCAACACTCCTGCTGCAACACTAACATTCAAACTCTCCACCGCGAGGAATGATCTCAAATCTTGATTACTAGAATAACTGTCACCTTCTTCCCCTGCATCTGCATCTGCTCCTTCAACAAATACATCAACATTTCCAGGTATTCTGACCAGATGTGTGCAGGATCGCTCAACCAGGGGTCTCAAACCAGTGCCTTCACTACCCATCACAAGAATAGTTGGCACACCTATTTCCACTTCAGAGAGAGGTACAGCTTTGTTAGCAATGGTACCACCAAGGACTCGCCAACCATTTTCAGCTGACGAAGACAGGAACTGCATCATGTTTCTGCAGGAGAGTAGCTCGATCAACTCAAGCGAACCTGCACTAGCCTTGCTCACTACTCCACTTAATGGAGCAGAGTTCTTAGAACACAACACAACACCCTGAGCACCAAAGTAGTAGGCGGACCTAATAATGGCTCCTAAATTCTGAGGATCCATAATTTCATCCAAGGCAATCCACACAGGTGCCTTTCCACCTTCCACCCTGACTGGATCTAACTCCTTTATATTAACCATTTCCAAGGGTGATGCATCGAGCACCACACCTTGGTGTGGTCGGTTATCTACCACCATGTTAAGATCATGCTTTGAAGTCTCAATAATCTTCAGCCCAATGTCCTCTGCCATCCGTAGCACTTTTTCAACTGCCTTCTTATCTTTCCTTTTCTTGTTGTTCCCGCTCAAATCCATACTTTCCTGTATATACAATGCATAAAACTCCCTCCTCCGAGCCATGAGGGCTGCAAGTACTGGCCCAACACCATAAACCCCTTGCCCCACCATATTTGGCACCGATGATTCCCCTGCTTCCTTCCCTGTCTTCCTCCCCCAATTCTCCTGCTTGTTCCACTGCCTCGCATCCAGCTTGTCGAACCTCTCCCTCCTAAACCTCTCACCACGCGACCCTCCATCTCTCCCCACATCTCGGTGGTACCTGTCCTTAATCCTTCCCCTTCCCCATTTGGGATTGTCAATTGGCTCATTCTCATGCTCTTCCTCTTGTTCCCTAATCACCATCTTGTTAGACATCCTGTTGCCCGACACCTCTCGTTGTTGATACCTGTCCTTAATCTTTCCCCATTTGGGATTGTCAATTGCCTCATTCTCTTCATCATCCTTAATTGCTGCCTTGTCCGACATCCTGACTCCCGGAACTTCTCTTCGCGCGTATTGGTCTTCTCGAGAGAAGAACTTCTCCGCGGAGCTGTCCCACGAGGAGGATCGGCCGGCGCTAGTCCTCGCAACGGGGACGCCGCTGTTGCTAGTCTCGGCGGCAAGCCAAGGAAGCGCCCTCCCGCCGCCATGGAATGCGGGGCCATCTGGCGCGGTGGAGAACGAAACCCTGCCTCCCAGCCCGAAGCGGGATTTGCCCGGGGAAGTGGCGGCCCTGGCGCCAGCACGGGCGGTTGTGGTCGGAGAAGGCGCGGTTGAAGAGGCTGGATGCTTCGCGAGGTAGCCGGCGCGGAGGAGGCTGGCGACGAGAGTGCGGCGAGGCGAAGACGCCGCTGCGAGGAGCGGGAGAGGGTGGGACTTGGACAAGCTGGAGTGGAGCATGGCTTCGGCGCCGGCGCAACGGAGGGTAGGGTTTTGGGGTCCGGGATGGGATTGGATTTGTTGCTGGCCGGCTGGCCCGTTGGCCTCGTGGGTAGGCGAATGGGTGTCGGGTTCGGGGTTTTGGGTGGGCGGCGCGCGCCACTCGTTCGACGAAATGTTTTTATGACACAGTTCTTTTTCAGGCTCAAAACTTTTATGTTAGACCGTAGGACCGTCTCCAACAATGCACTCAAAATCTGATCCATACCAAAATGGGTCTTGCACAATGGTTTGTAGCGAAGAAATCGGCTCCAGCAAAGAAGGTAAACAGATGCTGCATTTTGCGTCGGTGAAGATGCAAAACCTAAAGATACGTCGTCTCTCCGTCTTTTGCGTCTCCACCACAGCCAGGCCTACTACCTCGAGAAAAGCTGTGTCGCCCAAGGAAGGACGCTGGAGACTTGGAAGGAGCCACCACAGTGGAGTAGGATGCCATCGGAGATGGGGTGGCGAGCTCGGTCGTCGCCGGAAAGGGAGGACGCCGCCGGTGGAGAGAGGAGCGCGCCGCAGGAGGGGCGAGGAGCGGCGGCGCAGGAGGCAGTGGCATGGTCCGCGACGTGGGGACACTGCAGCCAGACGAGCCATGCCCCACCGCGTTGGCTCTGAGCAAAGGAGAGCTCGCCAGTGACGTAGGTGAGCCGGAGGCTTGTCTTTTCCTGCATGGTTGGAGAACCCAGATTTGAGGTGGCCACCTTTTTTCCTGTAGCGTGAGGCATACCGTAAATAAGTCTTCAATTTTACATCCTATTATTGGAGATAGTCTAAGCATTTGTATTCCGTCTTGCCTTGATATCAACTTCCTAAAATATAAGTTGTATTGACTTTTTTTTTTATACATCTATCTATTTTGAAATAAGAGAGTATTTAATATTGTACTGTAGTAGAGAGAAAAATGTTTATGACTTCAACAAAAATAAACTAGGGAACGGAAGAGCCAGGAGAGGTACATATTTGCACTTGTATCTCGGCTGCTATGCTAAAGGATTCAGATCTGTGAGAAACCCCTCTTAACGAGACCAACAATTGCCACACCAAGGCACATGTTACTGTAATCACAGGTTCTTCGCTTTTTTTAGTGTTATTATAGGCACTTGCACCCTCCGTCTAAAAAAGAATAATATTTTTTTTATTTTAAGATTATTTGTTTGACCGTTTATCTTATTTAATTTTTATTTAAATCATTATTAAAGTATCTCTACTGATAAAATAAGTCGTTACAAAATAATAATTACACAAAAATTTTGAATAAAACGAACGGTGAAAAATAAAGTTTAGAAGTGAAAAATGTCAATTTTTTTTAGAACGAAGGGAGTAATATTCATGTTTAGTTGATGCAATTTGCTCTATTCGCTTCAACTTACCAGTCAGGATCAGCCAGCCATTCAGCAGTATTTTTTCTCACAACAATCAGCCAGCCAGAGTCTTAGCCTTCTATATTGCATTCAAGCGTGAATTCATTATATGCTTAATATCCTTGTGAAAAAAATAGACATAGTTTTTAAGGCGGTAAGGCGAGCTGCGGCGCTTCACCCCCTTCCAGACGCCTAGGCGACTTAGGCGCTTGGCGAGGCGACGCCATACACACTCTAACCTCATATGCGACTTAGCCTCAGAGGCACATATAACAATGACACAGATCAATAAATTAACCTTTCTTATGCAGCTAAGTTCAAACATCCAACAAATAAAGCAGTTAGGCACAGGAATATATTAATTAAATCACAGCAATTAAGCAACCACATCAAAAATCAGACGAGCACATCCATACCAACTAATATATACTAGTATTAAACAGAGAAAGCATAGTAGACTAGCAGAGCACACAAAGGAGCAGAGCAGAGGAGGACAGGAAGGAGCAGAGCATGGGGATGAGGGGGAGGAAGAGCATAGAAAGGTGGAGGAAGAGGACAGCCGCAGAGCAGCAGAGGAAAGGGGAGGGGAGGACGTATCTGCCGTGCAGAGCAGAGTTGCGGCTGGGGACGGGGCCGGACCACCGGAGTCGTTCACAGGCCTCAAGCGCTCGCGCAGGGAAGTCGCCGAAGCGAATGTAGTCGCGTTCGCGCGGGGTGAGTCGCGCTCGTGCGGGTGGGTCGCCTGGTGAGTTGCGCTCACGCGTGGAAGTTGCTGGCGCCAGCGCCGGCGCCGGATTTCAAGTGCGTCGCCTCCCTCCTCTCCCTTCCTCTTTCCTTCCTTTCCCTCTCCCTCTTCCCTCTCTCAACTGACGCGATGGGGATTGGGGACAGTCTTTGGCGGGAGGTGTAGGCGCACAGCTGCTTCTTTTCCCGCGCGCGAATCGCTCGACTGTTTTCCGCGCGAGCACGCAGCGCCGCTCTTTCCCGCGCCCTTTCCATCTCCCGGCGTCCGCCTCAACGAAAACGACGCCTAGGCGATGCCTTTGGCTATACGGCGACGCCATACGCGATGCAGGCACGGCAAGCATGACGCCCAGTTTCAAAAACCGCCCAGACGACTAGTCGTCGCCTAGGCGACTATGAAAATAGATGATGTGCTTTGTTTATATATTAGTGATTGCAGGCAAGCCTACACTTAATTCCTCTGTCGATGCTGGGATTATAGGCTTATAGCCCAGGATGCGCTGGTGATGTTAAAATGATTGAATGACTGATACTCGTGCAGATGAAACAAAACGTGGTATTACAATCAAATCCACTGGTATATCTCTTTAAAATGAATAACGAATCAGTCAAGGGTTATAATGGTGAGAGACATGGAAATGAACACCTGATCAACCATCATTTTTCTTCTGAGGTCACAGCTGCATCTCGTCTAGTTGATGATGTTTTGCAGTTGTTGACTGTACTGAGGGTGTATGTGGAAATTGAAAACAAGGTGGACAGATGTTTTCTTGATCTGTTGGGTTACTTCACAAGCACCCTGAGGGCTGCAATCCTGCAACCTCTGATCAGGCATTCCTTCCGTGTGTCTTTGACCACTGGGACATGTCTGCAGATCCCTCTGAAGCCTGGTACAAGACGCTAGACTCGTCTTGCGTATCCGCAAGTGGAGTTACCATCTCATTGGAGTCTTGTGTTTGATTCTCAGATTTTACAACTTCATCACTCGCAATTAATCTTCTTATATTGGTTGCTATGGATTGACTCTGCTTTACTAATGTTATTCTGTGTGTTTTCTTTCCTTTTTGTTTATTCTACACATGTTTTGTATCATCCTATTGGAATAACTTTGTTGAAACAATGATACATAAAGCCTTCTGTGATGATTTGATGCTCTTGTGCACTTTTAGCTCCTTTACACTTGGATTCAAAGTGTCTAAAACAATCTCTGCTCGTTTTTTCCCTCCTTGAGGGAAGAGTTACCATCTCATATTGTTGGTTCCTGCCAATCATCTAATGTTAGCTGACAACGTGAGATCGATCAACTGTGTCTGCAACAATAATCAATCAATAAACTAGAAGTGTAATGATTCGGTAATACCCAGCAAAGCAAAATCATAATTTGCCATTTGGTCAGGGTGCGTTTGTTTCTGCTAGCGAACATGGATTCCTTGCCCTGTTGACTCTGTTTTTGCATAAGTGAGTTTTTCCTCAATGACCCAGGAGAGCCGAATTGGCTCGCGCAACGGGCAAGATTAACCTCGCCTGGCTAAGGGAGGTCACACTGCCTGCTGAAGCTCAGTTTTTCCTCGATGCCCCAGGATAGTCAAATTGGCTCGCCGAAACTGGCAAGGTTAGCCTCGCCTTGCTAAGTGAGGCAAGGCAGAGCTCCCCGTGCATCCAAATGTTGCAAAATTGTCTGTCTTGGACTCTGTAACTGATTTTTGCATATGTTCAAGTGCATCTGACTTGGAATCTTGAGTGGTTGCCACATGTGCTTTAGCTCACATGACGATTAATCATCGATAGAAGGATCAGACCACTGGTAAGGACAGGACAGGGAGGTTCAAACTTCCAATAGCACAGGCCATTATCAGCAACATCGAAACTACCGTGGTACGTGACAATAAAACAAGGCTTCAGCAAACTCCATATCAAGGATTCAAGGGTGAGTACTGAGTACCATGAAAAGCTTCTGTAATAACCACGCTGAATATAAACTACCATACTATATACTCCCCCCATCCCAAATTATAAGTCATTTCAAGAATCTTGGAGAGTTAAACTTTCTCAACTTTGACCAAGTTTATATAATAAGATAACAATATTTGCAATATCAACTAAGTATTATTAGATTCTTCATCAAATATATTTTCATGGTACACTTCTTTAGTGTTATAATTCTTCATATTTTTCTCTATAATTTTGGTCAAAGTTAAGATAGTTTGACTCTCCAAAATTCTTTGAACCACTTACAATTTGGAATGGAGGGAGTATCTAAATCTTCAATCACCGTAGCTAAGAAGAGGCATTACATCTTAAGCACTAAACCATTGCAATGCAACTATGCAAGGAATGCCGCATTGTTTGCAAAATCTTATTTGAACTCGTGGCGGATGTAAACAGGTAGAGCTAAGCAAGCATCCAAGCCAGCACAATTTTTGGCACACCATATACACTAGTGCTAGAAAAGTAAACAGCTGTAGAACTCCGAAAGACAACTTAACATTCACCTTGATCTTGCATACTAGCTGTACCAAGCAAAGTTCCCACAAGTTCATCAGAGCTGGAGCTTGGGGCCTTTTTCATCCGTCCTTCTTCTCGAGGCTGGTGTTGTTCAGCCTCTCGACGGCCAGTATAAGCGCCTGTGTACCGAGCCCGCCCTCGCCGTGCGCGATCAGCGACACGTACAGCTGTTGCGCGAGCGCGAGCCCCGGCAGCGACAGCCCCATGGCCTGGCATTCCGAGAGGCAGATGCCGAGGTCCTTCACGAAGTGGCGGACATAGAAGCCAGCCGCCATATCCCTCTCCAGGATCCGCTTCCCGTACAGTTCCAGCGACTTGGACCCCGCCGCGCCGGTGGAGATGGCCTCCAGCCACTTGGCCACGTCCAGCCCGGCCTTGTGCGCGTACACCATGCCCTCCACGAGCCCCACCATGGTGGACGCGATGGCGATCTGGTTGCCCAGCTTCGCGCGCTGCCCCGCGCCGGGCCCGCCCATGTACAGCGCGTTTCCCATGAGCTTGAAGAGCGGCGCCAGGCGAGCAACGACGGCGGCGTCACCGCCCGCGAAGATGGAGAGGGCGGCGTTGCGGGCCCCTCGGTCGCCGCCGGAGACGGGGGCGTCGACGGCCGAGCAGCCGGCGGCGGCAGCGGCCGCGGCTATCTCGGCGGCGAGGGTGGGGTCGGAGGTGGTCATGTCGACGAGGATACTGCCTGGCGCGAGGCCGGAGAGGGCGCCCGTGGATGGATCGAGGGCGGTGGAGCGGACGTCGGAGGGGAAGCCGACCATGAGGAAGATGACATCGGCGGCCGCGGCGGCCGCTCGCGGGCTGTCCGCGAGGCTGGCGCCGCGGGAGACTAGGCCCTGGGTCTTGGATGCCGTGCGGTTGAAGACGGTGAGAGCGTAGCCGGCGGCGAGGAGGTGGCCGGCCATGGACTGGCCCATGACGCCCGTCCCCACCCAGGCCACGCGGGTGGTGTCCGGAGAGATCGCGGCCGTGGACGACGACGACGACATGGCTGCTGCAGCGGCGGTAGCGGCAAGCGGAAAGAGCGGACGGCGGCGAGTGAGGAAACGGGCTGTGCCGGCGAGCATTTGGGGGCGGATAGCGGAGTAGCTGCTCGATAAGCTGTCCCTGTACGCAGATGATTTGTCGCAAATGCCCCTCTTGTGTCGCGTTGCAGTAGCCGATAAAGCCCACGGCCCCTTCTGGCTTTTCTACTGGTCACTCTCTTGGAAATGTGGTGGTGGGCTTTATCCATGGGCCAAATGGTAGCCCGAGAGAGCTCATGGGTGACGAGCAGCTCAGAAATCGCGCCTCTGGCAATCTGCGGGTGTGTTTGTTTGAGGATAAGGTGATGAGATATGGCTATGTATAGATTTTGGGATATGTATATTCATGTTGTCTGTTTGGTTCGGTAGATAGGATTAGTCTTTTTTCTGTTTGATTGGATGAATAAGATTACATGAGATGAGAATACCTGACTAATAATATCTATTATTTAAAAATAATAACAACTACTTACAACCTAATAAATATGTACCAACTCTAATCTTACCATTATAATCACTAATTTAAAATAAAATATGTTAATTAGCACTATACTACACTAATTGTCACATAAAACATGTGCTAATCAATATGTGGATATCCTCATCCGCTAGATTTCTGAGGACCAGGATATCGAATATTCTCTGTTTTGGATATTCAGATTCAGCTAATCTATGCAACTAAACAGCATGTGTTCATAAATATCTATGTCCCATCCATGAATATCCATCTTACCAAACACACCCTGAACAGATCATGTTTGGGACCGCTATAAAAAATCGATTTTAATCATAATTTTCTGGTAAGCTTCGGTCTAAAAAAAATCGAAGAATCAGATACGGTGATCAGTGTAGCAGTGGCCTTTGAGGAGTGTAAATGACCTTTCTGCCCTTCTTCAAATCTACCTATACCCCTATAATTGTAGCGGACACATCTCTCATAGTTTACTGTAGCAGTACTGCTAGCAGAACAGTACCAGGAGACTGTAAACAGTACAAGAACAGTAACTAGTTAATGAACAGCGAACCTGGTAACCCGGTTTGAACAGTAACGGGTTGTGGCATGAACAGCTACGAGTCGATGAACAGTAAACCCGATACCCCCCGTCATGAATAGTAACGGATCCCTATATACAGACCCGTTATCCTTCAGTGCCCGCTAAAAAACACAAAAAAAAAAAAGAAAAGAAAAAAAAACCGTGCATCGCACGGGCCACCAGCTAGTCATCTCCCATGAGCTCGAGCGCACCATCGTCCTCCGCCCGAGCCAGGATGGGGTCATCGGGAGCGGACGGGAGAGCTCCCACGCCTCACACGGCGCCCGTCGAGGGTGGGCGGTGGCATGCGAGGAAGCGGGTGGGAGCCCCTCCGTGGCTCCGACCGAGCGCAGTGCGGGGGAGCGGATGTGCGGAGGAGGAGCCGCCTCCAACCCAGCGGAAGGTTCGTCTCCGCAGCACAGGGGAGCGGACAGGAGTAGCTCGTCCGGGACAGCGCAGGCGCCAGGGAAGCCGAAGCTGAGCTGACGGGCGGGTGCGGTGGAGCGGATGGACTCTCGGCTCGGGGGACCGGAGCTGAGGGCAACCGACAAAAAATCTTCGCGGTGGACAAAACGCGATAGGAAAGCCGAGGTATGAGCCTAGTTGAAATTTTTGATCGGTGGATTCTCAAACAATTGATTCTCGATTATTTTCACCTAGAATCTGATTATAAGCGGCTCAGGGCCTGAATATCCGTCCGTACGATATTTTCTTGCTCTGTGCGCCAAATCCGCTGCTATAGATAGGGATCCCCTATAGATATCCTCACGGGCGGCCGCTAGGGCTTTAGTGCTTCCCTTCCGGCGGCGCCTTCACTCCACATCTCGTCTCTCAGATCGGGTTGCGAAAACAAGGTCTACATGAATTTGTCAAGTAATCTATGCTTTCCTTTTTTTGGTGTCTATGATTTTTCTGAAGGTTAGGATCTTCTGCTAGTTGAAATGTTTGTCTAAAACATTTTCTGGTGTTTTCATGTTAGTTGGTGTTATCAGTAATGTGATAATCTGTCTGTATAAGTGTATAAGATTGGTTTTGGTTCACAGTTGTAATACACATGGTACACCCATCAGTTGTGCTAAAATCTGTAGTTAACATCTTCTGTTTCTTGTTCCACTTTAGGTATTAACCTGTTCATTTAGTATTTTAGAGACTGAATCATCCCTTTGATGGTCCCTTAAAACAAGTTGTGTAGTTTCATGAGCTTCTACCCTGTGTTCAGCTAAGACGCCTCTTAGCTTTAGTGTGTTTACAATCCCCTTTGTTGAGTGAAATTTAGAATAATTTATATCCTAATAAAGAGTATGTAAGTGAAAACATTTTCAACAACTTTCCGAAATGGCTAATATCATGCTTAACAAATTACACTGTTAAATTTATGTTCCCCTTTTGATCCTGACAATTATAGTGTTTGTTGCTTTTAGTGCATATTTTAGGTGCAAAGTTTTCTGTTATCCTGTTCAATTTGCTCGTGTTTTTTTTTTTAATTCTGAGTAGCATTTTGTAGCTTCAACAGCAGGAATACATATACATATTTGTAGTGGGATCGTCATAAAAAGTCAAGATGAAGTTCAATGTTGAAGAGCTCCGTGCCATCGTGGACAAAAAGATCATCATCCGTGATATGTCTGCTATTGCTCATGTGGACCATGGTATGTTCAGAACAGTGCGTTGTTAGATGGGTTATACTTCCTTAATGTTTTTTAGCCTTTTCGTTACTATAAAACTTATTTTATTTTCATTCAATATTTAAGAGCTAATGCTTTTACTGATGCTGCATTATCTGTTTTCTGCCAAGTTACTTATGGCCAATTACTCATCCCATGTAGGAAGTAGGCTTATCTTTTTTTTCATATAGTGATTAAAGTATTAAGATAGGGTTTGGTATCTGTTAACTATATGTTTTAGATAGTAAGAGCATCTCCAAGAGATTAGGCAAATCATATTTGAAAGGTAAATTTGATTATTATTAAAGGAAAAACGCCTCCAACAAACTTTGTAAATGGCTCTCTAAATTTAGGAGCTCACCATCCCACTTCATTCGCTTCTGCTCTTGTATAGCCTACCTCGCTTGCCATCCAGCCTGTTTACGTGCTCGTCGTTTCCTTTTTTGTGTGGCACTGCTGCTTCCGACGCCAGGTCGCCCCTTCCACCGGCCGCACACATCATTAGCCTGGCGTGCGCTTCCATGTGAGCACGGCTTGCGGGGCCCCTTTTGTCGTCCGCTCGTAGGGCCATCTTGGGCCTGTTTGGTATAGGGTCAATGGGGTGGCCTGAGCTCCCTAGGCGCAGCAGCTAGCCCTGCTAACGGAGCGGGTTTTATTTTGGGGGGGTGGGGGGTGGAAACGGGTTTTTCTAGCTTGCGGGTTGGGTTCACAGACAAACGGGTTGGGACGTGTTGTGTTGTGAATGGCAGTTGTGCTGTGAGCTGTGTGGGTTGGGCAGTTGGGCGGTGGGATGGGCAAGTCCGGACGGGTTGGTGAGCTATGATTTCAGGTCGGGTCGGGTTAACAGATTGTCTAATAAACAACGGGGTGGAGCGGGTTTGGGGCGGGCTTAGCCCCGTTAGCAGGCTTAGCAACAGCCCATGGTGGTGCTGGTCTAGCCTCGGAGTTCTGCAGGGACTTTAAAGCACCTTGGGCCTAGCCTCAGAAAAATGATTTGGGGGTTCATTTTTTTCGAGCCCGGCCTGACAGAGCGAGTTGGAGCTCGAGGTGACCGAACCTCCTCACCTCCTCCTTTCTCTGTCCGCGGCGGTTGCGGCGAGTTCATAGCCGCGGGCGAGGAGGGCTCCATCGACGTGCTCCGTTGCGCGGCCTGCGGCTGCCACCGCAACTTCCACCGCAAGGAGTCCGACTCGCCAATGGGGGGGCGTCGTTGCGCCGACCGATCCCGCCGCAACCGCGGTTGCCGCCCTGTCCTCAGCCGCCATCACAGCCTACGGCACCGCGGAGGCCATCGCGCTCCGTCTCTACTCCCTCCACGTGGCGTCCGGCTCGCTTTGCGCCTGGCGCGTCGATGCACTCAACGTCACAGGCCTCTGGCGCAAACCCCCCCCCCCAGGCATCTTCGCCCAACACCTGGCTGTCCTGCAAGCACCGCCATTTCCCTGCCACCGCATCATCCTGTTCCAGCAGCTGCGCGCGGACGGTATGATGTTCAGTCCTCTTCTCCGATGCTCCAATTCGCTGGCAGTCCCGTTGGTCAAGCGAGCCAGCATTCCGGTTGGGTTGAGGACCTTGTCAGTTTGTATTGGATGGAGAGCGGAGGGTTTGGATTGCTGCGCCATTGGGTGGTGCCACCCACCGGCTTCGGTGGGCAGGCAATACAGATCCGTTTCCCAGAGAGAATGTAGCAATGTAGATAGTATCGATATCAAAAGGTGGAATGTTTTCATCAATACAAATACCCTGAACATATTATGAACTGAACTGATCTATTTACTGCCGTATCAGAGTGACAATTTGTACCGAACATATTATGTACTGATGTTATTAAGGTGCATGCCTCAGAACTAATATTATTGTTTATTCAATAATAGATATTTATATGAAGCAAACTGAGATTATTGTTTGTGCAGCATTGATGCCAGGCAAGCAGATCGAAACACAGAAGACGCAAAAGGCTGTAGCCAATTCAAGTTCTTCATCGGCTCCTCCTTTGCTGCCCCCTGCTACTGTTAAAGAGAGTCATAGACCTGCGGGGCAGAAGAAGGGGAAGCAGAAATTACGGCAACATTCTAGCATTAAAGGATGGGATTATCTTTTGGCAAAAAAGATAGATGCCGATGCAGAGAAGGAGCGGTGCAAGAAAGCATTCGCACTACAGGAAGAAAGGATCAGACTGGAGAGAGAAAAATTTGAGTTTCGAAAGGACCAATTTCAGTTCTACAAGAACCTAGAAGAAGAGAGAATTATGAATGTTGACACCAATCACCTGTGCACTAAACAGCAGCAGTTCTATGAAGGGCTGAAGAAGGACATACTTGCAAGACGCCTAAATAAATATATGCGTCGTTGTTTCTAGAAACAATTACCTGTGTGCCATTATAAAAGTTAAAAATAACCTACGTAACACTGAATCGAAAAAAGTTTCTCTGTACCTTCAAAAAAATTTTTTTTTACCTACATACCACTTCTTAATTTTTAAAAAATCATAAATTCTCCATACAACATCGGATTAAGATGATTTTTATATGAAAATTGTAGAACTCGACGAGATCTGCAACTTTCTAGTTTTGAGTTTTTTCATTTAAAGACGTTAAGATCCTCAAAATTAAGCATCTTAACGTCCTCAAATAAAAAAAACTTAAAACTAGAAAGTAGTAGATCTCGTCGAGTTCTCTAATTTTAATATAAAAATCGTCTTCATCCGATGTTGTATGGAGAAGTTATGATTTTTTGAAAATTAAAAAGTGGTACGTAGGTAAAGAAAATTTTTTGCGAGGGTATAGAGAAATTTTTTTTCGATTCAGTGATAAGTTGGTCATTTTAAACTTTTATAATGGCACAGGTGAAAAGCTCTTGTTTCTATGTTTAGCTACCTTTGGAACGCAAGTAGTTCTGACTGCCACATTTGCAGTCCCTGTGAATGAATTATATTCGCAGCTCCTATTAATATTTTTGCAGTCCAGATTGCCACAAGTGTGAATGATGTACTGCATCCCTGTTCTTGTCATATTTTAATATATCGCATGCCTGAAAAAAATTCTCAAATTGCCTAGTGAACAAGATCCTCTGAATGATGCATTCGTTCCCTGTGAATGAAACATGGCCTTGTACACAGTTTGTTCAATAACTGATGGAAATACAAATCGTTCTAACGTCAAATAAAATTTGGATGAATATAAGATAATACTCTAACAGTGAATAAAATCACTCAACAAATTATATACTAACAGCAAATAAAATCATCTGCATGATTTTGCCAAAGGTGTTCAACAAGGTCTTCTTGAAGCTGACCGTGAGTTTTCTTGTCCTCAATGTTCTTGTAATTCTAGATGAATTCATTCAGTTCAGTTCAGGTGCCCCTTACCGTGCAGTGCAACGTTGCTCCTTCACAGGGTCAATGACCAAAGTTTAGCTTGGCTTCTTCACAAGGTCAATGGCCAAAGTTTAGCTACTAGCGTCCAACCAAACGCGCCATAACTCAGTGGAAAAAAAAAATGAAGCTAGAATGTGGAAAACTGGCATTATAACGCAACGATCGAGAAGCAGGCAATCAAGAAAATCACGGCCTTATTTGTTCCAGATCGTCCAGGAAAAGTCGAAGCTAAACAAGAGGACAGCCTCATCCGGATACGGTACTGGACGCCGCCAAGTCGGTGACCAGCTGACCACAAGCCCACCGGCTGCACTGTGCACTGTAATAAAATCAGAACAGCACAGAGCAGGAGCTCTGCCCTGCAGGTGCAGCACCCGAAACCCCGTGGGTAGGCAGGCACGCAGGAACAGGAGTTGGTGAGTCCACGCCACGCCGAGCGAGTCGTCGGTCTCGGTCAGCCGATGCGGGCCGGTCCAAGCACGAACGTATACTAGTCTTCCGGCAGGCGGGGATGGATGGAGACAGGAGATGGGGTTTGCTTTTCCCGCCGGCTTCCAGGCGCCTGCAGCCGGGCACACTCCGTAGCAACTCAGCGTCACGCAGACGGACAGCCTGACGTCAACAGGTTAGCAATATACCTTTAAACAGAGTACCAGATAAAGTAGTTCACGTTTGATTAAATTTCTAGTGAATAGTATTCATATTTATAGCTCCAAATTAATATATTATGAAAATACATTTTATAATTAATCTATTGGTGTTTATTTGACATTATAAATATTTATAGTTTTTTATTTATAATTGGTCAAAGTTAGTACACTGAAACATGCTACTGTGTTAGAATTGTATAATCAATGGGACGGATGAAGTACGCTATTTGGCTTAGGCAGCGTTTAGTTCATAAAATTTCCTTCTTTCTCCCCATTATATTGATTGTACTTTTCGTCTGTATGGAATACTAAATGAAGTAGCACATATTGCATATTTGTACTTTTTACCTGGCTATCTCGAGATGAATCTTTTGAGTCTACTTGAGCCATGATTGAACAAAAGTTGTCAAATACAAACGAAAATGCTACAGTTGTAAAACTTTCCAAAACTTCCAATCTAAACGCAGCCTTAGCTAGATTCAGCTTACTTTTATTAGCCATAGATTTTTCTTCGGTACAATTCAATCTAACCAAATTTCAGTTCAGCCATTCTACAACTAAAATAAGATAAACCTACCTCAAACAAACAGAACATAAAATATTGTTAACCTGTTACGTCGCTATCCGCCATCCTAGAAGCGCTAGCTATACAGGAGCCTTAGCGGTAATCTATCAGTAGGTGTGTCCTTGGGTTTGTTTACGTAGCTAGCCGCCATCTAGAACGTTGTTTGTGCTGAACCACACCGTGTTGGACGACCAAGTCTATGTATATTGTGAAGACTTACCTTGATTGGTCACACGTGGAGAGTGTCCACTTCGGTCTCTCTTTTTTGTTTATATATACACTGTTGCGTCTTGTTTGGACGTCGATGTGCACACACGGATCATGGATACATACACACTCAAATATGGTATGTACGATGAGTAATATAATTACCCAGATTAATATAAGTCCACTTGATTCGTCCGTGCACATAGGGATAGATTATTTTTTATTGTGCAAAATAGGTGGTTAATTTATGAATAGATAAATTACCTATGGATTTTTGCCTTTTTTTCTCCTTCGCACCATCAAGTAGACGTTGTCCTTAAAAACCGATCTTTACCGCCACCGACCTATGAAAGAGGTAATCCATCGCTTACTCATCTTTACCCTAGACTTGTTTTGGCTAGACACAGGCATCGATTGGCACCTCTAGCAGCCATGGCGTGCTGTTGGTGGCTGTGACGAGAAATCAGGGATGCAGGAGGAAGCGAGAGAGGATTGTTGATGAAGATAAATTTTAAGTAAGGAAGTCTTTTATTGGAGGGAACGTATGCTATGGAAACCAGCCATTGTGATCTATACGTAGAATGAGGCCCTTTTTTTTACTCTTCCTGTTTGAGATAGCCTAAAATAGCATGCAATGCAACCGATGGCTTCGTTCACTATATTGCAACTTTTTTTAATTACAAATACAATGCGGTACCGAACAGCATGAATGAATTCATGCATCTTCTATCTTTTGTAGCCGGCCTTGTAGCATGAACATTTATTCGTTTGTACTACTTCCTCTATTCGAAATTATAAGTTATTTTAAGAATCTTAAAGAATTAAGGCATCTTAAGGTTGACCAAAATTATAGAAAAAAATATGAAGATTTATAATACCAAATAAGCGTACTATGAAAATATATTTAATGAAGAATTTAATGATATTTAGTTGATATTGTAAATATTATTATCTTATTATATAAATTTAGTCAAAATTAACATGCTTTGACGCTCTAAGATGTTTGGATTGACTTGTAATTTATGATGGATGAATAATATAACAAAAATGAAAGTAGTATGGTTGAACTGTTGAAAGCCAGGATCAGGCTTTGTCCTTCAGCCGCTCAAGCCCCGGCCAAGGCCAGACAAGAACTAAGTCGTCGTGTTTGAACGGAGCCCTGTCCTGGTGTGTACATTTTTCGTTGGCCGTGGGAAGAAAGGTTATCAATTCCCAATTCCCACGAGCGGAAAGCGATCCCGATCCTTATTCAATGCTGGTGCAGTCAATAACTAAATGATTACTCCAAGTGTCACTTCAGACTTCTAGAGGCTCTAGGCTAGAACGAAGACTTCTAGAGGCTGAAGCCCAGACATCCACTGAGCTGGGCAGCTGGCAACCCCGATCGACACCGAGCAAGGACGTTCCGTCCGGATCAGTGCTATGCCGACGGAGAAAAACCACGCACTAATCCAGGAAATTAGAAGCTTCCCAGCAATCACCTATAACACTGCGAGCAAAGCATAACGGGCCCACGTGCCAGTCATCAGTGAAAGCCTCAAAGGTAGCTCAGCATAAAAAACCAGAAACAGGGCAACTCCGTTCCCGCCGCCGAATTTGCTTACCGAAGCAAATCGCCCTCCCTATCCCCACCCCACCACCCCACCGGCTGCCAACCGCGGCGGCGGCGCGCAAGCAGCCAGCACAACCAAACGCCCACGCCACGCACGAAGCCGGCGGAGAAAATGGCACCACCGCGCCGCGCGCACCCGTGCGGCCGCGCCATCTTCCTCCACCTGCTGCTGCTCGCGCTCCTCCCCTGCCGACTGGTGCGCCGAGCGGCGGCGCAGTCGCCGCCGCAGCCGGCGGACGACGACGCGCAGCTGCTGCTCCAGATCAAGAGCGCGTGGGGCAACCCGCCCGCGCTCGCGACATGGGACGCCTCGTCCCCGTCCGCGCCCTGCAACTGGGCACACGTCGGGTGCGGCGAGGGCGGGCGCGTCACGAACCTCACGCTCGGCACCGCCGGCGTCGCGGGGCCCTTCCCGGACGCTGCCATCGGCGGCCTCTCGGCGCTGACCCACCTCGACGTCTCCAACAACAGCATCTCCGGCGCGTTCCCGACCGCGCTCTACCGCTGCGCCGCGCTCCAGTACCTCGACCTGTCCCAGAACAACCTCACCGGCGAGCTGCCCGCGGACATCGGCCGCCTGGGGCAGAACCTGACCACGCTGCGCCTGCACAGCAATGACTTCGGCGGCGCCATCCCGGCGGGTCTTGGCGCGCTGACGAGGCTTCAGAACTTGACGCTGGCCCAGAACCCGTTCGCCGCGGGCCAGTTGCCGCCGTCGTTCAAGAACCTCACCAGCATAGTGAGCCTCTGGGCGGCTCAGTGCAACCTCGTCGGCGAATTCCCGAGCTATGTGCTTGAGATGGAGGAGTTGGAGGTGCTGGACCTGTCCGGCAACATGTTGACCGGAAGCATACCTGCTGGTGTTTGGAGCCTGAAGAACTTGCGAGGATTGTATCTGTACATGAACAACTTCAGCGGTGATGTCGTGGTTAATGACTTCGCCGCGATGGGCTTAACACAAATCGACCTTTCGGTGAATTATAAGCTTACAGGAGCTATCCCAGAAGCCTTTGGGAACTTGAAGAACCTTACACAGCTGTACCTCTTCGGCAACAACTTCTCTGGCGAGATACCTGCGAGCATCGGCCAGTTGCCGTCACTGTCAATATTGAGGCTTGCCAATAACAGGTTTACTGGCACGATCCCGCCGGACCTTGGAAAGAATTCGGCCTTGCTCGCAGTTGAGTTTGATTACAACGAGCTCACCGGCACCATCCCGGAAGGTCTGTGCGCCGGAGGCCAGTTCGTGTACCTCACCGCCAAGAGCAACAAACTGAACGGGTCCATCCCGGCAGGCCTCGTCAACTGCACAACTCTGGTAACGCTGGCTCTAGACAATAACCAGCTCTCCGGCGACGTGCCAGAGGCTCTGTGGACGGCGCCGCAGCTTTATTTCGTGACACTACCGAGTAACCAGCTCTCCGGGAGTCTTCCGGCCACCATGACTGGCAGCCTTTCGACGCTGGAGATGGGGAACAACAAATTCAGTGGCAGCATTCCGGCAGCCGCAGCTGCGCTGCAGAAGTTTACCGCCGAGAACAACCAGTTCTCCGGCGCAATACCGGCCAGTATCGGTGACGGGATGCCGCAGCTCCTGACACTGGACCTGTCCGGTAACAAGCTCTCCGGCGATATCCCGGGAAGCGTTACTAAGCTCAGCCAGCTAAATCAGATGAACATGAGCAATAACCAGCTCACCGGAGAGATACCGGCAGAGCTGGGTGCCATGCCGGTGCTCAGCGTCCTTGACCTGTCGTCAAACGAGCTCTCCGGTGCCATTCCGCCGGCGCTTGGGAAGCTGCAGCTCACCTTCTTCAACCTATCCTCCAACCAGCTTAGTGGCCAGGTGCCGGCGGGCCTAGCCACCGCGGCCAACGACGACAGCTTCCTCGACAACCCCGGCCTCTGCACCGCCGCCGGCGTTGGACCCGGGTACCTCGCCGGAGTGCGCTCCTGCGCCGCGGGGTCACAGGACGGAGGTTCTTCCGGAGGCGTCTCGCATGCGCTCCGCACGGGCCTCCTCGTCGCCGGCGCCGCGCTCCTCGTCGTCGCCGCGGCCTTCGCCTTCTTCGTGGTCCGCGACATCAGGAAACGGCGCCGCGTCGCGGAGCGGGAGCGCGGCGACTGGAAGATGACGCCTTTCGTCGTGGACCTCGGTTTCGGGGAGGAGTCCATACTCCGGGGACTGACGGAGGAGAACATCGTCGGCCGCGGCGGGTCCGGCCGCGTATACCGCGTGACCTTCACCAACCGGCTCAACGGCACCGCCGGCGCGGTGGCCGTGAAGCAGATACGGACCGCCGGCGGGAAACTGGACGGGAAGCTGGAGCGCGAGTTCGAGTCGGAGGCTGCCATCCTCGGCAACCTCCGGCACAACAACATCGTCAGGCTGCTGTGCTGCCTCTCCGGCGCCGAGTCCAAACTCCTCGTGTACGACTACATGGACAACGGGAGCCTGGAGAGGTGGCTCCACGGCGACGCTCTGGACGCCGGCAGGCACCCAATGGCGAGGGCGCGGTCCGCGGCACGGCGTGCGCCGCTGGACTGGCTCGCCAGGCTCAAGGTGGCCGTCGGCGCCGCACAGGGGTTGCGCTACATGCACCACGAGTGCGTGCCGCCCATCGTTCACCGCGACGTCAAGGCGAGCAACATCCTGTTGGACTCGGAGTTCAGGGCCAAGGTCGCCGACTTCGGGCTTGCCAGGATGCTGGTGCAGGCAGGGGCGCCAGAGACGATGTCCGCCGTGGCCGGCTCGTTCGGTTACATGGCTCCCGGTAAGGATCCGTGCTTGTTTTCTTACGGTCGATCGCTGACTCGCTGTGACATTTTTCCCCAGATTCTGCTGCATGTTCTTGTACCGCCGGACCTTATAGATTGGGCCTCTGATGCTTGTCTGCAGAGTGTGCATACACAAAGAAGGTGAACGAGAAGGTCGACGTCTACAGCTTCGGCGTCGTGCTCCTGGAGCTCACCACCGGCAAGGAGCCCAACGACGGCGGCGAGCACGGCAGCCTGGCGGGATGGGCGCGGCACCACTACCTGTCTGGAGGGAGCATCGCCGATGCCGCAGACAAGAGCATCAGATACGCCGGGTACTCCGACGAGATCGAGGTTGTTTTCAGGTTAGGCGTGCTCTGCACCGGAGAGATGCCGTCATCGCGGCCGACCATGGACGACGTGCTGCAGATCTTACTCAGGTGCAGCGAGCAGACGCACCAGAAGAGCAAGACGGAGCGTGTCCCTGAGTACGAGGAGGCTCCGCTCCTGCTGCCAAAGCGCGGTAGTCGCCGGAAACAGCTCTCGAACGGCACGGAGATTGACATCGAATCCAAGAGCGACTTCGACGGCATTGTCTGAAGGACAGCGTTAATGAATAGGTATAGTGATACTTCATACATTTCAGTAGAACACAGCAGAGAAATCATGCTTCCAAACTTGTCACCAGAGGCTGACTATAAATTTGTGTTTTGACACTGTAAATTTGATATAAGTGATGCACACATCTCTACTCCTCAAAAGATATAACTGGACCCATTCACCATCCCGTGGACCGTGGTGAAGCCACGGCCTTATTTTCTAGCGCCGACATCACATGTTCCCCACCCGTCGGGGAAAGTAAAATCTGCCCTCGAGGGCATGTGCCCTCGATACATGGACCGTTGGATTCGCGGTGAGAAGTGTGCATACATACTCGTATTGAGATGTGTGTGTACACTTCTCAACGCGAATCGACGGTCCATGTGCCTGCCCTCGAGGGCAGAAAAACCGCGTTCCCACCCACCGCTCCTGCTCGCTCTTGCTCGAGTCGCATCAACTCATCCCCTCAAGGGAAGGTACCCTATTATGTGACTATTTTTTTACCTAGAGACAAAATTCCTTACCCCGCGAGTAATATGGTTAAGGGTATAGAACCGTATTGCCTATACCCATTAACCTATTAATGGGAAAATAGGCTCACCCAGTAGATAATGTGGAGTTTAGCATTGCGTGTGTTGAGTTTTCTATCTAGGACATTCGATGAATACCGAACGTATCCGCTATCTCAACGACTAGTTTCGGGGAGAGGATTATTTGTACCCCAAGCCTCTAACTTTGGAGGGTGCTGATTTTTAACCAGGTCAGAAACGAGCCGACGTCCAACCAACCTCCAGCTAATTAGATAAGTTTTCTTCCCTTTTTCCTTTTTATTTTTCTTTCTCTATTTTCTTTTTCTTTTTCTTTTTCATCTTTTTCTTGTCTTTCTTCTTTTTCTTTTCTTTTCTTTTCTTTATGATGTTTTATTCTTTTTTTACTTATTACCATTTTTATCGTATGTTTTTCTTTTCCTTTTTCCTTTTATTTCATTCAATATTTTTTCTTTTATATCTTTTTATCTTGTGATATTCTATTCTATAACTTGTAATGATATTTATCTGTAATGTTTCTATTTCTTTTTCTTTGTTGTTTTTTATCTTTTTCATGGTATTTTATTATTATTTTCATGTTTCTTTATTTTTATTTATTGTATGTTTTTTATTTTTTCTTTTAATTTATTTAATTTATTTTTTTCTTTATTTTTATCTTGTGATGTTCTATGTTATAGCTTGTGATGTTCTGTATGTGTGATGTTTTTTTATTTCGTTACATTTTCATTTTTATTTTCCTTTAGTGTTAATGTTCTAAGATTCTTTTTAGGATGTTTGTGTAGAGTTAGCGTGACATTCTACTTTAATGGTATATATATGTTGTTCGTGTAGTATGCATAGAATGTTCTAGAATTTTTTTTGGTGAAGTTTGTATAGTTTTAACACAATGTTTGGTGATTATTTTTAAGGGAGAATTTTCTACCGGACACCCAAAGCAGATACCTTTTAAATACATGTTTAGTACGAGATAAATGTTCATTAAAAAGTTTATTGAAATATATTCACGTGGATCTTATTTGAAGAGTTTATTGGAAGGAACACTGCAATTGAATTTTAATTTTGATACTTGGTTTAAGAGCTATGACTTTTTAGTTTTAAAAATAGGATATATGCTAATGTTAGTAATTTAGAGGGGAGTGAAAGGGAGATGTAAGTGCATTCGCCCCCTATGTGGGATTTTGGTGATTAATGATAATCAAATTAGGGACTAACGGTTTTATCAAGATTATGTGCAGGTGTTAATCCATATGAATGAGCAAATTGAAATATTCGGTGAAACAGCACCCCTCTAACTTGACCGAGTTACTTGGTGATCTTTACTCATAGTTTAGCAAGTTTTATCTTTTATTGAGTATAGGACTACCGCACTATTAAGAGGGATGCATAGCTAGTTAACTAGTAGAAGGTTTAAAGTGCTCAAACATTGACTTAAAAAAACATGCTTGAGAGACACCTTCACACACTTGTGCACTGCCCTATCCTGTTCTGCCCCTGGAGAATCGGTAGTACCGGTCTTGGACCGGTAGTACCGGTAGGACTTAGAGCAGGATACTCTCCAGCGAACTGCTTGCTCTTGGGTTCCAGAAAAGTTTATTCCGGTAGTACCGGATTTTAATCCGGTAGTACCGATGTTGCACCGGTAGTACCGACTCTGCATCGGTAGTACCGGTAGGACTTAGCGCCGAAACTCCTCCCAACCAACTCGCTGCTCTCGGGTTTCAGTAAATATATTTCGGTAGTACCGGATTTTAATCCGGTAGTACCGGTTCCAGAGCGATAGTACCGGTTCCAGAGCGGTAGTACCGGTCCTGGACCGGTAGTACCGGTAGGACTTTGCCCAAGCAGTTACTCAGGGTCTGGATCGGTAGTAACGACTGTACTTCGGTAGTAGGTTGACTGTTGTATCGGTAGTACCGGTGTATCACCGGTAGTACCGGTCAAGTCAACTTGACTGACAAACTTTTCTACCGTTGGGGCCTCGTGCAGTGCGTGTGTCAGGCTTTTAACGTTCGATCTGCTGAGGTAGCATCGGTACTACCGGTGGGAATCGGTAGTACCGGTAGCTCCCAGACGGAGGAAGTATAAATACTTCTTCCCTCTTCTTTAGAACGTTACCCACTTCATTTGTTGCCTACCAACCCGAGACAACAGCTCTCTCTTGCTCTCCCACTCTCTCTCTCTCACACACATTCATTGCTCCTAGCTCAATCCATTGCAAGTTTCAAGTGAAGAAGTGAGATTCGAGTGAGGAAAACTTAAATCCATTGCTTGAGCACTTGATTCCTCCCTCTAGCCGGCTTTGCTTTGCATTTGTTACTCTTGGGTTCTTGGAACCCTAGGCGGCTAGGCGTTCTTCGGGAGAGCCCGGTTTGATCCATTTGTGAGGGCTCCCCGAAGTGTTTGTATCACCCCAAGATTCTAGTGAAGAAACTCAAGTGACCTTTGTGGTAACCTTGAGTGAGGAAAGGAGGTGAAATAGACTCCGACCTTCGTGGTCACCTCGACAACGAGGAGTAGGCCTTCCTTTGTGGATTGACCGAACCTCGGGATAAATAACTTGTCCCTTGCTCTCTTTGTTGTTGTGTCTACTTGTGGTGTCATGGCTTCGACCGTGCTCTTTCTCTCTCTACCTTGTTATTAAGTTTAGAGGCCTGATCTACGATTTGGTGGTGATTCAAGTTAGGGAGAAGGTTGCAAGGGACTCTACATACACTTGGGTGGTTTGGTATAGCATAGATCTAAACTTACTATGTAGTTAATCTTGGTTTCGTAGCTATCTGTTTTTGACCGGTAGTACCGACGGATTACATCGGTACTACCGACAGTTATCGGTAGTACCGGTCCAATCCCGGTAGTACCGGTCTCTGTTCTCACGTTTCAATTGAGTTTGAGTTTCAGGTTTTATACTACGCCTATTCACCCCCCCTCTAGGCATTGTAGATCCTTTCAGGAGAGGGGGATGGTCAAAGCGCTGCTGCCGTCTGACTAGGTCGGTAGATAGCACCGTCCGCTAATTTTGCTCCCCCAACGTTTTCTAGAGCTTTGCTAAGCCTCTCCAACCCTCTTTTATGATGTGTGATCCCATTTTGGCAAATCCTTTGGTGGGCTGAAAGAAATTCAAAAAGAGAGTAAACCATTCACTTTGAGCACTTATGCAAATAATTGATCTTATGTTTTGCATTTGTTACATTAACTATCCTAATTTGGCACCATGTCATCTAAAAAGAAGATATAGATCATACTATATTGATAGTCCAAGAATCAATTAGACTTTTAAAAGTTATAGATATAAAATTCAGAAAAATATCCAATATAACTTTTTGCAAAGAATGCACAATCTGAAATACTAAAATCAATTTAATTTTTGGAGTAAATTCAGATGGTTTTAAAAGTTGGATGGATTAAAATCCTTGTTTTTTGATTGGATACATCGAGCGGCAAAAATTGATAGTAGAAGTTAAATAGACTTTGGGCCTGTTTAGATTGCCCATTTGACGAAATTTTTTCTTTACTCTAGCAACATGTTATTTTTTGTAATAAGTGTCAATCATGGTCCAAATAGGCTCTAAAGATTCGTCTCACAACTTTTTACGAAGCTGTCAAAATTTGTTCTATTTTTTATTAACATTTAATGCTCCATGCATGTATCTAAACATTGATATGATAGAACTTTCGAGAGTTCGTGGTAATTAGGTAATATATGCAAATAGACCCCCCGAGTCTTCGTCTCTCAGGCCCACGGCCCACACTAATGGCGTGACTGTTACGCTGGGCTGACCAGTCTCCGGAGACTATCAAAATGATGATTTGGAAATGGGCCACGAACCCCAAATTTCGCTATTTTCCTATAAATATATAGAACTATAGAAGTAAACGGTGCAGTCAGGAACAAATTGATCCCTCTAAACTGGCATCAAACCACACTTACTGATAGTTTAGACTTGAGACCGCAAAGACTCGGGAGTCGGGAGCACTTTCCCATCTGAGGTCGTTCTCCAACCTTCCTACAATCTTCCGTCTGAATCACTCCGACGGACGAAAAAACCATGCAAACTAAAATCGAAGTCATTTTGAAAGTTTCGCAGCAAGCACCAACCGGACTTTTGCCGTCAACGGTAGAGTTGTGTACAAAATGGGGGAAGTCCAGTCCCAGTCCCAGTCCCAGTCCCCTGTGCACTTTACCGAATCACCTCCACTTCGCGCGCTCACCGCCGCGGCCGTGCATCACCAACGCCACGGCCGTGCACCACGACAATCCCGCCGATCGAGGCATGGAGGGACCATGCCCGTACCTCCCCGGCCTGCTGCTCGCGCTGCTTCCCTGCTGCTGCTGCTGCCTCCTAGCCCGCGCCGCCCCGCAGTCCTCCCCGCCGGCGGACGACGAGGCGCAGCTGCTGCTCCAGATCAAGCGCGCGTGGGGCGACCCGCCCGTGCTCGCCGGATGGAACACCTCGTCGGCCGCCGCGGGCGCACACTGCGCGTGGCCACACGTGGGCTGCGACACGGCGGGCCGCGTCACCAAGCTCGCACTCGCGAACGCCGACGTCTCGGGCCCATTCCCAGACGCCGTCGGCGGCCTCGCGGGCCTCACGCACCTCGACGTCTCCAACAACAGCATCACCGGCGTGTTCCCGCTCACCACGCTGTCCCGCTGCGCCTCGCTGCGGTACATCGACCTCTCCGAGAACTACTTCGGCGGCGAGCTCCCCGCGAACATCGGCCACCGCCTGCCGACGAACCTGGCCACGCTGGTCCTCAGCGGCAACGAGTTCAGCGGCACCATCCCGACGTCGCTCTCCAGCCTCATCAACCTCCGGCATCTCGAGCTGGACGGCAATCGCCTCGTCGGCACCGTCCCGGCTGGTCTCGGCGCGCTGACGAGGCTCCAGACGCTGTGGCTGGCGTCCAACACGTTCGTCCCCGGCGAGCTGCCGGCGTCATTCAAGAACCTGACCGGTCTAGTCAGCCTCTGGGCGGCGCACTGCAACCTCGTCGGCGACCTCCCGAGCTATTTGGCGGACATGCAGGAGTTGGAGGTGCTGGACCTCTCGAACAACTCGTTGACAGGAAGCATACCTCCGGGGATTTGGAGACTGAAGAAATTGCAAAAGATGACAGTATTCAAGAACAAACTCACCGGCGACATGGTCGTCGACGACGGCTTTGCTGCAGAGAGCTTGACCATAATCGACGTCTCCGAGAACAACCTCAGTGGAGTCATCCCGGAAGTCTTCGGGCATCTAGAAAACCTCACAAGTTTATACCTCTTCAGCAATAACTTCTCAGGCGAGATACCGGCGAGCATCGGCCGGTTGCCGTCTCTATGGGCATTGAGACTGCGCAACAACAGGTTTACCGGCACGCTCCCGCTGGAACTCGGGAAGCACTCGGGCTTGGGTTATGTAGAGGTTGATGACAACGAGCTCACCGGCGCCATTCCAGAAGGGCTATGCGCCGGAGGCCAGTTCCGTTACCTCACCGCCGAGCGCAACCACCTGAACGGCTCCATCCCAGCGAGCCTTGCCAGCTGCGCAACTCTGGTAACACTGGACCTAGCCAACAACCAGCTCACCGGCGACGTGCCAGAGGCTCTATGGACGGCGGCGCAGCTTCAGTTCCTAACGCTGCAGAGTAACCAGCTCACCGGGAGTCTTCCGGCCTCAATGTCTGCCAACCTGGCGACGTTACACATAGGGAGCAACCGGTTCGGTGGCAACATTCCGGCCGCAGCAGCTATGCTCCGGGTGTTCACCGCCGATGACAACCAGTTTTCCGGCGCGATACCGGCGAGTCTTGGCGACGGCATGCCGCTGCTGCAGAGGCTGAACCTGTCGGGCAACCAACTCGCCGGCGCGATCCCCAGCAGCGTTGCTGGCCTGAGGCAGCTGACGTTCATGGACATGAGCAGGAACCGGCTCAGCGGCGCGATCCCCGCCGAGCTGGGCGCCATGCCGGTGCTCGGCGTCCTTGACCTTTCGTCGAACGAGCTCTCCGGCGCCATACCTCCGGCGCTTGCGGAGCCAAACCTCGACTCGCTCAACCTGTCCTCCAACCACCTCACCGGCCAGGTCCCGGCCGGGTTCGCCACGGCGGCGTACGACGGCAGCTTCCTCGACAACCCCGGCCTCTGCACCGAGGCTCCTGGACGACCCGGCGGCGTGCGCTCCTGCGCCGCGGCGGGACCACAAGACAGGAGGGGCTCTTCCCGAGGCGTCTCACATGCACTCCGCACGGGCCTCCTCGTAGCCGGCGCCGCGCTCGTCGCCGCCGCGGCCTTCGCCGTGTTACTCTTGCTCGCCCGCGACGTCAGGAAACGGCGGCGCGTCGCGGTCCGGGACGAGTGGAAGATGATGGCTTTCGTCCAGGATCTGGGCTTCGGCGAGGCGTCCATACTCCGGGGGCTGACGGAGGAGAACCTCGTCGGCCGCGGCGGCTCCGGCGACGTGTACCGCGTCACCTACACGAACCGTCTCAATGGGAGCGCCGGTACGGTGGCCGTGAAGCGGATACGGGTCGCCGCCGGGACGCTGGACGAGGAGCTGGAGCGCGAGGTCGAGTCGGAGGCGGGCGTCCTCGGCAGCGTCCGGCATAACAACATCGTCAGGCTGCTGTGCTGCCTCTCCGGCACCGAGGCCAAGCTCCTCGTGTACGACTACATGGACAACGGCAGCCTGGACCAGTGGCTCCACGGCCATAACGGCAGGGCGCCGCCGCTGGACTGGCCGGCGAGGCTCAGGGTGGCCGTCGGCGCCGCGCAGGGGCTATGCTACCTGCACCACGAGTGCTCGCCGCCCATCGTTCACCGCGACGTCAAGGCGAGCAACATCCTGCTGGACTCGGAGCTCAGGGCCAAGGTCGCTGACTTCGGGCTGGCCAGGATACTGGTGGAGACCGGGGCACCGAAAACGATGTCCGCCGTCGCCGGGTCTTTCGGCTACATGGCTCCCGGTATGGATTCCGGCCCTGACCATTTTGCCGGATTCTGTTGTTCTGTACAGAATCTGTATGAAATCAAACGCTGCGTGTGTGTGCTTGTCTGCTCCAGAGTGTGCTTACACGAACAAGGTGAACGAGAAGGTTGACGTCTACAGCTTCGGCGTCGTGCTCCTGGAGCTCGCCACCGGCAAGGAGGCCAACGCCGGCGGCGAGCACGGCTGCCTGGCGGAATGGGCGCGGCACCACTACGTGTCAGGGGGGAGCATCGCCGATGCCGCAGACAAGAGCATCAGGTACGCAGGGTACTCGGAGGAGATGCAGGTCGTGTTCAGGCTAGGCGTGCTGTGCACCGCAGATATGCCGTCGTCGCGGCCGACCATGAAGGACGTGCTGCAAATCTTGCTCAACTGCGCCGAGCAGACGCGCAAGAAGAGCAAAATGGAGAATGGTCAGGAGTTGGAAGCGGCTCCTCTCCTGCTGCCGTAGCGACGCACTCGCCGGGAACGGCTGTTTGAACGGAACAGGAATTGACAACGAAGAGAAAAGTGACTTCGACAGCACGGTCTAAGACCGAGCATTGCACACATGCCAGTACAGTATAATAACTTCAGTCAACAGATATATATTTTTTTTGAACCTAACTTCAGTCAACAGATATTAGTCATTACTTCTGTTAGTACGTTTTAGGACATTAGTAGCATAGAGTTATGTATGACCATGGCCTTTGTGGTTTCACAATGTAAAGTTCTATTAAATCACACATACATTCGACCAATCAAACATAAGAACAAGCAAATATTACCATTGTTGTTGTTTCTGAAATAAAGGCAGGAGCACTGCACATTCATTGAAAAATGAGTGAGATTGTATGATTTGGTCCCCCACCTCTCCCTTTTTATTTTGAAAGACAAGATCACACAGATAACTGGTTGTTTTGTGATCCCATCATAATACAAACTTCAAAGGGATTGGTAAAAAAAATAAAAATAAAGAAGCGGCAGGCATGGAACGCCTTATTCAGACCTCCGGTTCCACTTTTTTCTGCCGTTGCTAATGCTTGTTGCTAGTGACAATGTACTCCAATCTCAATGGCACCATCCTAGCTATATTCCGCTGCTGAGGAAAAAAAAAGACATGCGAATTGCACGAGGGGGGCTGTCGGCTGAATGAAAGGGAAAATGGAGGAACACAAAAAAAGGTTACACTAGGAACGGAGCTCCTAGAACTATGCAGCTTCAGCATACTGGGAGTGTGAGGCTGCAAGAAGTGCAGCTCCGATTCCTGAGCCGTCGTTGGCCAACTTGACAACCACCGATGAGGCAACCTCCTCACCGAGCAGGTCTGTGAGCGTCGCTTCTAGGCAGGCACTGAACTTCTTGTAATGCTCGTATAAGCCACCATCAATAGCAACTACAGTCCTTTGTTGACTAAAGTCACTTAGCAATTTGTCTTTGCCCAGCTTCTTCAGGATACCATATATACCAGCAGCAGCCAAGCGTGCACCTCTCTCTGCGACAAGGTCGCACACATGAAGAGTAATGTATCTTGCTTCGAGAGAAATATCAGGAACCTAAACAAGTAGAAACACAACACATAAGGAACCAATTTTCCTTGAAGATGACATCTAAAAAGAGACCCTTTTTTGAACATTTGTATCATCATTACCCCCAGAATATTCTTCAGCTTAGCTGCCAGGTGTTTGAGATCATGTGAGGTGTCATGATGCATGGCGGACATATCTGGTGTCCTGCCATATCACAAACGCAATTTCTTTAAGAAAAGCTTTTATTGTTAACAAATAACAAGACCTACAATTCTGCTTCACAAGTTTGTTGGATAACCTTTGTAAGTAATCTATGATATACCGGAACAACTTGGAGCATGTGCTCATACAACAAGATTTACACTAAGAAATTCATTGCAACTTTCACTTCTTCAGTTTCTTATTAGGATTAACCTATCGGTGTGATTTTAAAGGTCTAGATGGGCAGTGGAAGGAGAATTTTGATTTATTCTTTCATTAATCTGAGAGTCAGTTGATAATTTTATAGGTTGGGGACTACAAGGCTCAGTAATAATCTCAATGTAGCTCAGCCATCTTAGCATCACCCCAAATGTAGCTCAGCCATCTTAACTGCACTAAATTACATCATTTTAATTTAATGATTGGCCATGTAAATAAACATTTTAAAGAAAAAGAGAGGAACATTATCAAAGCCTAAGTCTTCCAAATTCAGTTTCCAATCTGGAACCTCTATGTGGCTGAACTTATAATTTCGAACTTTAGATGTACAGAGTCGGAAAAAAAAAAGGTACGGTAGAACTCATAGTATAGACTGCTCAAGTAGATCCACAAACTATCAAAATGTTTGGACTCTAGCTTGTTCAAATATGTGTGCACCTTTATATAAGTTGATTTTAGATTTTTTGTGTGTGTCCTGCAAATATAAGAAAAGCAATATCATGAGTGGATGGAACGTGAAAGTAAACCTCAGTATAAATAGCTGTTCCAATTTCGGAGGAACAACATCCCCAAACAATGAAGCATCACGAGCCAGTTTCAGCAGGATCCTCCGGACAATTTCTCCAAGATACATTCCAGAAATCATTTTTTCATATATCTGACAAAAGAGTACATAGGTTATGTTCAAGTTCAACACCTAAATAGTCCACAAACATCTAAATAGGTGCATCCCAAGGATTTGAACCCTGCTGGGTGGAGTCATGCACCCACAACTCCACCACCAAATATAGTTGTCAGAACAATAGATTAATGGTTTTGCTATTCATCAGTCACCTTTGCCTCCTAAAATCTGAGACAACATATGGGACAATTGGATGATCAGATCTGTTCATCTGTATGCAGATAGGTGTGTGATCTGATTGGATTTTTATCCAGTGCATAAAACGTGTGACTTAAACTTAGGAAAAAAATGAATTCCAAAATAAACATCTGCATAGAGTAAATAGGGCATACCTGCTCACCAGGGTTCAAACTTTCGAAGTCTAAAGATTTATCGTACTCCGACATTGGAAGTTTATCTGAGCTGAAGTTTCCCCACTCCATGTTGATTACCTGTAGCATTCCAAAAGAACCAAATTTTACATCATTAACTAGTGAAAAAATATTAAAACAGTAAAATACAGAAGGCCAAATTATGTTGGATGGATACAATTTAACAAGGTGCAAAAGATCATTTAAAATAAAAACTTGATCAACCTAGTAGGAACTATAGGTGGCATTGCAAATAAGAAGAAATATGCACCCAAATTCGAGTTGAAGAGGACATGATTGAGTGGTGGGGCGCACAACCACACATCGCACCAACTGAGCTAGCTCAGTTCCTCCAAAGACTATTAAAATGCAACTCACTTGATGGTAGTTAAGCACTAACCATATTCCCTGATCTAGGTAGTAGCCCGGTCCATTTAGGAATCGCATTTGCATGTTCCACATAAGCTGCATTAGTGCCAGTGCCCAATATTACAGCAGTAACAACATCATTATCAGCATATCTCCCACCAGCCAATGTGCCTACGGTATCATTAACCTGTAAAAAAGATGTTAGCTGTCAGTTTACATGATGTCTAATGTCTCCAATGGGCCTTTGCTAGACATCAAGAAAAAGCATCTCAAGAAACTGAAAGCAACATCAGAAGGCATAAAGAAATGGTAAATTCTGTAGTATAGGTGTAAAACATAGGGCATGCGATTCGATACTTCAGATGATAAATAGTAAACAAATTAATTTAACTACCAGAGCTGCAACTTTCATATCAAGACCCTGCCTTTCCATGGCCCTACTCAATTCAGCCACAACATCTTCTCCAACCTGCTCACAGGAATCAACAAAATCAATATTGTGTTTTAATTTAGGACACTTCACAGTTGGCACAAACATCATGAATCTTAAGACATATATCCATTTTTGTCAACGAAAGAGAAGGATTATTTGTGCCGGAAGTTCCACAAGTCAAAAAAACAGCATGAATAGGTAAAGACTACTCCATTGTCAATTTAGTAAGATGTTTTCTGTCAAAATAAAATGGACTAGCTAAATTGACACATTGTATGGTCAAGAAAAATGTTTAGTAATTAGAGAGAAATCTATATCTTGATATCATAGTCACCTTCTGGTCAACGCACTGGTAATGTAAGTAATGTAGTCAACAAACTGTAAACAAAAGTATTCCTGCTTTTACCGTGCCATTGATGGAAAATCCTTTGGTCCACTTAATTAAAGTCCCCGATGATATAGATGTTTGGTGCACTGGGAAAGAAAAGGTGAAACCCAGTTCCCTTTGCTTGCCATCTGGTAGGTGGAAATCTTCTCCTTCCGTCCGCACAAATTTTTCCAGCTCAGCAGCAATGAAATCAAATAGCTCCTGTAATCATGCTTTGAAAAATGTCAGTAAAGCATACTAATGCAGGAGACATGAGACTAGTGGGATCAGTGGCCCCTGCTATTGCACAGCTAGTATCAAGAATCTAAGTGCACGTTGTTCGCCAATGTGTTACAAAACAAAATTTATGTACTAAGTTTTCTACATAGTTTTTCTAATTATGAATTTTTGTTTTATTCTTAACTTTTGTACATATGAATTTGTTCACATATTTTTTTGTTTATATAGCAACAATTTGCAAGTAAAGATAGAGGAGAAATACGTGACCAGCAAAATCAAACGCCGTAAAAGGCAGCTTGTGTGTGGCTTAAGTGCTGAAGAATCATGTTTGTGACAAAAATAGCCAAAAGGGAAAGCATAGCTCATGGGGAGCAGCCAAGTAGACCATCAAAGCGACGTTTAGCTAATAAAGGCAAGGGTTATGCTTCTTCAGATGACCACTACTTTTGTTTTTAGTGAGTGACTACTTTGCAATGCTCCCAGGTGAGTTGCAACATTGGTCTCTTAAATGCATTACCGCATACGACAAACTTATGCGTTACCCAAACTTTATTATATTCTTCTTTGTTGTTCATTTTCGTTTTTAAAACAATGGCATGAGTGAGATAATAGAGAAGTATGCATGGGGGAATTCTCAGTTAATTTTTCAATAATGGCAATAGTGTGTAATTTGTAAATATCAAAATATGTATACGGGTATTTTGTGTTGGTCTTTTCATGATGGTAATGGTTGGTAACTTATAAATAGGTAGGGGGGTATGTTGCGGTAACTTTTTCATAATGGGAATGGTGGCAATGTGTTTTCCCTTTTTCTTATTAATTGACATAGGTTTGAGAAGAAACATGCATATTTCTTTTGTTAGCTAAATTCTAAGATAGCACAAGCACTCACCGTAGAAGTTCCAACCATAAGATGAGGTGGAATGGAGACCTCTTCATATTGTTGCTTCACGACACGTTTGTCCCTTCCTCCAAGTTGAACCCGTATGACACGAAAGTTGGTCCCGCCAAGGTCCAGTGCATAAAACAGTCCTTGTTCGTCCCTGCAGGATGCCACACATCATTAAACAAGATAGTAACAGCAGTTGAGACCATAAAGGAAGACTTCACGAAGTAAGAACCACATGTTTCATCAGCAAATTATGCCCTATAAATGTAACTGGCTTTTATTGGCTTATTGCAACATAGAGTATCTCTTAGGAAGTATCATCACCATATTATATTTGTAACAGATCCAAAATATAGCTTGTGTGTGTGTGTGTGTGTGTGTGTGTGATACAGTACCTCCACAAGTCCACAGTACCTGCATAGGAAACTACCTTGGGTCCACGATTACAAAAGGTTGACTACATGTTACGTGTTTCAAAACTGCCAAACATTTGGTGACAGAGGCAGTACCGGAAAGGTGGTGTTGCTAATATTAAATGAGACTTTAGACATTAGCCATGACGTAGAAAGGACGATATCATCCTTCTCCGTGAAGGTGAGACCAACATGTACGTACAGCCAGAAACACGAAAGCTTCGTTTGTGTATTTATTAAAATATGAAGACATTGTAGTTTTGGAATGATCTGTGAGGCTGGGACAAATTAAACATCAAACTCATAACTCTTCACCTTACTGCCTAAATTAGTTACCTCGCCAACCCAAATAACATGTAAACGGATTTACACTCAAACTGAAGATTGGAGACCGAACGCATTCAACAGCATGCGAAGCAAAAACGAAATATGAATCACACCACCATCCTGACAACGGTGTGGTGTCAAAGACAAGACTGTACGTATTGCGAAGGTGACCAACCATGAACCAGAGCTCTACAGATGAGAAACAAGGACTCGCCCTCCTACCAGAATCAACAAAGCCGTAACAAGATCGGACACACTCCATCCATCGCCCGCCTCGAGAGCACCGTATCCAATCTGGGACAGACCGACATTTCCACCTAATCGAAGCCCGAATAACCCACCGGATCGATCGGAAGACGACCGCGTAAACATAAGAACAAGAAACGAACACAGTGAACTGTGGCCACGTCCACATCTACGGGGACGGACGCGCGCGGCGGATGTCTTTCTTACCCGGTTGGGAGGTTGTCGACGTAGCTGATGAGCATCTTGACTGGCGCGTGGGGCTCGGCGCGGAGGCCGCGCTCCATCTCCTCCACCATGGCGTCCGCGATGCCGCGGAGCAGCGCGGTGGGCGTCGAGAACCGCCGCTCCACCTCCTCGATCACCGCGGCCGCCTTCCGCTTCCTCTCGTCCTCCGCCTCCCGCCGCCGGCGCCTCCCGCGCGACAGCACCACCGCCACCCCCACCGCCGCGGCAGCCGCGGCAGCGCACACCACCACAGCCGACCCCACGGCCGCGCCCTTGTTCCCCATCGCGCCCGCCGAGCCCTGGCCTCCCTACCGAGCCGCGCGACGAAACCAGCTCGGCGCCCGGATCGCCACTGCAAGCCCAACCCACGGACACCGCTTCTCTCTCCTCCTCGCTCCTGTCTTTCTCCCTCCGCTCGCGGAAGCGTGGGAGTGGGAGTGGGACGACACGACAGCCACGAGTTGGGCGTTTTCCCCGGGAATAAATCCGCCTCACCTTTTAGAGCATTTACGGATGTACCCTTACCTGTGAACGGCTTCGATTAGGTTATCCTGGGCACTGACGGTCTGGATCACCGTTCGTGGGATAAGGGATGGCGCGTCGTTGCATGGCATGCCCTGGGTTCCGGGATCGGAGTGGCTCAGGTCATAATAAGAGGAGTTTCCTGAGGTTTTATGTGTAAAAAAAACTCGCAGGAGCTGATGCGAGTGGTATTTGCGGCGAAGAACCAGGGGGTGCGCGTGTCCGTAAAGTTACCAGCGACAACAGTACTGCAGATAATCAGTTGCGACTAAACCCTTTACTCAGACCCACATGTCAGCGTGACGGAGCGATTAGTTAGCCGTGTCCGTGTGCGAACAGGACAGAAGAATGGGGGCACGTGCGGGAGGGCCCACGGAAGGTGAAGGTGACGTAACACGACACGAGCCGTGGCGCGGACGGCGGACGTGTCGACACATTAACGGTAGGGGCCGGGCTACGGCCATGCGGCCTTTGCTCGCGCGGCCGCGAACGGCGCACCCACCACAGAAAGACAAACAGACAGGGCGCCTCGGCAGCTGCGCCCGACGTCACCGGCAGGTGGGTCCCGCTCCAATTCCTCAACGACACCAGCCTCCGGGGTCCAACGTCGGTCACGCAGCTTTCGGGCACAGTTTGTTACACTGTCATAGACTCGAGGAAGATGCTCTCTCTGTCGCGGCGGTGCCTTCGCTCTTCTGAAGTCCTGTGTCCTCCCAGAGCAAGTGATGCAAGTGATATTCAGGGGTGTTTAGATTTTTTTTTTAAGTTTTGACACCGTAGCAGCGAGGAATTTTTTGCAATAAGTATCTAATTATAGCCCAAGTAGACTCAAAAGATTCGTTTCGCGATTTACAAGCAAACTGTGCAAACATGCAAAAGTTTTATCTACATTTAATGTTCCATGCATGTGCCACAAAATTGATGCGACGAAAGTTTTGGGTTTTTGAGAGAAACTAAACACCCCCTCAGTAAGGCAGCGTTTAGTTCACAAAATTTCCATTTTCTCTCCCCATCACATTGATTGTACTTTCCGTCTGCATGGAGCACTAAATGAAGTAGCACCTGTTGCATGTTTGTACTTTTCGCCTGGTTATCTCGAGATGAATCTTTTGAGTCTACTTGGACCATGATTGGAGAAAAGTTGTCAAATACAAACGAAACTGCTACAGTTGCAAAACTTCCCAAAACTTCCAAACTAAACGCAGCCTAATACTCTGAACAATAAAAAGACTCTACTTGCAGATAGAGTGGCTTAAAAGTCCGGCCACGACATGTAACATGCAGGAACAGCTTGGCCTCAGTGGCTGCTTTGTTCAGATGGCAAATGGTAGCAGCCCGACAAATCATGTACAGTAAGATAGATCAGACACACCGCACGAGTGACACTTGGAGATTGGTGTTATTTGTTGCATTAGCTGTGTAATTTGGCAAAAGGGCTGAATAAACCTACAACAATACTTGAAAACGAGAGAGGAATACGAGAATAAAATGATTGAATCCAGATGTGCATTCCTCAGAGGCCGGCCCGTGGGATGATAGCAAGGACCGGAAACAAATTCCCACTAGAAAAAAGAAAGCTAACACACACTAACATATGTTCGCCACAATGCAAAGCTTGTTCACCGCTTAGATCTGCAACTGCGCAGGAAAATCTTTACCTTTTGTCGCTGTCGAGGTCTTGCAATCGGTACAACATCACATGCACATGCAGATGCAGCCAGCAGCTTGGTATTACTACTAAACTCTAAGTGACAGCAACTTCGTGTTATCTCTTTCGATGAAATGTCAGTATGCGGTATCCGGTCGCGCTCGAAATTGCAAAGTTTTGGAAGGTCATCCTGTTCGGTACTCACAGCCTTACAAATTGCCATTCTTGTTCATCATTTGGTCCCGACCTGATCAAAAAAGTCGTTCGTTGGGATGACAGGAACAAGGTAATTCCCAAAGAAGGAATCGAAGCTTTTATAGCTTCCAAGGCATCCCTCATGCTGCGCTTGAAGGACGACAAATCTCTTTGCCTCTCTAATTTTGTTGAGATCAACTCTCGCTGGCAGCAAACCCGGAATCTGCAAAAGTGTTGTGCACATCAAGAAAGGATACTAACGAATATAGAGAAACAGGAAAGAAAGCGGCCATTGCCAATGGATGTGTCAGGGCATACCGATGAGTTGGAAGATGCTACCGACTTGTCCTTATCTAGGGTAACTTGAGAAGGCCTGGTCCTGTATTCCAGATAACAAGATAAAAAAATGATGGAATAGGGAACACAATGGTTCAGTACAGTTGCCGCTTGTGAATTGGTAACCATTAAACAAAGGACTAGAAGATATAGTACAATGCACACATTTTGCTGGTACTACCATGGCGTCAAATCATCAACTAAATCATTGGTGCCATCTGTAGCCCACTCGAGTAATTAATACAATAACAGTAACGATGGTTAAAAAAGGAAAGGACATTTGATGTGAAGTTCATAACAGAAAATAACTTGTTTAGTCTTGACTGAGGGAGAAGCACAAACCTATTTTGACTTGGCATACACTAATACAGAAATCTTAGAAGACGGGTGTCTTCGCTTAACACGGAGGCGGTTGCCTCCATCCAAAAATCATCCTCCATGCTGATCTGTATTCTTCGTTGTTGACAATGCTGAGTTTCCTCCAGATGCACCGATAGTGGCATTTGCTTCGCCGTGAAACGTTCAGACAATGTAATCCGGAATGAAACCAAACATGATCAAGTGAGATAGCACCACACTGTCTTCTTGCAACGAGAACACGGACATATGATTGTCGCCCGTTTCAGACTCAACCGATGCTTTCAAGCAGCGGCAACAAACTTTTTCACCTGAGCTAGGTAATCCTCGGTCACCCTCGACATCCGGTACATCCATTCTAACCTATCCATACCAGCAACCCTTCCACAAGCAGCGAAAAAGACATAAGCATAGCAGATTACAAAGAAACAGCAGCAAACCAAGACTTACATCTGTTTTCGCTCTCTTCCATGAAAAAACTAGATCTAGATCAAGATCTAGAGCACCCAGATATTAAAAAAGAGAAGAGAATAAGAATGAGGAGCGCATAGCAACCTCCTGCGGTGTACTCCTTCAAGAAATCCAAGGGCAAAACTTCTACCCCTTAGAAATGGTCAATTTTCGGGGCTGTAGGGATCAAAACCCGTAAAAAAATAGAGAAATTGTGAGGAAGAAGATGGCTGGCGGCTAGGCACTGCATTTATGGCCTCATTAACGGAGGCGGGCACAATAAGCGCGACCACCTCCATTAATCACTCATTAACGGAGGCAGTTTGCCTCCGCCAAGCGAGGTGGGCAGCTTAAAGCATCCGCCTCGAGAAATGATCGACTAACCGAGGCGGTCTCCTAACGGTGACCACTTCAGTTAATTAGTTAATGGAGGCGGTTGCTTTAACGTGTCCACCTCAGTTCATTCATTAACGGAGGCAGACACATAACGCCCGCCTCCGTTAATTTTTAATCGATGCGGGCGCGGGATCGGCGGCCCTGCCACCGATTAACAGAAGTGGCCGCCCAAACTGCCCGCCTCAGGTAGTAAAAGGGCACTGCCTCGCAAACTCTTTTCTGTAGTAGCGATATAGCTATCTGAGAAGGAATTACGGAGCATGAATTTAATTGTGCTACGATTTCGTTGTCATTTTAGGCTATATAAAAAGATGCCCACCAGATAACCTAATACTGATACTTAAATTCACACACGCAATGGAAAGTTAACTGACAGGATGTATGGTTCTGATTCAATGGATTAATGGGGATAATGACTACAGAAGAAGCAGAAACCTATTTGACTTGCACAGCAGTCCTTAAGGGAGACAAAATTGAATTTCTATGTTTTTTATTTATATATACTATACTACAGTCTCCAGAATGCAATCCACAGCTGGAGCACGCACAAGCAGTCAAGCAGAGTATTCCACAATACATACACAGCCTGTTGTCTCTTCAGGTTTAGGATCATGCAAAGGTCTGAAAAAGAAAATAACTAGGACCATGAGTATATATTACACTAAAACGAGAAACTCCCCGTCCCCCCAGGGTGAATAATGCACTGTTCTTCTTCATACATGTGCCCACAAATCACCCAATGCCACCTAGCTATGCCGGATGCCCTGATAGGTGCCGGCATATTGGCAGAAATGCAAAAGGAAGGTTCCATACGAATATGGAGACTTTTTGCCAAAACACCGAAGATCATACGCACATTGACACACTCCAAAGCCCCTTTTGAAGAACACCAAAACCTAACGTATGAGGATGCCGACGAGATGCCTAGTCCGGAATCTTTGCCTAAAAGAAACCTACACTTGTAGCCTTCTCCCCACTACACTAGCCAGGACGCAACCTCTCCAATCCACTCATCGGAACTAGAAGGGCGGCGCAGCTCGTTCTGACGAAATCAGGCATGGGCGTGCACTAAATCGGAGCGTCGGGAGCACGTACGTAGCAGTCGCAACAGATATAGCTAGGAATCTCGCGAAAATTTGGGAGGGTGAGCAAAATTGGTACCTCCTAGGCGGCTCGATCTTTCGCCGCTTCGGTGGCGGCGGCGGCGCCGACGCCGGGGAGGCAGGGTCAGAGCCCTCGGCCGCCATGGCACAGTGGCACAGCCCTCCGTTCCCGGTTGCTGGCGGGGCTCCAAGCCCAGTTCTCTTTTCCTAAACACCCGCTTGGTAGTACAATTGGGCTGAAAGAGGAGACCTTTCCGAGCCCAGGATAAACCCATTATGAAATTTTCCTTCTCGGTTTGTTGCAGAACTTTGCCATTTGGGCCCAGCAAATTCAAGCGAAGTAGTAACACGGGGAGGGCTCGTGGCGTTTCCTACTGAGCAAAATTGACGGGCGGTCAAATTGGCACAAGATATCACTTAGCTCTCTAAATTTTTAAAGTGATATCTATGAGTTTCTAAATATGGTAAAGTGTGTCATTTAGATCCTAAACTTTCAAGGTGATCACCGTAGGTCCCTAAACTTGGCAGAAGGTGTCATCCAGGTCTCAAATACTGTAAAAAATTTCGGAAAAAATTTTTAAAAAGAAAAATCTAATTTCGGGTACTGTACGTATAATTGTAGAATATTTTAAAAATTATATTTTTTTCATACGATCTCAGATGAAAATAATTTTTATATAAAAATTGTAGTTCTCGACGAGATCTACAACTTTTTAGTTTTGAGTTTTTTAATGTGAGGTCGTTAAAATGCTCAAAAAAAATTAAATAAATTTTTAGCAATATAATAATCACGTACAAGCGCCTGTCGCCTTGAAAAAATCATATCTTTGTTATATGCTATCAAATGGAGATACTTTCTATACGAAAATTGTAGCGCTCGAGGAGGTCTACAATTTTCTAGTTTTAAGTTTTTTTAGTTTGAGATCATTAAGATGCTAAAACAAAATAAACCGCAGATTTCATTTTATGCATAGTTGTTTTATATTTTTAAATTTTTTTTAGCATATTAATGCTTTCAAACTAAAAAACTCAAAACTAGAAAGTTGTATATCTCCTTGAGCACTACAACTTTCAGATAGAAAGTATCACCATTTGATAGTATATAAGAAACTTGCTGTTGATTGACGCTTGTACACGATTATTATACTGCTGAAAATTTATTTAATTTTTTTAAGCATTTTAACGGCCTCAAATTTAAAAAATCAAAACTAAAAAGCTGTAGATCTCGTCGAGAACTACATTTTTTATATGAAAATTATCTTCATCCGAGATCGTATGGAAAAGATACAATTTTTGAAATATTCTACAATTATAGCTACAGTACCCAAATTAGATTTTTCTTTTTCGAAATTTGCTACAATATTTGAGGCCTAGATGACATCTTCTGCCAATTTTTGGGATCTGCGGTGATCACCTTAAAAGTTTAGGACCTAAATGACACACTTTACCAAGTTTAAGTATTTACAGATATCACTTTAAAAGTTTAGGGATCTAAGTGACATCTTGTGCCAACTTAGAGGACCGCTGGTGAATTTTCCTCTTTCCTACTCCAGAGAGTGGAATTTGGTCAGGGAATGCGTAGGCAATCTTTATTTTCCAAAATCATGTGCTCACCGTGCCATTATGTCCGGAAAGCACAAAATTATGAGAGTCTTGTTGGCACAAGACGTGGCTGTGTTCGGTGAAGCTGAAGTGCTGTAGATAAGCGCTGAAGTGCTGTAGAAGTGCTGAAATCTTGTGAGAGAAAAATACTGCTGAAGTGCTGAAAAATAAGCGCTTATAAGCGCTTATACCCTCAACCGAACGCAGCCTTCATCAACGTCGTCTTTTGCTTCCTCTGTGCACCGTGCACAGTTACCGACGTCGATCGATGTCCTGAACGCCTTGTCAGGTGTCCACATTACACCTCTGTCGTTTCGTGGTCAGATGAACGGTCGCCTTTCAGGTACCGATCGATCCCCCAACTTGTCTATCGTAACGACGCATCGCTGATCGGTTCAGCTCAACCAGAGCATTGATCGATCGGTCCATAATCCATTCGACATACAGTCGCGAGCGCACCGGTTCGGATGTGCCTTTACTAACAAACTAGCGACCATATAACGTACACTGGGAACTGACAGGCAGCAATCATGCATGCATGCATGCATGCATGCATGCGCTTCGCTTCCACAGGGCGACCGCCGTTGATCAGAACTTCAGAAGCAGCTCGCGCTGCCAGAGCTAACTGGCGAAGCCTAGCCGCATAGGCCGTGGCCGCCGCACCGCGGGACGCCGCGGCACCGGATGGAGCAGGAGGCGTGGGCACCGGGCTCGCGCCGCCCGTGGCCGCGCGATACATGGAGTACAGCTGCCGAATTATAATATACATAGAGCATTAAATGTAGACAAAATGTTTATATGTTTATATATTTTACATATATATCACGAGACAAATCTTTTAAACCTACTTAGATCATAATTAGACAAAAGTTATCAAATACACACAAACGTACTACAGTGCAGAATTACAATGAGAATCTAAACCCAGCTTACAGCTGCTAGCAGAGGCTAGGACGACAGAGAGCCTGTCTCTAGGCCTTGACGGCTTGAATAACTGCAGCTTTCAGTCTCGTTTCTGTGGCTGCTTCCGTTTCTGTCTTTTCTGCTTTTCGCTCCCTCTGCTTCATTGGCCTTGCCAGAACGAGCAGCGACCAGCGAGCGCCGGTGGATCAGAGATCTCTACAGTATCGTGCATCGTACTGTAGGGGCTCGTTAATGCCTGCCGGCAGACTGGCAGAGGGTCACAAGCGGCCAATCGGGGAAGCAAGGAATCTTCTTCGCGACAAGAAAAAGGTCTTCACATAACTGTTCGCTGGAGCAATCAGCAACCTCCTCCGTAATAATAAATCGACACCAATCTACATAAGCGTTTATGGCTGTTTGCTTGAGCTTATAAACAAGTTATTTTAGCATTTTTTTAGTTTTGAAATAATATTTTCCTCTAAAAAAAACAGTTTTCAGCTTTCAACGAATATAGCTTGTATTCAGCCTAAACGAATAAGGCGGAACATTTGAGCTAAAAATAAACGTTGATTTTAGTTGATAATGATTTGTTATGAAAAAAAATATTGTTTCAGGCTCAAAACATGCGTTGATTGCTTAAATCGAGGAATAACAGTGCAAACATATAACGTTGCACTATTATAGAGAGCCGCGGACATTGCTATCAGATTGTTAATAAATAACACTTCATTTACGTTTCAAAAACCTCGTCACTGTTGATTCTTTTAACCGGCAGAACCAAAGTGATTTACGGTTTTCAAACCTCGTCACTATTAAATTTTTAGCTGACAGAACCGAAGTGGCAGTGATTATAGTGATGAGATTTCTAGCAAAGCGAATTCATGTTATTAGCCACAAATCGAGCGATTTCTCGCGTGAAAAACGTGCACCGCTGCTGTCGGTGCGTGCTCTAACCCACGACTTCAGGCTTCACTGATGGTTCAAAACCTTATTACTATGGGATTTTTAAACCGGCAGAACCAAAGTGACATCGATGAGAGGGAATACTACTGCTGATTGTAACAGAATCGTCTAAATCACATGGCCCACAGGCACCTGTTATCATCACTAATGACCTCTGACAGCCGAGCCCGTGCTCCAGATGATCTAGGAGGATCTGCCGGGCTACATAAACACCCGTATTCTCCGACAGGATCCCATTGCGAAGCCATTACAGGATCACAACATTTCATAATAAAATACATTAGAGTAAAAGAGCTAAAAGATTATAAAGTACTTAGATTACAAGCCAGTTGTTCAAATAGAATTTAAGTGCAGTTATTACAAACCATAATTAAAAGTCGGTAGCAGTGGAACAACGATACAACGTACTTAGATAATTGATACCAGGACCCTACCCACGGGTCCAACTTCACTCTTACTCACTTCCTTCCTGAACAATCGTCATGCAGCAGGGAGCGAGGCAAACCTGCTGCTGTGGTTCTCCTGCAATAGGGGTTAACAAACCCTGAGTACTGGGGTACTCCGCAAGACTTACCGAACTAAAGAAAAGGGAATGAGACTTAGGAATGCAGGCTGAGGGGAGTCAAGGTAAGGCTTCAGCAAGAGTCAAAGAGTTTTGCAGAAAAATATTACTATCCTTTTTTAATATTTTAACTCATTATTATTTTAATAATAATTCTAAATTCCAAATTCATTCTCATATATCAACATACTTTCAGATTCTTAACTCTTCTCAAAAACATCCTAATTCCGAACCACTTTTCGGGGTAGGGCAGTGGATCAAGTCTCCATTATCCTAGGAGCTACGACGATTCGAATCGATTAGTACCCAGCTGAGGATCCCTATCCACACTGCGTATATAGCACTTAAGCTTGCATACGCCAACCCTGTCTACCACGGCTTTTCTATCCCTGAATCGGTCCTGCGCCACCCGAGAGCACAGTATTCCTCTCGTCTCCAGGCACGCCGGCCACGAGGGTACACGCTACTCCCGCCATCTCTTTACTCCCAGTGCATGGTTGTCAGTTCAAGCAATAGAGCCACCGGAGATAGGGCTTCCCGGAGTATGTGGCTAGTTGCAAAGTCTCGATCCAGCAAGCCTACAACGAACGGTCCCTAACCTTTTTTCGTCGGTATCCATGCATTGGGACTTTGAAAGCCCTAGTTTGGTTTTGATAATTAATGACATCCTAAGGACTAACCTAAGTTGCTAAGTGATGGTAAGGTTTAGGTTGGTCAAACTATGGAGTGTGGAGTCTAGGAGACTATGTTGATCAAGATGGCGCTACCATGGATCAAGTGAACAAGAAGTGAGGTGATCAAGTGTTAAGCAAGTGAGAAGGCAAAGGTATAATCCAAATAGGTTTTTCTTTTGGTGAACAAGACACCTAGTGGGTGTGTTCACATTTAGGATAGATAGCCGACTATTAAGGGGAGAACGAGTGTTGGATTACCTTCAAGTGCTCTAGGTTGCATTTCATTTGCATTGAACTAACACAACCTAGAGATCAAAGTTAGAAACCCTTAGAAAATGTTTGCAAAATGCTAACACACTGTGCACAAGTGTTGAAGACCTTGAGTGTTAGCACATAGAAGCAAGGGGTGAGAAATAGACTTGAAAAACCCTGAGAAGTGAGCGTCGGACTGTTAGCAGGGGCAGCGTCGGACTATTGTCCAGAGTCCGACGCCTAACCCTAGTTCTGGCCAGGGACGAGCGTCGAACGCTCGGTTAACGAGCGTCGGACCATTGCCCACTTCAGTCCGACGGTGGCGAGCAGTGTCGGCGTGACGCGTGGCGTTCGGGAGAGCGTCGGACGCTAGAGCTTCGTCCGACGGCGAGCGTCGGACTGGAGGCCGGCGGTTTTGAGCGAGTCGAAACCTCTCTGGAAGCGTCGGACCGTGGTGATCATTGGTCCGACGGCTAACCTCGTGAGAGTCCGACGGTGGCCGAACTATGTCTCGTCTGTGAGAGTCGGACGGTCCGACGCCTGTAGCAGTGCGCGCATCGGACCATCAGGTTGAGCGTCCGACGGTTGGGAAAACAGCGCGAGAAGTAGCCGTTGAGATCCAGCGGCTGAGGTTGATCGAGAGTTGACACGTGGCAGCCATCCGAACGTTGGACACGAAGGATTGGTCCGACGGAACCAGTCCGACGGTCGGTCCGACGCCCCGAAAAGTGTGTTAACGGCTGTTTTTCAGTGGGTAACGGCTAGGATTGCATTTAGGGGTATTTATACTCCTTCTCTGGTCACTTGGTGATAACTCTTGCACCCTTGAATCATTTGCATACTCTTTGTGAGCATCTTAAGCCTCCCACTCACTCAATTGATCATCTCTTGTTCATCCATTTGAGTTGAGTGATCCTCAAGTGCATCATTGCTTAGTGATCTGCATTCTAGAGCACTTGAGAGCAAGGCAAGGCTGAGTTCTTATTCTCTTGGGACATTGTCGTGTCCCTACCAGCTTGGAGGTGATTCCGGTGTGAGGTTGATTGGAGATTGTTCAAGCCCACACCGAGGTGATTGATTGTGAGAGGTTTTGTGGTTATTCTCGGCGGAGTGCCAAAACCAACTCTAGTGGATTGCTCGTTGTTGATAGCCACTTCTCTTTTGTTGGTGAGCGGCTCCCGGTGAGGGATTGGCGTGTGAAGCCTAACTCGCAATCCACCAAGGAAGACCGGTGCCACAACGAGGAGTAGCGTGACGGCGATCACGTGAACCTCGGTAAAAAATCGAGTGTTCCTTGTCTTCTCCACCATCGAGTGGACTTTTGTCTTTCCGGTATTCTATTGGGTTTGATCTCTTGGTTTTCATATTGGATATCTCCCGGTTATTGGTCTTCACGGCGTGCGGACTTCACTTCAATCAAGCCCATTGGTATAATCCACTCGATCTTTCTTCCTTGCGCTTACTACTTGTTTTGGTGCCATCTCCTTAGGAATGGAGGAGTTGATTTCTTGCCTGTTGAGTGCTTATATTTGTGAGTAGCATATCGTGTTAGGTGGCTTGCATAGAATAGTCTAGAGCTAGCGCTTTGTCTCGCTTGCTTATTTACTAACGTGTAGTCTAATATTTTGCAAGAATTTTTTAATAGGCTATTCACCCCCCTCTAGCCTATACGGTCCTTTCAGACTCTAACCCAAGTACACAGTTACCAAACGGTTTTCAAACCCATGCCTGCCGGATGACAAGACATGGGGAACGCCGCCTCATGTGCACATCAGCCGAGCGAAACATTTCCTTTTTCATCAACCGATTCCAAACTATTCCGATGGTGACAATACATTGGGATTCTAACCCAAGTGCAAGTCGACCGACGGATAACAAGTTCTTCACCAATCCTCAGATTTCGTTCTCAATGTATAATCATAGATCAGAAAGTAGCATTTTATGCAAATCTAAATTAATTTAGCAGGGCTAAGCATTTTTCAAACATCTCATTTTACATCAGGTTTCAGGGGTGATATATCAAGGCAGGTAATGCAGGAAGATAGGTGACAATCAACTCCTATCAACCTAATGCAATATTTTAACTCAAGTTATAAACATTTTATAAAACACAAGGAAGGGGCTGAATGCACCGGGGCTTGCCTTGGATTGCAAAAAGAGTGGGGTCAGGGTCTGTGCCACGGATGTCAAATCCTTGCACCAGCTCAGGAGTAGGCTCTTCAGAAGTCACCTCAGTCTTCACCTCCTGATTCCCGGACACTACACGTATGCAATGATGAATGCATGAATACGATGCAGTGATATGAAAATACAAGACATACAGATAAAGTAGAGCATCAATACTTTTCAAAGTAATTCACCCTAAGATGTTCTAGGTCATAAGAGTGTTTGACCTAGAACCACAGTCAATCATAAAATCTAACAGACCCTAATTCATCCTTGTTTTCTATCTCTTTTTATTAATCAATTAATCAAGCATTTAATTAGTAAATATTCAAACTATTCTCATTTGATGTCAAACTTTACCAAGAGATAGCTATTGACCTAAAACAGTAGCAAAATTAATTTCACAATTTTTGATAATTATTTTAGGCTATGAAAATCATGGAAATGCCCTTTATTAATTAAAATACACAATTTTACAGTCTACAGAAATTGCTCAAATTCCATGTTTCATATTTTCCATAAATACTACATTACACAGGGAGCCTACACAAATTATTTCATGATTTTTTGGAGCTATAGATTAATTCCCGCAAAATTAACAAATATGAGTACTATTCATTTTCAGAAAAATAACAAAAATCATCATTGCCACTCAGTTAGGGTTACTGGGCCGATCCATTTGGGCCCAGCAGAGCCCAGTGTGGCTTGACCAGGCATTGGCCTACCCCCGGCCGGCTTGGCCCAGCTTTGGAGGAGGCTGACCCATAGTGGCCTAGCCAGGCCCAGCCAGACCTCTCCTTCAACCCCTAGCAGCCAGGGAGCAGACCCGCTCGACCCCTGCCGGCCGGCCAGGCTGAGCTCGACCCAGACCGCCGGCGGCCGGCAGCGTCCCAGGCGGCCACGACGGGCCACAAGCTACCCCAAGACTCAATCTTATGCCATAGCGCAAGCAGTTTGACGAAACGGACACCCGAGCAAACTCGGCCGCGACCATGGCGGGTGCGGCCATGGCGGCACCGGCGTTTCGGTCAGGCCAAGAGCCAAATGGCCTAACCGATCACTACAGTAGCACAAGGAGGTTCACCAAGCGCTGCTGGTCGCGTTAGTAGAGAACAGAATCTGGAACGCGTGGCGACGTCGACGGCGGTCCCAGCGGCCACTCCGATGACAAGGTCGGCGTTCTGACGTCAACAAAGCTTCACCACGAAAACCAATGCGAGCATCAGAACCACCGCATCAAGGTAAACTCAAAATGACAACAAAAATTCAGAGAAACTCACTGAATCGATCTGGCCACGACAAACAGACCGCGGCGGCGCTTTTGCCGGCTCCGAGGAAGACGACTCCGACGACGAGAGGACCCAAGGACGGGCTCTAAAGGTGCGCAAGGGAGTGGCGAACCTATGGGAATTACAAATTTAACTTGAGGTGGAGTGAGGACGACGAATTCGTCGGTGAACCGGAGCGAACTCGACGGCGGCCGCGGAGAGGAAGGGAGGGAAGAGAGGTGCTCGTCGCCTTTTAATGGTCCGGGAGCGGAGTGGATAAGAAGAGCGAGGTCCCGGGCCCCCTTCACGACCTTGGCGTGGCGGCGACAGCGAGCAGACCGGCCGGACGGCGGCCGGCGCGCGGCACGCACACGCGTGCATGGCGCCATGCACAGTAGGGCCCTTCCCCTGTTACTGTAGCTAGGGCCTTTTCAAGTCAACACCTAAATCCACTCATTACACCCTATTCCAAGTGGGATCAGAGAAAACACCAAAAATAAAAGATGTTCCAATTTTTGTGTAGAGCATTTTTGGTTTTCGGAGCAAATTCAAATTCTGCATAATTTTGAACTTATTGAAAAGGGGGTAAAAAGTGTTTTTGAATTTCAAATGCAATCCCATAAAATTCTCCTAAATCTTCTCAACAACTTGAATTTATGCAAAAATAAAAGTTGTTCTACTCATTGAGCCCTACAACTTGCATTAAATATGTTTGGTCAAATTCCTTATAGTTTTGAAATGATGTTTTAAATTTGAATTTTAAACTAGTAATTAGGGTTTAATTCAAATTTCCATGTAATAACTTTAAATTTTCCCAAAATAAAAGTTGTTCCATTTTAAAAGATCTACAACCTATATTGAGGGACCAACACCAAAATCCTTTTAGTTTTTGAATTAGGGTTTTAGGGTCCGATTTAGGGTTTTCAAATTGATTTATCTTTTTAATTTTTATTTTAGGTTTCAATACACAACTAATCAAGCATTAATCAATAAAATCACTCTAGAATCCCCTAAACACAATCATATACAAAAATAAACTTATTTTAATTAATGCAGGGCAATTAGGTATGATGCGGGGTGATTTGCATTTAATATGATGACATGGCCGGTTTTAATCAACCGTAACACCGGAGGTGTTACAGCCCTTCCCCTTTAAAAAAATCTCGTCCCGAGATTTGGTACACGACTAAGACCCAAGGATAAGTAATGGAAAAGAAAATGTATCAAGTAAACTTAGTTCCAACTTGACCATAAAACAACTAGGGGAATTTACATATTTCATAGCCAGAAGTTTTACATCTACAAAGTAGCGAAGAACTCGGGGAAATTTTCTGTGAGATAATCTTCCGATTCCCAGGTAGCTTCATCTTTGGAATGTTCACTCCATTGGATCTTGTACCATCTGGTGGTGGTCCTTCGAGTGACACGATCCTTTCGGTGTAGGACTCGAATTGGATACTCAGGGTATGTCTGGTCTGGTTCGAGTTCCACTCCTTTAACGTCAATGACTTGATCAGGCACTCGAAGACATTTCTTGAGTTGAGACACGTGGAATACGTTGTGCACTGCGGAGAGGTGGTCTGGCAATCTCAGTTTATAGGCTACTTTCTCAATGCGTTCCAGGATTTGAAATGGTCCAATGTAACGAGGGGCTAACTTGCCTTTGACTCCGAAACGGCTGACTCCCTTCATTGGTGAAACCTTAAGGTAGACATAATCTCCCACCTTAAATGCTAAAGGTCGACGCCTTTGATCGGCGTAACTTTTCTGCCTTGACTGTGCAACCTTCAAATTATTTTGTATCTGCCTGACCTTTTCTTCAGTTTCTTCTACCAAGTCAACTCCAAAGAACCATATTTCTCCAGGCTCAGACCAATTCAGTGGAGTTCGACACCTACGACCATACACAGCTTAGAACGGTGCCATCTTGATGCTTTCTTGATAACTATTATTGTATGAGAATTCTGCTGCTGCCAAACATTCATCCCAGGTGTCAGTGTAAGTGAGTGCACATGCCCCCAACATGTCCTCCAACACCTGGTTGACTCTCTCAGTCTGACCGTCAGTCTGCGGTTGATATGCTGTACTATGCAGAAGTTTTGTCCGTAGTGACTTGTGGAAGGACTTTCAGAAATTTGAGACGAACTGAGTACCTCGATCCGAGATAATGGTTTTCGGCACCCCGTGGAGCTTCATCAAATTCTCTATGTATAGCTTTGCATAACTTGCTGCCGTGTATTTGGTTTTGACCGGTACAAAGTGAGCATTTTTGGTGAGGCGGTCTACGATTACCCAAATGGAATCAAAACCCCTTGCAGTCCTGGGCAACTCTGTGATGAAATCCTTGCTGATATCTTCCCATTTCCACGCAGGAACTGGCAATGGTTGCAGTTCTCCTCCAGGCTTCATGTGGATAGCTTTTACTTTCTGACAAGTGTCACATCTTGCTACATATCGAGCAATCTCTATTTTCATCTTAGTCCACCAGAATTTTTGCTTCAAATCCTGGTACATCTTGTTGCTTCCTAGATGGATGGAGAATCTGATCAAATGTGCTTCATCGAGAATCTTTTGACGTAACTCAGGCACTTTTGGAACTACCAGACGGTCCTTGAACCACACAACACCTTCATCATCGACTCTGAAACAGTCTGCCTTGCCGGCTTGGACTTTCTCCTTGATGTGCTTGATACCTTTGCTTCCTTTCTGAGCAGCAATGACCTCATCTTGGATGGTAGTCTCAATGCTAATATGATTCAACCTGCCATGTTCAACCATTTCTATACCTAACTTCTCTAGCTCATAGCACAAGAAAAGATCTCGGGGCTTCACAGTCATACAATTGCAATGAACCGTCCGACTGAGTGCATCGGTGACCACATTCGCCTTGCCAGGGTGATAATGTACTTCAACATCATAATCTTTGATCAACTCGAGCCATTTTCGTTGCCTTATGTTCAACTCTTCTTGAGTAAAGATATATTTTAGGCTCTTATGATCAGTGTAAATGTTACAAGTGCTGCCTAATAAATAATGACGCCATATCTTCAAGGCATATACCACTGCTGCCAATTCCAAGTCATGAGTAGGATAATTCTCTTCATGTCGCTTGAGCTGCCGCGAAGCATAAGCAATGACTCAGCCCTCTTGCATTAAGACGCAACCAAGACCGGTGCCAGAAGCATCGCAGTACACATCAAATGGCTTTTCAATATCAGGCTGTGCTAAGACTGGTGCAGTGGTCAACAATTTCTTCAAGGTCTGAAATGCTTTCTCACACTCCATTGACCAGACAAACTTGACCTGATTCTTCAACAACCCGGTAATAGGCTTGGCTATTCTGGAAAAATCCAGAATAAAGCGACGGTAGTACCCCGCTATTCCCATGAAACTACGGACTTGATGTACCGTGGTTGGTGGCTTCCAATTCAAGATTTCTTCCACCTTACTCGGATCAACTGATACACCTTCAGCTGACAGGATATCTCCGAGAAACGGGACTCGGTCCAACCAAAACTCACACTTGCTAAACTTGGCATAAAGTTGATGCTCTCTCAAGCGGGTCAGGACAACACGTAGGTGGTTGGCATGTTCTTCAGGGGTTTTAGAATAAACAAGGATGTAATCAATGAACATGACTACAAATTTGTCGAGCTCAGGCATGAAGACGGAGTTCATGTGGTACATGAAATAGGCATGAGCATTGGTTAGGCCGAAGGACATGACTAGGTATTCGTATAGGCCATATCTGGTGATGAAGGCTGTTTTTGGAATGTCTTCGGGACGAATTTTTATTTGGTGGTAGCCAGATCTAAGGTCAATTTTGAAAAATACTTTGGCTCAGAGGGATTTATCTTTCTTCTTCACAAAGATCGCAGGACAACCCCAAGGAGATGAACTCGGCTTAATGAAACCCTTATCCAGCAAATCTTGCAACTGAACCTTAAGCTCTGCCAGTTCTTTGGGAGGCATCCTATAGGCTCTATGGGATATAGGTGCTATTCCAGACTTCAACTCAATGGCAAACTCCACATCACGATCAAGTGGCAACCCAGGCAAATCGTCAGGGATCGCATCTGGAAATTCAAAAACTACCAAAATGTTTTGCACCTCTTTGACTGCGGTTGCACATATCCTACCAACTACTCTTTGAGGTATTGGAAGTTGGATGAGGAGTTGTGTTTGACTATTAGACAAGTTTATCCTGATGGTTCTATTCAGCACGTCAATGAGAGCCTTGTATTGATACATCCAATTCATGCCTAATATCACATCTATATCCTGGTCTTTCAGCACTATCATTGAGGTCGGGAATATATGCCCACCAAGTTCTATGGGCACCCGATGTACTACCTCCTTAGTACTAATACGCCCCTCGGGCGACTGTATAAGGAAATTTTCCTCTATCTGCCCAATTGGAATTTCATGCTTGACGACAAATGTACGATTGATGAATGAATGTGTCGGTGCTAGTTTTGGTGAGTGCTAACACCGACTAGTGAATTTGTGTTTTGCGGTTGAGTCTTCGAGTGGTGTGCAAGGAGGAACACAGAGTTTATACTAGTTCAGGCCAAGAGGGCCCTACGTCTAGTGGAGAAAGGAGTCATGTTGCCTTGCACCGGGGTGCTTGCAGTAGGGGTTATAACCTAGGCGAGAGAGGGAAGTGCTCCCAAGTCTCTTGTGAGCGTGTAAGTGCGTACAGGTTGCTAGTTGTATGGTAAAGTGGGGTATGTGAGAGCTTGTGTACTTGAGAACCTGGCCCTAGGCTGACCTCTGCTCTCCCTTTTATAGTCACAAGGGAGAGGAGAGGGCAGTGCGTACATTGCTATGCATGTTACACTCGGGAGTTGTTGTCTCTGTTTGGTTGTCGTCAGCTACGGTCTTGTCTCCGCGTCCCAGGGGTATGGCCGTAGTGGTTCGTACAATCTTGGTGAGTTCCAAGGCAGCAATAGTCGTCGTGATTACGGCGTGACGTAGTGTCACACCTCATGGCTGTCTTCCTGCATGATGTGACAAGAGGGTGAGTCGCCTCGGGGCGTTGTCTCCCGAGGCTCAGGACTCCTGGAGTTGTGGTGGAACGGAGCAGGGCGACACCTCCCCTCTGGCGATTTTCTGGCTTTCGGACAGTGTTTCCCAAGGGTTAGGTGGGCCCGGATGGAAGGCGTGCTCGTCCTTTCGATCGGACAGTGCAGTAGGTGCTTTTCTCGTTCTTGCGTACCCCGTTCGTCAGACGCTTGGACTGTCGCAGTCGTAGTTGGTGGATCCCGGCGCGAAATGGGGTGGAGCACCGTAGACCATGCTGGGAAGGGGATGGCCGTAGTGGGTCCATCAAATCCGTCGCCAGGGAAATCGGTATGGCTGTCGTGTGCGTGCGAAGCGCAGTCACGTCGAGAATCTCGCCTGACGGGGCAGTGCTTGTAAAGTGGTCAGAGGGGTCCCTTGTGGTCCAAGATTGCTCCACTGACGTCAATTGTACACTGGATGCTTCAGAAAGATTGCGCCCAAGGGCGATGGGGGAGTTCGGGCGAATCGGAGAATCGGCGTCCGAGGGTGCCGCTTTCCCGAGCTCTCTCTGGGAGGCTCGGGCGAATCGGAGAATCGGCGTCCGAGGGTGCCGCTTTCCGAGCTCTCTCTGGGAGGCTCGGGCGAATCGGAGAATCGGCGCCCGAGGGTGTCGCTTTCCCGAGCTCTCTCTGGGAGGCTCGGGCAAATCGGAGAATCGGCGCCCGAGGGTGCCGCTTTCCCGAGCTCTCTTGTGGAGGCTCGGGCGAATCAAAAAATTGGCGCCCGAGGGTGCCGCTTTCCTGAGGGTAGGTTGGCGTTGATGCGGCGTCGTCATGGGCCTCCGTAGGCGCGGCCTTCGCGGGCTTCCACAGGCTTTGCCTGGGCTGGGCCGTGTTGGGAATAGGTGTTTTTGCATCGAAGTTGGGTACCCCATACTTTGGTACCCGACAGAATGCGATGCACCAGAATCGAAAAGCATGATAGCAGGATGACTTGCGACAGGGAACCTACCCAGCATGACGGGTTCACCCTCGGGAATATCACCAACTTGAGTGTAGTAGACTTTACCTGCTTTCCTCACAACTTTTCCCTTTTAGGCATGCTGCTGATGGCCACGGTGCTGAGTCTGCTGCTGCTGCTGTCCACCAGGAGCTTTCTGTGCATATTGATTGTATTGCTTGGGAAATGGACAGTTGCGGGACCAGTGTCCCATCTTGCCGCAGTTGTAGCAAGGGTGGTTGTAGGTGGTCTGGGGAGTAGTGATACGAACACCAAGGGCATTCGGCTGAGTGGTGTTTTGTTGGTTGAAGGTGTGGGAGGTAGCAGCAGTGCAAACAACAACCTGCTGCTGAGGGTACGGTGGACGAGAGTGGTGAGTGGGATGATAAATGATTTTCTGACGTTTCTGACCGCCAAAAGACCCAGACTTCTTCTTCTTCTTTTCCTCTTGGTGTTTACGGTCACTCTCTTCAAAGGCAATGGCAATGTTAACAGCCTCGTGATAGGTGCAGTGCAGGTTGTTGGACAGACTTCTCTGAATCTTGTAATTCAGACCCCTGATAAAGCAGTCCTTCTTTTTCTGATCGGTGTTGGTGTGCTCAAGGGCATATTGGGACAGATGGTTGAATTGACCAACATACTGCATCACTGTAGATTCCTTCTGCTGCAGTGCCAGAAACTGATCAAGCTTCATCTTCATCACACCGGCCGGGATATAATGGGCACGGAAAGCTTCACGGAATTCTGCCCAGGTCATTTGGGGCCCTAAACAAAATCAACTGAAAAGGGTTGTGAATAACAAAGTTTTATACCTTTTCGATATTTATAACTTTGGCTTTGGTCACAAATGAAAAGGTTGTGAACTACGAATTTGCATAACTTTTTAAGACCTGCAATTTTTTGTTTAGGTTGTTTCTCGACCTGAGATCCTTCCCTACCACTAGACACTCACTCATGACTATACAGTATGGATTCCTTTGGTATTATCTCTATACAATCTTTTTTTTTGCATATTTGGACATCCAAACGATCACAAATAAAAAGTTTAAACTACAAAGTTGTAATCCCATCGTGTAATACAATGTTGGTATAAAGTTTATCTTCATCACACATCATACGAGAAAGCTATGAAGTTTTTCATGCAAACTCTATTAGTGTTGGGTCATATCCTGAACTAGTACTGATAGTATCACTACTGGTTCAAACAAAAATTGACATTGATAACCTAATATCACTAGTGGTTCAAGTCACCAATCGGCAATGATGGTTCTAATACCGTTGTCGGGTTAGTCATATCACCACCAATTTAAGCCATAAACCGAAGTTTTGGGCCAACAAGCACTATGCTACCGGTTCATGGGCCGAGAGTGAAAGTTCTATAGTAATGTAAACCTAGTCTCGTATTAGAGTTTGATTTGAGTCTCATTTACATTTAAGAAACTGCCACGTAGTAGACATTTTTAACAATATGATACGTTTTTAAAAAGAGAGATGTGAGTACGATTAAACAATGTCTATGAAACACATAATAATATCTTCTATCAAAACTAGCTGCTTCATCTATGCTAATTTAATTCTACGTGACATATCAATATCAGAAATAACGCCATGAAACTTCTCGTCCAGGCCGGTCTAGGTCGACATCCTATCACTAGTTTATGGCTTAAGAACGAAAGCAAATCCTAACGTGTGATGAACCAAGCACCTAATGTGTTGAACCCTCCATCCAAAAATAATTCACCTTATAGGACACAGATTTTGTCAAAAAATACTTGTGAAAGGATCGAGGATGCCCAAGACGGGGGGTGAATTGGGCAACTAGTAAATTTCTCGCAAAACAATTCAACCTATCGTCATTTGCCCAATGTCACCCCACAAGTGCTCAAGTGTGATTCTAATCCTAAAAAAAGTTGAGCAACCTAGAGCCAAGTCCTATCACAAGTAATACTACTCTAGAAATGTAAAGAGTACAAAGTAAATGCGGAAAAGTAAATAAGAGAGAAAGTGCAAGCCGAGTTTTTCCCATGGTATCGGAGAGTCGGCACTCCCCACTAGTCCTCGTTGGAGCACTCGCGCAAGGGTGTAGCTCCCCCTTGATCCTTGCAAGAACCAAGTGCTCTCTACGGGCTGATCCTTTGCCTCTCCAGCGCGGTGGATCGCCCACAACCCCTCACAAGCTTGGCTTGGACCGCCCACAAGCTCTGCAAGCAGTCACCAAGCCTCCGATCGCCACCAAACCGTCTAGGTGATGCCGATCACCAAGAGTAACAAGCTTGAACTCTCACTTGACCCAAACAAGGCCAAAGAGATGGATGGATGCACATAAGTCACTCTTGATCACACTCTAGGAAAGAAGCTCACAAGCAATGGAATTCACTCAACCTCTTTAGGGCTCTTGTTCTCTCTCAATGTCTCAATGTGTTCTTAGCTGTTAAAAGTGGCAAGAGACCTCTCATGGACAAGCACAAGGAGTATAAATACCCCCCATAAGCCCATGACCGTTAGGCACAAAACATTCTGTTTTCGGATGCACCGGACGCTCTTAAGTTCACACCGGACGCGTCCGGTGGTTGTCCGGCGCCCCTCCAACGGCTACTGTACCTTCAGGGTTTTTGAACACATCAGACGCTGGCAGTGTTCGGTGGGGCACCACCGGACGCGTCCGGTGGCCAAAAACCCTTTCTGGAACCTCTCTGCGTGGACACCGGACGTTCCTGACTTTGTCCGGTGCAGCGTTGTAGGGTCGAGATGGCGGACTAGAGGGGGGGTGAATAGTCCTTTTTAACAATTAATCGCAGCGGAATAAAAACTATTCTGTTCTAGCAACGATTCACCCCTCTAACTATAACTCTATGCACCTTGTAAAAGATCCTAGCAAAAACAAAGGTGCAAGCCTAGCTTGAGCTTCCCTAAACCGTTCTAGCGCAAGGTCACACAAACCTAAGCACTAGTACTTTAAGCACCGGGGAAACTCCTATCAACTAGTAAGCAAAAGCGCACTAAGCACCTAAGCTCAATACTTACTCAATGACAAGGATACACAATCCAAATCAAGGAGCGCAACTCACTTAGCTACACAAACTAAGTAAGAACTACTTCTAAGCTACACAAGCTAAGAAGGTGAGTGGCAAGCTACACAAGCTAACCGGTCTCACAAGAGCAACTACAACTACACAAGTAAAGTAATGCACAAAATAAATAACTTGTGTAGAAGGGAGCAAACCACCGCGAAGGATGGGAAGATGTTGACGCGGTGATTTATTTCCCGGAGGTTCACTTGTCGCCACAAGCTACGTCCTCCGTTGAGACAAGCTCCAAGGTTGCCGCCGGTCCTCTTGCTAGTGGTGACTCGCAAGTCACACTCTCCCACGTGGAGTGCTTACCACAAGCTCTAGCACTTGACTCGGCCGGACCACTTGTCGCTCTTCACGTCTCGCTCTACTAGCGATGCTCTTTGCGATCTCCCGCGGGGTGAGCTCCAACCCCTCACAAAGCTTCTCCGGAGCTAAGCACAATCTTCTTGCTTGCTTCACGGAGCCACAAGCCACCAAGCCGTCTAGGAGGTGGCAACCTCCAAGAGTAACAAGCACCACCGGCTTGCAACACGATCACCTAGTGCCACACGATGCAATCTCTCAAAGCAACGCACTATCGATCGATTACTCACTCCTCGAATGTGAAATCTATGAGCACAAGTGAGTTGGAGAGCACTAAGCCATGCACAAACAAGGGAGACACATTCCCAAGGTGCAAGACCCATCCAACAGCCGGCCACAACCCTCTATTTATAGCCCTCAGCTCAAAAGAGCCGTTGCCAACTGAAAACAGCCGTCGGACCGACCGTCGGACCGAACCAGCGCGCCACCGTCGGACCAAAGCCCACGGTCCGACGCTCCCGATGACCGCCACGTGTCACTAGCCGTTTGAAGTCGAACGTTGGATCACAACGGCTATTTCTCGTGCCGTTTTTCCAACCGTCGGACGCTCAAGCCGATGGTCCGACGCGCGCACAGCTCCAGGCGTCGGACCGTCCGACTCTCACAGACGGGCCACAGCTCGGCCACCGTCGGACTCTCGCGCGGTTAGCCGTCGGACTAATGATCACCACGGTCCGACGCTTCCAGAGAGCTCCCCGAGCGCTCAAAACCGTCGGACTCCAGTCCGACGCTTACCGTCGGACTAAACTCTAGCGTCCGACGCTTTCCCGAACGCCACGCGTCACGCCGACACCGCTCGCCACCGTCGGACCGAAACGGGCAATGGTCCGACGCTCGTTAACCGAGCGTCCGACGCTCGCTATTGGCCAGAACTAGGGTTAGGCGTCGGACTCTACTCAATGGTCCGACGCTATCCCTCCACACAGTCCGACGCTCCTTTTACTTTGCCAAAAACCTCTAAATCCTGCCTCGCAAGCTCGGCAGGAGAAAGAGAGAGAACCACACCCTCTCTACCTCACAACACCACCTCCAAACACTTTCACCTTTGCAAAAGTGCTAACACCAACAAGTGTACACCTCATGTGCATGTGTGTTAGCTTTTCACAAACATTTTTCAAAGGATTTTTCACTCTTTTCACCTCGCCACTCGATCCTAACAACGTATGCAAGTTAGATCGCTCAAATGGCACTAGATGACTGATATGCAAACAAGTTTGCCCCTCTTGATAGTACGGCCATCTATCCTAAATCTGGTCAAGCACTTCTCTACTCAACCTTAGACCGGTGAAATGGAAATGCCCTAGGTTATACCTTTGCCTTGCGCTTTCCATCTCGATCACCGTCTTCATCACCGTCTCCGACACCATCGATGCCGGTGCAACACATGCACCAACACCTCATGAATGATATGATCCACTTCATAACATCACGTGGCTTTTGGTTCATCGATCCTTGACTTGCTTGCTCTTCACCGTTGCGTTGGTCCATCGGCGCCAAGCCATCACCCGACTTGCCCTTCACACTTGCAACCGGTCCGTCGACGCGAAGCCTCGTCTTGATCTTCTCCACCTAGCCACATGACTCCATGTCATGTCTCATGCGTTTAGCTCCTTCATCTCCATATGTGTGAGCTAAGCAACACTCAACACGCCATATCCACCTCCATGGCATAGTTGCTCACACACATGTACCTGTGGACTAATCACCTGTGTAATCAACACTTAGACACATATTAGTCCACCTAAGTTGTCATTCAATTACCAAAACCAAACAAGGACCTTTCAAGCGTCCGGTGGTATACCCTAGCTCAGGGTTAAGTACCGGACGCCGGCCACACAGTAACTACTGCGCGTCCAGTGGTTCCAAACCTGCGTCCGCTGTTCTCTGTGTGTGCACCGGACGCTCTGGGCAACGTCCGGTGGTTGTCCGGTGCATCAAAAATGACTCAAACTTTGCCGAATCGAAAACTTTCCAAAACGAAGTTTGTTCCATATGATCCCAGACACTCTCTACACTCTCTAGACCTAGGTTTGACAAGTGTGCACCACACTACCATCTCCTAGCCAAGTCTAGCTACCCATTCAAACCCCCCTTAATAGTACGGCCAAAGTAGAAAACAAGACCTAAACTACTCTAAGTGCCTCCCAACACCAAACAGCACTTAGAACTAGCCTATCTCCGCCTCGTCTTCTGTCCTTTGAAAACCGAATCGAATTCCATCGTTAGGGGCTTGAACCTACATGTTATTATGACCTAACCTCTAGGTTATCCTATAAAACATATGTTAGTCATAATAACCTCCTTGTTATCATTAATCATCGAAACCATTAGGGTCTAGATGCTTCAACTTGACAATATCATTTCTCAATGCACATTCACTTCTTCCAGAACATTTTTACAACATATCTCTACCTCTATTTTTTTTTGGGGGGGGGGGGGGGAGGGGGGGGGGGGATTTGTGCACAACACCTTTTCACTTCTTCTTAATTCTTAGGTTTAAATTTAAAACGTCATCCAGGATACGGAGGGAGCGCATATAGCTACATGCTCCTAGCTCGAAGGGCAACAGGAGGTACATGGCGCACGGCGCACCATAAATTCAGCAGTGCCGAAGTGCCGATCGTGGCGAGCATGCAGTACGTGGACCCGTGCTGGTGGTGCCATTCACCGAACAGTACGTGGAGCGTGAGGGTACATACTAGTACAGTACTACTCCTAGGGTCACGTCGCCTAGGCACTGGGTACTGGCAATGCGTGCACGGTCAAGCACGGAGACTTGCCCCCCTGTGCAGCACGGCATGTGAAAATCACATCAGGCTACTTCTAGTGATCGATTGATTTTCTTCGGCGTCTGTCAGTTTCTATATTCCCCTTCGTAGCATCCTAGTGCGGGCCCCGTAGATAGAGTATCATCAGCAGTAGGCTACTCTCTCCTAGTGCGGACCCACAATAATATCATCAGCATAGTACAGTGGATAGATTAATACTATTAATAAATTGTTAATACTACGTTACTGTAGGTTGGGTTTAGCCATAAATATTCTACTGCCTGGCAATGGCAATACTACTATACCACGTGCGGTGGTTCTTCTTCCTGCTCCATCGGAGCCGGACTCGCACGTTTGCCGCTGTTACCTCCGGTTCCCGTAGTCGGTAGTCTCGGCTGACTGGCTTTAATTTCCCTCGGTGAAAGGAAACTGGTGCACGTACACACTGTACGTACATACGTATACTATACTCCTCTCGACCAAAGTGGTAGTACTTGCCAAAGCCGACATTGTACCGTGCGGTGTAACGACAGGTCCGTAGCGAGTTTTCTGCAATTTAGGGCAGCGACAGCATGACAGCGCGCCCGTTTTCCTACCCAGAAAAAGGAGAGAAAACGAGAGGCGACAAGAAGTCAACATGGACCATCATATCAACCAGTGTATTTTGGTGGTTGCTGCTAATGCCTCTCACAAGCAACGGAGAATTTCTTGCTGAAGGCCACATAAAGACGCGGTCGGTTTTAGGTACGCAGCAGCTGATGCTGATCGAACCATAACCATAAGCTGTTGTCCGAATCGCGGCCCACGCACTCGTTAGCATGCACGATAGACGTAATGACGAGTATGGGCATATATGGTGGTACCTTGCTGTCGTTTTCCGAGAACAGGTAAACGTGCTTGGATGTTAGTACATGTAACAACCCTAAAAATCCACACAACCTAAAAATCCCAACCAATTAAAATTTTTCATTTATTTATTGTGAAGACCCATTTTCCTTGTGCAAGCATATAGGTTTCATTATGAAATTGGTAAATAAAGGAGTGTAGTTTGCATTTTAATTCCATTCACATAGAATAATAACTTATGCATCACATTTGGGATTTATTGCAATTTATGTTTGTATTTACTCAATAATTAAAATGGGCAATATATGTATATATACACTAAACTGAAAATAAAAAAAAGAGAGAAAGAGAGTTCGGCCAGCAAGCCAGCCCGAGCCCGCCCGACCTTCCTCTCCTCATCTCACCGCGCGCGGCCCACGTCGCGGCTCGGCAGCGCACGCGCGCGACCGGCACACACGCGCTCGCGCTCGCGCTCGCTGCCAACCCGGCCCCGCCTGTCAGCCACTCTCGCCCCCACTGTTCTTCTTCCTCACGAAGGCGACGCGCCTGCCGGGGGTGTCGCGCGAATGGCGTGACCCCGGTCCCACAGCCGACCGCATGGCAGAGCCCTGACCCCGCTGTCCCCCTCCTGTCCCCTCCTTTCTTGGCCGCCAAGCGAACCCGCGCCATCCGGAGCCCTAGATCCACTCAAGCCACGGCCCTTCGATCAGCCGAGCGCAATCGAGACCGTTCGCCATTGGAGCTGGCCAAGCTCGCCTATAAATTGGAGCACCCCGAAGCCCTACCCTCATTTCCCCTCGCCGCCACCGCAGCACAGACCGGCACACCGCACCAAGCCGAGAGAGAGAGAGTAGGAGAAGGGCGGAGCAGAGGAGGAGAAGCTGCCGGAGCGCCGCCGCCGCGGAGCACGCCGGAGCCGGACACGGAGGAGAAGCCGAGCTGCGGACGAGGAGCGGCACGGCACTGCGATCGCTCTGCACGGCTCCGACTCGCCACTGCACCGCCATCCTAGCTTCACCGACACCACGGTGAGCCACCGCACGCCATGTCCGAACCTTGCCCTGCTTTTGCCATGGCGTTCCACCCTCGGGACGCGCAGGCACGAGCCTATACCGGCTCGGGAAGATCACCTGCACCATGCACTCACTCGACCAGCCAAAACCCCCGGACTACAAGCTTGCTAGACCGAGAACGCAGCACGACGCGTTCTCGGCGGAGCGCGCTCACCACCGACGCGTTCCGACGCCGAATCACCCGTTCCGAGCAATCCGTCTAGCAACCGTATAGGTTAGAGCGTCGTGGAGCACCGCCACGACCCCCTTGAGCTAGCTACGCGGATCTAAGCGCTAGGGGAAGCCTGAATCGCCTTGGCCGCGTGCGCCGCGACCTTACCGGAGCGCCGCCGCGAGCCGTAGCCAAAAGAAGGTCATGCCGTGGCTAAGTTCGCCACCAGAGTGTTGTATGCCTCTCTGGCCTCACCAATTTGACAAGACCGCATTCGATTGAACCAATACTTGGTCGTAGCCGCGATGCCGCTTTCCGCCGTCGTCGGCGACACGCCGCCGCCACAACCGAGCACCTTGGAAAGCTCGGTAGCCAAAATTGGTAGTTGGTATACCATCGCCTTGGACCCTGGACGCGTATACATCTCCTAGAAGACCTCCTTAGCCCCGCCGGAACCTCACCGTCGCGACGACATCGCCGCCGACAGGTTCCGCCTCGCCGAAATCCGTTCCGAGTACCCCCGGACGCCTCGCGCTGCGAAGAAAGGCCGCCGAGGTTCGCCAAGTCTGCCTCGGCACCGCCGCTAGATAGCCGAGCCCTATCTTGCCGAAATATGGCCATCGCCGCCCTGTCACCGACCGCCACACCGGAGAGACACCGCCGCCTTGAACAGACGCCCTGGAACCCTGCTAGCACCGAATCTCCGATTCGCCCGAGCCTCCCCAGGAGAGCTCGGGAGAGCAGCCCCTTCGGCGCCCACATTTCCGATTCGCCCGAGCCTCCGCGGGAGACCTCGGGAGAGCGGCACCCTCGGGCGCCCTAATTTCCGATTCGCCCGAGCCTCACCAGGAGAGCTCGGGAGAGCAGCCCCCCTCGGCACCCAAATGTCCGATTCGCCCGAGCCTCCACAGGAGACCTCGGGAGAACGGCACCCTCGGGCACCCAAATTTCCGATTCGCCCGAGCCTCCGCGGGAGACCTCGGGAGAACGGCACCCTCGGGCGCACCAAATCTCCGATTCGCCCGAGCCTCCCCGGGAGAGCTCGGGAGAACGGCACCCTCGGCGCCCCGAATCTCCGATTCGCCCGAGCCCCGCCGAGCTCCGCCGAGATACCCCCAACCACAGCCGAGCTACCCCCGACCACCGCCGAGCTCCGCCGAGATACCCCCGACCACCGCCGAGCTCCGCCGAGATACCCCCAACCACAGCCGAGCTACCACCGACCACCGCCGAGCCACGCCGAGCTACGCCAACTCCGGCAACTCTCTGGGAACCAGCATCGAACACCTGGACGACCATCGGGTTTGTGTTCTGTTGAGGCGCCACATGCCGCACTACTGGACCCGCGCGCCACATCCCGAGCTGCCCCTGATTAACCGACCAGTTTTCCCATTTTCTGAAAATAGGATAATCTTCGGAAATTCATAACTTATTCATACGATGACCAAAAATTGCGCACCATATATCAAAATTCTCAGGAAAATGAGATCTACAATCTAAGACTATGTTTGAGTGCATTTGGCTCTTTGTTTTGGATTTTTCTGAAATACTCTATAGGAGTCGCTGACGCGACTATTTCGTGTTCAATTTCAGAGCCGGAGGAGGATCTGACTAAGGAAGACGACCACGAGTACTTCCAAGAGCTAGGAGACGACTACGAAGGTGCCACGTCCCACCAAATCCTTAGATCCTATTACGCATTGCAAATGACATTGTTGCTATTGCTTTATGATTATGTATGGATTGGTTGCATGGTAGTATATTTGAATTCCCTGCCTTGATAAGACTTTACCCTGCTATCCGCTGTTAGGTTAGCTGCTGCTTAATTTACTGTTACTCTTCCACTACTTTCTACTTGCTATATGCTATGTGGTGGAATTGGGACGGTGTATAACTGATTATAACCACTGGGAGAAAGTGCTGCGTGCGTCTTGGGTGCGTGGTAAGGGTTGATGTCGACCAAGTGGGATGTGAGACAAGCCCATGGGGCAAGTCGTGCCGGGGGTGCAACCTGGGCATCCCCAAGCGAGATACCTGTGGCGGGTAAAGTTGTTGAGGAGGTTCCGGGTGGGATAGCCTTGGTGGTTTGAAGCCCGTGGACGGAGGTGCTGTGATGGCACGGGGAGAGTATCCCCTAAGTGGAGATGCCTGCTTGGTCAAACCTAGGATGGACTAGTTTCAGGTTCATGGGAATCCTTTTCTACTCACTCGCTTCTGAAGGGCGGGAGACGGCTGGACTACTTGGTAGGACGGTGCCACTACTGCTAGGTTGAAAGGTGATAAGGGTGGGCGGAGACGGTCGATGGGTTCCCGTTCCGTCCTAGATGCACAGTACCACTGGATGGGCCCGGTACTGTGTCTCCCAGTCTCAGCATAACGGTGTAGGATCCGGAATATCCCAGGGCTGAGTGGTAGGGTGGCATCGACCTAGGCAAGCAAGCACCCGGAATTCTGCCTAGGTGTTTGCGCAACACCTATGATGGCTAATCTTGTGGGTAGTGAAACCTCTGCAGAGTGTACGGTTGATCGATCGATACATATGCCAACCTGTTGGCTATGGACCTTTCCTGTGAAGCTTCTACTAGTGTAGTGAGTGTTCTCTTCTCCCCCTGGATGACATTTTTCCGGCAGTGTACCCGTTGTGGTAGTGTGCCGCTGAGATAGGCCCGAGAGGGAGTTGGGCCTGTCGAATGAGAGCGAGGTGTGTGTATGTGAGGTGTGGTGATGGGAAAAGGGATGATGGTGTTAACTGGTGATAAAACTTGACTAATTAAACATTGATTACAGCTGCATAGGAAAACCTCAGCCTATAGGTCTGCTTGTATAGCCTTGCATCCACTTTCCACAAAGCAAATGCTGCATAGGTGGGCTCCGTGGCCAGTACAAATCGTACTGATAAATTTGCTGTCAGGTGACGAGAATGAGTACGACTTCGAGGGAGATGATGACGAGGAATAGGGTCGCGTGCTACACTCAAGTTGGCCGTGAAGGATGAATCGCTTCCGCATCTTCTAAAGCTTCTCTGATTGTTGATTCCGCCAGTGTGGCGATGTAATAAATGTTTATGTAAGACTTATTTACCGTTGTATGGATCCTGGTGTCAACTGAGATATGGGTAATTTCATGGATTGTCCCAAGCAATCTGTTGAATTACAATTCGAGCCTGTGGATTTCCCTTCGTGGAAATCGAGGTCGTTTCAGTTGGTATCGGAGCCATACTTGACTGTAGGACGAGACCCATAGAAAATGGACGTTAGAATAGGAAACCAGACTCTCTTTCGGTTATATTACCGACCTTGCATTCACTTTTTATGCAATGGCTTATCTAATACAAGGACCTGCTAATCCGTTTCTTGAAAAAAAATTTGCAGATGACCAGCCTTGGACCACCACTTCGTCCACTGCACGACGGCACTATTGAGATCCCGATCAAATGGCCATTGACCTTATGCACCAGTAGCTTATAGGACCCTGCGTAGCCCTTAGACTAGTGATACCATGAGTTGTCCTATCATTGGCTATCTGCGCATAGCACGATCTTCTTAGCAGCTAGGAACATCCTTTATGTAATAATAACCATGTGATGAGTGACATTTGGATCTTATGCTTCTTATGGTTCTTTATGCTTCTTTGGTTGAGTGTAGGATAGCATGAAAAATGTTTTAATTCATTTAAATCGTTGAAAACATCTAACTCCTACTTAAACCACTACAAGATTATTACTGCACTGAGCACGTACCTAATAACTTCAGATGTCAATGAGACGTTCCGCGCGCCTGGAGAACCGCCAGCCCTCCCCTGCGCCTGCGCCAGGACGTGGGCGTGGTCGCAACCGTGGACGCCCAGCTGGCAGACGTGCTGGAGTTAACCTGGAAGAAGAGCTGCGCCGGGCAGAGGATGCACCGCCGGTGATCGATCCGCCACCACAAGGCGAGAACGTGCCTCCGCCACCGCCACCGCCGCCGCCACCGACGTTGGCGGAAGTGATGGCTCAGCAGACCCAGCTGCTGAATGTCATAGCTACTGGGATGAACAGGCACCACGGGCCACCCCAGAATGACTTCCAAAGGAAACTGGAGGGTTTCCTGAAGCTGAGGCCACCTACCTTCGACGGAACCGACAGCGATCCTCTCGCTGCCGATGATTGGCTTAAGGAGATGGAGAAGAAGCTGGACCTGACCACTTGCTCCGACGAGGAGTGTGTTGGGATTGCTAGCCACCAGCTAACCGGTGCTGCACGAGCATGGTGGGACAACTACACCAGCGCTCACGAGGACCCAGCCCGCATTGACTGGGATGAGTTCACCGAGGCTTTCCGTGACCACCACATTCCTGAGGGAGTCATGGAGGCCAAGGAGAACGAGTTTCGCAACATCTCCCAGGGAGCTGATCGGATCCACGAGTACACCACCCGCTTCAACTGCTTGCTCCGCTACGCACCTGCGTCTTGCGTGAGTTCCGAGAAGGAAAAGATGTACTACTACAGGAAGGGACTTCAGACCAAGATCAGGTTGGCTCTGTCAGGGAACAAGAGCTACACTCTGCGTGAGCTGATTGACCGCTGTATTGAGATTGAGAAGGATCGCATGGAAGCACGACTGGAATTCGAGGCCCAGAACAAGGGAAAGAAGCGCCGCTCTGAGGGACCCGCTCGCACTGCTCCACCTCAGAGACAGCGAACAGGTGCACCTCCGTCTTTTCGGACTCGCCAGGGACCCTCTTCGGGAACGAGCCGTGGTGGTACCAACAGCAGCAACTATCACCGCCCCGCTCAGACCTACCCTGCGCCGACTCGAGCTGTGCAGAACACACCCGCCCCCGCTGCCAACACGCCAAGGACAGGCAATTGGAAGGCTCCTGCGACAGCTACAGCAGGCAGTGCGCCCTTCACTTGCTTCGGATGCGGAAAGCCTGGACACCGTGTGGCTGTGTGCCCCGACCTCAACCGCGCACCAGCAGCTGCACAGGGCACACCGAACCGGGGATCTGCTACCCGAGGAAGACTGAACCACATGACCGCTGAGGAAGCTGAAGCTGCACCTGATGCTGTGTACGGTACGTTCCTAGTTCATGGTAACATGGCTACAGTTCTGTTCGATTCGGGAGCTACATGTTCGTACATTTCATCTGCATATGCGCGTAAGCATAACATACCTGTAACCCCGAGAGCAAACCCCATCCTAACTAGCTCGCCCTTAGGAACCTTCAGAAGCATTCACATATGTAGGGGAGTGATAATCACAATCGAGGGACTTGACTTTCGAGCTGACCTAACCCTACTACCCTCCAATAGCTTAGATGTCATCTTAGGCATGGACTGGCTAACCAAACACCGGGGAGTGATATCTTGTTCACCTAGATATGTTCAGGTAACCCACCCTTGGGGAACAGCTGTCCGATGTGTACCCCAAACCGAGAGAGTCCAAGCCCTCCTGTGTGCCCTGGAGACTAAAGCGGATAAGACAGAGCTGACATTCAGAGATGTGCCAGTAGTCTGTGAATTCAATGATGTATTTCCAGAGGAGTTGCCAGGAATGCCACCAGATAGAGATGTGGAGTTTGTTATAGAGCTGATGCCAGGAACTGCACCGATTGCCAAAAGACCCTACAGAATGTCGGCTGATGAGTTGAAGGAACTCAAGAAGCAGCTGGGAGAATTACTGGAGAAGGGTTTCATTAGGCCAAGTGCTTCGCCTTGGGGATCTCCCGTTTTGTTTGTCAAGAAGAAGGATGGCACGATGAGGATGTGCATTGACTACCGGAATCTGAATGCGGTTACAGTCAAGAATAAGTACCCATTGCCCCGCATCGATGATCTGTTAGATCAATTGAGTAAGGCCAAGTACTTCTCAAAGATCGATCTCCGATCAGGGTATCATCAGATGAAGATCAGGGAAGAAGATATCCCGAAGACTGCATTTGTCACTAGATATGGACAGTATGAGTGCACAGTAGTCTCATTTGGACTCACTAATGCTCCAGCATACTTCATGAACATGATGAACAAGGTCTTCATGAATGAGCTAGACAAGTTTGTAGTGGTATTCATTGATGATATATTGGTTTATTCAGCCACAAAAGAGGAACATGAACATCATCTGAGGACCGTATTGGAGAGGTTGTCTCGCAACCAGCTTTACGCCAAATTCTCCAAGTGTGAATTCTGGCTTGAGGAAGTTGCTTTCCTTGGACACGTACTGTCAGGAGAAGGAGTCGCAGTAGACCCAGCCAAAATTGAAGCTGTGAAAGAGTGGGAACAACCCTGTAATGTGTCAGAAATCAGAAGCTTTTTGGGACTTGCAGGATACTATCGCAGATTTATTGAGAATTTCTCCAAGATTGCAAGACCCATGACCAACTTGCTGAAGAAAGAGAACAAGTTTATATGGACTCCTGAATGTGAGAAGAGTTTTCAGACCTTGAAGGAGAAGCTCACTACTACACCTGTACTAGCCCTGCCCGATATTCACAAGGATTTTGTTGTATATTGTGATGCCTCTCGGCAAGGTTTGGGCTGTGTACTAATGCAAGAAGGAAGAGTGATAGCTTATGCCTCAAGACAGTTGAAGGAGCATGAGCAGCGATACCCGACTCATGACCTAGAACTTGCAGCCGTGGTACATGCACTCAAGATTTGGAGACACTATCTGATAAGCAACAAGTGTGACATCTACACTGACCACAAGAGCCTGAAGTACTTCTTCACTCAGGAAGATTTGAATATGAGGCAGCGCAGATGGCTAGAACTCATCAAGGACTATGATCTTGAGATCCATTATCACCCAGGAAAGGCTAATGTTGTCGCTGATGCACTTAGCCGCAAAAGCTACTGCCATACCCTCATCACCAACTCTATGCCACCTGCGCTCAGGAGAGAGTTTGACGCGTTCCAGCTCGAGGTAATCTCCTATGGCACGCTAAATGAGCTTCGCGTCGAGTACAATCTCACCTCACGAATTCGTGAAGCGCAAAAGAACTGTCCTGAGATAGACTATATCCGTGGTTTGATGAAGCTGGGAAGAGGCCCCGAATACCGAGAAGATGAGCAGGGAACTGTATGGTACAAGGATAGAATCTGTGTACCGACGGATTCAGCGATACGAGAAGAGATTCTGTCAGAAGGCCATGACTCCAAATATTGCATTCACCCAGGGTCAGCCAAGATGTACCATGATCTAAGGAAGCACTTCTGGTGGGAGAATATGAAGACAGACATTGCAGGGCATGTAGCCCGATGTGATACATGCAATAGAATCAAGGCCGAACATCAGAGACCAGCAGGGTTGCTACAACCAGTTGAGATACCAGAATGGAAGTGGGAGTGCATATCCATGGACTTCATAATAGGACTGCCCCGATCCGAGCATGGATATGATTCTATATGGGTAATAGTGGACCGTCTAACCAAAGTTGCACATTTTATACCGGTAAAAAGGAAATATAGAGTCGAAAAGCTAGCAGATCTGTACGTATCAAACATTTTGAAGTTACATGGGGCGCCTCTGAGTATTATATCTGACCGAGGCTCACAGTTCGTATCACAGTTCTGGAAATCCTTGCACAAGTCCATCGGAACCAAGCTCGACTATAGCACCGCATACCACCCGCAAACGGATGGGCAAACAGAGAGAGTGAACCAGATTCTCGAGGACATGTTACGTGCTTGTGTATTGAGGTACAAGGAAGGATGGGAGAGCTGTCTACCCCACGCCGAGTTCTCATACAACAACAGCTATCAAACAAGCCTCAAGATGTCACCGTTTGAAGCATTGTATGGGAGACCCTGTAGGACCCCACTAATGTGGTCAGAACCAGGTGAGAGGACATTCTTCGGTCCTGCTAAGATTGTGGAAGCAGAAGAAGGTGTTGCCCAAGTAAGAGAGAATTTGAGGATTGCACAGAGTAGGCAAAAGAGCTATGCAGATAGAAGACGTAGAAAGCTTGAGTTCGAGGTTGGGGATTATGTCTACCTCAAGGTATCTCCACTTCGTGGCACTGTCAGATTCCACGTAAAAGGGAAATTGGCACCAAGATATGTTGGCCCATACAAGATCTGCAAAAGGGTTGGAAAGCTTGCTTACAAGCTGGAACTACCGGAGGAATTATCTGGAGTACACCCCGTGTTCCATGTCTCGCAATTAAGGAAGTGTTTGAAGCTTCCCGAGGAGCAAGTTCCTACGGATGCATTGGACCTGCAAGACACACTTGAATACAAGGAACATCCGATCAAGATCTTGGCACGGGATACCAAAGAGACGCGAAACAAAACCATTCCGATGTGCAAGGTACAGTGGAGCAATCACACTGAAAGGGAAGCTACGTGGGAGAAAGAATCGGACTTGCGGATTATGTTTCCTTACCTCTTCGATGGGTACGTTAACTCTGAATCTCGAGGTCGAGATCCTAATGAGGGGGGAGGACTGTAACAACCCTAAAAATCCACACAACCTAAAAATCCCAATCAATTAAAATTTTTCATTTATTTATTGTGAAGACCCATTTTCCTTGTGCAAGCATATAGGTTTCATTATGAAATTGGTAAATAAAGGAGTGTAGTTTGCATTTTAATTCCATTCACATAGAATAATAACTTATGCATCACATTTGGGATTTATTGCAATTTATGTTTGTATTTACTCAATAATTAAAATGGGCAATATATGTATATATACACTAAACTGAAAATAAAAAAAAGAGAGAAAGAGAGTTCGGCCAGCAAGCCAGCCCGAGCCCGCCCGACCTTCCTCTCCTCATCTCACCGCGCGCGGCCCACGTCGCGGCTCGGCAGCGCACGCGCGCGACCGGCACACACGCGCTCGCGCTCGCGCTCGCTGCCAACCCGGCCCCGCCTGTCAGCCACTCTCGCCCCCACTGTTCTTCTTCCTCACGAAGGCGACGCGCCTGCCGGGGGTGTCGCGCGAATGGCGTGACCCCGGTCCCACAGCCGACCGCATGGCAGAGCCCTGACCCCGCTGTCCCCCTCCTGTCCCCTCCTTTCTTGGCCGCCAAGCGAACCCGCGCCATCCGGAGCCCTAGATCCACTCAAGCCACGGCCCTTCGATCAGCCGAGCGCAATCGAGACCGTTCGCCATTGGAGCTGGCCAAGCTCGCCTATAAATTGGAGCACCCCGAAGCCCTACCCTCATTTCCCCTCGCCGCCACCGCAGCACAGACCGGCACACCGCACCAAGCCGAGAGAGAGAGAGTAGGAGAAGGGCGGAGCAGAGGAGGAGAAGCTGCCGGAGCGCCGCCGCCGCGGAGCACGCCGGAGCCGGACACGGAGGAGAAGCCGAGCTGCGGACGAGGAGCGGCACGGCACTGCGATCGCTCTGCACGGCTCCGACTCGCCACTGCACCGCCATCCTAGCTTCACCGACACCACGGTGAGCCACCGCACGCCATGTCCGAACCTTGCCCTGCTTTTGCCATGGCGTTCCACCCTCGGGACGCGCAGGCACGAGCCTATACCGGCTCGGGAAGATCACCTGCACCATGCACTCACTCGACCAGCCAAAACCCCCGGACTACAAGCTTGCTAGACCGAGAACGCAGCACGACGCGTTCTCGGCGGAGCGCGCTCACCACCGACGCGTTCCGACGCCGAATCACCCGTTCCGAGCAATCCGTCTAGCAACCGTATAGGTTAGAGCGTCGTGGAGCACCGCCACGACCCCCTTGAGCTAGCTACGCGGATCTAAGCGCTAGGGGAAGCCTGAATCGCCTTGGCCGCGTGCGCCGCGACCTTACCGGAGCGCCGCCGCGAGCCGTAGCCAAAAGAAGGTCATGCCGTGGCTAAGTTCGCCACCAGAGTGTTGTATGCCTCTCTGGCCTCACCAATTTGACAAGACCGCATTCGATTGAACCAATACTTGGTCGTAGCCGCGATGCCGCTTTCCGCCGTCGTCGGCGACACGCCGCCGCCACAACCGAGCACCTTGGAAAGCTCGGTAGCCAAAATTGGTAGTTGGTATACCATCGCCTTGGACCCTGGACGCGTATACATCTCCTAGAAGACCTCCTTAGCCCCGCCGGAACCTCACCGTCGCGACGACATCGCCGCCGACAGGTTCCGCCTCGCCGAAATCCGTTCCGAGTACCCCCGGACGCCTCGCGCTGCGAAGAAAGGCCGCCGAGGTTCGCCAAGTCTGCCTCGGCACCGCCGCTAGATAGCCGAGCCCTATCTTGCCGAAATATGGCCATCGCCGCCCTGTCACCGACCGCCACACCGGAGAGACACCGCCGCCTTGAACAGACGCCCTGGAACCCTGCTAGCACCGAATCTCCGATTCGCCCGAGCCTCCCCAGGAGAGCTCGGGAGAGCAGCCCCTTCGGCGCCCACATTTCCGATTCGCCCGAGCCTCCGCGGGAGACCTCGGGAGAGCGGCACCCTCGGGCGCCCTAATTTCCGATTCGCCCGAGCCTCACCAGGAGAGCTCGGGAGAGCAGCCCCCCTCGGCACCCAAATGTCCGATTCGCCCGAGCCTCCACAGGAGACCTCGGGAGAACGGCACCCTCGGGCACCCAAATTTCCGATTCGCCCGAGCCTCCGCGGGAGACCTCGGGAGAACGGCACCCTCGGGCGCACCAAATCTCCGATTCGCCCGAGCCTCCCCGGGAGAGCTCGGGAGAACGGCACCCTCGGCGCCCCGAATCTCCGATTCGCCCGAGCCCCGCCGAGCTCCGCCGAGATACCCCCAACCACAGCCGAGCTACCCCCGACCACCGCCGAGCTCCGCCGAGATACCCCCGACCACCGCCGAGCTCCGCCGAGATATCCCCAACCACAGCCGAGCTACCACCGACCACCGCCGAGCCACGCCGAGCTACGCCAACTCCGGCAACTCTCTGGGAACCAGCATCGAACACCTGGACGACCATCGGGTCTGTGTTCTGTTGAGGCGCCACATGCCGCACTACTGGACCCGCGCGCCACATCCCGAGCTGCCCCTGATTAACCGACCAGTTTTCCCATTTTCTGAAAATAGGATAATCTTCGGAAATTCATAACTTATTCATACGATGACCAAAAATTGCGCACCATATATCAAAATTCTCAGGAAAATGAGATCTACAATCTAAGACTATGTTTGAGTGCATTTGGCTCTTTGTTTTGGATTTTTCTGAAATACTCTATAGGAGTCGCTGACGCGACTATTTCGTGTTCAATTTCAGAGCCGGAGGAGGATCTGACTAAGGAAGACGACCACGAGTACTTCCAAGAGCTAGGAGACGACTACGAAGGTGCCACGTCCCACCAAATCCTTAGATCCTATTACGCATTGCAAATGACATTGTTGCTATTGCTTTATGATTATGTATGGATTGGTTGCATGGTAGTATATTTGAATTCCCTGCCTTGATAAGACTTTACCCTGCTATCCGCTGTTAGGTTAGCTGCTGCTTAATTTACTGTTACTCTTCCACTACTTTCTACTTGCTATATGCTATGTGGTGGAATTGGGACGGTGTATAACTGATTATAACCACTGGGAGAAAGTGCTGCGTGCGTCTTGGGTGCGTGGTAAGGGTTGATGTCGACCAAGTGGGATGTGAGACAAGCCCATGGGGCAAGTCGTGCCGGGGGTGCAACCTGGGCATCCCCAAGCGAGATACCTGTGGCGGGTAAAGTTGTTGAGGAGGTTCCGGGTGGGATAGCCTTGGTGGTTTGAAGCCCGTGGACGGAGGTGCTGTGATGGCACGGGGAGAGTATCCCCTAAGTGGAGATGCCTGCTTGGTCAAACCTAGGATGGACTAGTTTCAGGTTCATGGGAATCCTTTTCTACTCACTCGCTTCTGAAGGGCGGGAGACGGCTGGACTACTTGGTAGGACGGTGCCACTACTGCTAGGTTGAAAGGTGATAAGGGTGGGCGGAGACGGTCGATGGGTTCCCGTTCCGTCCTAGATGCACAGTACCACTGGATGGGCCCGGTACTGTGTCTCCCAGTCTCAGCATAACGGTGTAGGATCCGGAATATCCCAGGGCTGAGTGGTAGGGTGGCATCGACCTAGGCAAGCAAGCACCCGGAATTCTGCCTAGGTGTTTGCGCAACACCTATGATGGCTAATCTTGTGGGTAGTGAAACCTCTGCAGAGTGTACGGTTGATCGATCGATACATATGCCAACCTGTTGGCTATGGACCTTTCCTGTGAAGCTTCTACTAGTGTAGTGAGTGTTCTCTTCTCCCCCTGGATGACATTTTTCCGGCAGTGTACCCGTTGTGGTAGTGTGCCGCTGAGATAGGCCCGAGAGGGAGTTGGGCCTGTCGAATGAGAGCGAGGTGTGTGTATGTGAGGTGTGGTGATGGGAAAAGGGATGATGGTGTTAACTGGTGATAAAACTTGACTAATTAAACATTGATTACAGCTGCATAGGAAAACCTCAGCCTATAGGTCTGCTTGTATAGCCTTGCATCCACTTTCCACAAAGCAAATGCTGCATAGGTGGGCTCCGTGGCCAGTACAAATCGTACTGATAAATTTGCTGTCAGGTGACGAGAATGAGTACGACTTCGAGGGAGATGATGACGAGGAATAGGGTCGCGTGCTACACTCAAGTTGGCCGTGAAGGATGAATCGCTTCCGCATCTTCTAAAGCTTCTCTGATTGTTGATTCCGCCAGTGTGGCGATGTAATAAATGTTTATGTAAGACTTATTTACCGTTGTATGGATCCTGGTGTCAACTGAGATATGGGTAATTTCATGGATTGTCCCAAGCAATCTGTTGAATTACAATTCGAGCCTGTGGATTTCCCTTCGTGGAAATCGAGGTCGTTTCAGTACATCTAAAGCTCTTGCTAATCAGGGAAAACTGATGCCAGTAGTACCAGTGCATTAACTAAACAGGTCGTTATCTTATCTAGTAGGAGTACGAGTACGAGTACGGAGTACTAGGCCACAAGTCTTGGAGCCCACATCACCACATGGGGGTGGTCATGGTGTCAAAAACCGAGCCACATTTGACTATTTGATGACGATGCACGTATGGCATGCGGTGCAGCCGTGAAGGTCCAAGAAAGTTTCGACGGGACTGTGAGAACTGAGAAGTGAGAACCTAAAAGATTCTTGGTGACGACGCTGATAGCGACTGTAGCTTCGTCGCCTCTGTAGTCTGACTGTACGAGCCCACGCATCCTGCCAGACACGGTGAAACAGAGCAGGCGCACGAGACGAGAGGTACTACGTACCCATGTACACCGGCGCATAGAGCGCACGCGACGGGACGCCCATGCAGCTCTATCGTTGCCGTCCCAAAAGCCTTGTAGTACCCATCAGCACAGCACAGCGCAGCACAGCACCTCTGGATCGTTGACCATTCAGGTATGGAGTTTAGCTAGTCACAGTCGGCCCGGCACTAGCCCGTCCCGTGAAGCGCCTCGTGGCGCAAGGCCGGATCAGGCGTACCGGCCGCGGCATCATGACCGAACCACTCGTCTCCCCCCGCGGCGACTTTCTCTGCGCGCGATCAGGCAGCGATTAGACACGGGGACACGGCGGCCATCGGGCACGGTATAGAAGGGGGGCCGGGCCGGCGCGGGCAGCAGCGAGTAGCAAGCGCGTGTAGGGAGCCACAGGCGACAGGCCACAGCCACCGCCACACCGAGCCCGGAACAAGTGGGCGGCTTGCTTTTGCCAGCGGCAGCAGCCAGCCAGCAGCCCAGCAGAGCGGATCGCGCTCGCCGCCGCGTGCGTACTTCCAAGAGAAAAACGCTATCCCCAGTGGGCTCCCGCGGCGCGAAGCCAGGACCGGCGGATCTTGGCATCATCGGATCGGCCGGCCGATCTGATCTCCCGGCCCCCGCCTCGCTCCCCGCTTAGGCGCCGCCCGGCCGTTCTAGGTGTGTGACTGTGACCGCTGCTAGTTACCGGCGGCTGGCGTCCTTGTTCAGATCCCTTGCACCGTTTTCACTAGCCGGGGTGGCCGTGGCCCGTGGGCGGGTGGGCATGTGTGTGTGTGTGTCCTGGCAGGCAGGGCGGGAGTCGCAAGTCGCAACAGTGCGCGTCTGAGCTGGTCGTTTGGAAGATGCGCCCCGCGCGTTTTGTTGGCTTGCACTCGGCGGAGCCTTGGGCGGGGAGCAAGCAATGAGCAAGCACAGCGAGGGGGAATCTCTCGTGAGCTGGGTGTGTGCCCGGGGACGCGACTGACTGCGGTGCCGAGTCGCGGACACCCACGCGTCAGTTCCGGCGCTCGCTTCCTACAAGGCTAGTACAACTCATCCGATCGCCGCTGCCGCTGCCGCCGCCGCTGGGTGGGGATCGCTGCTCTATCTCTCTCTTTTTTTTTACGGTTCGAGGAGAGGCTGATCCGCGCGTGGTTTTCAGCGAAAACTTAGCTTAGCTTCCTTTCCTCTTTCGGGGTCGGGGCCGCTGCACTGCGACTTCCTCTACTCGACACTGTAATTTGCTGCCTAATTCCAAGCCGCCTCTTTTGCCACTGCTTGTTGCTCTGTGCAAAGTTTCTTGCTTTAATCTCGTGATGAGCTTCTTTTCTGACGCTGCGGCAAGCTGAGCTTGGATTTCGCTTCTTGGAGTCCAATCCACCCCACAAGGATTCCTCCGTACCATTCGCTGCCTTTTGACAGTTCTACCTTTTCGGATTTTCCCCTACGTAACGAAAAGGTTGTATCCGGTGTTTCTTGCTCCAGGCATCTGCTTCGGCCCTCCAAAGTGTGCCGCTTCTTTTGCTTGCCGAGATTTTTCACCAAAATTCCCATCTGCAACGCTCCGTTCTTCTTTGATTCATCTGCTCCTCTGTTGATGATTTTTCGCCTGTTGATCTTCGTCTTTCTGAGTTTCTGTGCCGCTTGCCCCCCGTTCCTTTCGTTGACCGATTTCCTTTCGTTCCTTGCATTCTCGTGCGCAGTGGATTTCGCCGCAGCATGAGGCGCGTCGTGCGATGGCTGAAGCAGCTACTGACGGGCAGAAAGGAAGAGCACAGAGGACTCGAGGCGAACCACCATCACCATGTCGGCGGCGACTGGAGCGGCGGGCCGGAGAAGGAGAAGAGGAGGTGGAGCTTCGCGAAGCAAAGGAAGAGCGGAGCTGACGGCGGCGGCGGCGCGCGGTCGTCGGGTCAGGACGCCGTTGCTCCTTCCGCCGTGGAATGGTCGCAGCTGGTGAGGCCAAGGGAGGAGGACGCGAGGGCTCGACAGCACCGTGCCGCAATCGTGATCCAGAAAACATTCAGAGGCTACCTGGTACGATCGTGCCCACCTTCCGTCAATGATACATTTGTTTATTTTTAAACTACAATTTCCCTTTTTTTAGAAAAAAGGAAGTCACACCGTAAAAAAAGAAGTCATGCAGTATAGAAGTTTCTCTTTGTGCAACGATGCAGATGCCTCTTTCAGTGTATTTTTGCTATATTCTTCAGCCTTTTTTTGTTGTTATATACTGCTTGGCTAGGTGTGGACTAGGCTGTTGTTGTATGTGATGTCACTTCTGCTCCTTCTCCCTTTTTCTTTTCCACACATGATGCCCAGTCGTTTGTTAACAACTCTTGCGTTGTCGGTACTATAAACAATTCTGCACGTTGATCCGTCGTGTCGTGCAATTGTTTACTGTGTTGCTCTGCGTCGTCGAAGACTTCACCGTACTATCAAATTTCTGTTTGGCGTCAGAGCAGTTGATTATCACGTAGTCTGACATAAGCCTCGCTACCTAATCCGGACTTTTTTTCACTTTAATATCAGTACGTACGGATTAAAACAGTTTTTTTTTTGGCCTAGAGGAAAGTCCGACATTGGGTTTGAATCCTTTGGTGTCTGCAGGCTAGGAGAGCGCTTCGAGCTCTCCGGTCACTCGTCAAGATCCAGGCGTTGGTACGGGGCTACCTGGTGAGGAAGCAGGCAGCCATGACGCTGCACAGATTGCAGACGCTCATGCGGCTGCAAGCCGACTCCATCGCCGTCAAGAATGCTTCGTACCGGAAATCCATAGAACAAGAAGTAATTCACATTTTTCTTTTTTACTTTTGCTGCATGATTTATTATTGATTAGCGACGATGTTCGTGCTGATGAAGTTGCACCTCGATCGGGGCCTGGGTTTTGATCTTATTTATTATGTGGTCCTTTAATTGTCGTGCAGGAGAGGATCTTTGCTCGGGACGTCGTCCAGACGATGCCGCTGGCGACGCCGCCGGTGCACCGCCGGATGCTGTCTGACAGCACGGACTCCAACTACGAGCGCAGCCCGCGGATCGTGGAGATGGACACCTGCCACCTCCGCTCCCGGTCCTCACGGATCACCAGCAGGTACATCCCGGATGAGCATCACCGCCACGCGGCGCCGGCGCCGGCGTCGACGCCGTCGTGCTCGCCGCTTCCCGGCGGCAAGCATCATCAGCCGGCGCGGCTCTCGTTCCGGCAGAGCAGCCGCGAGCGCGACGACCCCGGCCGGGGCTCCAAGACTGCACAGAGCACGCCCCGGTTCCCCTCCCAGTACTCCCACGGCCCCTCGTCGCCCGCCAAGAGCGTCGAGCACAGCAGCAGCCTGGCCAGCACGCCGCCACGGCGGCGCGCCGGCCCCACACCGCGGGACCGGGACGCGCTCGTCAGCCCGCGGTACATGGCCGGCACCGCGTCCTCCGCGGCCAGGACGCGGTGCCACAGCGCGCCGAGGCAGCGGCGGCAGACGGCGGACGACGCCGAGCAGCAGGCGCCGAGGACGAGCGCCACCGCCAGCCGAGAAGGGGCGGCGTCCAGGAGGTCGTGGTCGCATGCTCACGGCGGCGGCGGCGGGTTCTGCTTCCAGTGCTCGGAGGACGCGACCCGGACGGCGGCCGGCTTCTCCGGGATCAGCGTCAGCGACGAGGTGGCCAGAGACTACTACCTGGACAGCTTTTGGTGATCACTGATCAGGCAACGTGGATGCGAAACTGGAGGGTCGGTGCGCTGCTTGTGTTTAGATTGTAGTAGTAGAAGACGACTGCACGGATTTGTACATACTCGTAGTCTACGCTAAAACATCTAGCAAGCAAGTCACGGAGTGAGCGGAAGATGACACGCGACAGCCGGACAGCAAGGCAGTCAGTCTAACCGTCACATAAGAGTGTAGATGCTGAAACATACTTGTAGGAGTACACACTTGTTGCTTGGGTATTGAAGTGTTCTCATGTGGAGGATGTACCGGCTGTCTAGTAGTAGTTACTAGCAGGTCGCAGCAATGCATTGCTTACTTCTTTGTTTGCACCCATTTGTCGTGGAATCTAGCTACTAAATTACGGATCACTAAAATCTGGATTGTAAAAATCAGGGATTGTGGTCTCCGTGTGCCTAGGGGTAAGATCATCTTATTATTTTAGAGACGGCGGCAAGACTTTTCGGATCCATGATCATCTTTTTGGGTGCTAAACTCAGGAACAAAAAGAAAAGGATTTTGCTATTTATCCGTTGACAGATTTTGTCAGTGCTAAATCTGTCAAATTTTTATAAGTTTATAATTGTGTTTTAAAATTTGTCCCATAAATGAATATTAGGTCACATGTATAAAAAATCTGACAAATTTGACCATACACTCCTATAAAAGAAAAATAGATATAGAGGTATGGTATGAAAAGCAAAAGCATACGTACTACTACATGACAAATTTACAAAGTTAATGACAGAAATCGCAGATTTATGAAGCAGGCCGACGAAAGCCACGGCAAGCTCGAGATGACTCGAGGAGTGGACACTGGACAATGGAGCAGAACATTCTTGGGACTATCACTATATTGAACAGGCATGCGGTATGCTTATGGCTTGCATTGGCTGGAGATAACAACACTGTACTCGCGAGTGTGTTATGTGACCCCCGTGAATACTGTTGTTTTGAGATGATCGGGTCATTCAAACTTTGAACTCTAGAATTTGTTTTCTTTCGGCGACAGACCCAATCGTGATCCAACGTTTTAAGCAGACGCAGCTAAATTAGATTCACGAGCTAAGTGGTCACGAGTTCACTCAAGAAACGTGGACAAAACCATGTCCAATCATCTATGGTTCACTACTTTTCATCTACCATCTTCTCCGTCGCTGTCGCTGTAATTAATTTATTGCCAGACGACCTAGGGAGGAAAGGACTATATTCTATTTTTTAATCCATGATCAGCATGGGTATGTATTACCTTTGATAAGAAAAGGTAGTTTGCCTTTCTGACCTGTATAGGCTGTATAGGTGTGAGCATGTGATCTGTTTTCCTTCCTGAACTTCGAAATCAGGTCTTACCCTCTCAACTCTCAAAATAATTAAATTACATCCCTGCGGGTTTTACCTTCCTGACCTGTATAGGCTGTATAGGTGTGAGCATGTGATCTACTTTTGCTTCCTGAACTTCAAAATCAGGTCTTACCCTCTCAACTCTCAAATTAATTAAATTACTGAAACGACCTCGATTTCCACGATGGGAAATCCACAGGCTCGAATTGTAATTCAACAGATTGCTTGGGACAATCCATGAAATTACCCATATCTCAGTTGACACCAGGATCCATACAACGATAATTAAGTCTTACATAAATATTTATTACATCGCCACACTGGCGGAATCAACAATCAGAGAAGCTTTAGAAGATGCGGAAGCGATTCATCCTTCACGGCCAACTTGAGTGTAGCACGCGACCCTATTCCTCGTCATCATCTCCCTCGAAGTCGTACTCATTCTCGTCACCTGACAGCAAATTTATCAGTACGATTTGTACTGGCCACGGAGCCCACCTATGCAGCATTTGCTTTGTGGAAAGTGGATGCAAGGCTATACAAGCAGACCTATAGGCTGAGGTTTTCCTATGCAGCTGTAATCAATGTTTTAATTAGTCAAGTTTTATCACCAGTTAACACCATCATCCCTTTTCCCATCACCACACCTCACTTACCACACCTCACTCTCATTCGATAGGCCCAACTCCCTCTCGGGCCTATCTCAGCGGCACACTACCACAACGGGTACACTGCCGGAAAAATGTCATCCAGGGGGAGAAGAGAACACTCACTACACTAGTAGAAGCTTCACAGGAAAGGTCCATAGCCAACAGGTTGGCATATGTATCGATCGATCAACCATACACTCTGCAGAGGTTTCACTACTCACAAGATTAGCCATCATAGGTGTTGCGCAAACACCTAGGCAGAATTCCGGGTGCTTGCTTGCCTAGGTCGATGCCACCCTACCACTCAGCCCTGGGATATTCCGGATCCTACACCGTTATGCTGAGACTGGGAGACACAGTACCGGGCCCATCCAGTGGTACTGTGCATCTAGGACGGAACGGGAACCCATCGACCGTCTCCGCCCACCCTTATCACCTTTCAACCTAGCAGTAGTGGCACCGTCCTACCAAGTAGTCCAGCCGTCTCCCGCCCATCAGAAGCGAGTGAGTAGAAAAGGATTCCCATGAACCTGAAACTAGTCCATCCTAGGTTTGACCAAACAGGCATCTCCACTTAGGGGATACTCTCCCCGTGCCATCACAGCACCTCCGTTCACGGGCTTCAAACCACCAAGGCTATCCCACCCGGAACCTCCTCAACAACTTTACCCGCCACAGGTATCTCGCTTGGGGATGCCCAGGTTGCACCCCCGGCACGACTTGCCCCATGGGCTCGTCTCACATCCCACTTGGTCGACATCAACCCTTACCACGCACCCAAGACGCACGCAGCACTCTCTCCCAGTGGTTATAATTAGTTATACACCGTCCCAATTCCACCACATAGCATATAGCAAGTAGAAAGTAGTGGAAGAGTAACAGTAAAATAAGCAGCAGCTAACCTAACAGCGGATAGCAGGGTAAAGTCTTATCAAGGCAGGGAATTCAAATATACTACCATGCAACCAATCCATACATAATCGTAAAGCAATAGCAACAATGTCATTTGCAATGCGTAATAGGATCTAAGGATTTGGTGGGACGTGGCACCTTCGTAGTCGTCTCCTAGCTCTTGGAAGTACTCGTGGTCGTCTTCCTTAGTCAGATCCTCCTCCGGCTCTGAAATCGAACACGAAATAGTCGCGTCAGCGACTCCTATAGAGTATTTCAGAAAAATCCAATAAAATAAAGAGCCAAATGCACACAAACATAGTCTTAGATTGTAGATCTCATTTTCCTGAGAATTTTGATATATGGTGCGCAATTTTTGGATTTCGTATGAATAAGTTATGAATTTCCGAAGATTATCCTATTTTCTGAAAATGGGAAAACTGGTCGGTTAATCAGGGGCAGCTCGGGATGTGGCGCGCGGGTCCAGTAGTGCGGCACGTGGTGCCTCAACAGAACACAGACCCGATGGTCGCCCAGGTGTTCGATGCTGGTTCCCAAGAGTTGCCGGAGTTGGCGTAGCTCGGCGTGGCTCGGCGGTGGTCGGTGGTAGCTCGGCTGTGGTTGGGGGTATCTCGGCGGAGCTCGGTGTAGCTCGGTTTAGCTCGGCGGGGCTCGGGCGAATCGGAGATTCGGGGCGCCGAGGGTGCCGCTATCCCGAGCTCTCCCGGGGAGGCTCGGGCGAATCGGAGATTGGGTGCGCCCGAGGGTGCCGTTCTCCCGAGGTCTCCCGCGGAGGCTCGGGCGAATCGGAAATTTGGGTGCCCGAGGGTGCCGTTCTCCCGAGGTCTCCCGCGGAGGCTCGGGCGAATCGGAAATTTGGGTGCCCGAGGGTGCCGTTCTCCCGAGGTCTCTGCGGAGGCTCGGGCGAATCGGAAATTTGGGTGCCCGAGGGTGCCGTTCTCCCGAGGTCTCCTGCGGAGGCTCGGGCGAATCGGACATTTGGGTGCTGAGGGTGCCGTTCTCCCGAGGTCTCCTGCGGAGGCTCGGGCGAATCGGAAATTTTGGGCGCCGAAGGGGCTGCTCTCCCGAGCTCTCCTGGGGAGGCTCGGGCGAATCGGAAATTCGGGTACCGAGGGGGCTGCTCTCCCGAGCTCTCCTGGGGAGGCTCGGGCGAATCGGAGATTTGGGCGCCGAAGGGGCTGCTCTCCCGAGCTCTCCTGGGGAGGCTCGGGCGAATCGGAGATTCGGTGCTAGCAGGGTTCCAGGGCGTCTGTTCAAGGCGGCGGTGTCTCTCCGGTGTGGCGGTCGGTGACAGGGCGGCGATGGCCATATTTCGGCAAGATAGGGCTCGGCTATCTAGCGGCGGTGCCGAGGCAGACTTGGCGAACCTCGGCGGCCTTTCTTCGCAGCGCGAGGCGTCCGGGGGTACTCGGAACGGATTTCGGCGAGGCGGAACCTGTCGGCGGCGATGTCGTCGCGACGGTGAGGTTCCGGCGGGGCTAAGGAGGTCTTCTAGGAGATGTATACGCGTCCAGGGTCCAAGGCGATGGTATACCAACTACCAATTTTGGCTACCGAGCTTTCCAAGGTGCTCGGTTGTGGCGGCGGCGTGTCGCCGACGACGGCGGAAAGCGGCATCGCGGCTACGACCAAGTATTGGTTCAATCGAATGCGGTCTTGTCAAATTGGTGAGGCCAGAGAGGCATACAACACTCTGGTGGCGAACTTAGCCACGGCATGACCTTCTTTTGGCTACGGCTCGCGGCGGCGCTCCGGTAAGGTCGCGGCGCACGCGGCCAAGGCGATTCAGGCTTCCCCTAGCGCTTAGATCCGCGTAGCTAGCTCAAGGGGGTCGTGGCGGTGCTCCACGACGCTCTAACCTATACGGTTGCTAGACGGATTGCTCGGAACGGGTGATTCGGCGTCGGAACGCGTCGGTGGTGAGCGCGCTCCGCCGAGAACGCGTCGTGCTGCGTTCTCGGTCTAGCAAGCTTGTAGTCCGGGGGTTTTGGCTGGTCGAGTGAGTGCATGGTGCAGGTGATCTTCCCGAGCCGGTATAGGCTCGTGCCTGCGCGTCCCGAGGGTGGAACGCCATGGCAAAAGCAGGGCAAGGTTCGGACATGGCGTGCGGTGGCTCACCGTGGTGTCGGTGAAGCTAGGATGGCGGTGCAGTGGCGAGTCGGAGCCGTGCAGAGCGATCGCAGTGCCGTGCCGCTCCTCGTCCGCAGCTCGGCTTCTCCTCCGTGTCCGGCTCCGGCGTGCTCCGCGGCGGCGGCGCTCCGGCAGCTTCTCCTCCTCTGCTCCGCCCTTCTCCTACTCTCTCTCTCTCGGCTTGGTGCGGTGTGCCGGTCTGTGCTGCGGTGGCGGCGAGGGGAAATGAGGGTAGGGCTTCGGGGTGCTCCAATTTATAGGCGAGCTTGGCCAGCTCCAATGGCGAACGGTCTCGATTGCGCTCGGCTGATCGAAGGGCCGTGGCTTGAGTGGATCTAGGGCTCCGGATGGCGCGGGTTCGCTTGGCGGCCAAGAAAGGAGGGGACAGGAGGGGGACAGCGGGGTCAGGGCTCTGCCATGCGGTCGGCTGTGGGACCGGGGTCACGCCATTCGCGCGACACCCCCGGCAGGCGCGTCGCCTTCGTGAGGAAGAAGAACAGTGGGGGCGAGAGTGGCTGACAGGCGGGGCTGGGTTGGCAGCGAGCGCGAGCGCGAGCGCGTGTGTGCCGGTCGCGCGCGTGCGCTGCCGAGCCGCGACGTGGGCCGCGCGCGGTGAGATGAGGAGAGGAAGGTCGGGCGGGCTCGGGCTGGCTTGCTGGCCGAACTCTCTTTCTCTCTTTTTTTTATTTTCAGTTTAGTGTATATATACATATATTGCCCATTTTAATTATTGAGTAAATACAAACATAAATTGCAATAAATCCCAAATGTGATGCATAAGTTATTATTCTATGTGAATGGAATTAAAATGCAAACTACACTCCTTTATTTACCAATTTCATAATGAAACCTATATGCTTGCACAAGGAAAATGGGTCTTCACAATAAATAAATGAAAAATTTTAATTGGTTGGGATTTTTAGGTTGTGTGGATTTTTAGGGTTGTTACAGTCCTCCCCCCTCATTAGGATCTCGACCTCGAGATTCAGAGTTAACGTACCCATCGAAGAGGTAAGGAAACATAATCCGCAAGTCCGATTCTTTCTCCCACGTAGCTTCCCTTTCAGTGTGATTGCTCCACTGTACCTTGCACATCGGAATGGTTTTGTTTCGCGTCTCTTTGGTATCCCGTGCCAAGATCTTGATCGGATGTTCCTTGTATTCAAGTGTGTCTTGCAGGTCCAATGCATCCGTAGGAACTTGCTCCTCGGGAAGCTTCAAACACTTCCTTAATTGCGAGACATGGAACACGGGGTGTACTCCAGATAATTCCTCCGGTAGTTCCAGCTTGTAAGCAAGCTTTCCAACCCTTTTGCAGATCTTGTATGGGCCAACATATCTTGGTGCCAATTTCCCTTTTACGTGGAATCTGACAGTGCCACGAAGTGGAGATACCTTGAGGTAGACATAATCCCCAACCTCGAACTCAAGCTTTCTACGTCTTCTATCTGCATAGCTCTTTTGCCTACTCTGTGCAATCCTCAAATTCTCTCTTACTTGGGCAACACCTTCTTCTGCTTCCACAATCTTAGCAGGACCGAAGAATGTCCTCTCACCTGGTTCTGACCACATTAGTGGGGTCCTACAGGGTCTCCCATACAATGCTTCAAACGGTGACATCTTGAGGCTTGTTTGATAGCTGTTGTTGTATGAGAACTCGGCGTGGGGTAGACAGCTCTCCCATCCTTCCTTGTACCTCAATACACAAGCACGTAACATGTCCTCGAGAATCTGGTTCACTCTCTCTGTTTGCCCATCCGTTTGCGGGTGGTATGCGGTGCTATAGTCGAGCTTGGTTCCGATGGACTTGTGCAAGGATTTCCAGAACTGTGATATGAACTGTGAGCCTTGGTCAGATATAATACTCAGAGGCGCCCCATGTAACTTCAAAATGTTTGATACGTACAGATCTGCTAGCTTTTCGACTCTATATTTCCTTTTTACCGGTATAAAATGTGCAACTTTGGTTAGACGGTCCACTATTACCCATATAGAATCATATCCATGCTCGGATCGGGGCAGTCCTATTATGAAGTCCATGGATATGCACTCCCACTTCCATTCTGGTATCTCAACTGGTTGTAGCAACCCTGCTGGTCTCTGATGTTCGGCCTTGATTCTATTGCATGTATCACATCGGGCTACATGCCCTGCAATGTCTGTCTTCATATTCTCCCACCAGAAGTGCTTCCTTAGATCATGGTACATCTTGGCTGACCCTGGGTGAATGCAATATTTGGAGTCATGGCCTTCTGACAGAATCTCTTCTCGTATCGCTGAATCCGTCGGTACACAGATTCTATCCTTGTACCATACAGTTCCCTGCTCATCTTCTCGGTATTCGGGGCCTCTTCCCAGCTTCATCAAACCACGGATATAGTCTATCTCAGGACAGTTCTTTTGCGCTTCACGAATTCGTGAGGTGAGATTGTACTCGACGCGAAGCTCATTTAGCGTGCCATAGGAGACTACCTCGAGCTGGAATGCGTCGAACTCTCTCCTAAGCTCAGGTGGCATAGAGTTGGTGATGAGGGTATGGCAGTAGCTTTTGCGGCTAAGTGCATCAGCGACAACATTAGCCTTTCCTGGGTGATAATGGATCTCAAGATCATAGTCCTTGATGAGTTCTAGCCATCTGCGCTGCCTCATATTCAAATCTTCCTGAGTGAAGAAGTACTTCAGGCTCTTGTGGTCAGTGTAGATGTCACACTTGTTGCTTATCAGATAGTGTCTCCAAATCTTGAGTGCATGTACCACGGCTGCAAGTTCTAGGTCATGAGTCGGGTATCGCTGCTCATGCTCCTTCAACTGCCTTGAGGCATAAGCTATCACTCTTCCTTCTTGCATTAGTACACAGCCCAAACCTTGCCGAGAGGCATCACAATATACAATAAAATCCTTGTGAATATCGGGCAGGGCTAGTACAGGTGTAGTAGTGAGCTTCTCCTTCAAGGTCTGAAAACTCTTCTCACATTCAGGAGTCCATATAAACTTGTTCTCTTTCTTCAGCAAGTTGGTCATGGGTCTTGCAATCTTGGAGAAATTCTCAATAAATCTGCGATAGTATCCTGCAAGTCCCAAAAAGCTTCTGATTTCTGACACATTACAGGGTTGTTCCCACTCTTTCACAGCTTCAATTTTGGCTGGGTCTACTGCGACTCCTTCTCCTGACAGTACGTGTCCAAGGAAAGCAACTTCCTCAAGCCAGAATTCGCACTTGGAGAATTTGGCGTATAGCTGGTTGCGAGACAACCTCTCCAATACGGTCCTCAGATGATGTTCATGTTCCTCTTTTGTGGCTGAATAAACCAATATATCATCAATGAATACCACTACAAACTTGTCTAGCTCATTCATGAAGACCTTGTTCATCATGTTCATGAAGTATGCTGGAGCATTAGTGAGTCCAAATGAGACTACTGTGCACTCATACTGTCCATATCTAGTGACAAATGCAGTCTTCGGGATATCTTCTTCCCTGATCTTCATCTGATGATACCCTGATCGGAGATCGATCTTTGAGAAGTACTTGGCCTTACTCAATTGATCTAACAGATCATCGATGCGGGGCAATGGGTACTTATTCTTGACTGTAACCGCATTCAGATTCCGGTAGTCAATGCACATCCTCATCGTGCCATCCTTCTTCTTGACAAACAAAACGGGAGATCCCCAAGGCGAAGCACTTGGCCTAATGAAACCCTTCTCCAGTAATTCTCCCAGCTGCTTCTTGAGTTCCTTCAACTCATCAGCCGACATTCTGTAGGGTCTTTTGGCAATCGGTGCAGTTCCTGGCATCAGCTCTATAACAAACTCCACATCTCTATCTGGTGGCATTCCTGGCAACTCCTCTGGAAATACATCATTGAATTCACAGACTACTGGCACATCTCTGAATGTCAGCTCTGTCTTATCCGCTTTAGTCTCCAGGGCACACAGGAGGGCTTGGACTCTCTCGGTTTGGGGTACACATCGGACAGCTGTTCCCCAAGGGTGGGTTACCTGAACATATCTAGGTGAACAAGATATCACTCCCCGGTGTTTGGTTAGCCAGTCCATGCCTAAGATGACATCTAAGCTATTGGAGGGTAGTAGGGTTAGGTCAGCTCGAAAGTCAAGTCCCTCGATTGTGATTATCACTCCCCTACATATGTGAATGCTTCTGAAGGTTCCTAAGGGCGAGCTAGTTAGGATGGGGTTTGCTCTCGGGGTTACAGGTATGTTATGCTTACGCGCATATGCAGATGAAATGTACGAACATGTAGCTCCCGAATCGAACAGAACTGTAGCCATGTTACCATGAACTAGGAACGTACCGTACACAGCATCAGGTGCAGCTTCAGCTTCCTCAGCGGTCATGTGGTTCAGTCTTCCTCGGGTAGCAGATCCCCGGTTCGGTGTGCCCTGTGCAGCTGCTGGTGCGCGGTTGAGGTCGGGGCACACAGCCACACGGTGTCCAGGCTTTCCGCATCCGAAGCAAGTGAAGGGCGCACTGCCTGCTGTAGCTGTCGCAGGAGCCTTCCAATTGCCTGTCCTTGGCGTGTTGGCAGCGGGGGCGGGTGTGTTCTGCACAGCTCGAGTCGGCGCAGGGTAGGTCTGAGCGGGGCGGTGATAGTTGCTGCTGTTGGTACCACCACGGCTCGTTCCCGAAGAGGGTCCCTGGCGAGTCCGAAAAGACGGAGGTGCACCTGTTCGCTGTCTCTGAGGTGGAGCAGTGCGAGCGGGTCCCTCAGAGCGGCGCTTCTTTCCCTTGTTCTGGGCCTCGAATTCCAGTCGTGCTTCCATGCGATCCTTCTCAATCTCAATACAGCGGTCAATCAGTTCACGCAGAGTGTAGCTCTTGTTCCCTGACAGAGCCAACCTGATCTTGGTCTGAAGTCCCTTCCTGTAGTAGTACATCTTTTCCTTCTCGGAACTCACGCAAGACGCAGGTGCGTAGCGGAGCAAGCAGTTGAAGCGGGTGGTGTACTCGTGGATCCGATCAGCTCCCTGGGAGATGTTGCGAAACTCGTTCTCCTTGGCCTCCATGACTCCCTCAGGAATGTGGTGGTCACGGAAAGCCTCGGTGAACTCATCCCAGTCAATGCGGGCTGGGTCCTCGTGAGCGCTGGTGTAGTTGTCCCACCATGCCCGTGCAGCACCGGTCAGCTGGTGGCTAGCAATCCCAACACACTCCTCGTCGGAGCAAGTGGTCAGGTCCAGCTTCTTCTCCATCTCTTTAAGCCAATCGTCGGCAGCGAGGGGATCGCAGTCGGTCCCGTCGAAGGTAGGTGGCCTCAGCTTCAGGAAACCCTCCAGTTTCCTTTGGAAGTCATTCTGGGGTGGCCCGTGGTGCCTGTTCATCCCAGCAGCTATGGCATTCAGCAGCTGGGTCTGCTGAGCCATCACTTCCGCCAACGTCGGTGGCGGCGGCGGTGGCGGAGGCACGTTCTCGCCTTGTGGTGGCGGATTGATCACTGGCGGTGCATCCTCTGCCCGGCGCAGCTCTTCTTCCAGGTTAACTCCAGCACGTCTGCCAGCTGGGCGTCCACGGTTGCGACCACGCCCGTATCCTGGCGCAGGTGCGGGGGAGGGCTGGCGGTTCTCCAGGCGCGCGGAACGTCTCATCGACATCTGAAGCTATTAGGTACGTGCTCAGTGCAGTAATAATCATGTAGTGGTTTAAGTAGGAGTTAGATGTTTTCAACGATTTAAATGAATTAAAATATTTTTCACGCTATCCTACACTCAACCAAAGAAGCATAGAGAACCATAAGAAGCACAAGATCCAAATGTCACTCATCACATGGTTATTATTACATAAAGGATGTTCCTAGCTGCTAAGAAGATCGTGCTATGCGCAGATAGCCAATGATAGGACAACTCATGGTATCACTAGTCTAAGGGCTACGCAGGGTCCTATAAGCTACTGGTGCATAAGGTCAATGGCCATTTGATCGGGATCTCAATAGTGCCGTCGTGCAGTGGACGAAGTGGTGGTCCAAGGCTGGTCATCTGCAAATTTTTTTTCAAGAAACGGATTAGCAGGTCCTTGTATTAGATAAGCCATTGCATAAAAAGTGAATGCAAGGTCGGTAATATAACCGAAAGAGAGTCTGGTTTCCTATTCTAACGTCCATTTTCTATGGGTCTCGTCCTACAGTCAAGTATGGCTCCGATACCAACTGAAACGACCTCGATTTCCACGATGGGAAATCCACAGGCTCGAATTGTAATTCAACAGATTGCTTGGGACAATCCATGAAATTACCCATATCTCAGTTGACACCAGGATCCATACAACGATAATTAAGTCTTACATAAATATTTATTACATCGCCACACTGGCGGAATCAACAATCAGAGAAGCTTTAGAAGATGCGGAAGCGATTCATCCTTCACGGCCAACTTGAGTGTAGCACGCGACCCTATTCCTCGTCATCATCTCCCTCGAAGTCGTACTCATTCTCGTCACCTGACAGCAAATTTATCAGTACGATTTGTACTGGCCACGGAGCCCACCTATGCAGCATTTGCTTTGTGGAAAGTGGATGCAAGGCTATACAAGCAGACCTATAGGCTGAGGTTTTCCTATGCAGCTGTAATCAATGTTTTAATTAGTCAAGTTTTATCACCAGTTAACACCATCATCCCTTTTCCCATCACCACACCTCACTTACCACACCTCACTCTCATTCGATAGGCCCAACTCCCTCTCGGGCCTATCTCAGCGGCACACTACCACAACGGGTACACTGCCGGAAAAATGTCATCCAGGGGGAGAAGAGAACACTCACTACACTAGTAGAAGCTTCACAGGAAAGGTCCATAGCCAACAGGTTGGCATATGTATCGATCGATCAACCATACACTCTGCAGAGGTTTCACTACTCACAAGATTAGCCATCATAGGTGTTGCGCAAACACCTAGGCAGAATTCCGGGTGCTTGCTTGCCTAGGTCGATGCCACCCTACCACTCAGCCCTGGGATATTCCGGATCCTACACCGTTATGCTGAGACTGGGAGACACAGTACCGGGCCCATCCAGTGGTACTGTGCATCTAGGACGGAACGGGAACCCATCGACCGTCTCCGCCCACCCTTATCACCTTTCAACCTAGCAGTAGTGGCACCGTCCTACCAAGTAGTCCAGCCGTCTCCCGCCCATCAGAAGCGAGTGAGTAGAAAAGGATTCCCATGAACCTGAAACTAGTCCATCCTAGGTTTGACCAAACAGGCATCTCCACTTAGGGGATACTCTCCCCGTGCCATCACAGCACCTCCGTTCACGGGCTTCAAACCACCAAGGCTATCCCACCCGGAACCTCCTCAACAACTTTACCCGCCACAGGTATCTCGCTTGGGGATGCCCAGGTTGCACCCCCGGCACGACTTGCCCCATGGGCTCGTCTCACATCCCACTTGGTCGACATCAACCCTTACCACGCACCCAAGACGCACGCAGCACTCTCTCCCAGTGGTTATAATTAGTTATACACCGTCCCAATTCCACCACATAGCATATAGCAAGTAGAAAGTAGTGGAAGAGTAACAGTAAAATAAGCAGCAGCTAACCTAACAGCGGATAGCAGGGTAAAGTCTTATCAAGGCAGGGAATTCAAATATACTACCATGCAACCAATCCATACATAATCGTAAAGCAATAGCAACAATGTCATTTGCAATGCGTAATAGGATCTAAGGATTTGGTGGGACGTGGCACCTTCGTAGTCGTCTCCTAGCTCTTGGAAGTACTCGTGGTCGTCTTCCTTAGTCAGATCCTCCTCCGGCTCTGAAATCGAACACGAAATAGTCGCGTCAGCGACTCCTATAGAGTATTTCAGAAAAATCCAATAAAATAAAGAGCCAAATGCACACAAACATAGTCTTAGATTGTAGATCTCATTTTCCTGAGAATTTTGATATATGGTGCGCAATTTTTGGATTTCGTATGAATAAGTTATGAATTTCCGAAGATTATCCTATTTTCTGAAAATGGGAAAACTGGTCGGTTAATCAGGGGCAGCTCGGGATGTGGCGCGCGGGTCCAGTAGTGCGGCATGTGGTGCCTCAACAGAACACAGACCCGATGGTCGCCCAGGTGTTCGATGCTGGTTCCCAAGAGTTGCCGGAGTTGGCGTAGCTCGGCGTGGCTCGGCGGTGGTCGGTGGTAGCTCGGCTGTGGTTGGGGGTATCTCGGCGGAGCTCGGTGTAGCTCGGTTTAGCTCGGCGGGGCTCGGGCGAATCGGAGATTCGGGGCGCCGAGGGTGCCGCTATCCCGAGCTCTCCCGGGGAGGCTCGGGCGAATCGGAGATTGGGTGCGCCCGAGGGTGCCGTTCTCCCGAGGTCTCCCGCGGAGGCTCGGGCGAATCGGAAATTTGGGTGCCCGAGGGTGCCGTTCTCCCGAGGTCTCCCGCGGAGGCTCGGGCGAATCGGAAATTTGGGTGCCCGAGGGTGCCGTTCTCCCGAGGTCTCTGCGGAGGCTCGGGCGAATCGGAAATTTGGGTGCCCGAGGGTGCCGTTCTCCCGAGGTCTCCTGCGGAGGCTCGGGCGAATCGGACATTTGGGTGCTGAGGGTGCCGTTCTCCCGAGGTCTCCTGCGGAGGCTCGGGCGAATCGGAAATTTTGGGCGTCGAAGGGGCTGCTCTCCCGAGCTCTCCTGGGGAGGCTCGGGCGAATCGGAAATTCGGGTACCGAGGGGGCTGCTCTCCCGAGCTCTCCTGGGGAGGCTCGGGCGAATCGGAGATTTGGGCGCCGAAGGGGCTGCTCTCCCGAGCTCTCCTGGGGAGGCTCGGGCGAATCGGAGATTCGGTGCTAGCAGGGTTCTAGGGCGTCTGTTCAAGGCGGCGGTGTCTCTCCGGTGTGGCGGTCGGTGACAGGGCGGCGATGGCCATATTTCGGCAAGATAGGGCTCGGCTATCTAGCGGCGGTGCCGAGGCAGACTTGGCGAACCTCGGCGGCCTTTCTTCGCAGCGCGAGGCGTCCGGGGGTACTCGGAACGGATTTCGGCGAGGCGGAACCTGTCGGCGGCGATGTCGTCGCGACGGTGAGGTTCCGGCGGGGCTAAGGAGGTCTTCTAGGAGATGTATACGCGTCCAGGGTCCAAGGCGATGGTATACCAACTACCAATTTTGGCTACCGAGCTTTCCAAGGTGCTCGGTTGTGGCGGCGGCGTGTCGCCGACGACGGCGGAAAGCGGCATCGCGGCTACGACCAAGTATTGGTTCAATCGAATGCGGTCTTGTCAAATTGGTGAGGCCAGAGAGGCATACAACACTCTGGTGGCGAACTTAGCCACGGCATGACCTTCTTTTGGCTACGGCTCGCGGCGGCGCTCCGGTAAGGTCGCGGCGCACGCGGCCAAGGCGATTCAGGCTTCCCCTAGCGCTTAGATCCGCGTAGCTAGCTCAAGGGGGTCGTGGCGGTGCTCCACGACGCTCTAACCTATACGGTTGCTAGACGGATTGCTCGGAACGGGTGATTCGGCGTCGGAACGCGTCGGTGGTGAGCGCGCTCCGCCGAGAACGCGTCGTGCTGCGTTCTCGGTCTAGCAAGCTTGTAGTCCGGGGGTTTTGGCTGGTCGAGTGAGTGCATGGTGCAGGTGATCTTCCCGAGCCGGTATAGGCTCGTGCCTGCGCGTCCCGAGGGTGGAACGCCATGGCAAAAGCAGGGCAAGGTTCGGACATGGCGTGCGGTGGCTCACCGTGGTGTCGGTGAAGCTAGGATGGCGGTGCAGTGGCGAGTCGGAGCCGTGCAGAGCGATCGCAGTGCCGTGCCGCTCCTCGTCCGCAGCTCGGCTTCTCCTCCGTGTCCGGCTCCGGCGTGCTCCGCGGCGGCGGCGCTCCGGCAGCTTCTCCTCCTCTGCTCCGCCCTTCTCCTACTCTCTCTCTCTCGGCTTGGTGCGGTGTGCCGGTCTGTGCTGCGGTGGCGGCGAGGGGAAATGAGGGTAGGGCTTCGGGGTGCTCCAATTTATAGGCGAGCTTGGCCAGCTCCAATGGCGAACGGTCTCGATTGCGCTCGGCTGATCGAAGGGCCGTGGCTTGAGTGGATCTAGGGCTCCGGATGGCGCGGGTTCGCTTGGCGGCCAAGAAAGGAGGGGACAGGAGGGGGACAGCGGGGTCAGGGCTCTGCCATGCGGTCGGCTGTGGGACCGGGGTCACGCCATTCGCGCGACACCCCCGGCAGGCGCGTCGCCTTCGTGAGGAAGAAGAACAGTGGGGGCGAGAGTGGCTGACAGGCGGGGCCGGGTTGGCAGCGAGCGCGAGCGCGAGCGCGTGTGTGCCGGTCGCGCGCGTGCGCTGCCGAGCCGCGACGTGGGCCGCGCGCGGTGAGATGAGGAGAGGAAGGTCGGGCGGGCTCGGGCTGGCTTGCTGGCCGAACTCTCTTTCTCTCTTTTTTTTATTTTCAGTTTAGTGTATATATACATATATTGCCCATTTTAATTATTGAGTAAATACAAACATAAATTGCAATAAATCCCAAATGTGATGCATAAGTTATTATTCTATGTGAATGGAATTAAAATGCAAACTACACTCCTTTATTTACCAATTTCATAATGAAACCTATATGCTTGCACAAGGAAAATGGGTCTTCACAATAAATAAATGAAAAATTTTAATTGGTTGGGATTTTTAGGTTGTGTGGATTTTTAGGGTTGTTACAATTACCTCCCCGCGTTAAAAAGTGGTCCTTGGGATTTTGACTTTTTTTCAAATAAAAAAAAGAGTATTTAGCACTTGTCAAAGTATCTCTAAGACATTCCAAAATTAGATTTGATTTCCGGAAAATGATAAATGACAGAAAAAAACTAGAATATTTTACAAAAGATTCTAATCTATGTATAAACATGTTTTCAAACTTTCCACAACAAAAACATGAGATACAACTGGCATGAATGCATTGATCATTAAATTGTTGGTTGAGTCATATTTTTGTTGTGGATAGTTTTGAAAACACATCTAGAGATCAATTCAAATATTACGAATTCCCTTTATTTTTTTATGGACATTGTCCATATTTTTATGAGCTAAATATACTTTTTGGAAGCTTCTAGAATATTTTAACTGGTTCTAAATACTTTTTATGCGCTACATATAGTTTTTGGAAGCTTCTAGAATATTTTAACTAGTTGTAAATACTTTATTTGGGTTTCTTGTGACCTAATCCATCTTTCAGTTTTTTTCTAAAAAAAAAAAGAAACTTAGAAATTTGTTATGGTTATAAAAGCTTAGCTTGTATTTACATGATTTTTTAATAACTAAAAAAAAAGATGAAACCGCCTTGAAAACCAATTCAAACCAGAGAGGTAATTTAAAAGGTTTTGATAATTGAGAAGGGTGGTGTGGGGTGGGGGTAAGATGTTCGATTTTGCAGTTTGAGTAGAAAAAAAATCAGACCACAGTAATGAGTAATTATAGCTAGCCCTCGAGGGTCCATTCTGAGGTGCTAACCACGCATGATGGACCCCATGGTTAGTCGTTGCCACGGTGTAACCTAAGACTATGTGCACTCTTTATCCTTTATATGGGTCATGAGTGCAGACAGTCTTATGCGCTAAAATGGGTCAACCCCATGCCCCCAACAATTTCTTAAGTATTTAATTCCACCATTGAATTGGCAAGAAAAATCTAATATGAACTCTCCTTTTGTTGGCCACATTAGACACTTGGCCCCCTCTGCAATCTTGTCCAGGCTCCGCCACTGATGTAAAGACAATCAACTTATCACACATGTAATCTAAACTCCTTTTAATCAATTATGGACCTGTCAGAAGCTCCCTAGAGTGTTAGAAGGTGCCCGTAGAACACTGGTTTATACTATTGATTGATTGGCCCTGGAAGCCGAATGTTTGAAATGCATAGTTCAAGAGCTACAAGTATAAGTTACATTGCGTTAGCTAATATGGAGCACCTAAAAGTTGCAACCGGAGTCCTCTGCAACCCCTTTGTCTTTCTTTGGTAATCGAGCTTTCCACAATAAAGCTTTCGACGTGCAGGCTGCCCGAGCAGCAGTGAGTGTGGTTCGATCATTTCTGAAGACAGTGTTGTTCCTCCGTTTCCAAATGTGCCAGCAGCATAGGAGCAAGAAAATTCCGAAGTGCTGGGAGGTGGAGGGGTGGCGCGATCTCCTGCAGTTTCTAAACCGACCAATCAACACCAATCTAAATTCGGACAGCTTCCCAGAACTCTCTGCAGCTGCACAACCGAAGATCACATGAACCGGTGTCTCCTCTGTTGCATTGCAGACATCAGACAGCGTGCTGTCACAATCCCTTTCTTTACCAAGTTGGTCTTGCACTGAATTCGTCCCTGCGACAGCAGCCAGGCTTAGAATTTCACTCTCGGTGGCGCCTTGTTGTTCCACACAAATTTTGCACAAGGGCCTGGACTGGAGTCGGCTATTTTCAGTGTGTATAGCATAGAGGTGTCTACTGTCTAGGTCCCCATTCCTTTTGAGTAGTGGGCTCTGTCGACAATCTTTGGTCTGATCGTCTCCCTTAGCTGGTAGTGCTCCATGACCTACACGGCCTGAGATAATTGAAGCAGCGCTGACGCTGATCGTCGTGTTACTACGCTGCTCTCAAGAGCACCTTCACTTGCTTGCTTGACTGTCATCTCCTGTAATTGGCATTGACTGTATAGTTCCGGAAATCTGTCGGCCATTGAGTCATCCCCGTCCCAAACATCATGCCAAAAGGAAGTAGTGTTACCGTCCCCCAATATAACAGTAGTGATGGCACGGTAGACAGGCGCCATGTAAAGTCACCCGTCAATGAAGCAATACATGCATTGTTCTGTACCCAGCGAGCCCACGACGAAGCATGCTCGGAGAGCAATTAGTGTATCAGCTTGAGTAGTAGGCATATGTTTTGGATTCCCAGATCCTTGAGTCCGATCCCTCCAATCTCCTTGGTGTCACAGACATGATCCTATAGGCAATGAGGCCACTTGCACCGGTGGCAACTGGCAACCCCTTTCCTTGACCACAGAAAAGAGCTCAGGCGTCAATCGATTATGAGAATGTATCATTGTTGTTGATTTCACAGAGAGATTAATAATTAAGTCAGGGGAGGGCTATGCTGTGTGTTGTAGAGTGTGGCCCATGAGCTTGGCTATGTGATGAGGAGCTTCCTGACATCCAGATCCAGGCGAGGAATAGCTATAGTTTCTGTCAGCGATGTTTTGGAAGCCGCTGCTGCTATTTTTGCCAATAATGAAGATTTGGTCGAGGAAAGGTAAAGAAGAGGGGTGCAACTGCGACCATGCTGTCAGTTCAGGTTTGAAATTGGCCGTCTTCTGTTAACTACGAATATGTGGGATCAATTGCTAATGCTTTCGATTACCAACAGATATAGTGTAATGTAGGGAGAGATTCGGCTGATTTGGCTTGGAGGCCTTTAACAACTTATGCTAAAATATGTTCCTTAATTCTCACCATTATTATTTGCTGTTACTAGTACCGGAGAAATAGTTGGATGGTATATTTTATGACGAAATTGCCACTAGCATCATGTGCTGTGGAAGACGACGACGACGACGGTTTCGATACGCAAATTTTTACGTATTCGAGATAAAAAAAAAAGGAAGATGACGATGATTTCATAATGGAGAGGCATATTGGTTAGGCCCAGAACTTTCTGTCTTCTCGCCGAGTCCGCACGGTCCTGGCACATGGCAGACGTTAACGTGTATCTTTCGGTGACAAATAGGAGAGCAGTTGTGCTCAGTCAGGACGCAGTTACGCACGGCAAAGCACATTTGCATCTGTATATTACTTTCTTCCTCTGTTCCTTTACATCGAGGTGAGGTGCAGCCGTGAGCGGCTGGGAGATTTACAACTAGAGCCTGACCCACTCGGTGCCGTCGATGAAGCTCAGCGAGATGAAGGGCTTGGCCTCGTCGTCGGTGAGCTCGTGCGACCAGGCCACCCGGCCGGCATAGCTCGCGCCTGGGCCCGTGCACTTGTACTGCCCGTAGAACACCGTCCTGCAACAGCAGCAGAAGCAACACGCGAACGTTATTTTCAGTTCCAAACTCTGCCGTACGTAGAATGGTCATTGGTCATGGGTCATGGGCCCACGGGCCCGGCCCGAAACGAATTCCAATCGGGCGACGAATGACAGGCGCAGCCGCGTCGGATAGGACTCTGCTTTTGCTGCCCGTGCGCCTGTTCCGGCGGGGCAGCGAGAATCGAATCTGAAAAGCCTCCACGACCCGTGCGAACGGATGATTCACCCGAACCGGAATGGAATGCTGAGTGCTCCCTTTTGTATGCGCTGTGCAACGCCGCCTTTATCGATCACGAACCAACAGGCAACAGGGGCTACAGCAGCTAGCTCGTCTACATATGTGCAAGTAAGATGGCTTTTCGATACCACGGAGCAGAAAAAAGCTTGGAGATGGAGACTGTCCGTTAGATGAGATTGGCAAAACTCAAAAGGCCTCGTAGCACGCACGCCTGGGGAGTGGGGGATGAATGGAAGGAGAGGAGAGGAGAGGAGAGGAGGGACGTACAGCTCGCGGTTGGGGTCGCCCCAGTTGTACCATCCGTTGGGGAGGATGATGTTGTCCATGTAGGTGTAGGCGAAGACGACGCGGGAGAAGGTGCCCCAGGCGCGGCCCAGGTAGAGCGCGCCGGACCCCGTCACCCGGCAGTTGACGAAGGAGAACCCCGTGTCCTCCAGCATGCTCTGCCGGTTCTGCGCCGTCACCGCCCCGTAGTCCCGCGCGATCGCGTGCACGTGGCAGTCCTGCACCAACACAAAACCGTCCAACCGTCAATCCTGCTGTGCTGGAGTATGATTCACTCGTGGATCGTCATTGTGCGTGTACTGTACGTAGCCACGTAGGCTACGCTGCTGACCAGTTTGCGCTTTTGCATTGCAGCCGTGCACTTTGGTGGGGCCGGCGCATCTGCGCCGTGCTCGTGAATGTCGTGATGCCGCCCGCCCCGCCCGTGTAGCCTCTAGCGCCGTCGCCAGGTCATGGGGCGCAAGCGGACACCAGCAAGAGCCGTGCACTTTGGAGAATGGTGACCGATTGACGATGGCGTCTGCCACCGCCCGCCGGCCACGAAACAAAAGCTAGAGTTTTTGTGGGGGCCAATCGCACACACATGACTGGCTCGCACTTCTCACTCAGAGCCAGGCCCTGCCTCTGCCTGCGGCCATCTTGCTAGTGTGTGTTTTTTGGTGTGTTGACTCCGTTCAGTCGCTGGCGCTCGGTTCACGTTAGGGAAGCCACAAATGTATAGCGGCGTGTAGCCCCGTGCCTTTTGTTGGGTTAATAACAAAAAAAAAAGATGGAAGTGTACTAGTCAGAAGCTCAAGATTTTGTACGCTCTTATCTAGTCATCGGCAGTGCATACCAAACCACCGATGTGCTTTAGTCCCGCGCGGGGATGATTATTGCTTCACGGTACTACAACCCATGTGTAAGGCGCACGGAAAAGGTCCTAATCAAACTAAGCCGTCACTCCTCCAGTCGGTACTTCCAGCCTTTGAGGGCACGTTTCGATCAGGTCGCGGAGAGCCAGGCACTGTTTCCACAGCCTCAGACGACCGAAAACGGATGACTGGGAACGCTGCCTAGCTAGGCAACGTTGCCTGGAGCCCTGGACGACGAAAGAAACGGCACCAGCATCTGTCTTTTTCAAGATCTTCTGAACTAATTTGATAATTTCGTTTTCGTGGAACAGAGGCTTCCTAAGAAAAACGGTTATTTGGAACGTTCGCACTAGCAACTTGCTCTGTTTTGGAGATGGAGCGGAGTCTCTGCTTTGTGTCGAGATGGCGCGTATCCGATTCTACTGGCTGTGTATTTTAACAACATGAAACACTTATCTGCACCCCTAGCACAGAGCAAAGGCACAGTCCCTGCATGATCTGCGCAGAGATTGTACAAGGAAGAGAAGGGAGGCGCGCGTACCTCGTACAGCGACAGCGCGTTGCCGAAGATGAAGTCCACGGACCCTTCGATGTAGCACTCCTTGTAGTAGTGCCGGCCCGCGTGGTCATACAGCGTGTCCTGCGCGCCCAGGAACTTGCACCCCACGAACGCCGCGTTGTCCGCCGACACCCGCAGCGCCACCGCCTGCTTCCCCGCCGCCCCCGGCTTCGGCACCGGCGCCGTGTTCTGCCCAGCCCAACGCCAGAGACAGCTGAGCTGACCAGAGCAGACCGTAGTAGGGCAATGGCCAACGGGTGCTGCCAGTTATTAGTAGTTGCGTTACCTTAAACGTGATATTCCTCGCGAGGAAGTACTGCGCGTTCACGGCGAAGGACGCGGAGTTGAACGTGCCGAGCGGCCGTCCCTTGGGCCCCGTCGGCGAGTCCGCCGCGTCGCCCCACTGCACGATCGTGCTGTCCGCGCCGGCGCCCTCCAGCGTGATGAACGCGCGCATCGCCGAGATGCTCACCTTCTCCCTGCATGCATCCGACACGACTCACTCACTCGTACTCCAGTAGCTTAGTAGCTAAACGCAATGCCGGGATGCCAGCGTGTGCGTACGTGTAGGTGCCGGCGTTGACCCTGATGACGACGCGGACGAGGTTGATGACCGGGAGCGAGTCGATGGCGGCCTGGATGGTCGTGAAGTCGCCGAACGCCGGGTTCTTGTCGACGACGAGCGAGTAGGAGGGGAACGCGCGGGCGAGCGCGTGCTGGAACGTGCTGTGGCGGAGGCCGCCCATGTACCGCACCCACTCCACGAACTGCCGCTCGATCATCTCGGCGCGCGTCGCGTTCACCGGGAACATCGGCGGCTCCGTCCCCGTCCCCGCGCCAGCGCCGCGCCCAGGCCGCAGCCCCCGCGAGTGCCCGGCCGCTCCGCGCGTCGTCGGCGCCGGCGCGAGGAGCACGACGATGGCCGCCACGGCAATGCGGGCCAAGAATCGTGCTCGCGGCAGCATGCCTATTATATTCCGGTGACGCGACGGCGACGCAGCGCTGCGCGGTAGGCCGTGGCAGGTGTGGCGAGGTGAGGGAGGCAGCGGGTCGGATGAGGTGAGGGGAGAATTTAAGGAAGAAAGGAGCTCGATCGATCACGGGCGCAAGAAGAGAACAGAAAGGGAATGGAGGGGAGCAGCCACGGTTCACGAGCTGCGAAGTGCGTTTGGTACGCTGGCTAGCTAGTGTGGCCCCTGGCGGGTGGCGCCGCGCACCGCCCAACGCGGCAGAGCGTGCAGGACGTTTGCACTTGTTCGTCGCTGCTCTCGTGCGGTCGGGCCCTTCCCTTGGCGTCTTAGCCGAGCTCGCCCTTCCAGGTGATGGCGACTTCTGCGCGCAGAGCCAGCGAGCGCACGAGAATTTGGTGCGTGTTCCTGTCCCTTTCTTTCCTGATTGAGTACTTGGTATAGATTGCGCCTATTCATTCATTTCCCTATTATTGTTTACAAGATTAAAATTAATTTTAAATGATGATGACTACATGAAGAACGAAGCAATAAAAAGCATCCCAAGTCAAGTGGCGTGTAAAAACGATGATACATCATATTCAACTGAAGTCCACTCACCATTGTTAAGTTAAGTTATGGCATATGCATACCTTAGCTGATTGGATTTCCTGCGGTGAAATCTGTCGTCTACTTGACACGGGTGATAGCGACAGTGATAGACGGTGTGTCCATTCACAACGAGGCATCTATAGTGATCTTATCAATCTCAAAATTTATCATCTCAATTCTCAGACGACCTTCGAACATACTCATATATGTAGGATGTGCTCATGCATTTTATATAGGTGCAATATTAAATCCTTAAATTCTACTTCTCCGACCAATGTTCACCTTCTTTTGAATCACATTACAAAATCACTCTAGATGCCCAGCTAGAATTTTTCTTCTTTAGCAAAATTCAATTAGGCAACTTTATATTCTTGAAGAGTAAATTTGTGCATAATATTTTAACTCGGGTTTTCAATACAAATTCTGTACATAACTTTTGCAAACAAACTTAATATAACAATTTGTTAGCATGATTTTTTCAACCTAACTTTTTTATACAACTTTTACGATTTACGAACAACCTTATAAACATAGTTTTTTCTTTCTTCAGTATCATTGTACTACACACAGTTTATCTAGCATAAAAATGATGTACAATCTTCATCTCACTGTCTACAAGAGTTTTACACCCAACTATCTGTATTAGAGCCCTCTGCTGACTAAAGATTGCAAAAACCAAGTCTAAACGCAACTCGAACTCAAAATCAATGGCATGCTAAGTACCAAGCCTATTAGAGGACAAATGCTCATTCTTGGTACAGTGAAGATCCCCATTACTACTGGAGGACTGCACGTAACAAAGCAAATTTGGGTGAAAAGAAGAGAACTGCACATGGGGTGATTAATGATGTTTTGTTCCTTTTTCAGGCATGGAGAAATGCAAACCACCAGGACAAGCAACGTTGCATGTCATCTGGCAAACCAAAATAGATAGGTTCACCTCGAGATGTGTACAAAATTATCTGTGATGGCGCTTTTATCCTAGGAACAAATAGAACAAACAAAGCTAGAGAGGGTTTCACCATTAGAAATCATGCTGGCATGTTTGTAGCAGCAGGAGCAGGATTGGCGAATTTTCTAATGTTGGTTCAACATGCTGAAGCAATTGCTTGTTTAAAAGACCTGGAGCATGCAACTCTACCACTACTACGAATGAGGCGAGTCGTTTTAGAGACAGATGCGATTGTTATTGCTAAGGCCTTAAATTATTATTGCTTTGAAAGATGTGTGCTTGCCAATCTGTTGAGTGAGATCGAAACTTTTATGTATTTAGAGTTCTCTAAATGTACAATTTCTCATATATTTAGAGGTTATAATGTTGTACTAGCAAATACTCTAGCAGTTATATGTCTGAATTGTAATAATGGTCCTCTGCTATGGTAAGACTATGTATCAGACTTTGTAGCTTCGTTGGTTGGTGTCTAGTGATCTTTCAGTCCGATGCTAATGGAACATTGGAACTGTGTTTTCCATTATAAAAAGCCTCCGATTCCTCTCTTCCCTGCCGATACTGCTGCTAAGTGCTAACAATACACATGCAGGATTGCAAACGCGGGATGCAGCTCCCTCTCCGGAGGCAGTGTCTACTTCCCTGTCTGATCCCCGCCACCCTATATATAGTAATGCGTACAGCTCCGCCGATCTGTCGCCCTGTTCGTTCTGCTGCCGCTATCCTAACCAGCTACCCGTGAGGCCGTGGCCACGACTCCGTGACCGTGATCCCGGCCTCTACGTACGTCAACGGGCTGAACACCGAAATGTCGCGGTCTGCGGGCTGCGGCAGCAGCGGCGCGCTGCTGCTACGGCTTCTTTTGCGATCACGGCCGCAGAGTAGCTGCCAAGCGCGGGGCTGGCTTGGCTTTACTTTACAGGCTGTGGTACGTGTGGCCGAGGCCTAGGACAAGAGGAGAGAGGAGACGTGTCCGGTGTCCGTGACTCCTAGGCGCCGCGTGTTTTCTACTCGTGCTACGACGTCTCGCTAATAAGGCTCGGTGCTCCTCGGCCCATGCAGCATGCAGCTGCGTCTGATGAGTCTCAATTCTCTGTGGACTGTGGACAGACATCGAAGTCGTGTCGAGCATGCACGATGCCATTATTGCCATGCCCATTGCCCTCTCGCGCATATTGATGGCGGGCAGTGGCAGGCTTTGGCTTGGCTGTGTTCCAGCTCCGATTTGCACTCCACTCCCGGTTCTTGCCTTGCGTTCTTCGTCCCACCAACCGTACCTGATGGTTCAGTTGCTCAGGATAATGGGAGGTGCGTTTCATCGGGCGCCACCAACATTTCTTCACGTTCCCGTACTTCATGTGCGTTGGTCGATCGCCGATTTGTAGTGCAGAATAATGGAGCATTATTACGTGTGGTGTACCTGTGTAGCTTTAGGAACCGCCGTCCAGGCGTCGTTTCCGTTCGTGTGAGGGCACAACTGGACAAGTTTGTGGCCATTGTGTGACGGCGGCTCGTATAACATCAGAATCAGAGGATCACCGCGGTCGGCAGCGCGGTCTACTAGAGCAAAAGGGATGGTATAGGTCATCAGCTTGGCGGCTGATCTAGTACCATATATATTCCAAGTACGTACGTACGAGTCTAGAAGTACTAGAAGCGATCGAGCGCGAGCGACCAGTGGTGGATTCGGTGGCTGCCGATGGGCCTGTCCCGTATGCTATCTCTCGCGTCATCGATCGAGATCAGCCGACGGAGATGATCATTAGCGTGATCAAAGCCGCCGGCCGGGCGCGCGTCATGCACCGACCTCTTGTCAGTTTGCGGCGCTGCGGTCATGCATGGTGCATGGATGGGGCTAAAGATGGGCGTGGTTGCTCCATGGATCGACTCTTTTTTTTTTTTCTGGCCGCGTTCCCTTCTTCCTTCCCTCGTGAGAATTCTTGATAGCGCACGATACGCCTCCGCGCCCGGCCAAGCCTTGTTCTGCTAGCTTCGCCGCGGCGCTGCCACTCGATGAGCGACGGAGTGGATCGAACCTCCTTTTGGTTTTATGGTTTCTGATCCACTGATTTTAAAAAGCTTCGTGGGTCAGAGAAGGCCGTTTCTGTGGAGCGGTTCGATTGAACCACCCCCACCTATACATGGGGCATCATCATCTGATCGTCGTCATCATCATGGCGATGAAGTTTGCAAGAATTCAGTGTAAACGTCAGTACGTGGCATTTAGAAGTCGCGTTGCATTGCATACGACAGAGAAAGCGCTGAAACAGATGGCTCCAATGGGTCGTGTGCGTGAATGAATAGATCAGGGCGCCCATGGATAGAATAGGTGATGATTGACGTTCTAACCTTTTCCCTTTTCTGCTCCTTTCTTTTACAGTTTTTGCCTTTTCTATTTACGTTTTCCAGCCTCCCATACTTTATGACGCGAAACGTTTGGATCATCTACCTCATGTTTGTACTGTATCAGTCATCTCATGGAATGAGCCATTGTATCCAAGACCGTGTTTAGTGCGTGAGGCACCTCGATACTGTAGCAATGCTGTATCTAAACCGTCGTCAGGGCCCTAAAATTATTACGCTTCAACGATTTTTTTCCATTTTCCTTATTTCTTGCTGGAGCTAAAGCTTTTTTTTTTCTTTCGCTATGTAGTAATATGCGTGTCGCACAGTTCTTATGTGAACTGGAGCCTCACGGTGCGGAACTAAGACTATCTCCAACCAGTGGCAGAGCTCGTCAAATTTTCCGCCTAGGGCCAATCTGAGAGCACATTTACCGCTCGCGTTAGGTTAAATTACCGCCTGCATAGAATCAAAATACCGGTAGAAAATAAAACGAGCATATAAATGCATAAGTTTAAATGATATCTTAATTCCATACTTAAGTCCATAAAATAATCGATTCTATCTGAAACTTCAGTTCTTAGATATAGTATAAAATATCTTCATCTTTTCCACTCCATGTGTTTCAAAAAAATCGGGCATAAGATTTGAGAATGGGAAGGGAAGTACCAATCGAGGGAGGTGTGCGTGGAATTGGCAAGCAATCAACACAGAGCTGCTTGCTTGATAGCCTGCCCGCAACATGCGTGCCGTTTGCAAGGCGCAGCTTGCTGCCTGCCCACGCGGCCACCGGACCATGACGAGGCCAAGATGCTGGTCTGATGCTACCAGCTGCTGCTGCTGCCACCACCACCACCACATGGGGCCGCCGAGCACCTGGCTAGTGCATGGTGCAGCTACGGCCCGCGGCCCTCATCCAGGCGACCAGGCGGAGCCGGCGCTCGGCGCCTGGCGGCTAGGGTTCAGAGTCTTCAGACTGCAGAATCGAAGAGAAGAGGGAACAGGGCTAGAGTCGGACGGGCATCATAGTCGTGGATCGTGTGCCTAGCGACTCTCTTCTCTCTGTGCTGGGCCGGTAGGATACAGTGGCCCAATATCCACGATCAGACTAGAAAACTAGATATACTATAGGGATTTTTTGGGCCACGCCTGGCTCCAACACCACAATCCAAACCCATAATAGGTAGCACATACTTCCTCCATACCTAAATTAGTTGACGTTTAAGACAAGATTGTGCTTACCAAGGAATCATTAATTATGGGTTAGTTTGGGCTAGTTTACTGTCTTTGTCCTTAATAAATAAATTTGTGGGTGCATGTTCTTCGAGAGACAACCAAAGGCTGGATTGGCCAACGCAGCGAGGTTTGGTCCCGTATTGGCAGGTTGCGTGTTCGATGCCTAGCTGGTATCCTAGAACATCAGCTATTTCAGGTATGGAGGGAGTAGTTGTTTTAGGTAGCAAAATCAATCTCCAACAGAGAACGTAATCGAAGCACGCATTTTTCGTAGGAGGCGAGCGAAAACCCAAATATGCGTCGTCCCTAGTAGCAGAGGCAATTACATGCTCCTATTTTCTCTTCTTGGCTGGCAGCGGCCAGCAGGGTAGAGGCTGCGCGTGTGGGGCTGGAGGGCGAGCGTGGCCTCCAGGCTAGGGGAAGCGCAGTCGTCGAGCCAGGCACGAACCGCTGCAGCGAGCGCTAGTTGCTAGGGTAGAGGCGAGCGCGAGTTGCCAGGGTATAGGCGAGTGTTGACAGATACTAACGCTATCAAAAGAATGTAGCCAAATCTATCCTCTAGCAGTGATAACAATACTTCTCAACGCAATCACTGGGGTTGTCAATCCCTATACTCAAAGTATGTGATTGTCGATACTTCTAACGTAGCTACTAGGAATAAAGTTATTTCTAACAACGGCACAAAAAATGCTATGGGTAGCTCTATATGATAGGTGATGGGATTCTGCAAGCGCATAGAACTATCGTCTAGCACTTTACCTGGGAGTACCATGTGTCAAATTTATATTTTCTCAAAGGAAGGCTGGGTCTGTGATTCTAAGGATATGATAGTTAAGGATCTAGATATGGATAAATGGGGTAATAATCTTAGTAAGAATAAATCAATGAAGTATAACTAAGGTGGAAACACGCTAGGTAGCTCTGGAGTTTTGGGGGGAGAACTCTATCTCAGTAAAAGATCAAATGATTGGTATAACATAGAGACTGCTATACTCGGAACACGCAAAGTCCTAAACTCGCTAGGGTTCGACTGATTAAGCACCGTACGTCCCAATGTCCTACGTTTATACCGGATACTAAGCCGAACGTGGTGGAATCCAGAGGATCCTAGGGCTGTCACCACCTAGAACCTACCACTACTATCCGTGGGCCTAACGGCACTCAAGGGTAAGCTATAGTCTAAGCACCGCGCTTAATCTATAAAATTTACTACTCTAACTCGAGCTCAACAATTAAAGCACTCTAACCAAGCAATGAGTGTTGGTATTTTTAACATCACTTCGCGTTAAGTTGTCATCCCTAACATGATGCCAAAAACCAAAGGTAAAATAATCTTCACTTGTCTTCTAAAAATAATACTATAGAATATATCCGCAAGCGCACAGATAATTCTTCCATTGTAGCACTTCACCCGGTAAGTATTCCGAGTATCATTGATTTGTTTTATGTCAAAAGGATAAAGAGGCATTCTACTCATTAGGATAATCTAGTATAATGATTGAAAAGATAAATGTGCAGACCTATGATAACCCATAACTCTAGTGCTTTAGCAATAAATAAGTCAATGATAAATGGTAAATGATAACTGAGTAAATGAGGTAAATGGTATTCCAGAGATAGAATATAGAGACTCACTAATGTAGTAAGACAATCTCGAGATTCGGCTAAAGTAAAGGAAACCTATATAATTACCAAATACAAAGTCTACAGTCTACGTCACATTACACATTTTCATTTATAGAATAATCAACTCAGAAAACATCATAAGGAGCATCATCTAATGAGGATATTAAGACACAAGGGTAACCTCCTTCGCGACCGCGCTCTGCTCGTCCTACGTACGGGGAGTGGACTATAGATGAACCAACGCAGTTGTCACCTACGCGGACTACCACACGACCCGGCACGTCAGGGTGCCTCTGTAGGGACACAATATATCTAGACACCATGTCTACATAATGTATACCACATAACTCACTCGAGTACTGAATTAAGCGCTTTACGATCATACGACAATAATCATTACCAATCATAACTATATCAAATATGCAACTAGAATAAACTAAGAACTGGATAAGTAGCAATATATTAAAATAAAGCAAAGTCATAATGAGATACAAGATAAGATTACCGATCTCTAGACAAACAGATCTGAAATCCCGAGCGTAGCGCCCAACTCTACTTGAACCTTGGTAGACGTCTAAACTATGAACTTGAAGAAGTAGAGCCCTATTTCTAATCTCTGGAAACCCTAACTTCTGTCTACTCTTGACAAATGAAGCAGGAGGAATGAATTGGTGCTCTGGGAGGAGGTCTGCCCCTCTATTTATAGCCCGATGGGATGAACGTGCGCCGTCGGATCAAACCGTTTTAAACAAAGGCCCCAGATGACTTCTTGGAGGCGGTGGAAGAAGACTCCAGAAGGCGGCAGCGGCGAAACCCTAGGAAGGGCGCCGGCCGGCCCCACCTAGCCAGGTGCGGGCCTCCGTTTGCTTCGGGTGTGTTCTACACTCTTTCATGGTCTTTGTAATAATATTTCCTTGACGGTTAAGTTTCGTGGTAATTAAGTACTTTAATCCTTCTTTTAAGCCTTTTTAGAATAATCCCTGAAAAATACACAATTCACCAAAACTCGTGAAATTTGTCAGTAATAACCCCTATGCTTCTATTATTGTTCTTCCCTAGGCATTAGTTGACGGTATAAAATTGGTACTTAACGACCGTCAACAATGAGCAAGTATGCAACTGCTTAAAGTATAACAATAAGTAAACGAAGAAGGGGATCTTTATTACCGATAAGAGTAAAGAACACCGCAGAGGAGGTCGCCGACAAGCCCGGCTCCTCCACAGACTTTCTCCTTCTCCCGACTTCTCTCCACCACTCTACTCTTCTCTAGCTAGCACTATTCCTAAGAGCAGAGCTTCGCTAGAGAGAGAGGAGCTACTACTGACTAAGAACTGAATTTCAAGTGGATTCTCTAGTGTTTTCTAGTGTGTCTACTTATAAGTGAGGATGCTAGTCCTATTTATAGTGTAGGAGTGCTCCAGAGGTACTTGTAGGAGTCCTGGAGGTTGGTGGCGCGAAGGAGCAGGGCGGGCGCCCCCTTGGATGCACCGCCTTGCATCCAACGGCCCTCCTTCCTCCCCTATGGTGGTTGCATGGTCGGTTGGTGCCTTGAAATGGCGGTTTGCAACCCCTGAGAGGATGACATGTGGGTCATTCAATCCATGGCACATCACTTGATCACCGTTAGATGAAAACCGACTTCATTTGATGGTGTAGACGACTCCTGGACACCTTCCCTCGGATTGTGGACGTTGCACTCAACTTGGACAGGGCGAGCGCCCTGTTGATAGGGCCACCGGATCCTCGTGCCTTGTATCTGAGCCGTTGATGTTGTTTCAATGTGCCACAGGCCATTTGGGAGGATGGCACACGGATCAGTGAGGTGGCAAGTGCCATTTGGCACTTTTGACAGGGCGGGCACCCTACTTGGTAGGGCGGGCGCCCCTCCTCTGGCCCCCATGTGGCAGCTGAGGTGTCAAGCTGTATTGCCTTACTTTGTTTTTTCTTGTTTTCACCATTTTTCCTGTATACACAATATTTCTCCAAGGATATGTGGAACTAGGTAAGTTTCAAGGTGAGTTCTTTGCATTTCATGTGGTTTTTACTTGATTATGGGTGAAATGTTGACGGTAAAATAGGGCGTTAGCGACCGTCAACAGCGAGCGCAGCTGCTGGGCTAGGCGCAAGCTGCCGCGACGAGCGCAAGTTGCCAGGGTAGAGCCGTAGAGGCGAGCACGGCCGCGGGGGGCCAGGTGCAAGCCGCCGCGGTGAGCACAAGTTGCCGGCAGCCAGGCAGTCCTGCGGTGGGGATCCTATTCTTCCTCAATGTCGGCAGCCGGCTCGCGATGGTCTCGAGGATGCGTCGCCGTTGGAGACGAGAAGTTTTGGATCAGGTCTCCCTTTACTATGCGCTATGCAAAATATGGAATGTGTTTTGCGTTTGCCTACCGGCTGTCGGAGACAGTCTAAACATGCTCAATGTTAGGCGGTACTAGGCCAATAGCAGTGCTAGCCATCAAATGCAGCAAATAAAATTGGTGCAAGGAAGCCATCGGTCCAATTATATCTTCTTTGAGAAACAGTCCATCGGAGAATTTGGTCCTCTTGGAGAAAGCGCGTTGAGGATTGAGATACCGTTTTTAGTTGTCTGAAAAGAAACACTGATTTTAGCTGATACTGATTTGTTGTGCGAGAAAAATATTTTTGTATATCTGAAAAGAAGCCAAAAATATAGTAGGGTTACCGGTAGGCGAGCATCAAGAAGAGAAAACGGTGACACCAAGGATGATGTTGATTGGCGGTGGTGGCAGAAAAAAGAAATCAAGTGCAAAGATGAGGGTGTTTTATGCGAGTGAAGTTTTTCGAAAGGCAGTAATAGATTTACCATATTTTTATTAGACGGGAGAAAATAAAACAAGACAGACACAAAACGTTAAAAAACAGAAAAAAAATACTACAGAAGACAGCGCACAGGCAAAAACTCCCCACTCGAACCCAAGCCAACCGCAAGGAGGACTAGAAGGAAAAAACTAGCCTAACAAAAACTCCCCACTCAAAACCAAGGCAACCGCAAGGAGGACTAGTAGAAGGAAAATACTACCCTAACTGTACAAAAGTGCTCCTAAGAATGAGATCCACTTTCTCATTACAGAGAAAAACAACTTGAAATCGATTGCAGAGATATGTTCTGAAAATCCTTCTATTGTGATCCTTCCAATCATTCCACCAAAAGTGGATCATTACCCCATCCAAAGGCGTTCGATGCTCTCTGTCCATCTTACTCCAACATCCTTCATTAAAAGTTGTGTATTGAGCCTGTTGGGCGGCATTCTTCTCTAAAAGTTGTGTATTGAGCCTGTTGGGGCGACCGAATCAAGCAAACCACTTTTGAAGAATTTCACCTTTACTGTACGTGAGTAAAGTAGTAAGGTCTTATTGACAGGGCTCTCCAGGCGAAAAGCTAGTATTAAACACCAAATCAAGACACGACTTCGACAGAGAAAATGAATAGTACAGGTGAAGTTGATGCCGACCCATAGGTGTTTAGATGCATTGAGTTAAAAGTTGGAAAACTATATTAACGTTTTATTTTTTTGCAATAAGTGTTTAATTATGACTTAAATAGACTTAAAAGATTCGTGAGACAACATTTTACTAAGCTATTGAATTAGTTTTAGTTTTTATCTATATTTAATACTTTACGTATATGTTTAAAAATTGATGTGACTACTCCCTCCATCCACAAATAATTGTATTTTTTGACTTTTACGATTCATGTTTGACCATTTGTCTTATTTATATTTTTTGTGTAAATAATAAAATAAATAAATCATTATAAAAATATCACTAACGATAAAATAAGTCATAATAAAATAAATACTATTTAATAAAAAAATTTAAATAAGATTAGTAAAAGTCAAAGAAATGCCATTATTCGTGGAGCCGTTATTCGTGGACCGAGGGAGTAGTTTGATTGGAAGTGAAAAAAATCTAAACGGGGAGAAGTGCAGCTCACAGAATCCAGACCCATGCAAGGAAGCCTTCGGCCCAAACCCCGTCACATCTTCGATCCTGAGGTAAAAGAAAGCAAACATCAGTGTGCCCAATAAATTTTTTTTCCCTCTCAGCAGTCTACGTCGCTTGGAGAGAGCCGCACGGGCTGTCCTAGAGCCGCCGCCTCTCTGCCTCCACCACTGTTGTCCTCCCTTCCTTCTCCTCTGACATCTTATCAGGGTTGAAGGGAGTGGAGATCTATTTTTTTTAATAATTTTTTTCTAGTATATTAAATCTTTAGGGTTAATGTTTCTCCATGTCAAAGTTTTTAGTATTGGAGTTTTATCTCCTTCTTCTTTTTTTCTCAAGCAACGGCGAAGGAGAAGAGTGGAATCGTCTTGTGCATGACGGCATCGTTGAAGATGAGAGCGACAACCTCGGCATCAGCATCTTCATTAACATGATGACATGGAGACTTTTGTTTCCGGACGGCGACATCGAGGCGAAGATGATGTCATCACCATGGAATAATTTTCTCTAGTCTCTTTTCCGTTTTGTTATGGTTAGATCTGGCCATAATAAAAGACTAGAGAGAATATGTTTTAGATCAGTTTTTCTCGTTCTTCGGTGACAGAAAGAAGAAGAAGGAAGACACTAGAAAGAAGAATTTTCTCAATTTCGCCTACAAGAATGTTGGCCATCGTTCGTTGGGCATTTGTTCTCAGCCTATTTGTCGAGTGTTTACCTGTGCGGTCATTCACACTGCAAAGCATCAAGTAGGTTAGGTTTTGAATTGCGCTATTCACAATGTGGATATTTTTCTGTGATTAAAAGCGGTTATAACGAATCTATGTAACCAATTATTATCTATCTATACCTAATACTAAAAAGCCAAAGTTTCTCCCCAATCCCTTTCGTCTGCCCTCCCTAACTACCTATCTGAATGCGTGAACTATCAGATAAGTCCGTCCTCTGTACGAACCACATCCTAAAGCTTTGAACCGTGGCCTCCAGACTCCAGAGTTTGTGTCCGAAACCAATTCCAAAAGCAGAGAAAAACACATAAACATCCAAAATTAGAGAGACATACCAAACAATATATGGATACATAAATTTCCATATCCAAAACTTTTCCAGATCGAGTACACAGTAGATCGAATAAACAATGTACAAGCATAGCGGCAATCGAGGCGACAACGAACTTGCTTGCATTCTTTGCTTCAATGGGATTAACGTCGGCGGCAACCGGCAGCGGGCGATGGAGTGAAGCCAAGGACAGCGCCAATGGTAGCGCGGCACAGGAGCTAGAACTAGCGGCGTTACGGTGCGGACGTGTGGCGCTAAAGCTCGATCTGCGCGGCGGTGCGGCGTGACGCTGGAGATGGAGCTCGGGCGTCGGCGCGGCGCTGGAGAAGTGGAGATGGAGCTCGGGTGACTGGCGTTCTTTGCGTACTGCATACATATACAATGGTTGGAGACCTACACGCTCAAATGGCCCTTGGCCCAAACGCTGCAGCCCAATAAAAACTAGCAATAAATTAGGTTTAGTTTTTTGTTTTCTGTTTTTCAATTCGTTTTTTGTTCCCTGTTTTTTTTCCATTGGCTGTTTTTTTAAAAAAAAAGTCTAGAGAATATATTTTTCCACCGATAGATTAGATGAGTGAACACTTTCTTCATCGAAACTCGGGTCGGAATGTGTCTGGTGTTAGAATCGATCTAAAACCGTGGAAACCGAGATGAGCAAGGCCAGTCTCAATGGATAATTTAAGTGCGCTATTTTCAAGATTGCCACATCATATAGAATGAAATGAAACTCTATTAAGAGTAGGTATTTCATCCTACAGTTTCGTTCACATTAAATTTCATGATTCATACAGAGTTAGTAATCATATTAAGAGAGATGAAACTTATTTCTTTTCTCTCTTCTTAAATACACTGCTATGTCATCGAATATGTCTATGTGACAACGTATTTAATGCAAATAAAACTCAATTGAAACCCCCACTGAGACTGGCCTAAGACTCCATTATAAACTCCTGTGCCAAACAGCTGTCCTCAGCCTTCCGCCCCAACCACAAAAATCGCATGTTCCTGCCTTCTCAAATCTGGGCAGGAGAAGCGCGCGCCTTGGTGAAGGAGCCTGTAACGGCGCTGGACTCGGTCAACCTGGAGTGGTTCTCGGCGAGGAGGAAGCAGGTGTTCATGGACAGCGGCATCAGGGCGAGCTTCGTGGGCGCGTCCATGGCCGCTCGGCTCGTCGAGGCCGGCATGATCGAGGCGCTTAGGGAGGTGCTCGACCGCAGCGAGCCCGAGTGGCGTGCTGCGCGCGGATGCCACCGACGAGTCTGAGCCCCGACGCGGCGAGAAGGTAGAAGAAGACGCGCACGCGAAGGAGGCTGGCGGGACGGCGAAGGGCGCGGTGATGGCCCCAACGAGACGAAGGCTCCTGCGGAGAGGTTGGGCTCCCCCGAGCGCAGCGGCGGAGGCAAATGCGTCGAGCGCGCCGTTGGCCCGTTGCCAAGCGCCAGCAGCGTGACGGCGGGCGAGGAGCGCGTACACTGGGTGGTCACCGGACACCGTGGCAGGCAGGAGGGAGGACAGCGCCGCGCCATGACAGGACGCGGGCGTCTGCGAGACGGACTCCAACCAAGACTAAAAATCTTCGTCTATGGGAAACGCCGCTGGCTGGTCCTCCGCGCGACAGCAGCTCCAGGGGGATGGCCTAGAACTAGAAGCCGGACTGCCGAAGAGAGACGAGAGGGATGGAGACGGTGCTGTAGGAGCCCGATGCTAACAACAGAAGCTAGGCGCTGCCTCCTCTGCCGGGGCGAGTGAAGGGGCGCGGAGCAAGGAGCCGACGCAGGTGATGAGGTAGGATGCAAAGAGAGCCGGCGTCGACTTTTGGGAGGAGGACCGGGAGAGAGATCGTGCGTGGAGAGAGAAGAACGAGTTCGAGATTGTGCAAGGAAGAAACGGTTAGTGGATGGATGGTGTGCCTGCGTTATTCTATTTCTTTTTTTTCTTTTTAGTTTTTTCACTCATCCTTATATTTCTTAATTCACTGTAATTCTTTTATCTCATTATATATATAAAAAAGGCACTTTAATCTATTCCATTTAGTTGATAGAGCGTGAGAATGACATGATTATCTGAATGAATTATAGGGCCTTTATTTGGATGTTATTATTAGAGTGGAACAAAAAAAATTATAAAAAAGAGTAGAGGTGGGCACCTAAATATTAAATAGGGGCTTTGATTTGGACTCTACTGTTGGAGTTATCGTAAAACAGTAAAATTATTAGTAATCATATGTTCATCCTCACCATCATCCATTATAACGCACCGACAATTATGCTAGTATAATATATAATATATAATTCTTCTTTCGTAAAATAAAAAGCAGTCTACGTCGCTCCAACCCACCTCTAAAAGAAATCATACGTACCAAGAGATTGAAAAAGGCCCGGTCCGAATCTCCACGTCCCCATCCACACACTCGGGTGGTATTTAGATCCAAAAGTTTTAGAATTTTGGCACTGTAGCAGTGAGAAATCTTTTGCAATAAATATCTAATTATAATCTAAGTGAACTTAAAAGATTGGTCTCGTGATTTACAGACAAACTGTGTAAACATATAAAAGTTTTGTCTATATTTAATATTTCATACATGTGCCGTAAAATTGATATGACGAAAGTTTTGAGGACCCGCTCCATTTTTATTTTTTAATAAAGTATTTAAAAAAATTGCTCAAAAAATAATATAAATAAAATAAAAAATAATAAAAAGGCAAAACGCCGCCCACTCCCACCCCGCGAACGGCAGCCAGAGAAAACGTTCACTTCACCCGCCCCAGCTGTCAGCGACACACCCTGCGCCGGACACCCACTCCCCGACTCGGCGTCTCCTCCGCCGCTCCGCTTCTCTCGCCTCCGCCGCCGGCTACCCATCTCAATTCTCACGGCGCCACCGCCTGGTCGCCCTCACTGACGACGCGACGCCATGCCTCCTCCTCCTCCTCCCCAGGACGGGGTCGATGAATCCGCGGCGCGGGTGCGGGTCCCGCTCCTCCCGCCCGCTGCTCCGCGCCGCGCGGCCGTGAGGCTCCACCCGGTCCCGCTCCTCATCGCCGCGGCATTCGCGGCCTCCTACCGCCTCCTCTTCTTCGCGCCCGCGCCGTCCTACTACCAGTCCCTCCTCCTCTCCCTCGGCTCCAACGACACCGCCGCCGCCCACCTGCACGCGCTCACCATCCGCCCCCACCTGGCGGGCACGGGCTCCAACGCCCTCGCCGCCGCGCACGTCGCCTCCACGCTCTCCTCCCACTCCTTCCCCACCCGCCTCACGAGCTACTCCGTGCTCCTCTCCTACCCCGCGCACCGCTCCCTCTCGGTCTCCGCGCCCGATCGCGACACGGTGCTCTTCGCCCTGAAGCAGGAAACCTACGCAGGCGACCCCTACGAAGCCGTCTCCGCCGAGGCCGTCCCCACCTTCCTCGCCTACGCGGCCTCCGGCTCGGTCGCCGCCGAGGCCGTCTACGCCAACTACGGCCGCGCAGAGGACTACGCTTACCTCGCCGCCCGCGGAATCAACGTCACCGGAAAGGTCGCCGTCGCGCGCTACGGCGAAATTTTCCGCGGCGACATCGTCAGGAACGCGCGCGACGCCGGCGCCGCCGCGGCGGTGATATACACCGACGCGAAGGACTACGCGGCCGGGAAGGCCTTCCCGGACGGACCGTGGATGCCGCCCACAGGCGTGCAGGTGGGTAGCGCGTTCAAGGGGGTCGGGGACCCCACGACACCGATGTGGGCGTCGTCGGAGGGCAGCGAGCGCTTGAGCATCGCGGAGGCGATGAGCTCCGATGACATGCCGGGGATACCAGCGCTGCCGGTGTCCTGGAAGGATGGGGAGACCATACTACAGCTCATCGGAGGTGATGTGGCGCCCAAGGATTGGCAAGGAGGCGATGGCGCGGCGGCTTACCGGATTGGGCCCGGCCCGGCAGTGCTCAACCTGACCTACATAGTAAGTGGCTCTTTTGCTATGCAGGAGTTGGAGATGAGAACTTGGAAAGGACAGACAAAATCTTCTTTTGCTATTTGTTGTTTTCTTTGTATAGGGGAATGAGACGATGGCTACTATTCAGAATGTCATTTCGGTGATTGAAGGGAGAGAAGAACCTGAACGGTATGATCAAAGTCCCCAAACCAACACTCTCCTTATTCCCATCCAAACTCCAATTTAGGAAATGAGCACTGTAGCATCTATAGTACAAATCTGTCTGTGGCCTCAAGCGTCAGCTTGAATGCTATGAATGAAAAATTAACTATAGTGCATCTAAATAAGAGAGCTAATAGGTGAGGCTCGTAAAATTTAAAGTGTATGGGACACTTTTTCTTTGAACAGTGTGTATGACACTTTTTAATTGGACAGTGTGCTGACACACACTAAGGGTTTGTTTTGATACATGAGCTAATTACTAGCTTGCTAAAAATTAGCTCTAGTGCATCCAAATAGGAGCTAATAGGTGGGCTAATTTTTTAACTAAGTTTTCAACTAGTTGTTAGCTAACTAGTTAGCCAACCATAGCTAATTTGGGCTAATTTTTAGATAGTAACTAGCTATGTTTATCCAAACAGGCCAGAGTATTTGTAATCAAATACTACAGAGACATAATTATATTTCGTGCAGTGACCATCATTTACGGAACTTTGGGTGGCTAGTGATGAAACAGTTTCCGTGAAATTAGTGTTAAAAATATATCACATATTTTGTATCGTATTTCAAACTACTTAATCGATTAACAATCTCATTCTTTGAAAGTTTTTTAAAAAATCTGTACCAATTCCGTGCAATTATCATTCTATAAAACATGCAGGTATGTAATCCTTGGAAATCATCGCGATGCATGGACATTTGGGGCAGTTGATCCGAACAGTGGGACATCAACCTTGCTTGAGGTATATGTGGGGGGAACATATTTAGTGCAAACCAACCACTTCGTGCAAACTTGCAAACTTTTAATCTGAGCCATATGATGTTGATCCAAGGGGCGCAAGGGGACTGGGTAATTTTGCGCTTAACCGCCCTCTCTTAATCACACATTTGCAAATCCCCCCTTCCACCTCTCCCCCGTGGCCCTTTGGATCAACATCATGTGGCCCAGATTAAAAGTTTGCATGGTTGCACGGAGAGGTTAGTTTACATTTGATACGTTGCCATATGTGGGTGCCTAGTTTTATGTTCTAATTAAGATTAAGATTTGCTCGACTCCTTGTGTATTAACTTCCATTAGATGTAGCTAGCTCAACGGTTGTCTGAGCTGCAAAAGAAGGGCTGGAGACCTCGACGGACTATCATCTTGTGCAACTGGGATGCTGAAGAGTATGGATTGGTCTCTCTCTCGACTCAATTGCTCATGACAATGTCCTGTTTTTTTTTTTTTTAATGACCAATCAACATGTCCTCTTGATACAATTTTCTTTGGGGAACATTGCAGATAGGCTCCACTGAATGGGTCGAGGAGAACAGGGCAATGCTAACTTCAAGGACTGTTGCTTACCTAAATGTTGATTGTGCGGTGTCTGGTCGTGGATTTTACCCATCTGCAACTCCTCAACTTGATGAATTGCTTAAAGAAGCTAGTAAGCAGGTATAGCAATTTGAAGGAAATATAGCAGAATTTTGGAGTTAACACGGAGAATTTAACTTATTATCTTACCGGAAATTGTACAAGTGGGTTAATTGTATGGACCCTGTAGTTATGCAAAGGGTTTAGTAAAAAATTAGTACAATCAGAGGAACAAAATCCTCTTTTGATTTTGCATGGGCTGTTATTTGAAGTATTAATTATTGGCTATTGGCAGTTTGATGTTTGTGATGTAATTGTTTTTTCTTGGATATACAATTGGTGTGAGTATGGCATCTGCTGACTAAAGTCAAATGGTGACTTCTCTTACCAGTCAATTATTTGTCTCTCTAACATTTTATGTTTTCATTGTTATTGAGGAAGGTCCAAAATCCGGACAATGGAACACAGAGTCTCTATGATTTGTGGATGGATTCTAACAGTTCTCCTTTGGTAAGTGGTTAATGTTAGCGAAAGCCATTCCTTTTCTTAACACAAGCTTGTCTTTCAGTATTTCAAGTGCTTTGCATGTAAAGGGAACCATAGACCTAGTTTTCTTTCGTCTTCGTTCCAAATTCAGGATGTGTTTCTTTTGCTGCATTAGATGCAAGTGTAATGTTTCTTATGATTTAATGAGGGTTCTGTTGACAAATGTATGCATTAAGATTGGAAGATTAGGAGGTGGAGGATCGGATTATTCTGCATTTGTTCAACATATTGGTATTCCATCAGTGGACATAGCGATTGGGTCAGGTTTGTTCTACTTTCTTGCATATTATACTTGCTTTCATTAACAACCTTCCTTGAAATTATGTGCTATACTGTTGTTTAAATTCGTCTTTAAATTTTATTTTCTGGATTAATCAAATACAATATTATTTTTACTAGATACCTTCCCTTTCATAATATAGTTCTGAAGCATAGCCAATTCATAGAGATGCAATGCAAAAGAGGGAATTCTATTGGTTTTTGTTTTTTCCATTTATTTTGTGCTGTTTGTTTGTAGGCTATGCGGTCTATCATAGCTTGTATGATGACTTCATATGGATGGAAAAGTTTGGAGACCCCTTGTTCCAGAGGCATGTTGCAGGTATGTTTACACCAACCTACATATTATGGCTTGGACTTGTACCTTTGTCACGGATGTGTCCGACCCTGGGGTTACATCTTACGGAGTACATGCTATATTTCATTGCATGCTTTGTCAGCTGCTGGAAGGAGAAACATGATGCGTCTCTAACCATTTTTTTATTTTGAGGAGACTGGAACTTCTTTACTTCTGCATGCAGTTTTTCTCTAGTCTATAACACTACTTTTTAGGTCAGATTATAATGTACATCTTGTTTACTTAGAGCTCTGTCGTACAGCCGCAGTATGTTAAAAAAGCTTCTTTGTCTTTGTAGAATGAAACATGCATATAAAATTGTTGGGGTGAAATTTCCTTTGTGATCCTTCATCCGTACTTTGACCGAGTTGATCAGTGAAAGTGGATTATGCTGAATTTTGTTTGATAGTCCAGCTGTAAACATCTAAAATTAATTTTTATTTCCTTTTTAGCTGCGAGCATGTGGGGACTTGTTGCTCTTAGGCTCTCAGATGAGGAGATCCTCCCCTTCGACTACAGCAATTATGCCACAGAACTCGAGGTAACTTGTCCTTCGGAGCTTTCACAAATTAAAGATCCACCTGTTTCGGAATTGCTTGATTTCTATTTTTCAATGAGAAGTCCAAATTTAGAGAATCGTGACAGTTGGTCCTGGTTATCAGAATGGAGCATTGGGTATAAGTGAAAGAGTACTGGGAATGTCTGTCAACTTATCACCCCTGCACAAGTCAATCGAAGAGTTCAGAAAGGCAGTTGTGAAAGTGGATTCTGAATTGAAGGTATCTATTCTCCTGAATGCTGCATGTTGTTGCCTGATCCATGGTTTCAACTTCGTTTACCTTTTGAGTTTATTTTTTTTAAGGCTCTACAGAAATGGAAAATTTGGGCCCCATGGAGAAACAGTCCCTTGAAGATCAGAGACATTAATGACCGGTTGATGATGACCGAACGGGCATTCACAGACAGTGAAGGACTGTCTGGACGGCCATGGTACAAACACCTGGTAAGTTGGTGGATTCTGAGAAAATACTGTCATCAGCTCATGTTATTGCCAGACTCACGGAAACGAATTCGTACAGATTTACGCACCTTCACTGCACAACGATTACGGGGCTCAAGTGTATCCAGGTGTTGATGACGCCATTCAGATGGTGAAGAAAACAAATACTTCTGAATCCTTGCGATCTTTACAGCATGAGATTTACAGGGTCTCTCGAGTCATAAATCAGGCAGCGCTAGTTTTAAGTGGAGGTCTAACTTGAGTATTTTTTTACGGTAGTACTTGGCCCTTGGCTACAACTTCTTGAAAACAGTAGCTGGGCTGATACAGTATTGCGGTGGATGCGATATTGGGGGAAATGTAAATTTTACTGGCAGTACTTAAATCTATCCCCAGTAAATTGCATATTTCTCTCTCTAGACTTGTCCAAGTTCTCATCCTTATTCCGACTGTAACGTGCACTCTCTAAACTTATCCTATGCACCCTTAGACTGACTCCAATAACGCAAGGCAAACCCAAAATACGTCTTTTACAGTACTTTTGCCTAAAAACAAACTCCAACGGGTGATCCAATCAGAAGATGCATTTTGCCTACCAACCAATGCGAATGCGAGATGCAAAAATGCATCGTCTGAGAGAGACTACGCAAATCCAGCGTGAAGACGCTGCATCCACTGACAACTATGCCCCTCCGCATCGGCGCCCTCCTCCCCCTCCCGCTCGTGGCCGCGTCGACGGAAGCGTCGGAGGCGGCGGCGGCGTCCGAGGCAGCGCTATTGGTGCGGCATCCGGCGCATGTCGTGAGGCTGGAGGAGATGGCGGAGTCGCTCGAGATGCCCGTTGACGCGCTCGGGTCTGCGCTCGCCAGTTCCGTGGCCTTGGATCCCCAGCCGCCGGCCGTCGCACGGCTCTGGGATTCCCGCGGCCGCGTGTTCTCCGGCCATCTTGTACAGGCGCCCCACGCTACCTTGAGCTCCTCCTCCGCTCCTGTGTCGGCACCGTCGCTATTGTTGCCGTCGAGGCGCACCAGCGGGCATAGGAGACGAAGAAGAGGAGACAAAGACTCACCGGAGTCGAGGAAGAAGCCCCGCTACCCGGCCGCCAGCGAGCTCACGAGGTCCGCTCCGCCCCGCCTCCTCGCGACGAGCTCCGCCTAGGCCGGCTGCCATCAAGCGTGTAGGCTTCGCCCCCACCTTGCCACCGGCGAGCGCGCAGCTATTTTCGGTCACGGCTACGCGGATGGGTCGCGGCTGTTGGAGACGGCCTGTTTTGGGTCGGATTTTTTTTACTGTACGCTATGCAATGTATTGAATGGGTCATGTGTTTGCATACTGATTGTTGAAGGTAGTCTTAGTAGCTCTCTAAATTTATTATTGTACGATCCCGCTAGTGCCCCCCTCCTTTCCTCCCCTCCCCCCCCCCCCCCCCCCCCGCCACACGTGTGCACCTCACCGGTGCACAGTTGCTTCACGCCCGATCTGGCACCTCTCGTTTATACTCACTCCGTCTTAAAAGTTGTTTGACTTTTCAATTCTAATTTTGACTACTTATTTTATACAAAATATTTATATATAAAAAAGTTAAATTTTAATTATTCTTGAAAAACTTTTATTAATACAGCAAATTATAAAAAAAATAATATTTTGTTACGGGGGGCACGTAAATCATTCCTGAAGAACTTTTAGAACTTCTCTCATCACGGGCTCAATGTCGCACCGCCACGCCGCAGCAAAATGAGCCTGCGTGCCCCCCATATTATATCCTTGCCGAGGCGCCTCGCCCATCATGGTCGTGTAGACGTGCACGTCCATCGGTCCATGACAAGTTAAGTGTAGTATAACACGACGCCTACAATCAAGGGCGAGGAGGTCCACGATGGTGGCGGTTTGATTGGGCACTCGTCGAACATGAGCGAGGAGGGCGCAAATGAGCAAGAGCGAGGAGGGGATATGTGTGGGTCTGGGTGACAAGGCAACCGTGGTGCAACACAGCAAAATTGCACAGGTGAGGTAGACACATGTAGCACAACAAGGGGAGGCCGACGCATAGTGAGAGAGTAGGAGGATTGATATGATATAGTAATAGAAGTTTAAGAAACTGAATGCAATTTGCAAGTACCACACGACATAAATGATAACTCGAAATAAGTTTAGAAAGCCGAACATACAATTTCAGAGTGAATAAGAACAAGTTTCAAAAGTTCGGTGGCAATTTACATGTAATTCATGACAAGTTCGCGCATGCGCTTGTAATCTTTTTCCTAAGGAAAATGTTTTCATATAAGAAAATTCCTTTCTTGACTTAAAAAATGACCGGCTTCCTTTCTCGGCCTTTTTAGATTTGAAGATACCTATTTGGCTCGAAATCCAACTTTCCTAGTTCTTTCTTTAGCCCTAAAGGGTTCAACTTCTTTCCTTAGATCTTTTAGAGCGGACGAGCATTAGCTCGAGTGGTTCAATCCCAAGTGTGGGAACGCCCCAGTCGGGAGTTCGACTCCCGGTTGCCATAGGCACAGCTGCGATTTTTTGCGGTTTGTGTGAAAAAAAAACTTCCTTGCCTGTCCCGCGTCCTAAAGTACAAGTATGTGGCTCTAGCCCCTCTCACAGGGTAACGGACCCTGCAGGCCAAGTTTTTTTTTAGACATTTTAGATTTGAAGTTACCTATTTGGCCTCAAATCCAACTTCCCTTACTTACATGGCTCTTCCGTCAAATTTGCCCACCAACGATGTTAAGTGAAGGATGAAATGATGGTTTTATCCATGGACAAAATAGGTCACGTTTTCATACATTTCATTTTGAGGATTATTTAGACTATTTTTGTATGGAATGGACCTTGATTTCTGCAACTATGATGGCCTCAAATCATGCAAAAATATTAAAAAAACATAAAATGAAATGTATGAAAACTTAATTTACCTATTTTGCTGAGGGGTAAAATATCATTTGGTCAAATTTAATGGAAGGGCTATATAAAAAAAGTTAAATTTCGGACCAAATTGGGAACTTCAAATCTAAAAGGACCATAGAAGGAAACCGAACTCTTTTCAGGCCAAGGAAGGAGTTTTCTCGTGTTATAAATGGTGATTTTCGGCTGTTGTTACATCAGTTTCAGCTGTGAAACAAAATTTGTAGGTCAGTTCTTGTTTACTTCACTCCAATATGTAAAGAAACTCAAAATAAAAATTGCTCAAAACTAGAAACTAGTAGAACATTTCTCCAGCAGAATCTGAAGGAGCAGCAGACAGAAAATTATCAGATCAATCACTGATAAAGAACTCATGAGACGACTCAAAGGCACTTGAAGCCGTAAAATGCCCTGCACTAGCAGCAGGTCCGCGCTTAAAAGCAGTAGTGCCTAATGTGAAGCATGGCTCGAAGCTCGAAGCCAAAAATTCGGTAAAAGCTCCCAAACAATTTTTGGACCCATATATTATCTACGCAAGAAACCCATGGCTTGGTAAACATTATTGAGGGTGATGTCCGCTATCTCGGCAGCTTTTCCTGCTCCTTCTAAAAGAACATTATCCAAGTAGGCTGGGTCAGAAATTATCTCCTCATAGCGGACCTACAAAGGTGTGAAAAAACAGAGTTATAGAAAAGGATTCCTATGAGATTAATTATGCAAATACAAAGAACTTGATCGCTAAATTTGTCAAATACAGTGGTTCAGTCCAATTGGATGGGGTAAGCATAATGCACATTATCAAACTGGACAGATCAAGGGTCACGGAACCTGAATAGGCTGCAAATGCTCAATTAGAGCTTCCGTAAGAGTAGTCTTGAATGTACCCCAGTTCATGTGTTGGCACTCACTAACAACTTCCTGAAAAACAATATTATTACAAGTATCAGTTTGACTAACTTGAAATAACACATTTATACTGGATATATTGGTGGAAACGTCTATATAGACAACTCTGTTTCATGTTTAGCCTGGGTATAGGTGTACAAGTACTACAGCATTCAAAAACTAGATACCTCCTTAGTCTTCCCAGTGATAATCTGGTATATAGAGAGAAGATTTCTGCATTCCGGCCTCTCTGGGTTGTCGAACTCCATACTGAAATATATGAGTTCAGTGAAATGAGTTTCCATACCAATGAAAGGAGAGGTAGAGAGGGCGGAGAAGAGAGGAAGAGAGAAACCCTGGGAATGAGTCAGTTTTGCAACGCTTGATCTTATTTGCGATCACCTACCAAAAAGCAGACAGCTATATAAGAATAAATCCAATCACATAAATATATGAACATGTTGAAGTTTTAAAATACAGAGGCATGGGGATTCAATTCATATCACTATCCTTAGATCCTTACATCTTTGGGGTCAAGAAGGTTAATACGGGACTGATCTGAGGGAGCAGACTTGGACATCTGTCACCAAAACAGAAGTCAGCACAGTATATGTATAGAGCACAGTAATCAGGTAAGTAGAAAATATATGAACCGGCTCAGAACATAATTCAATAATTAAATGCTTCTCTAAACTAGCAGTTCTGTCAATCACCTTGGAGAGACCATCAGTTAGGGACATAACACGAGCCCCTGCTGGAGGAATAAGAGCTTCAGGAACCTAAACAATCAAATCAGAAGGTACTCTAATCTAAGTATAGCATAGATAACTTGGAAGGATGTGAAATTGTGTATGCACATGACATTTTGCACACCTTAAATAGTAAACCCCCTCTCCTGCCAAGCAAAAAATATAAATGAATTGTCATGAAAAGACAAACTAGTACTGGAATTGCAAAAGGCAGGACAAAAAAATTTATCTCACCCTCCCACTTTCTTCCACTTTCTTCCACCATAAAGATTATTTACACGCTCAGCTATTTCACGAGTTAATTCCAAATGTTGTGTTTGATCTTCACCAACAGGTACCAGATCGGACTGTGATCATTCAAGTAAGCCATTGTTCATATTGAGGCGAGAAAAACAAGGAAATAAATACACCTGAATTGAAAGATTGCATTCATGCTAGCTAAATGAGCTGTTAATAATTCACCTGGTACAAAAGGATGTCAGAAGCCATTAGAACAGGATAAGTCAAAAGTGCAACCCCAACATTTTCATCACCCTGATAAAAAAAGCATCAGCAGTACTATTATAGTCAACCTTCAACAATCTGAAATATTTAACACCATAATGGCATTGAGGGATTTTGAAAGAATGGAATCTGACTCCAATTTATCACTACATGTGGAATTAATGCTTCAGTAAAATAAAAGACCTATAACTAACAGCTTTAAAGTTTAAGCAGCACTGAAGCTATATAAAGTGACAAGGCATCACAATTGTGTTTTGATGATATGGATTGGCTATGGATAGATGGATTAGCAGAGAGACCCTGGATAGCCGCCCTTCGTCGAGAACTATCTTAGGATTTCTTCTTGCTTGATTACAATTAATACCAGGTCGTCTCTTTTATAGAGACAACTGACTTGACCCCTAAGGAAATATCCTAAAAAGAATCAATCTAACTTATATCTCTTTTCTAACAACCCAAACCAATCTAATCTAATCTGTTGGGTACTGTCCACGTGGTACTGTTCACGTGCTACAGCATCACGTGGGCCCCTGGGCTGGCTCCACTTGCCATAACATCTGATGATAAAATCAGAATTAGTGAAGATGCATGGAAATCATGTGGCGTGAACTAAGCACTCATTTGGATCAAACAGAGATCCACAATGAAGTCATTAGAACCAAAGTATTAAAATACAAGGAAGATATTGCAAGATCATTTATCTGGACCTTTGACTCAATAATCCATCAAATGTGAAAGCCAAACCCTAGCGTGGAATTTATATATCCTCAAACATGACTATGGTAGTGGCCCGTAAACACATGGAATTGCTAGTCAGGAAAAGGAATGTTCTGATGAAATACTTTATCCCAGTTCCTAGTATGATGTAGACGTGCATGTTATTGGAGAGCATTTTGAACCTTAAGAATAGTTGCATATAATTCATTATTTCAGCAGGTGAAACAATTTGAATTACAAAAGATAAGATGTTGGCAATGAAAGAGACATCTATATTCCTTGTCCCTTCTCATAACATGTTTAAGTTCTCAAACAAAATTTGATGGTGAAAGCTGTCGTACAGCAAGTGACGCACCGCCTTGCGAGACTTCTCTTTGAACTGTATCATTCTATTGAGCCAGCCAATAGGAGTAGAAGAACTCAATAGCCACATCAACTCAACATGAGCACGAACATGAGACTGTACAAAGATAGAAGCCTGAAAACAAACAGAATCATAATACGTAAGAACATTGAACAGAAGAGTACACATACAGAATAATCAAAACACAGTGCAGTGCAAGTATGCAAGGCAGACCTTGGAGCTGTCGACGCCACATGCCAGATATATTGCAGCAGTGCTTCTTGTTGCTTTAGAAAGCAGTGGCGCCTCATATGGTAAAGTAATCTGCAAATATTTTGAACAAAGTGATAAACATAACCTAACAAATTTAAAAGAGCAACAAAATGAACCATAGGCAGCAATATCTTTACAAAAATCAATTATGAAATAAATAGAACAAGAACATAAGCAGCTCCTTATTCCTCCAATCCTCCTGCAAGGTAACAACATAGTTTGAATATACAACATGGACAACACTTAGCTAACATCATAAGGTTGAAAGAATCTCATGTACTACACAAATATCATGCAGCATATGTGAAAGAGACATTTAATAAAGTAAGTTAATAGGAAGGCTGCAATTTGTCTAAGGACACCAGAACAGGGTAGAAATTTTCATTGATAACAATTATGTGAATACCAATTTATCAAGCTGTAAAACTAATACAACAATTATGCTTCTGTTGTAAGGTGGACATATCCTAAGAAAGAACTTACTGCATGAAGATCCACGATGAAAAAGAATGTCTCGTATAAATCCTGCAAGGAAGTGACATACAAGAAGATATAATATAACGATGCTAACTACCCTGAACAAGGGATGAGTTAACACTGAATAAGTTCACTACTTTGTAGTTACCTCTTCAATATAGTTCAATATAGATGAAACAATATCATAACTGAAAAGCCCTTACTACTGAGCAAAGTGCTTCTTGATTAATACTTCTGATTGTTTTCATTCCTTTTAAGTTTTTTAGTTCTCTAGCACTTAAGCAAAGCCTATACACTGCAATTCAAAGGAACTTGTAATTTCAAAGCAACATATAATACCTGAAGTGCAACCCAATTCTTAATCGCCCCTAGATAATTTCCAAGGTGAACCAATCCTGTTGGTTGTACACCAGAAACTACTCTTTTCCTGCAACATTTAACACAGCTAGCTGTTCGATTTAGAGAAAAGAGGATAAATAGGTTTATCAGAACCAAATCACAACCTTAACATGAATTCATTACATAACTATGAGCCATCACGGAAATAGACACCATGCTTATGGATAACTAAAAGTTCCTAGAGAAATCCTCCCCATCCAAACAGGCCCTATGGAAACTTTCTGTGACATCTAAGCAAATTTTAGTAACTATGAGCCATCACGGAAATAGAAAGCATCCTTATGGATAACTAAAAGTTCCTAGAGAAATCCTCCCCATCCAAACAGGCCCTGCGGAAGCAAATTTTAGTCCAATATTTTTCCCCTTCTATTGTGCTAAAATTCGTTTCCAATTTAGATATTTCTGTTGAACTTAAATTCATTCAATCTAAACATGCCGTTGACGCAAAAGGAAGGCCAAACGATCATTAGTAAATGTGCATATGGAGAAAAGAGTTGCATTACAACCATGGCGTAGAGAATTCCCTCTAACCAACAACTGCAAGCAGCAAGTAAAATGCATTCTACAGAAATTCAATTCTAGCATTGGTCATTTGCAGAATTCTAAAACATCAAAACCCTATATATTCAATGAAGGTAATACCCAAACGCATCAACATCTGAGCAAACTCAGAGCCTTACGCCATTGCATTAAAACCCCCCTCCCTCCCTCGTGAATTAGCTACACTAAAATGCAGGTCCACGAGCGATTCCCAAAAGGCAACGTGCCAAAAAGCCAAAATGCCACACAATGCAACAAAGCATTACGTCGAACACCACCCTGACAGGGAGGCGCTGGACTTACTTCTTAGCCGGAGGAGCAAACGCCTCCTCAGTGGGGCCGGGAACGGCTTCAACCGCGCTGCAATTGTGACGACGGAGTGGGTGGATGCCAGAAGCGAGCGCTCCTCCTCGGGCACCAACGCCACTCTTTAAGCTACGACGCCAAACGGCGGGGGAAAAAAAACAGAAGTTGCAGCGTCAACGGCGAGTAAAAAGATGTAAGCGGCTAGGGTTTGAGCAGAGCGTACCAGGTGTACGCGAAGTGCGGCGGTCGGTGGAGGACATGGGAGAGGAGCGCGCGGCTCATGGCGTCGTCCCCGCGCTACGCTACCCTTCGGATTTGGCTGCCGCGGCTTTGGTTGGAGAAGCCGCAACCGCAAGCGGACGGCGCGTGTGCTTGGACACGTGTGTTCCACGATGGCGAGCCGAGGCAAGGTGGGCCGTGTAAAACAGGGCCGGGTTGAGCCGGACGGTGGCGGATCCAGCCCAACCCAACAGACATTCTAGAGCCGGCCTACCGCGGGGGTACGTGGCGACACCTCTCCTGCAACGTGGCCGGCGCGCCCGCCGTCGACGTCACCCCATGGCCTCGGTGTCCGCCGTGCTTCTACAGCGCTCCTGCTCGCGCGCCCGAGAATATTTACGGCTCCAGCGCACCGCCGGCTACTCAGTTGCGGCGCTGCATTTGGAAGGCGAGGGCCTGCACTGGTGGGGGAGGAGCAACAGCTGCGGCCGCGGCGGGAGGTTCGGCGCGAGAGGGGCGCACCGTATGGCGGGATCAGGGGATGGGGAAAACGGCGGCGTGCCGGCGGGAGGTGAAGTCGCGATGGCGCCGGGCGTGGTGACTGGCGGCGTCGAGGACGCCTACGGCGAGGACCGCGCCACCGTGGACCAGCCTGTCACGCCGTGGGCCGTCTGCATCTCAAGGTATATATGCAGGTTTCATTCTGCTGCTCCTGTTATGGTTTTTACTAGAAACTTTTAGCGCGCTTTGAGCGCCCTACCACTGGTGGGCTACCAGCCCATACCGTGGAGCATCTTTTAAGTAAGGTGCCACAAAATATACAAATGATAAGGAGTCTCTGATCATCGATATCGACGACTTAGAAAGCTCATTACGACAATACATAATACACTGAAACTTGTCGTTCCTAGCAACAGTGTTAGAACCTAATATTTGCAATTGCCTCGCATCACCATTTCTTTTATTTTTCATCTGTTCACCGGCATCTTCCAGTTCCAAGTCAGAGTCTGCATTTGTGTAGCCTTGATAGATAGGTCTCGACCACACTGCATTATTAGAGAAGTATGTCAAGATCTGACTTATGCAGATCAATAGTGTAGTAATTCTTTACGGCATGATGATTTGTTTGGGTACAAACTGATGGTAACATTTTGGTGCTGCAAGGGTTAAAGTAATACTTTTGGAGGTTCATGACACGCATATTATCCGATGCTTCAGATGTTAGCAGACTGAAAATTTTATTCAACCTGGGACACTAAAAAAACTTGCTTTCTAATTCAGAACATGTATACCTCTGATCTGGGTCTATTGGGCGGGCCTGGTTGGTTGCTCATATGATCCTGGCCTGCCTCATATTATTAGTGAGCCCGGCAATGCATGCAAATTAGTATGTTCGGTTACCTATATACATATAGCCTGATTAAGTTAAGGAGTTCTTTGGTTGCCTCATTTAGTGTACATATGTCTCATTTAGTGATGAAATGTGATTCTTGAATGTGCAAACTTATCTTCAGGTACACATCCATATAAGCCCAACTATAGTATACAGTTAGTTCTCATTATGACATTAACATGCCTCCAAAACAAAACAGAGAATATGATAGTAAACACCTGCAGGCTAGAAAAGAGGAATGCTCCTCATCACCGGGCTCAATTTTTGAGCTTCCTTGTCCTTCCCCAATGATGGTGTAGAGAAAGACAACACCAGCTTTCAGGTTGTCGTCAGCAGGGCCGGTTGATCCATGATCCTTCGATCTTTTTTAAGTGCCAAGATTCTTTTATTTAACAATATTTCCCCTTTGCCCTCGAGAACCTACAAGAAAGATAGTAATAAATTTCCTTGAAGTGAATTCGTCATCATGTAAAGCATGCGCAAAGAAAGCTACAATCCATAATCCATTGGTTCAACTGCACAGAGATAGAGGACTATGAGTTCGTGCTAGATGTGCAGTTGCCATTGGTTCAACTGCACAGAGATAGAGGACTATGAGTTCGTGCTAGATGTGCAGTTGCGCAACGCCATCACAGGGAGCGGACCTCACCTAGCCAAGGGACATGCAGATGCTCTCATGCGCGAGGTGGAGAAGGCCAGTGGCTCAGACGCTCGGCCGCTGCTCCCTTTACCATTGTCTCCTCATGGAACTCCGTGATGCCGCTGTGCATGCCCAAAGGAACACAGTGCCCCTCTGGTGGACGATGGATCGGGGCTCGCCATCGCCACTTTCTCATGGATCTGAGCCAAGAACATCATCGCCACTCTCTCATAGATCTGAGACAAGAACACCAAGATCCATCGCTAGCTTCCCCATCCACTGAGGAATTGAGGATGACCCCCGGAAGCTCACGCTGCGTGCTGGTCCACATAACTTACAGTCGCCCGTGGCTGCCCCGGGAACTCTCGCAGTCACCAATCTAGCCATCTCACGTGACTCGCGCAGCAGGGTGTGGCTCACTCGCATCCGATTCCACGCAGCCTGTTCCCACTTGGCACGGCCATGACAACGCCCATGCTGCTTTAGAGACGGTGACTCTGAAGGAGCGTGTGGATAGCAGCGAGGGGGGCGGCGGAGGCGGAGGCGGTGGCAGTGACGGTGGCGGCGGGAGAAGAGAAAGGGAAGGAAAAAAGGGAAATGGCAAGAGGTAGGGTTGGGTTGTGAGCGCTGGACGTCCAGACACCGGGAGGGGTCCCCTTCAAATTGGCCGCAGGAGGTTTTATGCAAAAACGACAAAGGTCTCGATTTTTCTCTTCTTCACGTTAAAATAAATCTTACATGAAGGGTCTATCGACAAAATATTTTAACGTTTTTCAAAAAAACATGATATACCACGCGTCCTCATGCAAGGCCTCCCCTCACCCGTGGATCGTTCATGTGCGAGGAATCACTAGTAGTCTTTAAGGAACCTGATCAGGTATATCCTCTGATTCTACTGTAAATATTAAGACGACCACGTATCGGCTGTACTCTGAACTCTGAAGTTCATATTCGTTTTGTTTCAATGTAATTGTCCATTTCAACAAAGTGTCATGTTCATATACGAAAATCGTGGAATAATCTGGCCATAAACTTGGACGAAACTCAACTGGTGTTCTGATGTGTGCATGGCTTCAAGATTGTGATGTTTTGTCATTACCGGGGTTTCAGTGGTCACTCCCTGCTGAGGGATCCAAGGCATAACAAAGGGCTCTCTTTCACAGAGAAAGAGCGGGACGCGCACTACCTGCGAGGATTATTGCCTCCGGTAGTCCTATCTCAAGACCTCCAGGTCTGCTACTTGTACTTTCTCTACCTTAGTATTTGTGCGTTAGCAGTTGGTGATTTCAGTGAAGCATGTGCATCTTCTACAGGAGAAGAGGATGGTGCAGAATATTCGGCAGTTCCAGGTCCCATTGCAGCGCTACACTGCGCTAATGGACCTTCAGGTAAGCCCATCGATTTCTCCATGAGAAAATTTGGATTTACAAAGTCAGGTGCAGCTAGACAGACTATTATTTCAGTTGTGAGTACTTGTATCTTGTTGAACGATGCATTCGTTTGCCAGGAGAGAAATGAGAGGTTATTTTATAAGCTGCTGATTGACAATGTCGAGGAACTGCTCCCTGTTGTGTATACACCAACAGTGGGGGAAGCTTGCCAGAAGTATGGGTCGATCTTCAGACGACCGCAGGGTTTATATGTGAGCCTCAAGGATAAGTGTGTTGTCCCTCCACCTCTCCTCACAGTAATTGCTTATATCTGCTGAGAGCCTTAAGGATTAAGGGTGCTTATGATGTGCTTTTCATGCTAGGGGGAGGATCTTGGAGGTACTGAGAAACTGGCCAGAGAAGAGTATTCAGGTTATTGTGGTCACTGATGGTGAGCGTATTTTAGGCCTGGGAGATCTTGGTTGCCAGGTTAGTTACAATGTCCTGCCAGTCTGGTATCGTTTTTGCTTCTGAATTTTTTGTTAAGTGCAGACAGAGTTTATTGCTTATAATCATGTTTTTTTTTGTGAAATATGTATAGGGCATGGGAATTCCTGTGGGGAAGCTTGCACTGTATACTGCTCTTGGAGGTGTACGGCCATCCGCCGTGAGTACTTTACATGTGAATATGCAGTTTAAATTTGCCCATGTGAATATACAGTTGTTTATTAGCAGTCTGGTGTAATATTTTCTCCATGTCGTGTCATAGTGCTTGCCTATTACCATTGATGTGGGGACAAATAACGAAGATCTACTAAAGGATGAATTCTACATTGGACTAAAGCAAAGAAGAGCAACTGGCCAGGTTCCATGCTACTTACATTGACTATGCTTGTTCAATTATCATGATTCATGTTTACCTTTATGATTATGGATCTCAATTTGTTATATCCATTTTCTGAATCAGGAATACTCTGAACTTCTGGATGAGTTTATGGCTGCAGTTAGGCAGAACTATGGACAAAAAGTTCTTGTCCAGGTGTGGAAAATAGTTGTTGAAGATAAATTATTTGTTTCCAACTGAACTGTAGCTGACCACATTCTAAAATTTGTTTGGCCTCACAGTTTGAGGACTTTGCAAACCACAATGCATTTACACTTCTTGAGAAGTACAGGACAAACCATCTTGTATTTAATGATGATATCCAGGTAACCAAATCAGATGCTAGTTAATTTATCTTTTTTTTTCTTAAAAAGCCATTGAAATTTTGTTCCAGACAGCAGTACTAACCCTGAAATGCTGGTATTTACAGGGCACAGCTGCTGTAGTACTTGCAGGGCTTATCGCTGCTCTGAAGTCTGTTGGTGGGACTCTAGCTGATCACACATTCTTGTTCTTCGGTGCAGGAGAGGTGATTGACCCTTTTTTAGAAATTGTAGAGAGTAAATACTACTTCTCACTATTAATCACTGCGTGTGTCTATCGTGGTGTGTGTGAATGTGTTTTTTGTTTTTTCGGCTTTTTAAGCCTTTTTCTCTTCTTTCTTAATGCAATGATATGCAGCTCTCCTGCGTATTTCGGGGAAAAAAAAATCACTGCGTGTGTCAAAACTGAATCGTATTTGCTTACTTGCCTTCACGTTCCCATGAATCTTGTAATCAGATGAAGACAGTAGGGAACACTATCAGTTCCCCTAGGTTCTTTTCAGTATAGACATGCCCTTTTCGTGTCTTTGGGATAGGATCATATTGGAAATCCTCTTGTGCTTGCTGGTTTACATTCCAAAAGAATGATTTGCTTGTCCTGAGATTGTCATTACTTTGGCAAACATAAGTACATATAATTGGTATGCTAGTATTAGCTATGGTTTATCATAAACTCAAATATATGTCATTGACTTTCGTGTTCAATAAAGCATGCAATTTAAAGGTCCATCTGTCTGTCTTGCAGGCTGGTACGGGCATTGCTGAACTGGTTGCTCTGGAGATATCCAGACAGGTAGTAAAACTTTTCAAGTTTGGCTTAACTGGAGGAATTTGCTGGTGACCATAGTAATTAGTGGTGTTTCTTTTCAGGCAAAGGTTTCTGTAGAAGAGGCTCGCAAAAAGATCTGGCTGGTTGATTCAAAGGTTCACAAGTGTTCCCTTCCTCCTCTTTTTTTTTTTTTTTTTAACACATTGTAACGAAGTCTGTCGTGTGTTGCAGGGACTGATTGTGACCTCACGAGAGACACTCCAGCCATTTAAGAAGCGATATGCACATGAGCATGAACCTGTCGAAGATCTCTTAGGTGCTGTTAAGGTGCAAGGCTAAACCAAAGGGGATACAAATAGGCTTCCATTGTGGATTTTCATGGTTCATATGTCTTTTCCCATTTTTCAGGCTATCAGACCGACTGCACTAATAGGATCAGCTGGTGTGGGTCAAAGTTTCACGAAAGAGGTGATCGAGGCTATGTGTTCGATTAATGAGGTGACACTTAACATCACTTCTTTGTCTATATAGTTTGTTTTGTATCATTTCATCGAGTATTTAGAATTAACTCAAATGAAATGCAGAGACCGATCATCCTTGCTCTATCAAACCCAACGTCACAGTCTGAATGCACTGCTGAACAAGCATATACATGGAGTCAGGTAGAGTTTCATGCATAGTTTCATTTTTTCCACATGCCAAATTTATGTCGAATGCCTCAATCTGAGGATACATATGTTAACAGGGGCGTGCCATATTTGGCAGTGGAAGCCCATTTGATCCGGTGAAATATAATGACAAGCTGTTTGTGCCTGCCCAGGTATGAAAAATGGTTTGTGCACACAAAGTCTTAATTTATTGATGCTTTCAACTACTTGTGAACTTTATCTTGAACTGTAACAGGCAAACAATGCTTACATTTTCCCGGGGTTTGGACTAGGGGTGGTGATCTCAGGAGCGGTCCGGGTGTCGGACGATATGGTCCTTGCTGCTGGTAAACACAATCTGCAAGATTTCAAGAGGATCATTCATTTCTCGATATGGTTTCCTATTCGACAGTTGTCACTAATTCTGCATCTTTTGGGTGTTTCGCTGGTTTGCGGATTGGACAGCTGAAGGTCTAGCTGAGCAGGTAACCCCGGAGCATATCGAGAAAGGCCTGATCTACCCGCCCTTTTCCATCATCAGGAAGATTTCAGCTAACATAGCTGCCCGTGTCGCTGCAAAAGCTTATGATCTCGGTATTTTGCTGTTTTGGGGGTACATTTTACTTGGAATCTTAGCGACTTGGAACCACCATGTAAGTTCCATTCTTCTGCTTCACTTTCCGCAGGAATGGCCAGCCAGCTCCCTCGCCCAAAAGACCTGGTGAAGTATGCTGAGAGTTGCATGTACAGCCCCGTCTACCGATCGTACAGGTGATGTGAAGAGCGAACAGTGCTGGCGTTGGATGGTTGTACATGTTATACAGCTTCACCTCAGGATCCCATATGCCTATACATAACTACATAAGCACTATTGTTGAGCTGCTACTACTTGCTATGATTGTACATATCTTGCCGGTTACCGTCGTGTAAAACGTGTGGCAAAGTCCGCTGCTGTGTAGCTGTACTGCACGTTCGTACTTTATGTAGCTTTGTAAATTGTAATAAAGTTCCGGGGAGGTAAGTTGACATTTCTACGTAGTCTACTGCTGCATGTTCTCATGCGTGCCAGGGTTTTCTTGTACACGATTTGACGGCGCCTATGCAGCCTTGAGGTCTCAACACAACCCTGTTTGTTTATCTGGAAAAGAAGTGCTGATTTGGTTGAGTAGAAGTGCTGATTTGGTTGAGTCTGATTTATTGTGAGAGAAAATATTGTTCTACTTTTGAAAAGAAGTGGCACTCTTAATACAACTATAATAGTTTCTATAGACATTAATTGAGTTGTCACATAAGTATTTTATTAACGTGATAAGGGAGTTATTAGAGAGAGGATAGAAATCAAGATCTAAGTTAGAAACCATATCTATACAAAATTAAGATATAAAGGAATATAATTGATAGAGAATATACTGATGATGTATAACTACATTGGAGGCATAGTGTTTTCTAAACTAAGATAAGATATGATTAGTGGAGAATATAATAATAATGTATATAATTAAATAAAATTATTCAATTGAGGTCATGGTGTGTTTCTATACATAGAGGATTATAAAATTAATTGGGATAGAACTGCCCTTAGCTGCTACTTGCTACCACGAACGGACGTCTCACCGCATTCATCAAAATAGCAGCACGAGTCGAGTGCCACGCAAATTTGGAGTTGACAGTTTCAGACGCACACATGGATCTGAAATCCCTTATATATGACGCCACAGGTCACTTCACAGGTTGGAACAAGTTTTTGGAAAGACCTTCCCACCGCAATCCAGATTTTGCCGAAACCTTCGCAGTTTCAGGAAGTAAAAAGCAGGCAAATGCTGAGGATAATGGAAGGCCGATGTTAATGGATTGTTGCAACTGCAACAAATGGTCACGCAGCTACATGGATGATCTGATCAGTTCTATGTAGATTGTGTGTCGTCTGAAATTTGGGAAGTGCGTATCGCCCAGAAGGATCTTGGATGCAGGATCTTGTCACTATCGACTCTGAACAGCCAGCCTATATTGGACTGGCAGTCACTGCATACCGCGATCGTCCATGTGTACCTGCAAACAGAAAAAGAACTTAGCCAGTGCATCTGGGAACCATGGTAATTATGTGATTCCAAAACGCGCGCGCGGGGGGGGGGGGGGGGGGGGGGGGGGGGGGGGGTTATTACTCTGGAAACCAGCTGTGAGTTTTGGAAGGGCCGCCGCGCAATGCAAGCCCAGTGGCACCGGATACTGTAATAATCTCATTCACAAAACTGTGAGGCTTGCTGTGAGAAGACATCGACCTCTCAATGGACGTCACCACCCTATCACTTCGTCTTGCAATACGGGTCTACATGAAATGAATCTGTCACCTCTTGTATTAGTCAAAACTGTGCAGAAATTATTTGATCAGTTTTGTAGCTGATATGCCCAGCCCCAGATCCATGAATCAGATGGGCAGAGATCCAAGCAAAAGTTTCTCTGCCGATTCTCAAAAATCAACTCGCCAAAAGTCGACCGAGTTTTCACCAGCCTATGAAAATAATAAGACAGCTTCATTTTTTTCCTTTTATTAGGTATTCGAAACACTGCACTTATGCAAAACAAAAGGTTGAAATCCTGAAGAAACCCTAAATAACGACAAAATTTGAAACCCTAGATCCAGTTTCATTTTCATGTCACCACTATACATGATGCATTTACCACTGGCTCCAACTGCAGACTGGATAAAGATAAGGTCACAAGTCTTAGCCATGTGAACAGAATTGAAGAAATGAAGTATGATCAGAAACTTTGAGAAAGTACTGTTTAAAAGAAAGTAAACATTACCAGGCAACTTTTACATTGTATGATATCGAAGGCTTTGAGTAGCTGAATCTCCCGCTGTAGTCGATATGAGATTCCATCAATCTCAAGCAATTCTTGCCTCAGAGATTCTGAGACAGGAAGTTTGCTTCCAATGCAAAATGACAAATAATTCGGTTTTCTCACATGATCATCCATGCTTGGGTTTAAAATTACTTGTCTCCACAAATCTGTCATGAAGAAAATTCAAGGTCATACATACAACAACACTTAAATCACAACTGCACAGATTTATACTTTGACATAACAGGACTTAACTCTATAATATAAAGATAAGCAGTTTTCCTGCATGTTTGAGAAAAAAAGTTAAAGGAACAAACATTATACGGTTAACAATCAATGAATGGAGAGTAACATAAATTCCGTTTGCTAAGATCAAGAGAAATAAAAAAAAAAGTGAAGAAATAACCTGGTACCTGCAGCTCTCCTAGAAAGTGAATACGAATCATACATCTCATAAGCCCAGCGAGGCCAAAACGACAATGGAGCCTGTGATGCATTTTTGGTTGAGAAGTAGTGTTTATGCTGTTCGATATCTTTCCTTCTTGCTCTCTGGAAGGATTTGGAGAATATGAAACAAAGATTATCCTCATCTCTTGTGTCTGTATTCTTATCTGGCTGACCATACCCATCAATTTCTTTTACAGAGTCATGGCTCTGGCAAGACTGTTCAGGTGTAGAATGTTGGCTTTCATTTGACGATTCATCCACAATAGCACACCTTACCAAACCACTGGACTGGGAACCTAGAAGGTATATTCTTTTATCTGTTATTGAGTGATCACTTGAAGTGCTAGTAGGTGATAGAGAATCCTTGTCCATATCAGAATCCACATGATCGAGTTGTGTAGAACATGACGCATGCAAACTGAGCATTATCGATGAAGCACGTTGCCTGAAACTGTTAGTTGCAGCTAACTGTCCAAAAGCATCTCTTGGAGTTCTTTGAGGTGTATCTTCTTCAATAATTTGGACTTCACCCCATGGCTGTCCACAAGAAAAATGCCATGAGAATATGGTCTCTTCAGAGAGTTACATATTTTTTACTTAGGCCCTGTTTGGATCACAGCAGGATTATTATAGAAATTCATATGAATTTATGGAAGAGTTAGAATTTTCCTGGAACAAGTTTATTGAAGGATTTAACCACTTTGATAATATAGTTAACTCCAATATTCTATTATCTTTTACTCCATTATCAAAAGGAATTCCTATGGATCCAATGAACAAAGTAAAAAGTAGTAATATAAGAAGAGGAAATAGCATAGTATTTCCCGTTTCATGAGGATAGACAAAAGTGTTTTTAGCCCCAAAGGGAGTACTAAAGGATCCTATCTTATTTCTTGTATTAGCAGGAATTTTGGGTATATTTTGTGAAAAAAAAGAAACTCCACTCTTCATTGTTGATAAAACAAAATCCCTATTGACTCCTTTGGATATACTTTTTCCCCATATACATAGGATTATTAAGAATTATGAAATATACTAATCAGAGTGTTTGGATTCCTGGATTATTCTTGGTTCAAGTGAAAAGTACTCATAATCATCAAAAAGCAGGTCCAAGGTAGATTATACAATTATTGTAACCTGTTGTCTTGATTATAATCCACCTTATGATCTAGCCTGTTTGGATCACAGATACACTATTTTAGCTGATTATTATAATCACAGTGGATCCAAACAGGACCTTAATTAAGACTTACTACTCCGTCGACATCCAACCAATGGCGCATAAGACGAAACCGCTGCTGACCATGAGAGAAAATACATAATGAACCATCATCCAGCTGTTGAATTTTCTGTATCTATGAAAGCAAAATAAACACAAGTTAATCTGACTCTTGACAGTCTGACTAACGAGAAGGAAGTGCTATAGGTGAATATACATAGTTTGACTAGCGAGAAGTGCTAAAGTAAAATTAAATTGTAACATAGTAGGCTTTAGACAAGAGGCGACGGAACATAGTTCGTGAATATACTATCTCCCCTTGTCTAGGCTTTAGTGTTACTAACTTACTACAGAAGACTTCAAGGATATTTGTTCTTTTTGGTTCCTAGATAGAAAGATCATGTACAGTAATATAGAAATAATTTATCATTGTAACATATGAGCAGATACTCAATCACTAGTAGAAACAATTCAACAAGGAGGAAGACCAAAGGTGTACATGACATAACTAGTAATTAAATAGCTTAGAAACCACACCTCTGCCATTGTCCCAACAGAAGCAATAGTATAATGTCCATCATTTGTGTGTCGATAAACATAAACCTGACATTGGATCATAGCCAATTAAAACAGACAATGTAGCAATGCATCACGACAATGAGAAATGGCACTCACCACGCCTATCATGCATGGAGCATCAACATGGTTAATAGCCTTGTCAATAGCTTCCACCAATCTAGGCTGAAAATGAAATACTCGAAGATGTAGAGAAGCTTCAGGAAACAAAACAACTCCTGCAGAAGTTCCATGACAGAACATTTAATATAATTCCACTATGCTGAAAATTTACACCATCGACATACAATAGTCCTCACTCCGGTGAAAAAGGCCAACACAGATGGGTATTTCTAGATATACTTTGTAAGATGAGATTATTGCCACTAGTTACACAGTCAATATTAGGACTGTTCAGATTTCAGGAAGGACAATAGGATGGTCCAGTTCAAAATGTATTGTTCTTAAACTAAAATTTAATTTGAGGTAAGCTTTGTCATACACTGCATGGTCTACAGGAAGCAGGAATGCTACCTTGGAGAGAAAACATCGGCAGATTGAGGACTCTGTCTCCATGCAGGAAAGCAAATTTGCCTCGGGCACCATCAATCTTTGCCTCTGGCAAAGTAACCATTATGCATGCATTGAATCTAGGAATATAAAATCCAAAACAAGGAATATAGAATACACAAATAAGATTAGCATGGATATTTACCAAGATAGGTGTGAGCTTGCAGGGAAACAGTAGATGTATCGACAGTAAGCCCCTCAGAAGTGTTAATCCCTCCATCTCCATGAGTATTTCTGCCATTAAAGAATGTGAAGAAGAAAAAACTATATAACAAGAATCCACATAAACATTGAATAGCAACAAGGTAATACAAATTCACTTCTATCTATGCCATTTAAATGAATACAGGTACAGGTAGTGGGAAAATGTTCAGCAGCTATGTTCACTCCTCCCATTGAACCAAAGTGACTAATATGTTATATAGCGTAATAATCATTAATGGCAAAAAAAATTGAATATAACGAAACGTGTGGGCACCATGTATACTACCTCATCCCTCATCCACCAACAATTTTTAGAGTTTTAGGGCCATGCCTCTGACTTTCAAAATAGATCAAAAGACAAGACTCCGCCAACCATAAGTTTGAGTACATCAACAAAATTGTGGTTGCGAACTAAATGTTGGCTATGAGTGCGGAGTAACCACTAACCATCTCTGCTGTAAGAGTGTAAGCTCTGCGCTTAAAACGAATTTTAGTTTAAGCTCCAGATTTTGCTGTTTGCTAAGCGCTTAGGTTTGCAAAAATTCCCCAAACCTAATCTACACCGTCTCCGAATTCAGTGTGTAATGTATTTTCAATATAACTAACATCGTCTGTCACACCACTCTATCCCCTTAAACTACGCTCTCGCAAGGAACTGTAAGAAAGGGGCAAGGGGCGCGCTCGGACCTGAGGAAGGTGTCGACGGAGGAGGAGGAGGAGGATGAGCCGTCGTCGTCGACCTCCTCTACCTGGAGCTCCTCCATATCCAGCTCTAGGATCGCCTCAATCTGCCTCCGTTCCCTCTCCAGGATCCGGTCCCGCTCCGCCATTTCTCCGCGGCCGCAGGACGCACCGCTCGCGGCGCGGGTTGTGGAGGTGGCGGCGGAGTTTAAACACTTTCTCCAGACATTGAGACACACTTCCAAATTCCAATTCCAACGCGCGTGGGTGATTTTTTTTTCTAATGATGAAAATGGTTTATTTGTTTGAAATGTTTATTTAGATAAAACAAAACGTGTAAATTCTCAGACAAGGTATTATTTAATTAAAACACATTTTAGACCGCGACATGCAAATAAAATAAATAGTTTACGGTTATAGACTAGACATGTTTGATATTGGGTCCGCTTAGATTTAAATCTTTTACAGTTGATGGACCCATTAGATAGGCCTATGTTAGTGTGATGATAACATGGATGTTTCAACTAAAGATTCCAAGAACACGTTGTGTGAACCTCTGATCCATCTAAATGACTAAAGAAAACCATTGATCAAGATCTTCTCGAGCAAAAGACAAGATTGAGCGACCCTAACATCGACTAGTCATTTTGGTGCACTCATGAGTCAATCAACGAAATTTGTTAGTCACACTCACACGTACTAACTAGAGATAAGGGCTAGGGCCCCTTTTCTATGACTAGGTTTCCTCATGTGCCGAGCAAACATGTCTTACTGGCACCCCCACTGCATCGTGAGCAACCCTTCCACCTTGACCTAGACACCCAGCCACAATATGGACCTCATAGGATGATAACCACGTTGGGCCACAGGAGTGTGTTTGCCTTGGTGAACCAAACAAAGCTTCAAACAAACTTTGATCGCCACACACCTTAGGTGGTGGACCCACTAATATGCGTATGTCCACGTCATATAGGGCACATGGCCACCAACATTCAATGCAAGAGGACAGGGGACCATATGTATAGCCTCATGTCGTATAGTGGCACTAGTTCATAGTTGGCTATGTTATCTTCGTAATTCATCGTTTCTTGCTCTAGTTTGGACTGCCAGTGTACAAAGATCGAGTTTGGAACAAATTTTGTTCTACCTTGCTACTTTAAATTGTCAAAGGATTACATGACATTCCTCTTGGCTATCATTATGGATTTATTGTCACTTGTCGCTGCATCAGGTAGCTATTTTCCCAAGCATGTATGAAGAATTTTGTTCATTCTATGGTTTATTCTTGCATAGTTTGTTAGTAATCCAAACCAGACCATTCTCGCTATCCTAGCTTGTTTCAACCATTGTCTGCGCATTAGGCTACTTTGTAGGTGATTTATTTGGACATTGCCGAAGGCTTCCCTCATCCCATGATCGTAATGCAATACTTATTATGGTTATGGTAGATAAATTATCCAGATTTGCACACTTCTGAGTTACCCATTCATCGTTGCAATCATGGATAGGGTTTTTCTAGACCATGTGTATAAGCTCCAGGGTATGCCACTATCATCATCTCAGACCGAGACAAGATCTTCACTAGGTGACTGTAAGGAAAATGGACCCTAGGGATTTTGGTGTTTGATGATCAACATGACCAATATTGGACTAATTATTTTACAAGTGTTTGTTTTGAAGTGCAATAGGATGCAAAAGTGTTTTGGACTTAAGCAACGGTGTGATCCAAGTGATCAACATCTCAAGCAAGACATTAGAAGGCGTGCCGAAGTCAAGTGAAGAGAGGTTTTGGTTTCCCTCTCCCTCCTGCCGAGTTTGCGAGGCAGGATTCAGCGATTTCTGGAGGTGTCACTATGGAAAACATGCACCGGACCTCAAAGATCATGCACAAGTCCAAGACACGAGATGGAACCAAGTCGGACAACAAGATCACGAAGAAACGGAGTCAACCGGACAAAACAAGAGCGTCGGACGCTAAGGATCAAGGGTGTCAGACCATTGCTTGGAGTCCGACGGTCCCAGGCAGGTTCTCTGGCGCAGCAAGCGTCGGACGCTGCGGTTGATGCTCGTCGGACCAAAGACCGTCCGTCCGACGATGCCTGAGAGCAAGAGAAGGCGTCGGACGATATGAACAGTTGAGCGTCGGACCAATCGGCGTCTCAGTCCGACGGTTCCAGAGAGCATCAGAGAAGAAAAAAAGGCGTCGGACGTCGTCCGACGGAGAGCGTCGGACCAATGTTTATCGTCCGACGGTCTTGGTGGCCCACCTGTCAGCGACTGCATCGCGTGCTACAACGGTCGAATTGGGAGAAGCGTCGGACGCTAGAGGAATGGTCCGACGCCCCTGCATCGTCCGGTCCGACGGTTCGCAGAGAAGCCCATTGAATGATGCAACGGCTACCTTTGCTTTGGGGCTTATAAATACACCTCCTACCGGCTATGGAGGGTGTGGAGAAGTGAGGGATCATTTCAAGGTTGTTGCTACACCATTCTAAAGCTCTCCACTTGCATAGTGCTTAGTGATACACTTGGTGATTAGCATAAGCGCTTTGCGAAGTGCTTAGGTTGATTAGACCACCGCTTATGCGCTTGCTCTAGGTTGTTGCCTAGTGTTTAGTGAGGTTTGCATACCTCCAACTCATTGGTGCTTGCGTGCACCGTGCTTGTACTCGGCGGGGCTTGTAGTCTTGCGAGATCACACCGACCGCGCTTGTGGTGTGGCCGCCACCGTGTACCAAAGGGAACAAGGCCCGCGGCGGTTTGGCCGGAAGCTTGATAGTGAAGACGTCGGGGAGCATCCGAGGAGAGGCTTGCCTTGCGAGGCACACCGGAGACCCACTTGCGTGTGGGGAACACCCGGGGCTATCCACGGAGTGACCCGACCGGGAGCTTGGCCCTTGCGAGGGATTCCTTGCGAGGGGCTCCAACGAGGACTAGGGGAAAGTTTGAGCGCTTCTCGATACCTCGGTAAAAATACCGGAGTCGTCGACAGGAGTTTGCATCTCTACCTCATCTTTACCTTCCGCATTTACATTGCTTTCTTGGTTGTGTGCTTTACCTTTCCTAGCTTAGTTGATAGGCTAGTTGATAGGGTTGGAACCTAGGTTGCATAACTCTTTTGCGGTAGAGATAGCAACACACTTAGCAAAACCTTAGTTGCACATTGGATAGTTTACTTTTGTAGGTTCTGCTAAGGTTAAGAAAAAGAGGCCATAGATTAGAAGTAAAGTTTTTAGTCGCCTAATTCACCCCCCCTCTTAGGCGTCACGGTCCTTTCAATTGGTATCGGAGCCCGGTTTGGCTCATTTGGACCTTTGGCTTCACCACCGTTGAGCCGACGCTATGGCAAAAGGGAGTGGGAAGGATACTTCTAGGCCTCCACACTTTGACGGCACTAACTTTCCCTATTATAGTGTTAGAATGGCTTGCTACCTAGAAGCGGTTGATCTAGGTGTTTGGAGAGTCACTCGTGACGGGATGAAACCCCTCAAGAATCCCGCAAAACCCACCGCGAGTGATGAAAAGGAAATTCATCTTAATGCAAGAGCTAAAAATTGCTTGTTTGAATCTTTGGACGAAAACATTTTTAACCAAGTATTCACTTTAAAAACGGCAAATGAAATATGGTTAAAATTGCATGAGCTCCATGACGGCACATCTAATGTCCGTGAGCAAAAACATCTTCTAGCTCAACAAAATTATGATTCCTTTAAAATGAAAGATGATGAACTTTCTCGTGATATGTATTCTCGTTTGAATCTAATGATCAATGAGCTAAATTCAATAGGAATCACAAAGCTAGAAGATAAGGATATTGTGAGGAAGATCATTTCCGTGCTACCTCGTGAAAAATATGCAACCATTGTCACCGTCCTTCACAACATGGAAGACTTGAGCAACATGACCCCAGCCATGGTTCTTGGCAAATTGACGGCATTTGAAATGTCGCGCAATATGGGTAAAGAAGAAGTCTCTTCATCAGGCAAGAACAAAGCTCCCACATGTGATAAGCACAAGAAGATGAAGGGCAAAAAGCAAGTTGAATCAAGCTCAAGTTCCTCAAGTGAAGAAGAAAAGGATGATGAAAGTGAAGAAGGTGAAGGTGATGATGATGATGAATCAAGCAATGATGATCAAGCCTCCACCTCCTCCTCCGATGTTGATGAAGAAATAATCAACTTGATCAAGAAGGTGGTGAAAAATATCCGCAAGCTCAACACCAAGGGTGTGCCCATTCAAATTGAAGATTGCATCTTCACAAATCAAAGAAGAGAGCAAAGAAATAATGGATGCTATGGATGTGGCAAGAGAGGGCATTATGTGGAAGATTGTCCAAACAAGCCCACACCCAAGGACAAGAAGAAGGCAAGAAAAGTTAAAGCCCAAGCCCTCACATCAATCAAGAAATGGGATGATTCATCAAGCGATGATGAAGTTCAACATAAGAGGCGGGGTCGCAAACACTCATCATCAAGCTCTTCAAATGTGTGCCTTATGGCACGAGGTAACGAAAGCTCCTCCTCTAGTGAGAGTGATAGTGATGATGACTTGCCTTCATATGATCAACTTGTACAAGAAAATGTTAAATATGCTAAGCTTTGCACTAGTCAACAAAACAAGTTAAAAGTGCTAAAAGAAAAGGTAGAAAGCTCTCAACAAGCTTATAATTCTTTGCTTGAACAATATGAAATCTTTTCAAATCAAAATGTTGAGCTATCTACTAAAATTGAGAAACTTGAGGCTAGTGCAAACAAAAATGAAAGCACAAGTAGTGATGAGCAACTTGTAAAGAAAAATGAAAAATTAAAAGCAAAGTTAGCTAGCTCACAAGATGCATATAAAGGTTTGCTAATTAAAATGGAAACCCTTTTCAAACATTGTGATGAGCTAGCCACTAAAGTTGCTACACTTGAAGCCATCAATTCAACCTCCACTGAGGCACCTAAAATAAATAACACAACTCTTGAAATATCTAAAACGGATGCCTCTACTTCTTGTGATGATTTGATTGTGTTAAACTCACCCTCTTGCAACCAAGCTTCTTTTGAGAAAGTGCTTGTAGAGACTTGCACACAAGAAGTTGCAATGGAGAATGAGAAGCTCAAGCAAGAAGTGGCTCGCCTCACCATGGACTTGACTCAAGCTAATGGCAAGGCAAAGCAAACCCAACCTCATCAAGATAACACCATCAAGGGAGTAAAGAAGGTTGATGAGGGACAAACCGTGATTTGCTATGTTTGTCACAAAGAAGGCCACAAGTCCTATGAGTGCAAGGTGAAGAATGGAGGAACAAATAACAAAGAGAAAAGCAAAAAGCAAGCAAGCAAGCTCTCTAACACCTACACCAACAAAGTTGACAAGAAGGCCACTACACCTTATCTCTTGAAGAAGAAGAAAAATGACAAGGTGGTGGCAATCAAGGTTAACAAGCAAGCCAACAATGGGGCCAAACGCATTTGGGTGCCAAAAGAAATTATTTCAGCCATGAAGAGCACCAAGAAGGTTTGGATCCCAAGAGGAAAGAAATAAGTCAAAGTGGCATCGGGGAATTTGGAGACTTGGCAAAGTTGGGATGCATAGCATGGGGTGCATCATATTGGATCATGCCATTGCCAAGTCGGTTAGTGAAGAATATGGACCCAAATTCCCCTCCCATGTTAGGTAACTAGATTTAAATTCTTGCAATTTAAATTAGCATCTAGTTTCTTTCATGCCTAGGTTTGCATTTGCATGTTTAAATCGCTTGTCATGCATACACTAGGCACATCTTATGGTAAGCTTGCTCGGTTTCACTTTTAACCCTTGGAGCAAGTTTACATGAGCTAAATTGTTTAGGAGCACGGCACATAGCTTCTTTTAAATTTTAGTATTTTATATGAGCCAAAGACCAAGTTGTAGATGAATCTTCCCTACTTGACCTCAAAAAGTCTATGTGCATGTCTCCCACAAGTATTCTATGCTTGTATGCACACTTTGAGGGGGGCTTTTTCTACAACTTGAAATCTTTGAGACTAACAACCTTTTCAAGTTTATTATGTGTGTAGTCTCATTGTAAGGAAAATGGAGTCCCCGGAGATAAGCACCATGTTCTTCAAGGCTAAGTTTTTATACATGATTTCAATTCGGTATCTTTTGTGTTTTCTCCATGCATTATATAGATTAATGTGAGAGTTAAGTCTTGTGATCAACTCCACTCCACTCATAAAGGATCACAAAACTTGACCCTTCCTTGTGTTTCTAATGTCTTCCTTTTCAGTGTTTGATGCCAAAGGGGGAGAATTTTGATGGACCAAAGCAAGAAAATTCTATCATCTAGTTGGTCCAAGAAAGAGAGAAAAGTGGATTATGGACTTAGGGGGAGCTTAAATCCATAATACCACACAAGGGGACAATTTTGCAAAGGCTAGATAAGTATTTCATTTTGCATCATTTGATCTTGCCTTTGCATTACATCCTAGCAAGTAGATTGCATGTTACTTTTCGCATTATTTATTTGCTTGCTTTGGTAGTGTTATCATCAATCACCAAAAAGGGGGAGATTGTAAGGAAAATGGACCCTAGGGATTTTGGTGTTTGATGATCAACATGACCAATATTGGACTAATTATTTTACAAGTGTTTGTTTTGAAGTTCAATAGGATGCAAAAGTGTTTTGGACTTAAGCAACGGTGTGATCCAAGTGATCAACATCTCAAGCAAGACATTAGAAGGCGTGCCGAAGTCAAGTGAAGAGAGGTTTTGGTTTCCCTCTCCCTCCTGCCGAGTTTGCGAGGCAGGATTCAGCGATTTCTGGAGGTGTCACTATGGAAAACATGCACCGGACCTCAAAGATCATGCACAAGTCCAAGACACGAGATGGAACCAAGTCGGACAACAAGATCACGAAGAAACGGAGTCAACCGGACAAAACAAGAGCGTCGGACGCTAAGGATCAAGGGCGTCAGACCATTGCTTGGAGTCCGACGGTCCCAGGCAGGTTCTCTGGCGCAGCAAGCGTCGGACGCTGCGGTTGATGCTCGTCGGACCAAAGACCGTCCGTCCGACGATGCCTGAGAGCAAGAGAAGGCGTCGGACGATATGAACAGTTGAGCGTCGGACCAATCGGCGTCTCAGTCCGACGGTTCCAGAGAGCATCAGAGAAGAAAAAAAGGCGTCGGACGTCGTCCGACGGAGAGCGTCGGACCAATGTTTATCGTCCGACGGTCTTGGTGGCCCACCTGTCAGCGACTGCATCGCGTGCTACAACGGTCGAATTGGGAGAAGCGTCGGACGCTAGAGGAATGGTCCGACGCCCCTGCATCGTCCGGTCCGACGGTTCGCAGAGAAGCCCATTGAATGATGCAACGGCTACCTTTGCTTTGGGGCTTATAAATACACCTCCTACCGGCTATGGAGGGTGTGGAGAAGTGAGGGATCATTTCAAGGTTGTTGCTACACCATTCTAAAGCTCTCCACTTGCATAGTGCTTAGTGATACACTTGGTGATTAGCATAAGCGCTTTGCGAAGTGCTTAGGTTGATTAGACCACCGCTTATGCGCTTGCTCTAGGTTGTTGCCTAGTGTTTAGTGAGGTTTGCATACCTCCAACTCATTGGTGCTTGCGTGCACCGTGCTTGTACTCGGCGGGGCTTGTAGTCTTGCGAGATCACACCGACCGCGCTTGTGGTGTGGCCGCCACCGTGTACCAAAGGGAACAAGGCCCGCGGCGGTTTGGCCGGAAGCTTGATAGTGAAGACGTCGGGGAGCATCCGAGGAGAGGCTTGCCTTGCGAGGCACACCGGAGACCCACTTGCGTGTGGGGAACACCCGGGGCTATCCACGGAGTGACCCGACCGGGAGCTTGGCCCTTGCGAGGGATTCCTTGCGAGGGGCTCCAACGAGGACTAGGGGAAAGTTTGAGCGCTTCTCGATACCTCGGTAAAAATACCGGAGTCGTCGACAGGAGTTTGCATCTCTACCTCATCTTTACCTTCCGCATTTACATTGCTTTCTTGGTTGTGTGCTTTACCTTTCCTAGCTTAGTTGATAGGCTAGTTGATAGGGTTGGAACCTAGGTTGCATAACTCTTTTGCGGTAGAGATAGCAACACACTTAGCAAAACCTTAGTTGCACATTGGATAGTTTACTTTTGTAGGTTCTGCTAAGGTTAAGAAAAAGAGGCCATAGATTAGAAGTAAAGTTTTTAGTCGCCTAATTCACCCCCCCTCTTAGGCGTCACGGTCCTTTCAATTGGTATCGGAGCCCGGTTTGGCTCATTTGGACCTTTGGCTTCACCACCGTTGAGCCGACGCTATGGCAAAAGGGAGTGGGAAGGATACTTCTAGGCCTCCACACTTTGACGGCACTAACTTTCCCTATTATAGTGTTAGAATGGCTTGCTACCTAGAAGCGGTTGATCTAGGTGTTTGGAGAGTCACTCGTGACGGGATGAAACCCCTCAAGAATCCCGCAAAACCCACCGCGAGTGATGAAAAGGAAATTCATCTTAATGCAAGAGCTAAAAATTGCTTGTTTGAATCTTTGGACGAAAACATTTTTAACCAAGTATTCACTTTAAAAACGGCAAATGAAATATGGTTAAAATTGCATGAGCTCCATGACGGCACATCTAATGTCCGTGAGCAAAAACATCTTCTAGCTCAACAAAATTATGATTCCTTTAAAATGAAAGATGATGAACTTTCTCGTGATATGTATTCTCGTTTGAATCTAATGATCAATGAGCTAAATTCAATAGGAATCACAAAGCTAGAAGATAAGGATATTGTGAGGAAGATCATTTCCGTGCTACCTCGTGAAAAATATGCAACCATTGTCACCGTCCTTCACAACATGGAAGACTTGAGCAACATGACCCCAGCCATGGTTCTTGGCAAATTGACGGCATTTGAAATGTCGCGCAATATGGGTAAAGAAGAAGTCTCTTCATCAGGCAAGAACAAAGCTCCCACATGTGATAAGCACAAGAAGATGAAGGGCAAAAAGCAAGTTGAATCAAGCTCAAGTTCCTCAAGTGAAGAAGAAAAGGATGATGAAAGTGAAGAAGGTGAAGGTGATGATGATGATGAATCAAGCAATGATGATCAAGCCTCCACCTCCTCCTCCGATGTTGATGAAGAAATAATCAACTTGATCAAGAAGGTGGTGAAAAATATCCGCAAGCTCAACACCAAGGGTGTGCCCATTCAAATTGAAGATTGCATCTTCACAAATCAAAGAAGAGAGCAAAGAAATAATGGATGCTATGGATGTGGCAAGAGAGGGCATTATGTGGAAGATTGTCCAAACAAGCCCACACCCAAGGACAAGAAGAAGGCAAGAAAAGTTAAAGCCCAAGCCCTCACATCAATCAAGAAATGGGATGATTCATCAAGCGATGATGAAGTTCAACATAAGAGGCGGGGTCGCAAACACTCATCATCAAGCTCTTCAAATGTGTGCCTTATGGCACGAGGTAACGAAAGCTCCTCCTCTAGTGAGAGTGATAGTGATGATGACTTGCCTTCATATGATCAACTTGTACAAGAAAATGTTAAATATGCTAAGCTTTGCACTAGTCAACAAAACAAGTTAAAAGTGCTAAAAGAAAAGGTAGAAAGCTCTCAACAAGCTTATAATTCTTTGCTTGAACAATATGAAATCTTTTCAAATCAAAATGTTGAGCTATCTACTAAAATTGAGAAACTTGAGGCTAGTGCAAACAAAAATGAAAGCACAAGTAGTGATGAGCAACTTGTAAAGAAAAATGAAAAATTAAAAGCAAAGTTAGCTAGCTCACAAGATGCATATAAAGGTTTGCTAATTAAAATGGAAACCCTTTTCAAACATTGTGATGAGCTAGCCACTAAAGTTGCTACACTTGAAGCCATCAATTCAACCTCCACTGAGGCACCTAAAATAAATAACACAACTCTTGAAATATCTAAAACGGATGCCTCTACTTCTTGTGATGATTTGATTGTGTTAAACTCACCCTCTTGCAACCAAGCTTCTTTTGAGAAAGTGCTTGTAGAGACTTGCACACAAGAAGTTGCAATGGAGAATGAGAAGCTCAAGCAAGAAGTGGCTCGCCTCACCATGGACTTGACTCAAGCTAATGGCAAGGCAAAGCAAACCCAACCTCATCAAGATAACACCATCAAGGGAGTAAAGAAGGTTGATGAGGGACAAACCGTGATTTGCTATGTTTGTCACAAAGAAGGCCACAAGTCCTATGAGTGCAAGGTGAAGAATGGAGGAACAAATAACAAAGAGAAAAGCAAAAAGCAAGCAAGCAAGCTCTCTAACACCTACACCAACAAAGTTGACAAGAAGGCCACTACACCTTATCTCTTGAAGAAGAAGAAAAATGACAAGGTGGTGGCAATCAAGGTTAACAAGCAAGCCAACAATGGGGCCAAACGCATTTGGGTGCCAAAAGAAATTATTTCAGCCATGAAGAGCACCAAGAAGGTTTGGATCCCAAGAGGAAAGAAATAAGTCAAAGTGGCATCGGGGAATTTGGAGACTTGGCAAAGTTGGGATGCATAGCATGGGGTGCATCATATTGGATCATGCCATTGCCAAGTCGGTTAGTGAAGAATATGGACCCAAATTCCCCTCCCATGTTAGGTAACTAGATTTAAATTCTTGCAATTTAAATTAGCATCTAGTTTCTTTCATGCCTAGGTTTGCATTTGCATGTTTAAATCGCTTGTCATGCATACACTAGGCACATCTTATGGTAAGCTTGCTCGGTTTCACTTTTAACCCTTGGAGCAAGTTTACATGAGCTAAATTGTTTAGGAGCACGGCACATAGCTTCTTTTAAATTTTAGTATTTTATATGAGCCAAAGACCAAGTTGTAGATGAATCTTCCCTACTTGACCTCAAAAAGTCTATGTGCATGTCTCCCACAAGTATTCTATGCTTGTATGCACACTTTGAGGGGGGCTTTTTCTACAACTTGAAATCTTTGAGACTAACAACCTTTTCAAGTTTATTATGTGTGTAGTCTCATTGTAAGGAAAATGGAGTCCCCGGAGATAAGCACCATGTTCTTCAAGGCTAAGTTTTTATACATGATTTCAATTCGGTATCTTTTGTGTTTTCTCCATGCATTATATAGATTAATGTGAGAGTTAAGTCTTGTGATCAACTCCACTCCACTCATAAAGGATCACAAAACTTGACCCTTCCTTGTGTTTCTAATGTCTTCCTTTTCAGTGTTTGATGCCAAAGGGGGAGAATTTTGATGGACCAAAGCAAGAAAATTCTATCATCTAGTTGGTCCAAGAAAGAGAGAAAAGTGGATTATGGACTTAGGGGGAGCTTAAATCCATAATACCACACAAGGGGACAATTTTGCAAAGGCTAGATAAGTATTTCATTTTGCATCATTTGATCTTGCCTTTGCATTACATCCTAGCAAGTAGATTGCATGTTACTTTTCGCATTATTTATTTGCTTGCTTTGGTAGTGTTATCATCAATCACCAAAAAGGGGGAGATTGTAAGGAAAATGGACCCTAGGGATTTTGGTGTTTGATGATCAACATGACCAATATTGGACTAATTATTTTACAAGTGTTTGTTTTGAAGTTCAATAGGATGCAAAAGTGTTTTGGACTTAAGCAACGGTGTGATCCAAGTGATCAACATCTCAAGCAAGACATTAGAAGGCGTGCCGAAGTCAAGTGAAGAGAGGTTTTGGTTTCCCTCTCCCTCCTGCCGAGTTTGCGAGGCAGGATTCAGCGATTTCTGGAGGTGTCACTATGGAAAACATGCACCGGACCTCAAAGATCATGCACAAGTCCAAGACACGAGATGGAACCAAGTCGGACAACAAGATCACGAAGAAACGGAGTCAACCGGACAAAACAAGAGCGTCGGACGCTAAGGATCAAGGGCGTCAGACCATTGCTTGGAGTCCGACGGTCCCAGGCAGGTTCTCTGGCGCAGCAAGCGTCGGACGCTGCGGTTGATGCTCGTCGGACCAAAGACCGTCCGTCCGACGATGCCTGAGAGCAAGAGAAGGCGTCGGACGGTATGAACAGTTGAGCGTCGGACCAATTGGCGTCTCAGTCCGACGGTTCCAGAGAGCATCAGAGAAGAAAAAAAGGCATCGGACGTCGTCTGACAGAGAGCGTCGGACCAATGTTTATCGTCCGATGGTCTTGGTGGCCCACCTGTCAGCGACTGCATCGCGTGCTACAACGGTCGAATTGGGAGAAGCGTCGTACGCTAGAGGAATGGTCCGATGCCCCTGCATCGTCCGGTCCGACGGTTCGCAGAGAAGCCCATTGAATGATGCAACGGCTACCTTTGCTTTGGGGCTTATAAATACACCTCCTACCGGCTATGGAGGGTGTGGAGAAGTGAGGGATCATTTCAAGGTTGTTGCTACACCATTCTAAAGCTCTCCACTTGCATAGTGCTTAGTGATACACTTGGTGATTAGCATAAGTGCTTTGCGAAGTGCTTAGGTTGATTATGTTAGTAATTCTTGCGCATGATTAGCTAGCTTCTATATTTAGCTGCATGTTTCTGTTTTGCTTTGCATGTGCACGAGCACCGATCTGTGGCTACCGTGCACTTAGGAGGACATGCCGAGATTAGCTCAGGCACGTTCCTGGAGTCTCCGGACTGGGCGCCATACCGTGGACGTTGTGATGAACACGATCTAGCGCGGTGTGCGGCTGGCCATTCGTGAGCTCCCTGCTTTTGTATTCCCTTCAATAAAAGGCAAGGAAGAAAACCAGAAAAGCTGCTCAGTTGCTCGCAGCACCAAACCTTGTGTTCCAAGCGTTCGTGTTGTGTTTGAGTGTTTCTGTGTTTACAGCTGAGATTGCAGGCTCGCCGGCTGTCAAGAACACCGGTCTAGAGCCAACAATTGGCATCGGAGCTGTAAGAGAGGGCCTAGTGAAGCCATGTCGTCGAAGCCGCGCGGCCGCACGCCGCCATTGACGGGCAAGAAGGAGAAGGGCAGCGGTTCCGGCGGCAAGTCCCCGCCACGTGTTCCCTCTCCAAGCCGCTCACCTCCACGCCGCTCTCCCCGCCGCTCCCGAGGCCCACGCCGATCGCGAACTCGCCATCCTCGGGAGGTCGTGGTGGAGCGCGTCGTCCGGGAGACCGGCGCCAGTGGCAACTGGCCTCAGCTGACCAAGACGAATTACGATTCGTGGTCCTTGCTGATGAAGCTGAAGCTGCAGGCAAGGCACCTCTGGGAGCCGATCGAAGATGACGACGTCGACTTCCAAGATGATCGCACCGCGCTGGAGGCAATCTGCTCCGCCGTACCTGCTGAGATGGTGCCCACGTTGGCCACCAAGCCATCGGCCAAGGAGGCGTGGGAGGCGATCCGGACCATGCGCATCGGCGACGAGCGCGTTCGGAAGTCGACAGCGCAGAATCTCCGCGCCGAGTATGAGCAGATTGCGTTCCGGGATGGTGAGTCCGTGGAGGATTTTTCCCTGCGCCTGACTAACATCGTGCAACGCCTCGCCATCCTCGGAGACCCGGAGCCGGAGCTGAAGGTGGTTGCAAAGTACCTCCGCGTCGCACGCCCACGGTACAAGCAGCTCGTCGTCTCCATCGAGACCCTCCTCGACATCGACACCCTCTCTGTTGAGGAAGTCACCGGGCGGCTCAAGGCGGCTACCGACGACGAGCCGTCGCAAGCGAAGGACATCACAGGCAAGCTTCTGCTGACGGAGGAGCAGTGGCTGGAACGGTACAAGAAGAAGGACGTCGAGGCAAGCCGGGGCGGTTCTGGCTCCGGCGGGCGCGGCAAAGAACACGGTCGCGGTAGAGGCCGCGGTCGTGGCGGTGGCGGCGGCAACGAGCAGCGGGCCGGGACGAACTCGGCCCAAGGCGTCGCTGATGATGCCTGCAAGGTCTGCGGGAAGAAAGGGCACTGGGCCAAGGACTGCCGCAACAAGAAGAAAACCGAACAGGCCAACTTGGCCCAAGACGACGAGCCCACACTCATGCTGGCGGTGGCAACGACACAGGAGGAGGGGATTCATTCCCAAATCCAGTCGCCGCCGCCGGAGCTGTGTCGGGCGACTCCATCGCTGCTGCACCACTCCACCCACCTCCACCTCGTCGAGGAGAAAGTCTTCGCCGCCTTCAATGACTCCGGGAGCCAGGATCCGAAGCGATGGGTCCTGGACACAGGCGTGTCCAACCATATGACGGGCGCGCGCACAGCCTTCTCCAACCTCGACGTCGGCGTCCTCGGCACCGTCCGCTTCGGGGATGGATCCGTCGCCAACATCGAGGGGATCGGCACCGTCCTATTCGCCTGCAAGAACGGCGAACATCGCACAATCTCCAACGTCTACTACCTGCCCCGACTCACCGCCAACATAATCTCCGTTGGGCAACTCGACGAGAGCGGCTACCAAGTCTTGGTTGAAGACGGGGTGATGCGGGTGCGCGACGAGGAACGCCGGCTGCTCGCCAAAATTCACCGCAGCCCGGGCCGGCTCTACGTGCTCAACGTCGACATTGCACAGCCGGTTTGTCTCACTGCGCGTGGAGAAGAAGAGGCATGGGTGTGGCATGCCCGATTCGGGCACCTGCACTTTGCAGCTTTGCGCAAGATGAGCAAGGAGGGGCTCGTGCGTGGTATGCCCCTGCTGAACCAAGTGGAGCAGGTGTGCGGCGCCTGCCTCGCCGGCAAGCACCGGCGGTCGCCATTTCCGCAGCAGGCAGAAGGACGGTCGAGGGAGGTGCTGCAACTTCTTCATGGTGATATCTGCGGTCCCATCTCGCCCCCAACACCAAGTGGCAACCGGTATTTTTTACTGCTTGTCGATGATTACTCGCGCTATATGTGGATCTGTTTGCTGCCTAGCAAGGATGCCGCTGCCTCCGCAATCAAGCGGGTTCAGGCTGCCGCTGAACGCAAGAGCGGCAAGAAGCTGAAGGCCTTGCGCACTGACCGCGGTGGGGAGTTCGCCGCCACCGACTTCGTCGAGTACTGCGCCGAGCTGGGTGTCCATCGTCAGCTCACGGCGCCGTACACGCCACAACAAAACGGCGTCGTGGAGCGGCGGAACCAATCCGTCGTCGGAACCGCACGCAGCATGCTCAAGGCGAAGATGCTTCCCGGCGAGTTCTGGGGAGAGGCGGTCACCACGGCCGTCTATCTGCTCAATCGCTCCTCGTCCAAGAGCGTGGGTGGCAAGACCCCCTACGAGCTCTGGACGGGCAGCGTTCCCGGCGTCCAGCACCTACGGACATTCGGCAGCATCGCGCACATGAAGGTGACGACTCCAAGCCTGAAGAAACTCGATGACAGAAGCAGGCGTACCATCTTTGTCGGCTACGAACCAGGGTCCAAGGCTTATCGGGTGTATGACCCGGTATCGCGGCGAGTTCACATCAGCCGCGATATGGTGTTCGAGGAGGCGAAGCAGTGGGATTGGGTCCAAGGACAGTGCAGTGATGCAGATGATTTCACCATCGATCACATGCCGCTGCCCGAATCGTCCACCAGGACAGTGACATCAAGCTCAACTCCATCGGCTGCAACTACCTCATCATCGACCTCGCCGGCGCCGACAACACGTCTCTCACCGGTGCAAGGCACTGGGAGCGAGGCTCCTGCAGCATCACCAGGCCACAGCTCACCAGTGACTGGGGGTGCGACGCCGCTCACACCCTCACCGCAGAACGCGGGTTCGGTGGAGTTCGTGCCGCCCCCAGGCTCTGGCGCATCTGAGGCGCTGGACGCGGACCACGACGACGATGCTCCACTCCGCTACCGTGCAGTCGACAACATCCTGGGGTCAAGCACACCACCCGGGCTGGCTGCACGCGAGCTGGAGGAGCAGCTGCTGCTAGCAAGCGAGGCAGAACCGGCATCGTTCAAGGAGGCCATGAAGCAGGAGCATTGGCGCCATGCCATGCTCGACGAGTTCACCTCAATTGAAGCGAACGACACTTGGAAGCTTGTTGATCCTGTACCTGGCGTTCGTCCAATAGGCCTCAAGTGGGTCTACAAGACAAAGCGGGATGAAGCCGGGCTCGTCACCAAGTTTAAAGCCCGGCTCGTCGCCAAAGGCTACGTTCAGCGCCAGGGGATTGATTTCGACGAGGTGTTCGCCCCTGTTGCCCGGCTGGAGTCCGTGCGGCTGCTGTTGGCACTCGCGGCGAGTGAAGGGTGGACTGTCCATCACATGGACGTGAAGTCCGCCTTTCTGAACGGAGAGCTACTGGAGGATGTGTATGTCGAACAGCCGCCGGGGTTCGTGCTGAAGGGCCAAGAAGGAAAGGTGCTCCACTTGATCAAGGCCCTGTATGGACTTCGTCAAGCCCCGCGAGCATGGTACTCGAAGCTCGATGACTCTCTAATCAAGCTCGGGTTCCAGCGCAGCGCGTCGGAGCACGCTGTGTACCTCCGCGGTGCTGGCGCACGTCGCCTCATCGTGGGCGTCTATGTGGACGACCTGGTGATCACCGGTGGAAGCCCACAAGACATCAGCGCTTTCAAGGAGGAGATGAAGGCGACATTCAAGATGAGTGACCTTGGACTCCTGCGCTATTACCTCGGGCTGGAAGTGACCCAAATGGAGAACGGCATCACCATATGTCAAAGCGCTTATGCTGCCAAGATACTCCAGAGCGCCGGCTTGACAGGGTGCAACTCGAGTCACACTCCAATGGAACCTCGTCTCAAACTCAGTAAGTCCAGTGATGCTCCTGTTGTTGATGCTACATTATACAGGAGCATAGTTGGGTCTCTCCGGTATTTGGTGAATTCAAGACCAGACCTGGCATTTGCTGTGGGATATGTCAGTCGATTTATGGAGAATCCAACTACTGAGCATATGGTGGCTGTGAAGAGGGTGTTGAGGTATATTGCTGGTACTCTGCATTTCGGCTGCTATTACCAAAGGAAGAAAGAGGCACGGCTTGTCGGCTACAGTGATGCTGACTTGGCTGGTGATATTGATACAAGGAAGAGCACCGCAGGCGTTCTCTACTTCCTCGGATCCAGCATCATCACTTGGCAGTCACAAAAGCAGAAGGTAGTAGCTCTATCCTCGTGTGAAGCTGAATACATAGCTGCTACCACTGCAGCCTGCCAAGGCGTCTGGTTGGCCCGGCTTCTTGCTGAACTCAGAGGGGAGAAGATCAGGGCCATCACACTGAAGATCGACAGCGAGTCTGCCCTTCAGCTGAGTAAGAACCCAGTTTTCCATGACCGTAGCAAACACATAGATGTTAGATATCATTATATAAGGGAGTGTGTCGAGGAGAACAGGGTGAAGCTTGAGTCTGTCAGGACGGCTGATGAGCTCGCAGACATTTTGACAAAGGCTTTGGGGCGTGAACAATTCTGTGGATTGCGCTCTAGGATCGGCGTCATTGATGTACAGACCGTGCGCAAGACTTAGGAGGAGAATTTGTTAGTAATTCTTGCGCATGATTAGCTAGCTTCTATATTTAGCTGCATGTTTCTGTTTTGCTTTGCATGTGCACGAGCACCGATCTGTGGCTGCCATGCACTTAGGAGGACATGCCGAGATTAGCTCAGGCACGTTCCTGGAGTCTCCGGACTGGGCGCCATACCGTGGACGTTGTGATGAACACGATCTAGCGCGGTGTGCGGCTGGCCATTCGTGAGCTCCCTGCTTTTGTATTCCCTTCAATAAAAGGCAAGGAAGAAAACCAGAAAAGCTGCTCAGTTGCTCGCAGCACCAAACCTTGTGTTCCAAGCGTTCGCGTTGTGTTTGAGTGTTTCTGTGTTTACAGTTGAGATTGCAGGCTCGCCGGCTGTCAAGAACACCGGTCTAGAGCCAACAGATTAGACCACCGCTTATGCGCTTGCTCTAGGTTGTTGCCTAGTGTTTAGTGAGGTTTGCATACCTCCAACTCATTGGTGCTTGCGTGCACCGTGCTTGTACTCGACGGGGCTTGTAGTCTTGCGAGATCACACCGACCGCGCTTGTGGTGTGGCCGCCACCGTGTACCAAAGGGAACAAGGCCCGCGGCGGTTTGGCCGGAAGCTTGATAGTGAAGACGTCGAGGAGCATCCGAGGAGAGGCTTGCCTTGCGAGGCACACCGGAGACCCACTTGCGTGTGGGGAACACCCGGGGCTATCCACGGAGTGACCCGACCGGGAGCTTGGCCCTTGCGAGGGATTCCTTGCGAGGGGCTCCAACGAGGACTAGGGGGAAGCTTGAGCGCTTCTCGATACCTCGGTAAAAATACCGGAGTCGTCGACAGGAGTTTGCATCTCTACCTCATCTTTACCTTCCGCATTTACATTGCTTTCTTGGTTGTGTGCTTTACCTTTCCTAGCTTAGTTGATAGGGTTGGAACCTAGGTTGCATAACTCTTTTGCGGTAGAGATAGCAACACACTTAGCAAAACCTTAGTTGCACATTGGATAGTTTACTTTTGTAGGTTCTGCTAAGGTTAAGAAAAAGAGGCTATAGATTAGAAGTAAAGTTTTTAGTCGCCTAATTCACCCCCCCTCTTAGGCGTCACGGTCCTTTCAGTGACTTTTGTAAATAACTCTTTAAATTTACTGGGATTTATCTTGTCAAGTCATCGGCCTATCATCCTTGTTTCTTGCGAATTATTTGGACAATAGAAGCTTCCACTTAGCTCTTGGTCGCTCTCCTGAAAGTTCCTAGTTTAACTAGTGGACTAATGCCTTCGAAGGATATGATTGAGCTAGGTCCTCACAAAGGAATTTAGCAAATATAGAAGATGGTGGAGATGATCTCACCACAATATGCAAGAGAACAACATTGGAGATAAGAGAAGAATATGGACTTAGGAACGAGGCCAAAGGCAGAGGTATATTGGTAGGGCTTTGCTTTTGTCAGCCAAGGTGCAATAGAGTGCACGATTGGTTTTGGATAGATAACCATGCTATTAAAAAGGGAACTCTAACTTATCGCGTTTGTCTAATGCCACTAGTGATGTTTAACCATGCAGTACATTAGACCTTGTGCCATGGTGAGGAAGCAAGTGAAGCTTCAAAATGTTTTGAAAATGTTAACTCATGTGCTTGAGGGGTTAGTGTTCAACTGGAACATTAGAGTTAACAAACTTGAAAAGTTGTGATTGTATGAATGCTCGGGTAGATAAAAACCATTGAGAACATTAGTTTTCACTGGGTAACATGATACGCTTGAAGTTGCAGCCATGCGTGACTGAAGTTAATGGGGCTTATAGGAGTGGTCGCAGGACTCGGCTCAAATCAACATAATGGACCTGAAGTGGATACAACTCAAGTAGGTGACGCGTGCATGTGTATTCAGCTTTGTGTAGATGTAATGATGTACCATGGTGCCACGTTATTGTGTATGCAAGGAGGAATACCAAGAGAAAAGAGGTAGGTAAAACATATATTTATGACCGATCCTCTACAATCTGAACACTCATAGTCAATTCCTCCAACTCCCACCGTTTGATCTCTATTCCTTCCCATAATTCTACTCAGTCCTAGCTTAAAATAGGGTCCTACACCGGGTTAAATCGAGAGCCCGTGCAACTAGTGCTTGTGCTAGTAGCTCATCATCTCGCTTGCTGCTATGAGAGTGCATCTACAACATTTACGAAGCTAGTAGGATAGGGTTATGGGATATGTGTTCGACACATTAGCGCCGTGCGATGGTACTGAAGCTTCACACAAAGACTAGGGGTAGGAAGCAAGCAGGGCAGAGAGGAGGCGTGGGCTATGGGATAGTAGTGCACAATGAGGCAATCTGAGTGGCACAAAACCATGCAGTCAATGATGATGGCCTAGCCAGCCCTCGACTTATGTAGGGTTTAAGTTATGTGTTGGGGAGGGGCTTGGGTAGTAAAGGCAGCGATGCATAACTATTGTGGCGGTGATGAAGGAGAGTGGAGCGGCCTTGGCGACATACTAGGGCTATGACAACGGCAAGAAAATAAAACAAGAGGAAAGGTCCGAGAGAAGAGAAATCATGTCTTAACAACGATTTGACACGTTTCGATCGTATAATCGAATTATGGCTCAAGGGCATAGATGTCCATTTACATGTGCTAGGGCTAGCAAATGAAAGACAAAGGAAAATAAAAATGATTTATAGAAAATAGTGGAGAAACACTCAAACGAAGAGAATTCGTAGCCTTGATATTAGGCTTCCAAAGATTTAGATATTGAGTTGTAAATTATGAATTGTGCATTACATCGCATAAAGGTACATCTCATTTTTTTCAAAGAGTTACTTTAAAAAAATTAGTCAAATATATAATAAGAATTATTACATGCAACGCGTATTAAAATATTAAAAATTGAACTGTGATATTATTATTATTATTATTATTATTATTATTATTATTATTATTATTATTATAAATATTGATATTTAAAATTTGTAAACATAGAAAAGTTCGAATTTTTAAGAAGGCAGATGTAACATTTATTTTCAAACGGAGGAAGTAGATTTCAAATCACTAGCGCACTGGAAAGGTAGCCGGAACATCGTCTCACCACATTTGCAGTTGTATGCAATTCTCACTGATGGAGCACCATCGGCGGCCGCAGACGATCCATCGCCGCCCGTTCATCTGGCTCCACCGCTCCGCGGCGACGCAGAGCCAGCACAAAGTGCACAGCACACCAAATCGGCCGCCCGCCACCTCCATCGCCGCCGTCCCCTTCGTCCTGCGCGGCTGCGCCCCACTAGGTATCTCACTAACCACTTCACCCTCTGCCGGCATCACATCACCTTCCTAGGTCGCTTTGAGCTCCCGCCGCCCTTTTTCCCGCGCGCGGCTTTCGCCATCCTTTCCCCCCTTACCCGTTCGGCATCCCCCGATGCGAAACCTGCGGCTGAGCTCCGATTCACGTCGCGCCGCGCGGGGAGATCGGGTCGGCGCACTCATCCGGACGCGGAGGGTGCTATCGGGGAATCAACGTGTCGTTCTCTCCTCTCTCGATTGGTCGGTACCACGCCTTTCTTTTCCGCTCCCTACCGATGTCGTTAGGAGGGAATCGGTTCTGGTATAACAGTGACACCAAACCAATCTAGAGGGAGCATGACGGCTATTCTGCTAAGACCGTGCGATCTTTTTTTTCTAGTACTAGGATGAAAAAAGATCGCCTCTGGCGGTTAAGCTTTACTGCTCGTTTCTGTATCATGTTTGGATATGTGTCACTTGCGCGCACCTAGAACTTGCTAAAATGAATATTATTAGCTGACCCAGAAAACATCATTGGCTACTCACTTGCATCTCTAACGCATAGCTTCAGAATCTGGAAGTGTGATTTACAGTGGGTTGGTTGCTGAACTGCAAAAGATCATGCTGTGTCTGCTCACTATGTGCAGTGCATCTCAAAACTGACCACAGGTTATCCTCATCCAAAACTTAACTCTTGGTGCCCCTGATCCAACGGGAGAGGAAATTTTCTGATTTGCAAGTAAATTTTGAAGGAAGAAACAATTGATCAAGTTGGTGCTTTCTAGGTGAGAACAAAAACCTACTAATGTGCCAAAAAGTAATGGAACGTACACATCAAACCAAGCATCTAGGTTCCTTTCTGGAGCACTGTGGATGATAAATCCATGAGGATGCTCTTGGAGGTACTGTGCACATCAAGTTCATGTTTTGCTATGCAGATGCTACTTTTAGATTGTGGAAAGTGAGTCTCTGATGCTATAAATGGATTGTTGAGTGCTGATAACGTGATCATGTGCAAGCTGTAGAGCATGGATGACCTTGATATGTGGAAGCCAGACATTATAGCGTGAAGTATTTACTAGGAAAGACAAGCTTCAAAGTTCCAAATGCTAAAAAAACTTAGCTTTATCCTGATGCTTATACATGCACTAGAACTACCTTTTTTATGTTTGATAAAAAAGGTCAAATTAGCAAACTTTGTTAAACTAAGTTTGTGTGTATGTTGGAGTGTGAGGTAAAATAAGGGAGAGGCAGTCACATTGGTGTGTGCCCAGGGAGCTGACATGTGAGACGCTAGTCGCTGCACATGAACTCTGAAGAGCCAATCATGGCTCCAGGGAGATCGTGACAGATGGTGAGGCATGGTTGCCCCAGCAAACGCAGAAGCAATGCACTGCTTGCATGTGTCTTCAGAATGGATTAGCTCCATTCTACAGTGCTGTAGGAAGCCTCTTCTGTTCTTCCAACTTCCCAAGGCTCCCAAGTGACGGCGTTCGTCAAGATGACAGCAGCTGCCAAGAAATCTTCCTGGTTTCTAGTTAGACAATGATGGTGGAACTGGGAGATAAGATGGAAGAGCCCAGGCTTGTTGAGTTTGTTAGCAGCTTTCCTTGCAAGAGATGCCATCCCTGTGGGTGTATCATTTTGATTTACATGATAACATACAGAGCTTGAGATTTTTGTTTTTATCGAAGGGGCCATGTTCACTATCCCTTTTCTACATAGAAAAAGGACATAATGAATGACAAATAGATTTGTGGCAGGAGGAAAATTATTGCCTTGAGAATACACACTTATGAAATGGATAGAGACAACAGTATAGGAATGAACAGTGTAACTTTGCTTGGGATATTTATGAATATTTAAGCACCATTCGGGGAAGGTACTGACTGAATAGCTTGCATGTAGACAATGTTTGCTGTTTATTCATCTGTGGCAATGGCAATGACCCATCAAGAATTTTCTTTTTGCCGATATTCATTTCCTGTATAGGCTTTCTTTTTGTTTCGAATTTCTGATCCATGCCGTATTCCTCTTATCAAGTTGTGATGTTGACTTGGGGTGAACTGCAATCATTGGAACAATCATTGAATGAATCTCTCTTACCCCTTTTGCAAAAGACTATTGGTTTTGCCACGTAGTACAATGCTCCAAGAGAACATTGGCCTGTGACAATTGGACCAAGCTGTTGAGGTCTATTCTTTTTCCTACTTTTCTTTGGCTCAGGCCTCAGCCTTAAAGTAAGCATCTTGGCCCTATTCTAGTTCTCAGTCATTGTCCCAGATTTTATCACCACATTATGTTTGAACTTTGAGGGGCACAAAAAGACATCTTGTTCCAGCTTTCCCATTTGTCTGATTACATTCTATCCTGGGATTTGTCACTGGAGCTTCTGTAATCTTAGGATGCTGGTGTTTTGAAAACCACAGCAGTATTCTCTATTTCACCTGACCCACAAAACAACTGAAAGGTATCATTATAACTGTATATGGTAAATATACTGGTGCTAGCAATCGGACTTCAGTGTTCTCTGAATTCTGTACTTCCTTAAACGGACTAAACAGTCACATATTGTTTAGCTATTTATATTTGAGCTAAACAGCCATTTAAATGGACTAAACAGTGATTAAATGGGATAAACGGCTTATTAAACGGACACATCAAGCCACCCATGACTCTGTATTAGGATCATGCCTGAGACCTGTTTCACTTTTTTCTAGTAATCCATGCTTATGTTTTCTTTTGAGCGCTCCAACGTGAGAAAATTTGGCAGTAGATAGCGTATTAGATCTTTCTCTTCACTCAACTATGTTTACTTTTATGTGGGGGTGTCAAGTAAAATAATAATACAGTATTGTATCATTTTTTATGTACACCTACAGAAAGCCATTGGTGCTGTTCAATCACTTGATGTCAGCTAATTCTATCTTTGATCGAGTTTATTTGGGAAATAGTCTGGATGCCATGAAACAGGTTAATCTCAATGATTCCTAAAAAGTAAGTTCCTTTAATGTTTTCTTTGCATTGTTATACACCAACATATATCTCTTATAAAGAGATACAGGCTACAAGCATCCGCATCTATTCAAGTCACTCTCCAAAATGTGGATAGCTTGTGCACACCGTGGCAATCAAATCACCTGTGCATGCAAGATGCTTACATTTGCTATCCAGAAACTGGAATATATGAGTTTCACTTATGTTTGGTAGACAAATAGTAACTGCCTACTCCTCCACTATATAAGCATATGGCATGCTCAACTTTCTGTATCCATTGTTCCCACCAGTTTATATATGTCTTGTGACTTGTGAAGTGTGTTCCTATCTGTATCACTTTTGCCTTGCCACCCTTTGGCTAGTTCATTCATAAGAATGGATTATTCTAATTTGCGTCGCCAAGCTGCATCCATGAAAAAGAGTCTCTTTGATCAGGCCTGTATTATACTTTCGAGAGTTCTAATCAATAGTTTATCTTTATGCTTTCACAAGGACCTAGAGGTTCCATCATACCTTTTTCCTATGTATAAGCATGCCTGCTTTTGATCCCATCCATCACAGACTTCTATGCTGTTTTATGGTTTTCAATGTTTTTCTTTGATATATCAAATGCTGACTCGGTAAGTTTTATTTCATCGACAGGGGTACCTAGATGAACAATTTTGCCAGGTGGAAGACTTGCAGGACGATGCTAGTCCTAATTTTGCGGAAGAGGTTGTCACTTTGTTTTTCAAGGACTCAGCCAGGCTAATATCAAATGTTGAACAAGCTCTGTGAGTAAAACATGCATATCAAGGAAGAATTGATTTCTTGTTCAAAAAGAAGAAAATATGATGCAAGCAGAAGTGTTGAACTTGACTGATTAAAATTTTGTGACACTGCAGGGAAAAATACCCCAAAGATTTCAATAGATGGGATACATACATGCAGCAGCTAAAAGGCAGTTGTTCCAGGTAGCTCGGTGCTACATCTGGATATATTTTTTCAGCTGCATATGATCCATGCTATGTGACTGATTCAGTATAGCACACCGACCTTACTTTATAGTTTTGCGAATAATGAGGACTATTGAGTTTAACTGAACATCCTGCAAAGCTGACACTATCCTTTTTGAAACAACCACTGCATGCTTCAGCTTCTTAAAAAAGTGAAAAAAAAAAATCTGAAGCATATCAATGCCTCATGACATGTCCAGTATGCTTGTAAACCAAGGTTCTTGGAGGCTTTAAGGTGGTCTGGTATCTCAGAGAAAACCTCACATTTTGTAGTTTTGTGTGCCAACCAACGCGTGCCAATGAACTTTTGTAAGCATGGCATGGTTCTGAATCAGATGTAAAGAAATCATAACTTTGACATTTGAACACAATATCATTGTTTCAGTTATATTTATATTAAGTTTACGTGTGTTTGATGACGTTACGAAATTTGATGCAGCATTGGTGCTTCAAGGATGAAGAGTGAGTGCATGTCATTCAGGGATTACTGTGGACAGGGAAATGTTGAAGGGTCTGTCTCTCTTTCTGCTTAGTTTTGTAAGATTTTTGTCTCATGTAACAGCCATTGTTTACTCCTGTGGCATATTTTGGTTTGCAGTTGCATGAGATCGTTCCAGAAAGTGAAGAGGGAGCACGGTGCCCTGAGGCAGAAACTAGAGGCCTATTTCCAGGTATTCGCCACAAATCTCATCCATCGTCCTGTAGCTTGTGGCATGAGCCATGGATCTCAGTTTGTGTTAATACACACAGTTGCTTCGACAAGCTGGTCCTGCTGGAGCTGCCACCAGGCCTGGGATGTAAGAACTAGGAGTTACAGGAAAACGGAGTGTGGCCCAAGAAGACACAGCTCACTACAACTAACTGGCCAAGTGGCCCTGCTGCGCCTGCGCATCAATTAGGGTCAGCATACGAAGGGAAACAAGAGATGATATGCATGGATAGGCATAAAACTGTAATAAGAGACAATTTTTTAGAGAGATAAAAAGTCAGAGGAGAGGAAGGGATGGGAACCCTTTTGTAGCTGTGAGTCAACAAGCTTGGCTGAAAGATAGTATTATTAGCTCATGTGTAATACTCCCTCTGATCCAAATTTAAGATGTCTTAAACTCCCTAGATATATTGCTTTTGTTATGTATCTAGATATAATGTATATCTAAACAAATAACAAATGCTATATTAAAAAAAGCCAAAACGTCTTATTATTTGGAATGGATGGAATATATTCCGTATGCGAAGAATAATAACATTTATCTCACCAAATAAATAGATAATAAAAATATATTTCATGGTGTATCTGATGATACTAATCTGGTGTCATAAACATTTAAAGTCTTTTCTAAACTTTTGTCAAATCTAAAATAATTTGACTTAGCTAGAAGTTAATTTCTTTTGAAATAAATGGAGTAAAATGATGGAATAAGGTGACAAAAATATATAAGACAACCATAGTATTGCCCTCTTAGAGTCTGTTTCCACCATGAATGCATTTTTTCCTTTATTTTTTTTGCTCGTTTATCAGCAGAAGCGTATGGTTGTAGTTGTAGGGATTGTATATTTGTATGTGGATCAGGACGCTATGCAGTGCTTATGCTGGACCGGTGCCTACTGCCTAGCGTGCTCTGGGCGCAATGCGGCCGTCCGGTACACCGTGGTCCGTGGAAGGGATTGATGACGGCAGGTGGCCGCCGACCAAACCAACCGGGTAATGTTTTTTTTTTTAAAAAAAAATCCAGATAGATATATACTCCCTCCATTTCAAATCACAAGAATTTATCTTTTTTTTTAAGCGGCATTATCTCTACATGCGAAAACGTCAATTAAATATACCGAGACGAATATGTACAATCACAAACAAAATCAAAGACACGATATTTATTAACAAGATTTAAGATTCAGTCAAAGCGACCTCGATGCTTAACTTTGTGTGCTCCACTCCAATACCGGCACTCCTCTCAACAACATTCGTCTTATTTATGAGGAGATTAGGTTCCAGAGTCCAACTCCAACTCTATTCTATAATGCCAAATATAACGTAGTGTCCCAATATAACCAAATTCATACGTAATGTTTGATACATGTATAGCAAACTCCACCTTGACGAATATTCTACAACTTTAAGGTCGTCCATGTGCAAACCTACATGTACACCGATTTTACATGTTGGTTTTGCTGCTCTACAAGAGTTGTCTCATCACAGACCCATCACAAATCAGAGCCTTCGCTATCACTGTAACTCCATACTCTATGACTTCACTTGCAGTTATGCACCATTCTCTTTTATCACCATAATCTATCAAGAAAAATTTAGATCCTTCTCAACACACTCATAAAAGTATGTCTGCATATGATACTAAGAACTAAGAATGGCAACGGGACGGACGTGGGTTCGATATTCGTGAATTTCGAGTCCGCGTTTTTTTCTAGAGTTTACTTTTTGTGTATGGACTTTTGATACAAATGTCCAAAATGTTGTAAGTTTAGGGCGGATTTTTAGTTTTTTTTTACCTGAATCACCGTCAGGCCCTAAAACAATTCAGCCCACTAGTAGCCTATTAACAACCCTATGTATTAAATGGAAAATGGACCCTATGACACATTTGACTTTGATTTTGGTGTTTGATGTTCAATATGATCATTTGGACTAATATTATTGCTAACGTTTTGGATATAATTCAAAGAATGCAAGTGAACTTGGGTTTAAGGCAAAGTGGTGATTCGAATAATCAACATCTCAAGTAAGACACTAGAAACCTTGATTGAAGACCCATGAGACATGCAAAAGTCCAAAACACAAGAAGTAATCAAACCAGACACAAAAAATCACAAAGAAACAAGTCCTATAAGGCACTGGAGTACTGGACCTACCACAAGGTTGAGCACCTATGGTGAACTCGTGACATATGCATGCAAAATTATCCAAAGTACTCCTCCGTCCCTAAATATTTGTCGTTCTCGCTTCCCGAGAAATAACTTTAATATCATTAGAAATAAAAAATATTAATATTTATGATACATAATTGATATCATTAGATAGATCTTTTAATCTAGTTTTTTAATAAGCTTATTTAGAGATACAATTATTACACGTATTTTCTATAAATATAGTCAAACATGTGGCATGAAAACCGAAAACGACCAATATTAAGGGACAGAGGGAGTATAAAAAAGGTGTGATTATTATTATTTTTTTCAGTGTGTCATGAATTCATGATAGGTGCGTGTGGTTACCCCACAAACCCTTGCTTCTAAACTTCCTTACAAATCAACTTTTCTCAACTTGTTCTTCTGACCAATCAGCACTTATTTTCAGTCATGAAACAGTATTTTTCTCTTATAACAAATTAGCATGAGTCGAAAATCAGCGTTTATTTTCAACAAAAGAACAGGCTGCCTGAGACCGAGGAAATACAATATTTTTACTTCGCATGTGGTGATTTTTTTCCCCTTTTGATTTTGAGTAGCATGGGTGTGTCTAATTTCAAGCAACTTAAATTTTGTTACTTATAGATCGCTCCTTTGCCTATTCAGTCAGGTGTGTTGTTACTTTCAAATCACTCAATCATATTGATATTTGAAGCTATGCTGTTAGTGTTATAGCTCTAGGTGGTCCGTCTAAAAAAAGGCGTAGGAGGTGAAGAAATAAATTAGTCATAGACAATTGCAAGGTTACCGGTGCTAAATCTAATCATTGCCGTACATCCTCGCAATCGCAATAGAACTATAAAAGTATTGAAAATGACTGTTTCAAAAAAAAAATATTGAAATGACTGCGCAATTCGTGGAAAACAACGCCCATACTTTTTCACGAGCTCAGCACGAGACACGACGTTCAAAAATCTGGTTTAACAGAGACAATACTGTACAAGGCTATTCGTTACTCGCGCTTAAACGTACATTCACACGAGCCAGGTACTGCACTACTGCACTGACAACCGGCCTTAACTTGCAAGCAAAAACAAAAATCAAAACCCAACTGTTTAGATCCTCTCCAAAATCACAAAACTTCCGCCACATTAATTTTACGGTACATGTATAGAATACTAAATATGGATGAAATTTTTCATGTTTAGACAGTTTGCCTGTAAATCACGTAATGAATCTTTTGATTCTACTTGGATTATAATTAGACATTTATAGAAAAAGATTCCTCACTGCTACGGTATCGAGATCCCAACATCTAAACAACCCCCCCGGTGAAGCGGAGAAGTCACAGGACGCAGGGAAAGCTGCTTGAGCTGAGCGCTGCGCAGAACTCCGTCCGGCATGAGGAGGACGAGAGGAGGGATAAGGTGAGTCCAAGAAATCCAGAACAAAAGCCCTCGAGCTCACGCCGATCCGCGTCCCGCATTGCCTTGAAGCCTCTCGATTCGGGCGGACCCGAGCTGCCCTGCGGAGGGCTCGATCTGGGCCCAGATCGGCCAGCATTTCAGTCCCGTGCATGCTCAAGTCCCGGCGGTGAGGCATGGGGAACGTGGACGACGAGTACGAGTTCCATGAAGGTGAGATGGTCGTCGATCTGAGCCATACCCTTCTCTTTCCCTTTTTCCTGTGGGGAATGGTTTAACACCTTAATTCAATTTTTGGAGCTCAAAGTTTGGATCTTTGAAAGTTCCGTGCGTTTATTATGTATTCATCATGTAAATATTTGGCAAAAATGGTAGGCTGGTGGCGATTCAACTCTTGTTACGCTCCAGTTGTGGCGCTTCACGGTTGAATTTGCCTGTATTTGGAAAGTCTGGTGCTCTTGATGGGTATTTGCAATGCGGTGTGTTGCAGCAATCCCCCCCCCCCCCCCCCCCCCCCCCCCCCCCCCCCCCCGCCCCCTTTTTTTTTTTGAAATGGGGATGCAGCAATTTCCCTTAAACATTGATCTGTCAGATTTTTGTTTAGGCAAAATGCGGTCTTTGTTCTAATTGCTGTTTTTGGGGATCTCAATTTGAATTTGAGGATTCGAAGTTATTCATTGTGCATTTCTAACGATTTTTTGCTTCTTTCGGTGATAAACTATTTCTAGCCAACCGGCGGGCTGAGGTGATAGATTGGCTCGGTGGGTTGCTGCCGGAGTTCGACTTGCCGTTGGATTCTTCAGACGAGGAGCTGCGGGAGTACCTCATTGATGGCACGGCACTATGCTACATTGCAGAGAAACTCATGCCCGGTATTCAGGAGGTGAGCTCACTCAGCTCAGGGAGGCTGAACTAATGGTGCATGCGACTCTTGCTGATCTAAACATGAGGGTTTTGTTTACAGGAAATGTGGGGTGGTAATGCATCGGATCAGAGGTCGAATGTGAAGAAATTCCTCTATTTTGTTGCGGAGATGGGGCTGCCAGGCTTCAGTGTCAAGGATCTGGAGGAGGTGAGTTGTATATGTAGCAATGGCTAGTTTGGGCCTTGTTTCGTTCCTCCTTAAAAACTCCACACCCTATCACATTGGGTGTTTTGACAGCATGGAGTATTAAATGTAGACTAAAAAATAACTGATTGCACAGATTTTGACTAATTTTGCGAGACGAATTTTTCAAGCCTAAATAGTCCGTGCTTTGATAATGTTGTGCTACATAAACATGTGCTAATGACCAATTAATTAGGCTTAATAAATCCGTCTCACCGTTTACTGATGGAATATGTAATTTATTCTTTTATTGGTATCCGAACAATTCATGGGACACCCATGTAACATCCGATATGACACCCCAAAACTTTGTGCGCTAGAATTAAACAAGCCCTAAATGCTGCTCTCGTCTCCGTTTCAAGGTGTATGTTAATAATGGTTAGCATACTTGGTGTCAGTCCTTAATACTGGCAATAATGAGTGACCTACTGTTGTAGGCACTGCATAGCAATGGTGGGTCTATGCCATTTGTCAGTATGAAGCTGTTCTATTCACAATTGTGCTTATATATGAGTTGTCCCTCAAAGGTCGACTATGAATCTATGATTGATTGGAAATCAGCAATAACCTTTTAGTTGCAGACTTGCAGTTGGAAAGGTTGAAAAGTATTGGACTGTATTGAATAGTGAACTCAAAGTGGTCTTAGATCTTACAACTCTGCTGTAGGATTCTATAAGTCCATAAGAGCTTCACACTCTATGGCATGGACTCAACGTTGCCTATCTGTGTCATTTCTCAGAGAGAATAGAATTCGCAGTTAGATTTTTTTTAATGGCCATAGGGGCGGTACTGAGTGGCATGTATTGTACCTCCTACATTACGATTCAGACTTGCTTCACGACTGTCAACTGCTGTGGTTCTGTTCATCCTGATTTTTGTTAACCGTAATCCTTTTGATGATTACAGGGGTCTGTGTCTTCTGTGGTGGAGTGTCTCTTGGCTCTAAAGGATAATGTGACTACAGGATTGGGTCAAAATATTACAAACAATGCTGCTAAAACACCCCTTAGAAGGAAACTGGAACTTGAAGAATCTGATGGGCCTATAATTTCGGTTATGACACCGGGGAAAAGATCTGGGGAGGAAAGATGGAAAGGCCACTGGGATCCTAAGTCTCAGCAAAGAACTATTCTTCATTCTGGTAAGCTCATGTTTTTGTCTCTTTAGCATAACCATTTGTGGCAGTGGATACTAAGTTAGGGTTTAAACAACTTGGCTTCCATTTATAATTGGTTGCCGGTGACATATCCCATTTATTCTTGAAGTTTACATATGTAAAGTGGTAAAAACTATTTTCCAGAATTCATATAATGAGCCATTTTTACTTCAGAGCAAACAAATTCTATATGTTGCCAAGGTTTCGTATTCAACTTGTTTAGACTTCTTTATGTTGCCAAGGTTTCATATTCATAGTGCCTTTAACCTGTTTATCTTCAATATCCAAGTAAAGTTACCTGTTCAGATTTTGTTTCTTGACTATAATGGAATGCTAATTTCAGCTTCTACAACCTGACTATGCACGCACCCCAGTCTTTATTACAATAAATTAACATGGTTCTGAAATTAACAGGACAAAACATGACATAAGCCCATAATAATCCAGCATGCTCACATTACTTTGCAGGACAAAAGGCCAATGATGTTTTCCAACTTAAGCGAGGCTCCTACACTGATCTTCATGCTGCCAAAGTTTCAGAGATGATGCATCCAAGAAATCTAGATGTAACATCTTTAGCATCACATCATATCATTGCGCTTTTCTCCTTGCCTGTGCCCCTTTATTAATTACAATCTTTTCTCAGAATGCCCCTACTCAATCACTTCTTAGAGTTGTTAATGGAATTCTAGATGAGAGCATTGAGAGGAAAAGAGGAGAAATACCACATGTAAGTCTATTTTCAGTCATTTTCAATAAATAGATTGTCTGAAATGCTATTGTGTATTTATCGTTGGTTATTGATAACTAATGTCGGCTTGTTCTTGTTTCAGCGTGTTGTTTACTTGCTAAGGAATGTTGTTCAAGAGATTGAGCACCGCATTGCTATTCAAGCGGACCACATAAGAAATGTAAGCGTGAAATTTGCTATCATTGTCATAGAAATTCAACTCCTGTAACGCATCATTTGTTTTCATAGCAAAATAGCATCATCAAGACTCGGGAAGATAAGTACCGTTCAAAAATTAAAGCACTCGAGACATTAGTAAATGGCACAAATGAAGAAACTGAGGTAACTATCCGATTTGTTCATGATCTGAAAATTCTCACAAGAGTGCCTACTGCCTTTTGATATTGCTACATGGTTCTTTCTTCAGATGACAGCAAATCGTCTCGAGCTAGTTGAGGTATTCAAAATATCCTCATCTGTTTTATGTTTCTAATCTTGTTACTTGCTTCAATAAGTATTTATAAAAATATGAATTGGATATTAATTGTATGATATTTGGACCTTATAACATTAGAATGAACATATCATGAATTTGTTTGTTTTGTTCATGTAGTTAGAAAAATCAAAACTTGATGAGAAAAGAAAACTAGGTGAACAAGACATGGTTCGGTTGATGCAAGAAAAAGAGAATGCAGAAAATACAATTGCTTCCCTTCAACAAGAAATACAGATCTTGAGTAGGATGCATGAACAGTACCGTGAGAGAAAGGAAACGGAAGCCAGGCAGATGGAGGAGCACTTGGCTATGAGACTTAAGGAATCTGAGTTTCTTTTAATGCAATCAAAAAAGAAAGTTGAAGAAATTGAATCTGCTTCCCAACTGAAATCTCAACTTTGGAGCAGGAAGACAAACATTTTCCAGAGTTTTATGGATAATCAAAAATTGTCTATTAAGGTTCTATTATCTTTCTATAACATTTTTTGTTGTCTTTTAGTTTGTTTATGTTCTCACTTCTCACTATTTTAGTATTTAACTATGTTAGGACATAAGGATATCATCTCAGTCCATTAAGCAGGAAATGTTGGCCCTTCAAATGAAATGGAGAGATGAAATATCTAACATTGGTACGTGGGTTCTCATGATTTCTGTTGTGGCATTATTGTATATGTATGTTTACTCATACTTTGTTTATCTTGCTTTTAATTTGTCAAACTTGATTAGGACATGATTTGAAAGGCTTGGTTGATGCTGCTGATAATTACCATAAGGTTCTTGCTGAAAATCAGAAGCTATTTAATGAGGTACAAGAACTAAAAGGTATGTTCCTACAATGATAAGCTTATGTTTTGGAGCACTTTTTTGGCTGTTTAACATTCTTCTTTTCACTCTAATGTTGCTATCAGGTAATATTAGGGTCTATTGTCGTGTCAGACCATTTCTTCCTGGTCAAGATGGAAAAACAACCGTTATTGATTATATTGGTGAAAATGGTGAGATTCTCATCACAAATCCCTTCAAGCAAGGGAAGGATGCGTGTCGAATGTTCAAGTTTAACAAAGTGTTTAATACACATGCTTCTCAAGGTATATCTAATGTTAATGCTGCAATATAAAAGTTAAAAGTTGTCAGTGAATATTGCTCATGAACTTTTCTCACCTAATTTCCAGCTGAAGTATTCTCTGATATCCAACCTCTGATCAGATCAGTTCTTGATGGGTTTAATGTGTGCATTTTTGCCTATGGTCAAACTGGTTCAGGAAAGACTTACACAATGGTACGAGGGCAGGGCTCAAAATAGCATTGCTGAATTGATAATGGTATTGGAGATATTATTGACTGTTGCTTGACATTGTTTTTCCGTAGAGTGGGCCAGGCACATCAAAAGAAGATTGGGGTGTTAACTATCGAGCTTTAAATGACTTGTTTGACATCTCTCTAAGTAGAAGGAATGCTTTCTCATATGAGGTGGGAGTGCAGATGGTTGAGATTTACAATGAACAAGTGCGGGATCTTCTGTCAAATGATATTGCACAAAAAAGATATCCTTCCTCTACCCAAACCTAAAAACTGTTTACTTTCTGTTAGGATATCTCCTATGATTGCATTTTTAGTATTCACATAACTGCCGGACATGCACAGAAAAAACATGTTGTTCTTAACAAAAAGAAACACTTGGAATTTGGAGTACATCTCAGCCTAACGGACTTGTTGTCCCTGATGCAAGTTTACATCCAGTAAATTCAACATTGGATGTGCTAGAGTTGATGGAAATTGGACAAACAAATAGAGCAGTTGGATCAACAGCTCTGAATGAAAGAAGCAGTCGATCTCACAGGTATGACCAATGTTACTAGAACATCGGGCACCGTACTGTGGCTTCTCTTTCACAAGACCACAACCTTGTATTTCAGTAGGTTCATTAGAGAAATGTTTCATGCTTTGATATCAAGACAAAATATAATGGATTAATGGTAAAAAATATTTTAAAGATTGATAACAAAATCACAATCGTCATTACATAATCTCTGAGGGTAAATAGTTTATAATCGTAGATGATTAATGCTTAATCTTGGCACATACCTTTTTAGAATGTTGATGATAGGCAGGTGGATCTACTATTTACTTACCTTTTTAGATCAATCAATATGAGGTTAAATGCCCATAGAATTCTTAACAAAATGTCTGAGAGTTTTTGTTGCATGCAGCATTCTAACTGTGCATGTTAGAGGGGTGGATCTGAAGAATGGATCTACTTCCAGAGGATGTCTACATCTTATTGATCTTGCTGGTAGTGAAAGAGTTGAGCGATCTGAAGCAATTGGAGATAGATTAAAAGAAGCACAGTATATTAACAGATCCCTCTCTGCTCTTGGTGATGTGATTTTTGCTTTGGCACAGAAGAATGCCCATGTTCCTTATCGAAACAGCAAGCTGACTCAAGTTCTACAAAGCTCTTTAGGTAACATATACTTGTTTCTCTAAAAGGGCATCAAATATTTGTTGTTTTATATATGCGAACATATTGCTTATGATAATTCTCTTCTATTTGTATGCAGGTGGACAAGCAAAAACACTGATGTTTGTTCAAATTAATCCGGATACTGAATCATATTCAGAAACAATAAGCACTTTGAAGTTTGCTGAAAGGGTTTCTGGAGTTGAGTTAGGTGCCGCAAGAAGTAACAAAGAGGGTAAAGATATAAAAGATCTGCTAGAACAGGTTTTGCATGTGTCCCATCTTTATTCAAACAATTTATGTTTCTGTTATTCAACACTAGGAAACAAACTTTGTACAAACTTTACTTGAGATTTTAGCACTAGTAAGCTTCATATAAACTTTAAGTGATCAGTTTAAAAGGAGACTAATTCAGTTCAAATTAACTGTTAAACTGAAGAAAATGAAGAATATGTTTGTTCAACCTTATAGGATGCATACTTATGCTTCAACATATTGATACCAAATTCCCCAATAAGTATATTACTGTTAATAAGGTTTGCATATACTGTCAGTTGTTACTATAACTAGAGCATATAGCTTTGGTGTCCTCCTATGGTTATCTTGGTTTAAAAAGTTAATAATTTTTGTGTTCAGGTTTCATATCTGAAAGACACAATATCACGGAAACATATGGAAATCGATCAACTCCTAAAGGACAAAACCAAATCTCCAAGTTCATCAACAGATAGAAATGATAGTAGCCAACAGATCCGACGACTATCAGGTAGAGATTTATGTTCTACTGATAAAGTTTCATTATGCACTCAAAGTCATTCTATGGTGAATGGATTCAATAATGGACACACTTCACCCTCTAATATAGGGGCTGCTGGATCAGGCGAGGCCGAATGTGAAGATATGTCTGATGATGGCTGCTCATTAGCAGGAACTGAGTGTTCTGTAGGTGGTGCTTCAGAGGCGACAGTAGAACGGATGTATGTTGCTAACATCTCAACTTTCCACGTCTCTTATCCTTGTCATCATCTTTTTTACTTCAATATCACATACTGTTAAAGTGTGTTCAGTTTCCCATAATTCTTTCGCTACATATGCACATGCACCAGCAGCAAACAATCTTTATTTTTTTCCCCTTTCAATAACGAATCCTGCTGTTTAAACTATGCTCTACAATTACAGGCAGAAGACTCCATCAAGGATAGCCAGGTTGTTCCTTACAAAGAATGGGCAACCTGCAAACTCCAAACCAAAACCAAGGGAGTCTACTCTGAAACCGCCAGGTACATTATTAGAAACGTGAACGGTATCACTTCGCTGGTATTAAATCAAATTATGCAGTAGCTAATTGATGCTTTTACGATTTGCGAGCATCCCTAGGCATTGCACTATCCCATGATACTGATGAACACACTCGCATTTGTTTACAGGTCGCACGACGTCTACTGGAAGCCAGGCGACAGGAGGATCTTCAGTGAAACCCCCGAAGAGGCGGTAGAGATTAGAGAAATAAAGATTCCAGCATCTGGGGTTTGCCATGTAGATGGCCGATGCTATGCGTCTGTAAACCGACTTGGAGATTGTGCTGAGACACAACGGTCAACGAGTGGTGAGATGTAAGGGTATGTGAGTATGTCACTGTAACGGCTTCACTTGTCAACGGTCTGTTGAGGACTCCCTCTGTCCCTTTAAAACTATCCCAACTATCCCTAGAAAACCGTGTTTTCTTCACAAACACGTTTTCTGGGCGTCATTTTTTAAGGGACAGAGGGAGTAGTAATGACTATAGGCTGGACATTTAATGGGAAATGTTGCGTTTTGAGTTCATGTGGCTCTGCCGAGGCCTCAGTCCCAGCCCCTGTCCGCAGAATCTGGCCTTGGCTGCTAATTCTATACTGTGTGAGGCGAGAAACAAAAAAGTATATAAAAGCTCTTCAGCGACGTGAAAGAAGCAAATGAAGGATCTCACGCGATAAACACGAGAGAGAGCGTACCGTGCTCACGCGGCACAAAAAATGCCAAGAAAAACTCTTAACTGAAGTACTGAACCGTGCAGACAAAAAAATAGTGAACTGTGCAAACAGAAAAAAAAATTGAACTGTGCAAACAAAAAACGGCTAAGAGCAACTCCAGCAGTAGACCCCAAATCAGAGCCTCCATTTTCGATTTGGGTGTTTACCCCCATTTTTGTTGGCCCAAATTTATACTTCCTCTCCAGCAGAAACACCTAAATGAAGGCCCCCAAATCCACTTCAATACACAATGACAAATGGGACCCGCTTGTCATTCTCTCCTCCTTTCTTCTTCCTCCTTCGTACAGGGATTGGAGGCGGCCGCGCTTGCCATGCCCGTCGGAGGAGAGGGGAGGGGAGGGGAGGGGGCGCTCGCCTTGGTGGAGCAGCGGCATGCGCGTGCCCGCGCGATGGATCTGCAGAGGAGCAGCTTCGCGCGGTGGAGCGGCGGCGCGGCAGTGCGGCGACGCCCCTGCGTCCGCGCGACGTAGCAACCACGCGATGGAGCGGCGTGCGGCCGCGCAGCGGAGCACGCGTGCCGGAGCGGAGGAACAGTGGCGTGCGGTAGAGCGGCGGCGCCCTTGCGCCCGCGCGGCGGCCGTGCGCCCACGCGTTGGTGCTGCATGCGGCCGCGCGGCGGATCGCGCAAGCCGGAGCGAAGGAGGACCAATGACGTGCGGCAGAGCAACGGCGTGCAGTGCAGCAGCGGCAAGCGGTGGAGCGCCGAAGGAGCAGCACGCGCTCGCGTGGATTGGGGCCGGCCTGTTGGCCCAACCAGAATGGGGTCTGGGGGACCGGCCTGTTGGCCCAACCAGAATGGGGTCTGGGAGAGGGATTTGGGTGCCCTGCCAAATTTCGGGGCTATAGTAAAAGCCCTGCTGGAGCATGTTTTTTAGTTTGAGCCCCCATATTTGACTATGAGGACTCAAGTAGGGGCCCTGCTGGAGTTGCTCTAAGGAAAAACACTGAGCTGAAACTGTGCAAACAAAAAGAACAAAGAAATTGCGGTGAGCGTGGATCGAACACGCGACCTTCAGATCTTCAGTCTGACGCTCTCCCAACTGAGCTATCCCCGCTTCTGTAAGACTCTAAACAACATTTTATTTAACATTAGTACATTCTGCTGCTACTGATTATCTCTTGTAGCAAATCTTCTGCCCGCAGCTGTGTTCAATTTGGTTTATAAGTATCTCACGAGTCACTACGTTGCATAAGGGTCGCTACTCGCTAAGACAGCAGTGTTACTTCGAGGAAACTAAGAATACGGTTCCCTCTCCCACCGCCACTGTCACTATGAAAATGCTCCATAATAATACAAATTAAATAAAGAAGTGAAATGCACGTACAGTCGTACAGGATGGTGCAAAACTAAACGAAGCAAAGCAGCTAAACGAAAAACAAAAGCGCTTTAGTGTTCCAAAGAACATCTTTAACAGAACACAGAACATAACGATATTCGGACGGATGGTACACAGATACAGTTGGATCAGCCCCTAGCACAATGATGCTGCATCATGCCACCCCCTCCCCTCTTTCGAGCTGTCATCTGCCGACTGCCTTTCATTGTCCCTCTTTACCACACAAAGAAAGCTAGCGGAAACAAGGTTGGAGCCCCCCTTCAATCCCATTTTTGATCCGTCCTTTGGCGAACTCAAATTTGCTATAAAATGGTATAATTTGGCACCTCATACATTCAAAGTTCGGCCATGCATGACCTACTAGAGCAGTAGAGCACCATGAGCTAACCATCCAAGCAGAAGTGCAGAACCATAGTGCCACTCATGTCTACTGCGTCCTTTGTCACCTACCTTGAGAGGCCCCGGGAGCTACCGGTTCCGGAGTTCCGGGCGCCGCCGCCGTCCCCGGTCACCGGCGTTCCGACTGGCAGCAGCTCGGGGTCGTCGTCCGGGTACGGCGAGTGCCAGCAGGACGACGACGATATCGGCAGGTTCCTGCGCTGCTCCGCCAGGGTCCCAGTGCTGCGGCTGCCGGAGAGGCCCGGGCCACGGAGGAACAAGAAGGCGGCGGCGGTGGCCTGGGCACCGCCTGCCGTCGACATGCGCCTGTTGGACTCGGTGTCGTCGCCGTCGGGGTACGGCACCGCGGTGGAGGCACTGAGGTCGGCGGCCGTCGCGTTTGGCTGCTTCCAGGTGGTCGGCCACGGGGTCGACGGGACCTTGCTGTCGGCAGCTTTGCGTGCCGCAAAGTCGAACGAATCGCCGGCGCTGGAGACGACGGAGGGGATCGGAGGAGGAGACGAGGATGAGCTGTGGTGGCTAGGGGGCGAAGGAGACCAAGAAATGGCAGGAACTCAGCCGTTGCGAGATGGCCCCGACCAATTCAGGTACGACGATGAACTTTCCATGTCAATTGAGAAACTCAGGTAACTACGCGTCGCAGATTCACGATGCGTCACACACAGGAACAAAGCAGATGATTTGTTTACTCAGCTTGAGCAAGCTTCAACCAAGCTCCTGCACGTCTTGCGGCAAGCCAGTGCAGTTGAACCTGAACCGCTGGCTAAAGCTGAAGCAAACGGCGGCTCGCTTCTCTGCATCCGCAAGCACCGACGCAGAGGCAGCAGCGCGTCCGGCCCGATCAGCCAGGATGACGTCCTGCGGATGCTGGTACGGAGCTCGCGCGCCTTCGCCCTCCACCTCTGCCCCGGCGCGTCGGCGTTCCACGTCTTCTCGCGGCGAGGCTGGTCCAGGTTCTCGCCCCTTGCCGGCGCCCTCGTCGTCACCGTCGGGGACCAACTACAGGTGATAAATTGCAATAGCATGCAATTAGGAAAACTGAAAATAATAAACGGACTGAATTGGGAAGCCATGGGCACACATTGACATCACTTGCATAATTGTTCATTATCATGATTCAGGCCTCGCTACTGACCTGTTTCGTTTCCATGGATGCAGGGCGGGCTCTACAAAAGCGTGTCCGGCAAACCAGCTTACAGCAACGATCTCCAAGGAGACAGCAGTGATGCCGTCTCGGCAGAATTCTTCCTTTCAAGCTCTTCAGCAGGTGCGGCAAAGGAGGCTCCGAACATGGACACCGTGAAGATCGTCCCGTTGAATCTGCAGCTCATGGTAGCAGCTTGCCTTGTGCTTGTTTACCATGTCTTCCTGTCGTGCTCGTATGCCATTTGGTAATTAATGTTCAGCAAGGCAGCAACTGCAGGGCTTGTTTCCCTTTCCTTAGTATGCAAGTATGCAACACATTTGCCAATGTTAGTCAGCCTAAACATCAGAATCGACAAAACCCAAATTTGGTCTCGGTTATCGGAAGGAAAGTACTCCTAACACACTATCTTGCTCTACATACTCTGAACCTGAACCTGCTGAGACAAGTACGACGACCTGACGGGGGAAAAAAAATCAACGGTTTCAGACGGTACTTTAAGCAGGTGCAGGTTCAAATGTTCATTGATTCATCTATCATGTAAACTAAGGAGCTGCATCCAGGGTTTTAAGATCCCGTTTTTTCAGTTATAGTGCATGATGACCCAGCTTCCTGTACGTAATTCCAAAGTCTCAAACCCACCCATCCCCCAACACACACAAAAACATACAAGAGTTAAAATGGCTACTGAGTGATTAGAAAGATGTAATCGTCCGGCACAACAAAAAGAGAACATGTTAAATATACCTCATGATAATAGATTAGCAGCGAGGCAGGGACCTTCTGAGGCCCTGACACAACTAGGCTGGAGTTCGGTTATACTCATCAGGTGTCCACATCTGGCAAAGCCTTACACTTCCAATGTCCACTAAATTAACGATTAATATTAACTACAAAATATTTACTACTGTGCATGCTAGTCTATAATCAAGAACGATAGCAGATGCCTTCACAAAAGAGACTCAGGGTAACCAGTATCACTGAGCCGGATTCAGAACTTGCCCGCACATAGAAGCAGCTACAGTACATCAAAGATAGTGCTGACAGGACTCCACATGAAAAGATCCCTAGGATACAGAACGACCATAGCATAATGATACAAGGTAGAGACTCTTAGACCATTTGTCCTGCAATGAAACAATGTACATTTTGTCAGAACCAGCGGTATATTGCGATAAGATACTGAATGAGGTACTGCAGGCTTGTTAACCTTCACATGTTGGCTAGGGAAACCAGTTGTCCTCAGTGTCCCATGGGTTTCATCTGTATGTTGCCACCTTGGTACACTTAAAACAAAAGCAGCCTGATCCCAAGTTGCAGCAGTTGCGGTTATCTGGTAACCACTGTCCCACCTCTTATGAATTCCCTCGCTGGGATAGAGGAAATCCAGTTCAACAACCTGGAAAGTAAACGACAATAGTTCAATAAGAAATAAATTGCACTTAACCTAAGCATAAAAATAAATGCTGAGAAGGGACTGCTAAAGTGGAAAAAAAATGCTACCTGATCAGAAAACCCAGCATTACGAGACATGACAACAGCCCATCTACTTCCAGCAGTTGCCATGGAAGTTACATAGTAATTATCTTGCCATTTCTTTTTTATCCATTTGTAGGGGAAAGTGTTACTAACTTTGTAGGACTGTTGTGTGTAGGTTGTGCCTGGATAGATATAACTACAGTCAAAAGAATATTCATACACTATGACACTACTGCAAGTTTTAGCTGCTTTACCTTTAGACATCACCACCACCGAGCTGCCATTGTTTGCACCAGCAAGCGCAGTTATATAGTAGTCCCTCTCCCATTGGTCCATTATCCATTCCTTCACATGGAAATAAACCACCATTAGATTTGGCAATGTAGAGAAGAGAATAGCTTACTTAGTAACCTCACTTGACAAAGTGATTATTTTGTAAAAGTTGCATAGAATGAACCAAGGTGCAGATCACTCACTTTGTGAAGGAAATGTGGTGTAAGCTCATAAACTTGGGAAGTGAAACCAGTTCCAGCATCCATGATTACAGCCCAGAGATTGGAACAAGATGTTATGCAACTGATAAACAGTCCATCGTCATTCCCTTTTTCAATGTGTGGTACAAGCCTTGAATCTGCAACATTGTAGTGGTACCTGCAGTACCCAGTGAATTTGTTGAATTACTATGGCTCAGCCACAAGGACACATGATATGTTAACAATTAACTAAACATTAATAAGGTCTTCTAAGTGTGTACCTTTGTTTCATAGGCCGTCTGGATTTATAGACGGTTATCCATTGTGTTGCAGGCATTCCCATCCTGATCTTCTTCTTTGGTTGTTCATCTGCCTCTTCCTCTATCAATAAGCGGCCTCTCTTTTGGCCAACTTGATGTACAAGCTTTAGAGAAGATGCACGGGAGATTAGAAAAAACCAAAATAATGTTTTCTTTTAAATGACAGATGCACAACATGAACATACCTTCTGAGCACCATCAGTGTTAATTGGTCTGACATCTGGATTTGGACCTACTACACTATCAAAAAGCGATACATATTTTGCGTAGCTGGGTTCTTCATTAAACTTCAAGTTGACCACATACTCTACAAACTCTCTGAAGGGTTTTGGGCAAAAGCAACAGAGAGATTGTGGAGAGGTTGCCATTTTCTTCTTGCAGACAAGGAAGCCTTTGTTTTCACCCTGTAGATGCAAAATAAACATCAAGTACCCATATAAGTCACTCAAATCAATATAACTGGCTGGAGGATCCCACATTTTACCTGATAACCTTGCCAGGGCAGACGTCCTTTTAGAAGAAAGACTAGTGTATATGCTAGAGATTCTAAATCATCCCTCCTGCTACCTGTTCTCCCAAGATGTGCATGAACACTAGCATAGCGAACTGTTCCCCTGAAACAGTAGCAGGAACAGTGTATTATAACAGTAAGACTAGTGTTTCCTTCATTTGATTCAACTATGAGAAGCATAAGCACCACAGGTTTACTAACTACTGTGTAACAATATGTCTAGTGTACCATCTCAACAGAGACAGATTCCATGTATAGTGATGGAATGGCTACTACCACACATATGAATCAGGACTATTTGACTAGTAGTGACTAGAATAGGTGAGTTCACATTGTCAAAAAAGGAAGACCCCCGCGTCGCTCGCTCAGGGCGACTCGGGCGGCGCCTCCCACCGCCGCCACCAAAGGCCCTCCCCCCACGCCCTCACCGCTTGGCCGTCGCCGGAGCTCGACGCCGGAGGCCGGCCGAGAGCAAGGACGGCGGCGGCTGGGCTCTCTCTCCTCTCTCTCTCCCCTCCTTCCTCTCTCCCGGAGGAGGTCCTGTGCGACGAAGCTGCCGACGGTCGGTCCTGCTCCGGCGTGCGCGGATCCGGCGCTGCCTAGACCGGATCTACGCGGGCTAGGTGCGGCCACGTCGTTTGGAGCTCAGGGGGCGGCGGATCCGGTCATCCGGCGGTCGGATCCAGTTCTCCTGCGCTCCATCTGCGCGCGACGGCGGCGGCAGTCACCGGTGGGGCCACCCCTGGCGGCCTGTCCGTGGCGTCCGGAGCGTTGCCCGCGCGTCTGCTTCCTACCAGGGAGGCGGTCGACCAGGAACGAAGGTGCACGCGGGGCTGCTGCTCGCGTCGGCTACGGGCGTGGCCGCGGTTGGAGCTCAGGCGGCGGTGGTTCGGCCCTCCGGCGGCTGGATCCACTTCCCCGTCGCTGGATCTCGCAACGGGCGGCGGCGACCGGCCGGGCCACCCTAGCGGCTTGCCCGCGGCTGCTGGAGCTCGGCGGCCGGAGCGCGTGGCCTGGGGGCCGACTACGGCCTGCTTCGGCGTCCTGGGCGCGGCCAGGGCTCCGGCAGCCTGGATGCAGCCAGGGTCTGGCAGCGGGCTGTCCCGGTGGCCAGGGGCCGGCAGCGGCCGGGGCAGCATCTTCGTCAAGGCCACGATTGACAGCGGCTCCTGCAGCATGGGACCATGGTCTACGGCTTCGGCTTTGTGCAGGGCTGAGCTCCGGACGGGAATGATGGGCGGCAACCCTCGCTTGGCAATGGCAATCGAGGCCTGTGCAGGGGTTGGGGGCTTTGGCGAAAGCCTGTCCTCTTGGGCCAATGACGGCGACGCCTCCGGGCGCCGTTACTTCCTTGGAAGCGTCCATCTTTAGCCCTCTCCCCTTGCATGGCACTTTCTTCCTGGTGTAAAACCATATCCTTTTGGTTAGGCGACGGCAGCGCTTGTGGCGTCGCTCACCTCGTTGGAGGCGTCGCTTTTGGAAGCTCGTGCTTTGCCAGCCATAGCGGTTGCTGATAAGGTGGAGACTCAGTTGTTGATTTGGGGTTCAGTGTCCATGGGGTCGGAAGGTGTCTAGGAAGAGGATGTTGGCGCAGCGATTGGAGGGCTTGGCATCTACTTGGTGGAGGGCGTTGGTCCGAGAGGGACCGTGTGCTTGCGGCGCCCACGAAGATGGCGAGGAGGCCGGCGTGGGCGGCACCCACGAAGTTGGCGAGGAGGCCAACTTGGGAGGTGGTGGCCAGCAGATTGCGTTGCCGAGGTGACCTGCGTGGTTTGGCGACGGGCGGTCCCGCTCAGCGGCGGCGGTTTCGGCGTAAGGAGGTTTTCTAACTGGCAGCGGAAGGACCCATGCGACACTTCTACCTTTCATGAGCAGCTAGGTTACGGGAAACTACTGTGTACGCGCCTGGATCTTGGAGGGCGGGATCGGCTCGGTGAGCGCCAGCGGCAGCTGCTCTCGCTTCGTTTTGTTGCTTGCAGCGGACTACGGCGGCTAGCCCTGCTTGGCGGTGGCTAGTCCGGTGTGGTACATCGTCTTGACAGGCGGCGCAAGCGGATCCGATTGCGGGGCAGCTACACGGCTTGCAGCGATCTTTAGCGGCTAGTCCTGCTTGGCAGCAGGCTATCTCGGTGTGGGTCTTCGTCGGTGACGACGACGCGTGCGGTGACGGTGGTGTTTTCGCCTTGACGTCCTTAGCCCTTTGGGGGTTGGCAGTGCAGTGTAGTGGTTTGGTGTTGGTGGTGGTTTCTCTTTTTTCTTCTTTTTTGAGTTGAGCTTCGGCTTGTGCAGTTCGTGTCGACGTCCCAATCCGACCGTCTTGAGTTGTTTTTTCTTTTGTGAGTTTTGTTTTCTGGTGTGGCTGTTGGTCGCTGTTGTTTCGTTGTGCCCATGTTGGGCTTATCTTCTTTTTAATATAATCGGCAGCTCTCCTGCCTGATTCGTTTCAAAAAAAAGAATAGGTGAGTTCATTGCAGCAAGATGTTCAAAGAGTAAAATACTGTACTCATTCTATCAGGCTAAGGAAACGTGCAAAAGCTCGTATACACAGGGCGAGCATAAATGGAAGAGAATAATGGTTGGCTGAAAAGTGAAAACCGTTAACAGCAGTGGTAATTTATGGCGAAAGCTGGATTCAGGATTACGGGGAAACAGCAAATGGGCAGGAAATGTGACAGGATAATCAACATCATCATTGCAGTGCTAAGGGTAACACAAGTGATGCCTATTATAAAAGCTTCATCTAATCACCTGAAAACATCTGGTTGCTGATCATATTCAACGTGTTTCCCTGTTGCACTATCCTTCCACTTCATAGCTGCCATCAGAAGATCCAAGAATACAAAATTATTTACATACCTTAATCCATTGTCTACATACAGAACAGCCAAATTCAAATCATTTGTAGATGCTGCCAGTTGGGCAATAAAAAGGTAAATTAACTTACCTAGCCCAAGATCAACAAGGAAGAGTTTCTTTTCTTCAGGTGTCCCGGGAGTCCCTAGCAAGAAATTCTCTGGTTTGACATCGCCATGAACATACCTGAAATCTCAAACATTCTTATTTTAACTTTTTTTTAGCCAGTGGAGGAAAGAATACATAGAGAATAGGGAGATACAAGGAAAGAATAATTAGTGGTGTTAACTGACCCTTTTGAATGCAGTTTCTCAAGTATTGAGATTGCTTCAATAGCAATACAAGCAGCCATCTCAGATGACATTTTGCTAACAAAGGAATGGCGTTAATGGTAAACTAAAAGTCAATACCAAGTGTTCACTCGAAACTATGACTCACTTATGAGAGTTAGTATTCCAGACATCCAACAGACTGGGTCCGAGCATATCCATAACCTGAATTTTTAAGGCCAAGTTAACTAGCATCTAAAAACGATCAGAAATAAAGAAGCTAATACTCCAACAATCCAAACAAAAGTGTTATACCATAACAAAGTAATCCCCTTGGCGTCCTTTGTAGTGGACTCGGGGAACCCCATGAATGCCATTGACAGCGCTAAACGTGCAATAACCATGAAAACCGATCAGCTACCCATGAGTTGAAAGATCTCCGAAAGACTTGCACCTTCTCATACCTAAATCGTAAAAGACCATGACTTACCTGTAAACATGCCACTCATAAGGAGGGCCATAGTGACATCCTTTACTGGTCTTATGCTCAAACTTCAGTGCCACCTAAGATAGAAAGGAAGATAGCTTACTCTCTGGTGCTAATACAAACCACAATTAAAGCTTTCCAAGTAGACTGGTACTAAAGAAAATCCTCTATTACCTCAACAGCACCAGGACCAGTAGCTGACATGCGGTGGCCAACATATACTTGGCCAAAACCACCTTTCCCAAGCTTCTTCTCGACTCTATACTTTGGTGAAAGACCCACCTGGACCTGCATTTATAGAACAAACACGCAAAGATTAAACCAAAATCATTTGGAAGTGGAATGATCGGAAGCAAACTAGAAGAAGGTAATGCCTTCGCGCAGGAAAAGCATAAACAGACAGAGACAGTGGAACCAAAATTTCGTCCCTCGGAATCATCGAGAGAGCTCAACACAATCGAAGCGCAGCAGGCACAGTTTAACATCATACGAACAGCTCACCGTATCAGGGACCGGAGGGCCGGCCTCGTCATCGGCTAGCAGCTTGTCGGCGCTGTCCGCGCTGGCCATCCCACGCCCCCCTTTGCCGTCGGCGCCTTTCCCCGCGACGACCACCGCGGGCCTGATCTCCTCCCGCTCCCTCTCCGCCGCCCTCGTCACCCTCCGCCTCTTCAACGCCGGCGGTGGTGCCGGTGCCGGTGCCGGTGCGGCGGGCCTGATCTCCTCCCGCTCCCTCTCCTCTGCCCTCGTCACCCTCCGCCTCTTCTCCGCCGGCAATGGTGCCGGTGCCGGTGCCGGTATGGCGAGACTGATCTTCTCCCGCTCCCTCTCCGCCGCTCTCGTCACCCTCCGCCTCTTCTCCGCCGGCGGTGGTGCCGGTGCCGGAACGGCGGGACTTATCTTCTCCCGCTCCCTCTCCTCAGCCCACGTCACCCTCCGCCTCTTCTTTGCCGGTGCCGAAGCCGGTGCAGGCGGCGCTGCTGCTGCCGCCACAGCCGCTGGAGCTTTGTCCTCAGCCGCCGCCGGACTCCCCTGCTTCGCCGGTGCCGGTACGGCGGGACTGATCCTCTCCCGCTCCCTCTCCTCAGCCCACGTCACCCTCCGCCTCTTCTTTGCCGGAGCCGGTGCAGGCGGTGCTGCTGCTGCCGCCACAGCCGCTGGAGCTTTGTCCTCAGCCGCCGCCGGACTCCCCTGCGCCTCTCGGGCCCTTCGCGCAGCGCTACGCAGCACAGGCATCGTCAACCACGGAGCCCCATGGCCCCGACGCCTCAGCTTTATAAGTTTACCGCTCGGCCTCCTCCACCGCCAATCTCAGGAAGGCGCTGAGGAGGGGAGACCCAAGCGGCGGCGCGCGGTGGCTGGCACCGCGGACCGGGACGCTAGCTAGGGTTCGGGTTGGTGTGGGGGCAGACGCGATGTGATGGGGACTAGGAATGGGGAAGGAGGCGGCGGGGCGACGACGGTGGTCGTGCTGACGTAAAACACTGGCTGCTGGAGATGCGAGGGAGTTTTTGAGGCAGTTCGTTGCGGGCTTGCGGGAAAGGTGAGGATTTGCCACCGTTGTGTGCGCAGTCGTCGCAGGTCGCGCCGGGTGTGTGGAAATACGGAGCTCGCGGGAAGAGACGGCGCGTGATGGAGTGACTTCTTGTTTTGCTTCGGGGACGCTAGAAAGGCTACACCGAAAAGTCTACGTTACGCACCTCCTGTTCTTGCATCACAAGGAAGGTTCGGCACGGTAAGGCTGCGTTTAGTTTGAAAAATTTTCTTCTCTCCCTATCACATCAATTGTACTTTTTATCTATATGGAGTACTAAATAAAATAGCACCTGTTGCATGTTTGTACTTTTTGCCTGTCTATCTCGAGATGAATCTTTTGAGTCTACTTGGATCATGATTGGACAAAAGTTGTTAAATACAAACAAAACTGCTACAGTTGTAAAATTTTACAAACTTTCTCAACTCGTTTAGTTGTAGGAAAAAATTTAGGTTTTTAGTACTGTAGCATTTTCGTTTGTATTTGATAACTTTTATCCAATTATAGACTAACTAAACTCAAAAGATTTGTCTCGATATGTACAGATAACAAGGGCTAGGCCCTTCTGTTGGGGTCTGTAGATCCCGACAATTTTTCAAGAATTTAGTGGAAATTTAATGTTACTAAGGCTATCTCCAACAATGGAGACCTAAATCCCACACCCATTCTAGGTTTTAGGTCCTCTACAGTAAAGGGTCACAGACAAAAAATCAATTCTCTCCAACAACGAACCCATCGACCGCGACGCAAAAGCAGGCACGCCATGGAACCGCCTTGCCGCGGCTGCTCCTCGCCGGCGCGCCGGCAGTTCTCCAGCGCGGCCGCTCGTCCCCGCACCGGCGGCTCTCTACCACGGACCGTCCTCGTCGCGCCAAGCTCCGCCGCGGATGTAAGATGAAATTTTGACATATCACAATATTATATATATATATGTTCCTAAAATAAAAGAGAGTTTCATTATGCCACGCATGCACGTATATATATATATATATACACTATACTCGCCGAATACAAGGAATATTTTGAGCCGTAATGATTGATTAAGTAAGAAAAAAATCAGATTGAGTTCATCGCGTGTGTAGCACATGCATGGCGCCCATCCGTTGGTTCATTTGATTAAATAAGTATTTCCTTGATAATTAAGCCCAGAAGTATACATGAAATTAACCGGACTGGTTAACATTATCATTAGCAATCAATAATCGCAGTTATGGGCCGGAGATGACTAATGCACGGCCCATGCATGTAAGCCAGCGCACGAGATATCTTCCATAGCTGCCCCAGGAAACTCACGTGTACACGTACGTATCATCTGTACATGAACGGATACGCAAGCCGTATACGGCGACATGCACCATACATCCGGAAAGCTAGCTAACTACAGAAGGATAAACACAATTCCCAACTAAGTCGTTCGTCTCTTGCGCTGGCCGTTCGGAAATATCTGTTCGAGACGGTGGGTGCAATCATACGTGAAAAACCGGCTAGATAACTCCTGCCGCCGCGTATGCATGCAGCATGCCGAGCGATCCGGCCGCGCGGCGCCGGGCGTTTCGCTTCCTCTCCGCGGCTTGCTAACTGAATGATGGCGGCGTGCTCTCGTTACCGGCCTCGGGTGGAGTACCCTAGCTCTTGCCTATATAAACACAGCTCCTCTTCCCTTGAGGGGGACGGATACGCACATCACAGCGCCTCCAGGCTGCCATTTACACAGCACCCAAATCCATTCGCACGCACGCACGTCGCCAGCCTGCATACACACCATCGCCGCCGCGCTTGGACACATACACACGACCGTCGTCGATTCCTCGCCGATAGCTGCGTCCACATCGTCGTCAAGCATTTCATCCTCACCGGCGAGATCGGCAACGTCATCTCCGGCAAGCCGGACATCTACAGCACCTCGTCTCCGGTGAACTCTTGTTCGTCGTCGCCGTCGGCAGCTCCCTCTTCATCAACAACCAGCAACCGACATGGCTGCACATTTCGAAGGTGAAATTCTTTATTTATTTTGATTTGTTTCTCTCATCTCTGCTTGGCTATGTGTTATAGATGTATACAGAGATCTTGCACGCATTCACGGCCAGCCATCGAGCTCCGGCGACGATAGAACCATGACGACACCGGCAGTCATTTCAATGGCGGCGACCATATGAGATTGTTCCGTATATGTGCCGTGCACTACGGCCCGACGGCGAAGGCACATGTGGTGGTTCGGCAACATTCATCTACAGCGAAAGCAGGTTGGCACCTCGCCAACATCCACAGCGAGAACGGCATGCAGTGCACTGCCCTATCGGCACCGCCAAAATGGCGATCAACACTGGAACGACGACCGCAACGGCGGCGGTCGTGCCAAAGATGTGCGGCGGCAACCTGTTGGTGCTGCCTTCATCCAGTTAGTAGCCAGCGTGGTGCAACGACGGTGGCGGAGCAACATGATGGCAGCCTGATATCACCACATACATGGGCAACGTGTATGATGGTCTAGCAAATTTTTAGGCCGATGAACATACCAGGCAGTATTCCAGCCATGATGATTTACGGCCAAAGCAGTGCTTTTCAGCTTAATTAGCCGTATCATTCAACAGTAACTCCGGTGATGGCCGAAACGGCAAGTATGATCGGTATCACGACCGTGAAGCAGTGCGTCCCAATGATGGCCCATCTTTGTAAATTTTCAGCAGCAGCTGCAACAATACATACACGTGTATGATATATGGCATATGTACGGCAAAGAAGCAACGTATGACAAGTATACAGTACCATGCAACTCCAACACGTGTACGAGGAAGCTAGAAAGCAAGAAGCTAATTAGTTCGAGTTGGCTATTTGAGTCTGATCGTCATTAATAAACGGCACAACCTGATTGAGGCCCCCGCCTATGGCGCATCATTTTATTCAGCCTGATAGTGCTGAGAGCGGCCAATATACTATTTGCAAAACATCTTCAAATAATTCTAAGTCATGATCACGCGCTCGAGTTCACGCGCATTTGTAAATTGGCAAGCCGACTAAGTGTTATGCCAATGATCTCAGAAATTCATGAACGGAGAAATCTCCTAAGTATCTCATGAGCACAAGTCTCACATTTACCATCAACCATATTTCCGCACCGTCAAGGCCGGTGAGCATATGAAGTCATCCTCTTTCCCACAGCGACGAGGCAGGGACGTCTTTTTCCCCTGATCGACGAGGCTGGGAGTTTTCTTTTCCGCGACCGACGAGGCCGGAATTATTTGTTCGTGACCGACGAGGCCGAACAATTGACTTCATTATGGGATCCGCATGACGAGGCCGGATACTTTTTGCTAGAGGCCGACGAGGCTCTAGCACTTCACCATTTTTTCGTTCATTTGTGCTTATGCATATACATGGAGACAATTCTCATTTGTTCAACGACGACCATAATGACCATCGGCATAGCTTAATCGGAGGTGTTCTGCGGCCCAACGCTGCGGATGTAATTAACTAGAGGCCTCTAGAGGCCCTAGGAACCAGAAGCTACACAATCCTCTGATTGTCAGATGGAACTCGGCGCAAATATTCATTAATGTGGGAAATTGTACTTTGTAATTCTATGATGAATAATAAAGCAATATTTCCCTGAATTTGTGTTCCTTGTGTTTTGTTGCACATTTACTTTATTTGTATACGTATGTATACTGGCACGCCTGCGCAAATCAGTACTAAATAGTACGACACGTTAGCTAAAGAGAAATCCCGCCGAGGTGATTTATTTAGCGAAACAAATTGGCACGCCCGGTGGGACACGGTTCTCCTCCCATCTTCGCTATGCTCGATGGTCAAATAAAAAAATATATTGTCGTTTCATGAGATCTCGACATTGCTGATGCATATTGATCAAAGTTTCAGTCAAGGTACTGACCCTTCAGATTTTTTTTTTTTTATGTAGGTGAGTCGGCCTCTGTTGAGAGCCCCGCCTGTTTTATGATCAAGTTTGGGTCGTTCCCACCTACTCAAGTGGTCGCCCAAGGCAATGAGGTGCATATTGGGCACGTGAAGTCAAAGAAAGCTAGTAGGCTAGCATATGCTAAGGCTAAGAAGGAACGATGCTCTCTGGTGGGCAGGGCCCGTGACTTGCTAGTTAGTGACGTTAAGTCTGATGATGCTCTGCTCCGTGCCCAAACATTACTTGGGGCATTAGATCAAGTCAAGGATAACCTTCGCCGCGGAATATTAGAAGCTAGGAAGGCACGCCTTCCGAATTCCCTTCGGAATTGCCGAAGGAAGTTTGTTAAGACGCAAGAGCTTCGAGAGAAAATAGCTTCGCGGTTTGTCGCCAGCGAAACTCTGGAAGATTGGTCAAGTGGTGAAATCCCACACGATGATTTGTTCTCTTGTGAATGGGATAAACATCCTGCAAAGGCTAAGTCATTAATCCGTAAGGTGCTCAGGAGGTATATCCACACACAGAGATTGCCCGAGAACATCTTCTCACCAGGCCTAACATCACCACATGTGAAGGCTTTTCAGGCAAGGAATATAATATCTTGCCTCCATATTTCAGCAAATGGTGGCCCTTCTCTCAGCACGGGAAATCAGTTTTCCGTCCTTCCTTCGGAGGCCCCAGCTCCTCATGTTGGAGGACTCCAGCAGCAGCTCCAGCAATTGCAGGCTCAAATGGATGGTATAAGGAGACAGATTCAACCTCAAGAGGCACTTGGGGGCTCGCGTTCAGGGAACAGGATGAACCCACGCCATCCAAACTGGCGGCCTCAGCAAGATCGTCAAGTTTGGGCCCCAAGGAGAAGATTGCCACCACCGAGGAATACCCAGCCTAATCCTAATTGGAACCGTTGGGCACGTCAGCAGGATTATCGTCCTCCTACTCGCCAAGTTTATGTTCCCCGAGGTCAGCCACAGAATAATATACCAGCGTCAGTGCCAATGAGGTCGATGCCGCAAAGAGATTCAGCAATTCTCCCAACCCCTCCAACTCGGGCAAGGGCCTGGCAAGGGCCGTCTGCCACCCAACAAAGGCGTGAAAGGCGAAGGAGGAGTCGTGAGGCTATGTATAGAGAGCTTCAAGATTTGGTACTAAGGCATGTTCAAGTACGTGTCCGTGCTGATGGACGCATCTACCCTGACAATGAAAAAATCTCCCTTCGAGTCTCACCATCTCTGCAACGGAATCAAAGATATGGATATCTCATTGAGTGTCTAGCACCTAAACCTCGCCAAGATGAAACCACTACGGTTCCAGCTTCAAATTCCGCAGGGGGCACACAGAGGGATAATACATCCCAACCGCAGCCCACGGCACCTCCGCAAGCAAATGGACCATCATCAGGAGTTCCTATGGAAGTTGATGAACAACCTGCTAATACCGCCGTTGATGCAAAGATAGTTGGCGCTAGTACGCCAACTAATTATGAAACTGCTTCCGAAGGGGAAGGGAAAAAGAAAAATTCCAATGACACCGTCATGTGTGGCATGATAGAGGTACAGTTGCCCCAAGATCGAGATACAAATTGGGAACCACCTGCAGTCACTCAAGAATTGACATATCCCTCGGAGGATGAAATTGTGCCAAACCCACCAGTGATTCTGGGGACAAGGCTCCGAGTAGGCGGCGGTCATGCCCCAAATTCCTTCATGGCTCAATGTTTGCCAGTCTCAGGAAGAAAATGGTCACTAAAAAATAAGCCAAGTCCTTATGATCGCCCTGGTCGTTTCAAAAATATTGCCTCAAGGCTCCCATCGGGTCAACATGAGTTACAACAAGTCGCGGGAAGGATTGGCCCTGATACCCGCCTAAAGACAGAAGCACGCCGTCGCGCGGAAGGAAATTTAAATCTTTCCGATTATGATGGGCAGACGGCTAGTGATGACTCAGAGACGGACTCCTCAAGTTCTCTCGAAGCCCGCTCACATTCCCCTCGTTATTCAACGCTTGCCCCATCCCTTTTGTCAGGAGACGAGGGAGATTTGGTGGACACCAATGTCGCACCTGTAAACATGACTCACGAGGATGGAGTTGAGGGACTTCCCAAAAATACTGAGAAAGGACCGATCCTTGTTGAGGCGTCAACTTCGCAAACACCCGAGGAACGCGAAAAGAGGAGGGACAAAGAGATTGATGAACTAAAGGGCCAAATGAGGCAGCTCATGACCATGATGGCAAATTTGGTTGCCACACAACCACCTCCAATTGATCCGCAAATAGCAGAATTAGAGGCAGGAACGGCCTCCATTCCCCGTTTTCCATATATGGAGCCAGATCATCCTCCAGAAAAAGAGACAAAGAGTGCGCCGAATGCTCTTTCGATCGGTGATGCAAATAGGCCGTCAGCCGGGACCCTCAGAGATTACCATGATATTGCCGAAGAGATCATTAATAGAAAGATGAAGCAAATAGAGGCTGAGCGAAGCCCTAAGTCTCAAGATTATGAGCTCGAGAAGCCGTATGAATCATGGCATGACAAGGTCCCATTCCCCGCTGGATGGCACCCACCGAAGTTCCGCCAGTTTGATGGAACCGGTGATGCTACTGAACATTTGGCTTATTTTGAGGCAATCTGTGGAGATACTGCCCATTCTTCATCTCTCTTGTTGCGACAGTTTTCAGCCTCATTAACAGGTGCGGCGTTCCATTGGTACAGTCGCATCCCTACTGGGACGGTGCGTAATTGGACCGCCATGAAGGATCTTTTTAGGTCACACTTCATAAGCATGAATAAGGAGATTACCATCTTGGAGTTGTCCCAAATCAGGCAAAGGCGTGATGAAAAAATTGAGGACTATATTGTTCGTTTCAGGAACAGCTATGTACGCCTTGCTAGAGAGATGCATGTTGAGGATGCTATACAAATGTGCATTCATGGTATGCAACAACATTGGCTAGTATCGGTGTCTCGACGAGACCCGAAAACATTTAGTGCACTTGGGGAAGCTGTTGCGGCAGCCAAGTTAGAATTTGAAAAGGCTCCACACATTATGGAAATGTATAAAAATGCTGGAAATAATGATAACAATAGGAGGTTTAACATGTCCTCCAAGCCAACAAACAATGGGGGCAAGCCCAAGGTGACTGAGTCAAACACCACAAACACAGTGCCCGTATTTGGCCCTAGAAATGAACAGAGGCCTAATAGGCGCTCAAATATAAGGGAGTTGTTGAACAAACAATATGTGTTCCGCAAGGATTTGGTTAAGAGCCTGTTTGAACAGATGAATGAACAACACCTTCTGACATTGCCTAACCCAACAAGGCCTGATCAAGTGAATATGATTGATAATCCTCTATATTGTCAGTACCATAGGTATGTTGGTCACAAAATTGAGGATTGCATCGCTTTTAAAGAATGGCTTCAAAGAACCATTGATGAAGGAAAATTGGCTTTGCAGCCTGAAGCCATTAACCCAAATTATCAGTCAACCAACGTAGTCACCATAATGCATGATGACAAGACGAATGGTGCCTGCTCTGGAGAAGAACATTGGGTACCCTTAATGCAAGTGGAGCGGCAAATGCAAAGTTATAAATTGCCATCCAATGCTTCTAACAAGCGCACACAACTGTGGAAAAGAGTTCGTCAAGAACACCCGCAAAATGGTAGCCGTTGTGACACTCACGTACAATTCAATTCCTCGCCTCTTCATCAAAGGCAAGATCCAAGTAAAAGGCGGATGCCACCAAGGTTCGTTCCTTGGACCGAAGGGAATGCATCGTTTCCCCGAGGAGCACGTGCATCTCCCACTCTGGGTCAGTTCTTTCCAAAGCATTGGGAACAACATACTGAGCGACAAACTCCTCAACAAGCAAATGCTTCAGATATCGCCCCATGCATGGCGATTACAACAATAATAGGAGAATCAAATGAGTCCGAAGATGAAATGGCTCTTACCCCCGAGGAGCGGAAAACATTTCATGATGAGGCTGCTCTTGTGAATGAGAAGGTTGAAGAGGTGAACATGAATTTAAGAAGTGGTAAAGATATAGTTGAACCACTAAAATCTCGTCAATATCGAGTAGAGAAGGAAAAGGGCCAAACATCTAAAACTGCCCCGATACATGACCAACCACAGGGGACATCTTTGAGCCAAGCAAAGGGTCAAACAAAGGGGGATGAGGTGGAATACAACGTTATTTCTCATTTAAAACGTATCCCAGCCCTTTTGAGCGTTTATGATGCACTTACACTAATGCCGGAGCTTCGCCAAGCTTTAGTGAAAGCATTAGAGAAGCCTGACGTCTACGAGGTTGCAATGGCAGAGCATCGACTCAGCCAACCTATGTTTGAGGTGAATGAAATATCCTTCTCTGAGGAAGATAAAATCATTGCTGATAGCAACCATAATAGACCTCTTTACATGGAAGGCAATATTGGTAACGCTCACCTTCGGCGGATTCTCATAGACCCCGGGTCAGCTGTTAATCTCTTGCCCATCAGGACCTTAACTAGGGCGGGCTACACTCTAAAGGATCTAGAACCAACAGAAGTGGTTATTTGTGGTTATGATAGCAACGGAAGCCCGGCAGTGGGAACTATTACTTTGAAGCTGCAAATGTCTACATTTTGCTTCAAAGTCAAATTTTTCGTGATTGAGTGTACTACTTCATACTCGGCTTTGCTGGGAAGACCCTGGTTGCATAAATATCGTGTTGTGCCCTCCACACTTCATCAATGTCTCAAGTTTCTCGATAACCAAGGAGAGCAACAGAGAATTATTGGCAACTTGCACCCATACACATTGCAAGAAGTACACCATGCTGATGCCAAGTACTTCTTCCCAAGCGGAAAGGAAGAAAAGCAGCTCGGTCGCTCAACGCCACCAGCTGAAGTCCTGATTACTCCAAAGACAACACCCTCAGCTGCCGAAATGAAGTATTTAATCGCCCCTTGTGTGTCATCCTCAAAATTAAGGAGCTCGTCATACCGAGCCGATGAAAGCAAAAATGTGAGTCATTTATCAAAAGATAACACCCCATCATGTGTACAAGTGGCAAAGCAAGAGACCAAGGTCCCGTCACAATTGTGGACCTGGAACCTTACCCCTACCTTGCCAGCTACACCTAAGATAACAGCAATTGAAACTCCTTCAACTTCGGCAGCATCGAGGTTAGATCTACAGACCCCTAAAGAGGTCCTTCCTACTAGGGACCCTAATACTTCTTTGCAACTTGAGTTTGGCTCTCTGACTGAACCTTCTTTAACAGAGACTAAGAGTCAGGGCGATCTATTCCATGCTTATGAGGAAATGGGCGACACCACGCAAGTAACGCCCACTCAAGAGAAAGGAAGAGTCAAGAAGATAGTTGCTGACATTGAAAAGGTGGCGTCAAATGCCCCCATTCCCCAACCTTCTTCTCTTTATGTTTCTATAACTAAACCCTTAGAGGTCTGGGTTGTTCCGGACCTACATAAAAATACTTCACCAACAATATTTTATAAAACACCACTTACACAACCTTACAGCAGTCTGCCTCATTTTGCAGATAGGAAAGAGGCTGAAGGAAAGGTCAGGGCCACACTGCAAGCGGAACCTAGACTGGTTCCCTTGCTTGAAAAGGCCGGGATCGAATTGAGACAAGGTCGGCAACTGCCGCCACCGCCAAATGTATGTGAACAATGGTGGAAGCAATCAGAAAAGGCAGTTCAGAAAGGGCGAGTATCTCCTTCTAGGCGGGGATTAGGATATTTGCCTGACGATTTCTCTGATAGCGATGATGAAAATACTTGTGGCCCTAATTGGAGGCCCTCATGTAATGTTACTTGTGTCCTCAATGATTGGCAAAATGAATTAATGGAAGATTGCCCTTCTGATGATGAGGAAGAATTAGAATGTCTACGTCCTATCACGTCCCACACTAACCCTTTTTATGCATTTCCTAACACAACGCAGGATTTTAGGGATGGAGACTATATTCTTGCATCTATGCATATGGCAATATCATCACCACATGGGGAAGTGTTGAACGCGGCCCCTGCCCCTGAAGAATTGGAGGATGGTATAAAATACACCACAGATGAGTTGGTGGAAATAAATCTCGGGAGTGATGATGATCCGCAGCCTACCTTCGTGAGCGCTACCCTTACGCCCGAAGAGCGTGAAGACTATAGGCAATTTCTAATGCAATACCGCGATTGCTTTGCATGGTCCTATAAAGAAATGCCGGGTTTAGACCCAAAAGTGGCCACTCATAAGTTGGCAATAGACCCCCAATATCGCCCTATCAAGCAGCAACCACGTCGCTTTCGACCTGAGTTACAAAATGACATAGTGGCGGAAGTAGATAAGCTGATCAATGCCGGGTTCATAAAAGAAATACAATATCCCCGATGGCTCGCTAATATAGTGCCAGTCATGAAGAAGAATGGGCAAGTTAGGGTGTGCGTAGATTTTCGAGACCTGAATCGTACTTGCCCGAAAGATGAATTCCCCACTCCAATGACGGAGATGGTGGTCGACGCCACTACTGGCTATGGCGCCCTATCATTTATGGATGGATTCTCGGGCTATAATCAAATCAAAATGGATGAGAATGATGCCTATGATACAGCCTTTAGAACACCAAGAGGGAATTACTATTACACTGTGATGCCCTTTGGTTTGAAAAATGCGGGCGCCACTTATCAAAGAGCCATGGCAGTTGTATTCGAGGGGCTTTTCCATGAATGTGTAGAATGCTACATTGATGACTTAGTAGTAAAGACGAGGGATAGAAGGCATCATCAGGAAGATTTGCGTAAGGTGTTTGAAAGATTACGTAAATATCAACTCAAGATGAACCCGCTTAAGTGTGCATTTGCGGTGCAATCGGGAGTCTTTTTGGGGTTCATTGTTCGCCATCGAGGCATTGAAATTCAGCCTAAAAGCATAAAAGCAATCCTTAAGATGCCCCCACCAAAAGACTTGAGTGAGCTCAGATCTTTGCAGGGCAGGTTAGCCTATATTCGCCGATTCATCTCTAACCTGTCGGGGCGTATTCAACCCTTCTCTAAGTTGATGAGGAAGGGCGCACCATTTATATGGGATGAGGAATGCCAAAATGCTTTTGATAGTATTAAGCATTACCTTCTCAACCCTCCTGTTCTGATGGCACCCATTAAAGGACGCCCTTTGATTTTGTATATAGCGGCACAACCTACTTCCATTGGTGCCCTACTCGGCCAAATCAATGATGAAGGAAAAGAGGTTGCATGTTACTACCTCAGCCGCACAATGGTAGGGGCTGAATGTAACTACTCTCCAATCGAGAAATTGTGTCTAGCATTAATATTTGCCCTAAAGAAATTGCGGCATTATCTACTAGCTCACGAGGTCCAACTAATTGCAAGCGCAGACCCGGTCAAATATGTCCTTAATCAACCAGTTCTCACTGGAAGGTTGGGTAAGTGGGCCTTACTCATGATGGAGTATGATATAACCTATGTGCCACAAAAGGCTGTCAAGGGACAAGCCTTAGCGGATTTTTTTGCTGCACATCCGGTCCCCGATGATTCTCCATTAGTCACTGACCTCCCGGATGAAGAAGTATTTGCAATAGACACTGAGACCCCTTGGGAACTATATTTTGATGGAGCCGCACGCACCGAGCAGGGCCCTGACAAGCGGCCAAAGAGACGAGCAGGTGCGGGAATCGTCTTCAAAAACCCTCGTGGAGATACAATGTACCATTCATTCTCTCTACTTAAAGAGGATTGCTCAAACAATGAGGCAGAATATGAGTCCCTCATCTTTGGGTTGTCACTAGCCCTCTCCATGGACATACGTGTGTTGCATGCATATGGAGACTCTCAACTCATTGTGAGGCAAATTAATGGCATATACGAAGTGCGCAAACCTGAATTAAAACCATACCATGAGGTTGCATGCAAGCTCATGGCCAAGTTTGAGCATGTTCAAATTAATCATATCCCTCGAGGCAAAAATGCATCTGCCGACGCTCTAGCCAAACTCGCATCTTCTTTGGCCCTTCCTAACGGAGAAGCAGAGGTGAAAGTAGAAGAAAGGTGGCTCCTTCCAACAGTACTTGACCTCATGCCTGAGGATGGCGATGTAAACATTGTGACTACAACAAACATACATGATCAAGATTGGCGCAAGCCGTTCCTTGATTATTTTAAACATGGGATACTTCCAAGTGACCCTGTTGAGCGACGCCAGTTTCAGCGACGCGTGCCATCCTACATTTTCAAGGCAGGAGTGTTATATCGACGTTCCTTTGGCCATGAAGTGCCCCTCAGATGTCTTTCTCGAGAAGAGGCTGACAAAGCCCTTAAAGAAGTTCATTCTGGAGTATGCGGTGGACATCAAAGTGGGCCCAAAATGTATCATAGCATTAAACTCATGGGATGCTACTGGCCCGGAATGATGGCTGATTGTATCAGCATAGCACGATCTTGTCATGACTGCCAAATACACGGAGACTTTAAGCATCAGCCTCCTATTCCACTCCACCCTACTATACCTTCGTGGCCATTTGATGCCTGGGGTATTGATGTGATCGGTATGATAGAGCCACCATCCTCGCGGGGCCATCGCTTCATCTTAGCGGCCACCGATTACTTCTCAAGATGGGCGGAAGCAATCCCACTAAGAGAAGTCAAGTCCGATAATGTCATTAACTTCCTTGAGCGACACATCATCTATCGCTTTGGCATTCCCCGCCGAATAACGTCTGATAATGGGAAAGCCTTCACATCGACTAAAATTGCAAGGTTTGCAAGCAAATACAAGATTGAGTGGAATTGTTCCACTGGTTATTACCCCCAAGCCAATGGCCTAGCCGAGGCCTTTAACAAAACACTTGGAGGAATTTTGAAGAAAACAGTCACAAAACACAAGCGAGATTGGCATGACCGCTTGTTTGAAGCCTTGTGGGCGTATCGCGTTACCGTCCGAACGCCTACTCAATCGACCCCATATTCTCTAGTGTTTGGCACTGAAGCCGTGCTACCTTTAGAGGTGGAACTTCCGGCACTACGAGTCGCTATCCATGATGAACTCACGCAAGACGAGCAAGTTCGCCTTCGATTCCAAGAGCTTGACGCACTTGAAGAGCGCCGCTTCAATGCGCTACAAAACCTCGAGTTCTACCGCCGAAACATGACACGAGCATATGACAAACTCGTCAAACCACGAGTCTTCAAGAAAGGAGACCTGGTACTAGCACTCCGACGACCCATTATTGTGAATAAAAGTAAAGGAAAATTTGAACCAAAGTGGGAAGGGCCCTATGCCGTAGAGCAAGTCTACGATGGCGGTGCCTACCAATTGATTGATCATGCTGGAGTTCGGCCAATGCCTCCTATTAATGGCCGGTATCTGAAAAAATATTTTCTTTAAAAAAAATAAATAAAAAAAAACTAAAGAATGTTATAATCCTCCTTTGTTAAAACCAATGAAAGGTGGGAATATAGCTTCTTAGTTTTTCTTTTCTCTCTTCTTAAAAAAAAAAAAAAAAACGGGTGTCAATTCACCCTATAAAAAAAGGCTTCCCTCAAATATCATTAAGCTGGTGACTTAAGATATGTCCGCTTAAGAGCTCACCAACGAGTAATCTGCTTAACCAACACAATGCACATAAGGCACATGATAAGTGTGTGGGACTGAAGCATGAAGATTGTATTTAATTCTGATCTAAGGCTGTCTAAGTCTGTATACCCCGTACTACTCTCGCCACGCGCGGCGGAGACATCCACATATGGGGAAAACCATAGGAAAAGAGCATGAGAGGGCTACCTGCTCTCAACAAAAGTTGGATGCAGTGTGCAGCTTCTTGCCACCCCATCAATTCAACAAGGGACTTCAAAAATAAAAATAATGATGCCCGCGAGGTATAGTTCCACAAAGCATGGAAGATGGGATCTCGAAGGTATTAAAGGGGCGACTCCCAAGCAAACGTCAAAAGCATAGCTTCAAACATCCAAGCAAAAAAAAAAAAAAAAAAGAAAAGAGAAAAAAAGAAAAGCTCTGAAGCAAGTTCAAGTCAATCAAACGAGCACCCTAGCTGTGCTGGAGAGTGACCATCTTCCATCACCCTCGCAAAAAAAAAAAAATGAGGCATTTCCTAAGTCATACACACCCATAAAACACTTACATGTTAGCCGTACCTAATGTCTCTTGAGGAGTACGGGGTTGCCAACTTGTTCTAGCTGAAGTGACGAGTTAAAGAAGTTTCCATGGTTTCGGGAACGTCTACTATACATGCTGTCCTTAATCACGAACACGAGCAAGGGCATTATGCGCATCATCTCCGAGGTTGAGCTCTTTTGTGGATTTATTAGCGGCACCACATAGCTTGATGACCAAAGGGAAGCCAACATTTTTTTTTTAAAAAAAAAAATTCCCCAATTCAAATACGAAGTCTGATCAATGATGAAGTTTGTTGCTTCTTTGGTTAAAAAATTATATGCCAAAAGAATTGCACATTTATTGGGAGCAGTGAAGCATGCCATAGCGGTTCAGGCAGATCTGTGAAACCCTTCAGTTCTACTGGCTGGCGCTGTAATTGTCTAAACAGCCGCAATAGAACTGATAAATTCCCCTTGAGTAGTAGCATGGGCATTCGCTACAAGTCAAGGAAGATCGAGGGTGATTTATTGGCTAGCGCCGTAATAGCATGACGGCCACGATAAATACCTACGATTATTGTAACCATAGTATGGTCTTTTCGCTATGGTCGCTTGATAACCTCCTTACACTTGTTGCTGCGATATGGACTTACGTCGCAGGAACCAATCATGAGTATAAGGTGCACGACATGGTCTTTCGTCGTACAAGTTGCAATCCTTAATGGCTTATTAACCTGAGGCAAAGATGCTGCCTTTGTCGAACCTGCGTGTGATATGAACTTGCGTCACACCCGGTTATGGTTACATGAGGGTGCCCTGGTGCTCGGCAAGATTAGCGACAACTCCGCTTGCTTACCATGATACATAGACGTACAAAGGTTGACAGGCTAAAAGGTTTATTAACGCAAGATGGCTTGTGTACCTGCAATTACACTTATGTGAAAAAAAAAAACATGTCCGTGATAGGAGCAACTTCGCGAAAAAAAAAAGAAATACGTCACAATAAATGCAAATAGAAGGAATCAATATTTATTTGAATGTTGCCTCTTGAACATGACATATGGAGAAGCATGCTCTCGCTGTGATCCCTCACACACCACAAGCTAAAAAAATTTCTGACTAAACTAAGGGCCCAAGCTCGACTCACTCGATGACGGGCGCCGATTGCACCCTCATTACTAATACTGGGGGCATGAAGCCCGATCACTTAAATGATGCCTAGTGCACCGCCTAAACAAATCTCAGACGACTAGCGAGACACACGACTGGGTCTTCAAGACGAGGACCGGATGAAGGAGATCAGGGCTTCTTTCTCCTCTTTTCCCTGCGCCGGAGCGTAACGGGCAATCTGTTTCTCCACAGCAGACGATGAGTCAGAGATGGTCTTACGCACCATGGACAGCTGATGGAAGAAGGTCTCTACCTTCTCTAACTGTTCCAATTTTTCTTCACGCTTCTTCTCTTCTTTTAGGAGCTGGTTCTGGAGTAATTCAATCTTCTCATCGTGACGTGTCACCTGAGCTTTCAGATTTGTAAGATATTCCTTTCCAGCAGTGTTAATACTGTCCAATTTCTTCAAAGCCAGGGGTACCTCCGTCTGAATAGCGGCCGCCTGCTGAACCAACTCTCCAGCCCTGCACTTCGCTTTTCCGGAGGATGGAGGTTCCTCATTACCACCAAGAAGCTTCGAGAGCCGATCCAGGGCCCTGCCGAATCGTTTCAGCCCTGCTGTCAGTTTAATAGAGTCGCCATCATAGAACAACTCTGTCCAGTTCTTCAACACGCCATTGATCTCCTGGGCAAGTGCACTTTCATCGAGACTTTCCGAGTTAAGCAAAGTATGAAGGCTCTGTACGTCCAGCTGAACATATTTAAACATGTTCCGTTTGGAAGCATCCACGATGTCGGACGGACATAATGTAACAGCTTCCATGGCGACCGGGCTTGAGGAGGGTTTGTTCTTCTTAACACCTTCCATGAACTCAGCAAGCTGCTGCTTCATATCGGCCTCCACCTTCTCCAACTCTTTCATGCCCGTCGGAATACTCCACTTCTGATTCTCTGAAAAATATATATACATAAATTAATCATCAGCAGCAAGCAGCAAAGACGCATGCACTGATTTTATTTATATATAAAAAAAAATGATACTCACGCGAAGCTTTGGCAATACGGATTTTCTTTGGTTTGATCTGGCTGTCATCTGGAACTGGAGAAGCTGAGCGCTTGGGGGGACTTGGATTTACCTCGTCCACCTCCATAGGAACATCAGTAGTAACTGGCTTGTGAAAGGTAACGCGTTTAGTCGTGACCTTCCGTAAAACCCGAGGCTTCTTCATGACGCTATCACGACTGGCCACCGTCTTCGCTGTGCGTTGGGTAGCTGGAACCTCAGTAGCACTTTTTGTGGCATTACCTTTAAGCTTCAGAGTAACGCTTCTGTCGCCTAAGGCTTTGGCCGTATTCTTCTCAGCAACATTCTTCGTTGATTTGTTCATGAGGCCCTCGCCATTTGAAACTTCGGCGGCACAAACACTGTCCTTCTTCTCGGGCGCTATGACTTCCTCAGTAGGGACAGCTGCTTGCACCCCTATAGAACCTTCGGTGACTGCTGGGCCGGTGGTTGGATCATCAGATCGCGCACCTGTAGCATCGCCCGACACTGGCACTGGTTGTCTCTCGGTACGAGCAAGCCCAAGAACAATGGAGTCAGGAACAGCACGATCCAAAGATATGAAAGCCCTGTCATTGGGATCTAAAAAAAAAAAGAGAAAAAAAAATGAATGTGTTGTAATTAAAATAAATTAAAAAAAAAGAGAAAAGAAAAGGGCGGAAGCACGCACCAACAGCAGATGCGGTATTTTTGCCTTTAACTGCTTCAAGGGGTGCTGCAATGCCACTGACGAAGTCTGGTGCCCCAAATAAAAATCCAAGTGAATGATTAAACCACGTCATATACCCTGACGAGAAGTCTAATAGGGTGTCCCGTGGCCGCATTTCAAACGTGTGCCCGTGAGGAAGCCAATGTGCTAAAAGACGACGACTCAACACTCCAAGAGTCTCGTTCATGTCGGCATCAGGGTAACGAAGCAATTTATCCATAGTAAAATCTGGGACAGCTTGATCACAGTTAAACATGCGAGCAAATCTATGAGGAGCGTAGACCATATTCTGGTAGATCTGACAGCGCCGATAAGAAATTCCACCTAAACTGCTGCTAACTAGCATATCAACCTCCGACAACATGAGCGGCCTCCTGTTATTTTCAGCCTTTCGTCGGTCTTCGATTACTTTCGATTCGTTCTCTGGGAAGCGATATCTTAATCTTCCTATGAAATCCAAGGCCTGTAGAGAACGGCCATCTTCAGCAAGGTCCAAAAATAGACGGTGTGCATCCCTCAGGTTTATATGAATTGCTGTATCATCTGAAACATCTATAATAAAGGGTAGCGAATCTGTGACACGTGATAAAGAAACCGGTTGCTGTGGCAAGGTCCTCCAATAGCACGCATACCACCCCATTATGAAATGAGCTGGTAAAGGTAATTCACATTCACTAGCAGATTTGTCGTTCTCAATGATGAACTGGAGGATATCATCCAGGCTGTTGTACAGATGGGCGGCACTTGCAAGCCCAACACTACGTCGAACTCCTTGAGCCATCGAAGCTGCGGCCATAAAAACTTCGGGCCGTATGAACGCGCCCGGTCCGACTGGGAGACAATAAGAGCATAACCATGCGGATATAAAAGCAGCAAGCAGCACTGTACGTGTACAACCTTGCCTAAATCTCATGAGTTTATCTGAGAAGTAAAGGCAGAAAGGCATACGTTCCCCATTACCTCCCACACGAAAGTTTAGTTCTTTCAATAAAGGGTCTTCATGTGATGCATAATAAGAAGCTGGAAGCGGAATGCGCTGTTGACCCTCTAACTGCTCTGAATCTTCCAAAAAATAATCCACCCAGTCGGTTAATGAGATGCGTTGCCGAGGCCCATCTTCATTCTTCCCATTGTTACGCCAACTTAACTCAGCATAAGCCACGAAAAGCTCCTTCGCCACTATATCACTGATATTATCCTCGGGCACATATTCATCATACACACGCCCTGAGATAGGGATGCCCATAGCATCTTGAATAACCATCAAAGGGTAGCCCAGTTCACCTTGCGAAGTAACAAGGGTATGCCCATCTGAATTCCAAAAGGAAATAAATGCTTGGATCAATGGCCATGACAAGTTGACCCGATATATGCTAGCCAATATGCCTCCAAGAACACCAGCTTGCTCAAGACGGCTTCTTTCATAGCCTGACACTAGCATGACGCGAGCCCACAGTAAGAATTTTGGGCTCAATGATACACCAGTACAGATACGAGGAGTAACATCATGCCACCACGTCTTTGAAGGATGCTTTATAAATTCTTGTGCAGCTGTGATGACACTAGGACGTGGGACGCCATTATCATGAGGAAACCCATCAAGCGTTGGCTCTAGCGTAATAAAGGTTTTCTTCTGGGGACTGGATGAATGGGGCGGAGTTGAACTAACAGCAGCCCAACGTCGACGTGTCATCGTTAATGCAAGGGGCGGTGTTGCGAGAAGTTGAGGCGGATTTGTAATCGCTCCAGCTCCGATGAGTAGTTTGGGCCTCCTCAATAGATTATCAAGCTTCAGCGAAGTCGAGATGCACTGATTTACATCTTCTATGTAAGTACTTTGGCCCAACACTGGTGAAGCAGCTATGTCGGCAATATCTTGCTGTGGCTCATATTCAGTTCGCCAGATGAGGAGTTTATTACGATCCATACTTCCCTATAAAATGAAATAAAAATAAAATAATAAAAATAAATAATTAAAAAAGGGAATTCCAAACAGTATAACAAATAGTAAAAAAAAAAAAAATCCAGCTAGAAAGAAATCAAGTGTGCATGCTCACCTGCTGCATCGGAGGATCGTCGTTCCCACTGTTGGTGTCGGAACTCGTACGGCTACCGGAAGGTTTGTCTGACTGTTCCTGGCCAGATGCGCTGAGGGCGTCACGGCTTTCAACAGGATGACGCACATCTTCATGTTGCACACGGCGAGCGCGGCGACGATGATCTCGACCCGCAGATTCATTGGCGCTTGTATGGTCTAGAGATTCAGGTGAGCTGATGTCACGGTGATAGGGTGAACGACTACGACGATAATCATTGTGCCGCCGCTCATGCTGATGACGACGAGCGCTGTCGTAATGAGTTGGTGACCAATTACGACGACGATAGACAGGTGAAGTGGCCCTTCGACTATGATCTTCATGATCGGTAGCCCAATTACCATAACGATCATATGGCCGCCGAGTAGGAGCGATCCGCTGCCGGCTCCATCGGACGGGGTGGTCGAAAACGCGAGGATCCTCCGCGCTTCGGTCTCGACATTGGGTTGTTCGGGAAACGACCCGAACCCATCTGATGAAAATTAAAAAAAAAAAGTATGGACATTCAGATAGAATAGAACAGAGCAATATAAACATATGGTAGCGTGTATGTATATATGATTTGGCATGAAGTACCTCAGCAAAAGAACGGAAGAATCCCTTCAGCAGACGAAGTTCTCTCTAGTCAGATGGCAAAAGACACCAGCAAAACGACGATGGAAACACGTTAAGGTACGTGCCCAGTCGGTAGCCTTGGGGTTTTATTTATAGCTTAGCCGAGATAAGGACGAGTACGATTCTATTCCAACAAAAAAAGAGTCCAAGTTTGGGTGGATCAGAGTTCGTGTTAAATAAGATTTGTTTGGATCTTCAAAAGTCTTCTGGGCAACCAACGACAGCTCAACTATAAAATATTTACTGGCGAATATGAGTTTGCCGGGGAAGTTGGTTAAGATATTGTCTACGTAAAAATACACATTTGCACCAAATCGAGTCCCTGCTCCTGTCGTGCATGAACTCAACTTGGTGGGGGGCATTTGTAAGATGAAATTTTGACATATCACAATATTATATATATATATGTTCCTAAAATAAAAGAGAGTTTCATTATGCCACGCATGCACGTATATATATATATATATACACTATACTCGCCGAATACAAGGAATATTTTGAGCCGTAATGATTGATTAAGTAAGAAAAAAATCAGATTGAGTTCATCGCGTGTGTAGCACATGCATGGCGCCCATCCGTTGGTTCATTTGATTAAATAAGTATTTCCTTGATAATTAAGCCCAGAAGTATACATGAAATTAACCGGACTGGTTAACATTATCATTAGCAATCAATAATCGCAGTTATGGGCCGGAGATGACTAATGCACGGCCCATGCATGTAAGCCAGCGCACGAGATATCTTCCATAGCTGCCCCAGGAAACTCACGTGTACACGTACGTATCATCTGTACATGAACGGATACGCAAGCCGTATACGGCGACATGCACCATACATCCGGAAAGCTAGCTAACTACAGAAGGATAAACACAATTCCCAACTAAGTCGTTCGTCTCTTGCGCTGGCCGTTCGGAAATATCTGTTCGAGACGGTGGGTGCAATCATACGTGAAAAACCGGCTAGATAACTCCTGCCGCCGCGTATGCATGCAGCATGCCGAGCGATCCGGCCGCGCGGCGCCGGGCGTTTCGCTTCCTCTCCGCGGCTTGCTAACTGAATGATGGCGGCGTGCTCTCGTTACCGGCCTCGGGTGGAGTACCCTAGCTCTTGCCTATATAAACACAGCTCCTCTTCCCTTGAGGGGGACGGATACGCACATCACAGCGCCTCCAGGCTGCCATTTACACAGCACCCAAATCCATTCGCACGCACGCACGTCGCCAGCCTGCATACACACCATCGCCGCCGCGCTTGGACACATACACACGACCGTCGTCGATTCCTCGCCGATAGCTGCGTCCACATCGTCGTCAAGCATTTCATCCTCACCGGCGAGATCGGCAACGTCATCTCCGGCAAGCCGGACATCTACAGCACCTCGTCTCCGGTGAACTCTTGTTCGTCGTCGCCGTCGGCAGCTCCCTCTTCATCAACAACCAGCAACCGACATGGCTGCACATTTCGAAGGTGAAATTCTTTATTTATTTTGATTTGTTTCTCTCATCTCTGCTTGGCTATGTGTTATAGATGTATACAGAGATCTTGCACGCATTCACGGCCAGCCATCGAGCTCCGGCGACGATAGAACCATGACGACACCGGCAGTCATTTCAATGGCGGCGACCATATGAGATTGTTCCGTATATGTGCCGTGCACTACGGCCCGACGGCGAAGGCACATGTGGTGGTTCGGCAACATTCATCTACAGCGAAAGCAGGTTGGCACCTCGCCAACATCCACAGCGAGAACGGCATGCAGTGCACTGCCCTATCGGCACCGCCAAAATGGCGATCAACACTGGAACGACGACCGCAACGGCGGCGGTCGTGCCAAAGATGTGCGGCGGCAACCTGTTGGTGCTGCCTTCATCCAGTTAGTAGCCAGCGTGGTGCAACGACGGTGGCGGAGCAACATGATGGCAGCCTGATATCACCACATACATGGGCAACGTGTATGATGGTCTAGCAAATTTTTAGGCCGATGAACATACCAGGCAGTATTCCAGCCATGATGATTTACGGCCAAAGCAGTGCTTTTCAGCTTAATTAGCCGTATCATTCAACAGTAACTCCGGTGATGGCCGAAACGGCAAGTATGATCGGTATCACGACCGTGAAGCAGTGCGTCCCAATGATGGCCCATCTTTGTAAATTTTCAGCAGCAGCTGCAACAATACATACACGTGTATGATATATGGCATATGTACGGCAAAGAAGCAACGTATGACAAGTATACAGTACCATGCAACTCCAACACGTGTACGAGGAAGCTAGAAAGCAAGAAGCTAATTAGTTCGAGTTGGCTATTTGAGTCTGATCGTCATTAATAAACGGCACAACCTGATTGAGGCCCCCGCCTATGGCGCATCATTTTATTCAGCCTGATAGTGCTGAGAGCGGCCAATATACTATTTGCAAAACATCTTCAAATAATTCTAAGTCATGATCACGCGCTCGAGTTCACGCGCATTTGTAAATTGGCAAGCCGACTAAGTGTTATGCCAATGATCTCAGAAATTCATGAACGGAGAAATCTCCTAAGTATCTCATGAGCACAAGTCTCACATTTACCATCAACCATATTTCCGCACCGTCAAGGCCGGTGAGCATATGAAGTCATCCTCTTTCCCACAGCGACGAGGCAGGGACGTCTTTTTCCCCTGATCGACGAGGCTGGGAGTTTTCTTTTCCGCGACCGACGAGGCCGGAATTATTTGTTCGTGACCGACGAGGCCGAACAATTGACTTCATTATGGGATCCGCATGACGAGGCCGGATACTTTTTGCTAGAGGCCGACGAGGCTCTAGCACTTCACCATTTTTTCGTTCATTTGTGCTTATGCATATACATGGAGACAATTCTCATTTGTTCAACGACGACCATAATGACCATCGGCATAGCTTAATCGGAGGTGTTCTGCGGCCCAACGCTGCGGATGTAATTAACTAGAGGCCTCTAGAGGCCCTAGGAACCAGAAGCTACACAATCCTCTGATTGTCAGATGGAACTCGGCGCAAATATTCATTAATGTGGGAAATTGTACTTTGTAATTCTATGATGAATAATAAAGCAATATTTCCCTGAATTTGTGTTCCTTGTGTTTTGTTGCACATTTACTTTATTTGTATACGTATGTATACTGGCACGCCTGCGCAAATCAGTACTAAATAGTACGACACGTTAGCTAAAGAGAAATCCCGCCGAGGTGATTTATTTAGCGAAACAGCGGACCCGTCTTGTCGCGGCCACGCCCTGCTCCGCCGTGGCTGCGCCGGTGGCGCGCGCGCTCCTCGGCCCACCGGCGGCCCGCTCCCCCCTCCCCGACGGCGCGAGAACTCGGCTGCTCCTCGCCGGCGCGCCGGCAGTTTGTCACGCCCAGCTCCGCCTTGGACCCGCCTCGTCGTGGCCACGCCCTACTCCGCCATGGCTGCTCCTCGCCGCAACGGCGGCGCGCGCACTCCTCGGCCCACCGGCGACCCGCCTCCCCCCTCACCGGCGGCGCGAGCGCTCTTCCTCCACCAGTGGCCTGCCTCCCCCACCCCCGGCGGAGCGAGCGCTCCTCGTCCACCGGCGGTCGCCGCGGTCCCCGTCCGGCATGGCCCTGCAGTTCGCCGGCCCCCTTTGCTCGTGGAGGCGGGCCCACCTGGCTGGAGACGCAGAAGGAGGGAGAGAGGACCGATATTTGCGTCTCCCATCGGCATGCACGCAAAATGCCTCGCTCGTTTTCCTCAGCTGTTGGAGATCGATCTGTGTGCGTTTTTACACTGTTTACTACCTATTTTAGGTTTGGGTCACGCAATGCATACTCTGTTGGAGTCAGTCTAACTACTCCCTCTGTACCGATTTGTTTGTCGTTTGATTTATGTGCAGTCCTCACATTCACGATTCCCGAGCGACCAATAAAGTGGAATGGAGGGAGTACTCCCTCCGTCCCAGAAAGACTGTCGTTTTAAACTTTCCAGATATCACGTTTGACCACTCGTCTTATTTGAAAATTTTGAATAAATATCACTTATCAAATTATGATTTGTTTTATCATTAAAGATACTTTAATAATTATTAATTAATTTTGTATTTTGTACAAAATTTTTGCATAAGACGAACGGTCAAACACAGTTTCTGAAAATTCTAAAATGACAGTCTTTCTGGGGCGGAGGGAGTATAGTCTATAGTGTAGACCCTAGGTGACAAGGTTGATGACCCCAATGGTATTTTATGCTGGCTTCGCTATTGAGATAAACTGTACAATTAGTTATTTTTTACCTATATTTAATATTCCATACATACGTTTAAAGATTCGATGTGATTGGGAATCTAGAAAAAGTTTGGGAACTTAACAGGGCCTAACGTCCCCCAATTCAGGTTTTGATCAAGGAACGAAACATAAAGAAGATGCATCAGTGTTTTTTTTTCCTCACGTTGTAGAGGTTGGAAGCTTGCTATATCGACCAGAGAAGGTCGTCAAGGTAGTTGTTCCCACTACATAAACAATATACATAATTTAGAAGGATATTGGCAAAAGAAAAAAGGTGTAGAAGTAGTAATTGACCATATATGTCCAATGTACACATTCCACATCATCTTCAGATAAGATTTTAGATCACACTACACTGAATAGTACATCCAACTCTAGTGTTGCGTTAACCCATGCATCAAGCTGGTGTCATGAACGACAAAGAGACACAAAAGTTGTTTAGTGCGCAAAGATGTTTGCATACAAGTAACGTAAAAAGAAAGTAATACAAAAGACAATAGATTATCACTTTTACAACTCGATGTGTAAAACAACGAAAAGGCGATATCGATATGAAATAACGTGCATAACAATGTCCTTATGTTCCAACATACCTCTAAAATCATATAGTCATAGCTCACGACATTACACTTATATTCGTAAAAAATGAGATATGCACCTTTTTGCCAAGATAAGCAAGCAAAATTCAAATAAGCAGCGCTAGAGCCAGTTTTTTTCCCCAAAATTAATAGATCATCTGTTTGGTCAAAATTAATGAAGTAGGAAATGTCGAGAAAATAAATTAGAGGGTGTTTAGTTCCTCTCCAAAATCCCAAAACTTCCGTCACATCAATTTTGCGGCACATGCATGAAACATTAAATGTAGACAAAACTTTTTGCATTTTGCACAGTTTGCCTGTAAATCGCGAGATGAATCTTTTGAGTCTACTTGGGCTATAATTGGACACTTATTACAAAAGATTCCTCGCTGCTACATTGCCAAAATCTCAAAAAAATTTGGATCTAAACATGAAACGACATCGATTCCCGCGAAGGGAAATCCACAGGCTCGAATTGTAATTCAACAGATTGCTTGGGACAATCCATAAAATTACCCATAGCTCAGTTGACACCAGGATCCATACAACGGTAATTAAGTCTTACATAAACACTTATTACATCGCCACACTGGCGGAATCAACATTCAGAGAAGCTTTAGAAGATGCGGAAACGTTTCATCCTTCACGGCCAACTTGAGTGTAGCACGTGACCCTATTCCTCGCCATCGTCTTCCTCGAAGTCGTACTCATTCTCGTCACCTGACAGCAAATTTATCAGTACGATTTGTACTGGCCACGGAGCCCACCTATGCAGCATTTGCTTTGTGGAAAGTGGATGCAAGGCTATACAAGCAGACCTATAGGCTGAGGTTTCCCATGCAGCTGTAATCAATGTTTGATTAGTCAAGTTTTATCTCCAGTTAACACCATCATCCCTTTTCCCATCACCACATCTCACATACCCATACCTCACTCTCATTCGACAGGCCTAACTCCCTCTCGGGCCTATCTCAGCGGCACACTACCACAGCGGGTACACTGCCGGAAAATGTCATCCAGGGGGGAGAAGAGAACACTCACTACACTAGTAGAAGCTTCACAGGAAAGGTCCATAGCCAACAGGTTGGCATATGTATCGATCGATCAACCGTACACTCTGCAGAGGTTTCACTACCCACAAGATTAGCCATCATAGGTGTTGCGCAAACACCTAGGCAGAATTCCGGGTGCTTGCTTGCCTAGGTCGATGCCACCCTACCACTCAGCCCTGGGATATTCCGGATCCTACACCGTTATGCTGAGACTGGGATACACAGTACCGGGCCCATCCAGTGGTACTGCGCATCTAGAACGGAACGGGAACCCATCGACCATCTCCGCCCACCCATATCACCTCTCAACCTAGCAGTAGTGGCACCGTCCTACCAAGTAGTCCAGCCGTCTCCCGCCCATCAGAAGCGAGTGAGTAGAAAAGGATTCCCATGAACCTGAAACTAGTACGTCCTAGGTTTGACCAAGCAGGCATCTTCACTTAGGGGATACTCTCCCCGTGCCATCACAGCACCTCCGTCCACGGGCTTCAAACCACCAAGGCTATCCCACCCGGAACCTCCTCAACAACTTTACCCGCCACAGGTATCTCGCTTGGGGATGCCCAGGTTGCACCCCCGGCACGACTTGCCCCATGGGCTTGTCTCACATCCCACTTGGTCGACATCAACCCTTACCACGCACCCAAGACGCACGCAGCACTCTCTCCCAGTGGTTATAATCAATTATACACCGTCCCAATTCCACCACAGTAGAAAGTAGTGAAAGAGTAACAGTAAATTAAGCAGCAGCTAACCTAGCAGCGGATAGCAGGGTAAAGTCTTATCAAGGCAGGGAATTCAAATACACTATCATGCAACCAATCCATACATAATCATAAAGCAATAGCAGTAATGTCATTTGCAATGCGTAAATAGGATCTAAGGATTTGGTGGGACGTGGCACCTTCGTAGTCGTCTCCTAGCTCCTGAAAGTACTCGTGGTCGTCTTCCTTAGTTAGATCCTCCTCCGGCTCTGAAATCGAACACGAAATAGTCGCGTCAGCGACTCCTATAGAGTATTTCAGAAAAATCTAATAAAATAAAGAGCCAAATGCACACAAACATAGTCTTAGATTGTATATCTTATTTTTCTGAGAATTTTGATATATGGTGCGCAATTTTTGGACATCGTATGAATAAGTTATTGTCGGTGCTAATTTTGGCGAGGCTAACACCGGCTAGTAAATATGTGTTTTGCGGTTGAGGTTACGGATGGTGTGCAAGGGGAACACAGGGATTATACTGGTTTAGGCCGAGCAAGCCCTACGTCCAGTGGAGAGGAGAGTCGTGTTGCCTTGCACCGGGGTGCTTGTAGTAGGGGTTACAAGCTAGTCGAGAGAGGGAAGTGCTCCCAGGTCTCTTGTGAGTGTCTAAGTGTTTACTAGTCGTATGCTGTGGGCGAGAACTTGGAACTTCTCCGTCCGTTCGTTCGTCTGTCTTCTTAAAGCTGGTCTCTGCTCTCCCTTTTATAGCCGCAAGGGAGAGGCAAAGGCGGCTACGACGCTACCTATTAAAATAGTGAGGAGTTGCCGTTCCCCGTTTGACTAGCTGCTGCCTTTTCTCCGTGTCTCCGGGGTATGGGTATGGCTATCTTGGTTCGCGAGTTCCAAGGTAGAAACAGTCGTCTGACCATGTCTTGTCGTCAGCTCTCTGGGTCTTCTGGATATGGCCGTCGTGGTCCGCACGACTTTGGTGAGTTCACACCTGCCGGCTATCCTTCCGTACGATGTGACAAGAGTGAGAGTCACCTTGGGGCGCTGTTTCCCGAGGCTCAGGATCCTGAAGGCGTGCTCGTCCTTTCGTGTGGACGGCGCAGTGGGCGTCTTTCCCGAAACGGGGCGGCGCACCGTGGACCACACCGTGGAGGACGATCGTAGTGGGCCCATCAAATCTTGGGGCGTTGTTTCCCGAGGCTCGGGATCCTGAAGGCGTGCTCATCCTTTCGTGTGGACGGCGCAGTGGGCGCCTTTCCCGAAGCGGGGCAGCGCACCGTAGACCATACCGTGGAGGACGGTCGTAGTGGGCCCATCAAATCTGCTGTCAGGGAAATCCCGACAGGTGGTATGGCCATCAGGGGCGTGCGAAGCACAGTCGCGTCGAGAGTCTCGCCTGACGGGACAGTGCTTGTAAAGTGGTCAGAGAGATTTCTTGTGGTCCAAGATTGCTCCGCTGACATCACCTGTGCCTTGGATGCCGACTTTGGCGCCGTCGATGCCGCTCTCCCGAGTTCTCCCGAGGAGGCTTCGGGCGAGGCTCGGGCGAATCGGAGACTTGGGCGCCCAGGACGCCGCCTCCCGAGCTCTCCAGAGGAGGCTCGGGCGAATCGGAGACTTGGGCGCCCAGGACGCCGCCTCCCGAGCTCTCCCGAGGAGGGTCGGGCGAATCGGAGGTTTGGGCGCCGAGGACGCCGTTCTCCCGAGCTCTCCAGAGGAGGCTCGGGCGAATCGGAGACTTGGGCGCCCAGGACGCCGCCTCCCGAGCTCTCCCGAGGAGGCTCGGGCGAATCGGAGACTTGGGCGCCCAGGACGCCGCCTCCCGAGCTCTCCCGAGGAGGCTCGGGCGAATCGGAGACTTGGGCGCCCAGGACGCCGCCTCCCGAGCTCTCCCGAGGAGGCTCGGGCGAATCGGAGACTTGGGCGCCCAGGACGCCGCCTCCCGAGCTCTCCCGAGGAGGCTCGGGCGAATCGGAGACTTGGGTGCCCAGGACGCCGCCTCCCGAGCTCTCCCGAGGAGGGTCGGGCGAATCGGAGGTTTGGGCGCCGAGGACGCCATTCTCCCGAGCTCTCCAGAGGAGGCTCGGCCGAATCGGAGACTTGGGCGCCCAGGACGCCGCCTCCCGAGCTCTCCCGAGGAGGCTCGGGCGAATCGGAGAATTGGGCGCCGAGGACGCCGCTCTCCCGAGCTCTCCCGAGGAGGCTCGGGCGAATCGAGACTTGGGCGCCGAGGACGCCGCCTCCCGATCTCTCCCGAGGAGGCTCGGCGAATCGGAGACTTGGGCGCCCAGGACGCCGCCTCCCGAGCCGTCCAGAGGAGGCTCGGGCGAATCGGAGACTTGGGCGCCCAGGACGCCGCCTCCCGAGCTCTCCAGAGGAGGCTCGGGCGAATCGGAGACTTGGGCGCCCAGGACGCCGCCTCCCGAGCTCTCCCGAGGAGGGTCGGGCGAATCGGAGGTTTGGGCGCCGAGGACGCCGTTCTCCGAGCTCTCCAGAGGAGGCTCGGGCGAATCGGAGACTTGGGCGCCCAGGACGCCGCCTCCCGAGCTCTCCCGAGGAGGCTCGGGCGAATCGGAGAGTTGGGCGCCCAGGACGCCGCCTCCCGAGCTCTCCCGAGGAGGCTCGGGCGAATGGGAGACTTGGGCGCCCAGGACGCCGCCTCCCGAGCTCTCCCGAGGAGGCTCGGGCGAATCGGAGACTTGGGCGCCGAGGACGCCGCCTCCCGAGCTCTCCCGAGGAGGCTCGGGCGAATCGGAGACTTGGGCGCCCAGGACGCCGCCTCCCGAGCTCTCCCGAGGAGGCTCGGGCGAATCGGAGACTTGGGCGCCCAGGACGCCGCCTCCCGAGCTCTCCCGAGGAGGCTCGGGCGAATCGGAGATTTGGGTCGCCGAGGACGCCGCTCTCCCGAGCTCTCCCGAGGAGGCTCGGGCGAATCGGAGACTTGGGCGCCGAGGACGCCGCCTCCCGAGCTCTCCCGAGGAGGCTCGGGCGAATCGGGGAATTGGGCGCCGACGACGCCGCTCTCCCGAGCTCTCCCGAGGAGGCTGTCATTAGTGGAATGATGTCGTGGGCCTCTGTAGACGCGGCCTTCGTGGGCTTCCACTGGCCTTACTTGGGCCAGGCCAAGTTGGGAATGAGCTTTTTTGCATCGAAGTTGGGTACCCCTAACTTTGGTAACCGACAGTAGCCCCCGAGCCTGTGACGGAGTGAAGGCACTCCTCCACAGGTTCACGCTGGTTCTTCCTGTCAAAAAAGATAAAGTGTGGGTTGTTTTTTCCGGGGGGTGCGCGCGAGCGCACCCGCCGGGTGTAGCCCCCGAGGCTTTGGAGGGATGATATATCCCTTCAAAGGCTTAGAATCGTGCTTGTTAGTCCTCGGGTGTTTTTCGATTTATTTAGGTGGGTTGTTTCCTTGGAAGCGGAGCCCCCGAGCCTCCCACCGTGTTGGGAGATCATTCGGTGGTCTTTCCAAGGTGCAGGGCAAGTTTCCGAGCCTCCGTTTTCGTATCGGAGATCGATCGGGTTCCTCCCTGTCTTTTTTAATTCGACCTTCACGCTCTTTTTTCGGGAAGAGGAAGGTTTGGTCCTGCTCGACTTCCCCGCTGGGGCACGAGTCGGCATTTCCGGTGAGCTACAAACGGGTTGGTCCAAGTGGAGGTCCGTGCCCTATTCGTTAAGGGTCGGCTAGTGGCCTGAGCACACTCCAATTATTTCCCGAGGGTCAGTTAGTGGATGTCGGGTCCCTTCGACGGGTCCCGAGGGCATGATGCCTCCCACGGAGGGATTCCACGTAACCGACTCACTACTGGGACTTGGACACAGCATGGGATGTCCCTTGTGACGTTCCGGGCGTCGGGATACTGGCCGTTTTCGTGACCCATCCGCTAGCTGTCCCTAACTCGATTTCCCTGGGGCGACTGTTCGAGCCTCGGAGGGCCAGTCTTCGATCCCCTGGGAACGTAACGGGCGCCCGAGCCCGGGGTTTCTTCGTTGAGAAAACGTAGGTGGAATCGAAGCGCGCGGTTGTAATGATTTGGCTCACCTTTTGAGGCGCGAAGCCTGACGGACGCGACGGTTCGGCTCAGTCAAGGCGGTTTGCGTGCGCGGTGATGGCGGGTCTCTTCCAAGCCGAGGTCGAGCTCCCTCCTCTGAACCTGCCGTGAAGAAGAAGCGGGCCATAGTGCCCTTGTAAAAAGTAACCTTTCGGGAGTGGTTTGAAAGGAAACAAACAATATGGCCCTTCGTGGCCTTAACATTTATGTAAATATTTGCTGAATGTTTGTTTCGCTTTGTTTCGTGCTTTTTTCCTTAGGCATTTTTTCTTGCCGATCCTGCGCCCGGGCCATCGAGCCTCGGGGGACGCTTTTCGGGTGTCGTAGCTTTAGTGGCATAGACGCAGCCGACGTCCTAAGAGCTTTGGCAGAAAGAATCCTTTAGAAAAGAAGCTTAGGTGTTTCCTCCTTGGCCGAGCGTAGATCTTATAGGTTTTCTTCCGAGTGCGGGTTAGCTTTCGAACACGGAGTGGCGAGGGAAGATGCTGTGGCCCTGGGGCATAAGCGGTCTCCGACTCGACCGACTCTGTCTTCTGGGGCTTCCCTCATTCTTCGAATTCTATAAGTTCATGCTTGATTTCCGGAAGGAAGCGTGTTTTAGGGAGAAACGAATTCGACAAGTTTTGAAATTTTTGCGTTTCCAAAATTGTTTAAACTCGGGATAGTTCGGGGGTTCCCCCCGTCCTAGCCCCCGAGGGAGGGTCGGCCTTTCCGTAGGATAGGCCGGGCCTCGCTTTTAATGCGTGGTGAAATAAAGGCTCATTTCACTTCCGAGTGTAGGCTCGGATTGAAAATCTAAAATCATGTTAAAAAGAGCAGAAGTCGGGTCTTTTCATCGATTTCAAGATTTTCAAAATAGTACAATGCATGGAATCTTAAGGATAGAAGCGACGTAGCAGTTCGATGTTCCAAGCGTTGTTGTAGACCTCGCCGTTCTCGTTCGCGAGCTTGTATGTGCCGGGGCGTTGTACCTCGGCGACGATGAATGGTCCTTCCCACGGCGGAGTGAGCTTGTGGCGCCCTTTGTTGTCCTGCCTGAGCCGTAGCACCAGGTCGCCTACGCTGAAGGTTCGACCTCGGACGCGCCGAGCATGGTACTTGCGTAGGGATTGCAAGTATTTGGCCGAGTGCAGCAGGGCCACGTCCCGAGCTTCGTCGGCTTGGTCCAGCGCGTCTTCCCGAGAAGTTTGATTGCCTTGTTCATCGTAGGCTCGGACTCTCGGGGCGCCGTATTCCAGGTCCGTAGGGAGGACGGCCTCTGCACCGTATACCATGAAGAAGGGCGTGAAGCCCGTGGCTCGACTTGGCGTAGTCCTTAGACTCCATATTACTGCCGGAAGCTCCGTCAGCCACCTTTTGCCGAATTTATTCAATCGGTTGAATATCCTTGGCTTAAGGCCTTGGAGAACCATGCCATTGGCGCGTTCTACCTGGCCGTTCGTCCTCGGGTGGGCGACGGCTGCCCAGTCCACTCGTATGTGGTACTCATCGCAGAAAGCCAGAAATTTCTTTCCGGTGAACTGCGTGCCGTTGTCCGTGATAATGGAGTTCGGGATGCCGAACCAGTGGATGATGTCGGTGAAGAACAACACCGCTTGAGCCGAGCTGATTTGGGTGATCGGCCGAGCCTCGATCCACTTGGAGAACTTGTCGATGGCGACAAGCAAGTGGGTGAAGCCCCCGGGTGCCTTCTGGAGGGGCCCGACAAGATCTAGTCCCCAAACAGCGAACGGCCAAGTGAGCGGGATCGTCTGGAGGGCTTGAGCCGGTAAGTGAGTCTGCCGAGCATAGTACTGGCACCCTTCGCAGGAGCGTACCACCTCAGTAGCATCGGCCACGGCGGTTGGCCAGTAGAAGCCTTGTCGAAAGGCGTTACCGACCAAGGTTCTCGGCGCTGCGTGGTGACCGCAGGCCCCGGCGTGTATCTCTTCGAGCAGGCGTTTGCCCTGACTGAAAGGGATACAGCGCTGAAGCACGCCAGAGGGACTCCGCCGGTAGAGGCTACCATCGATCATGGCGAAAGACTTGGCTTTGCGAGCCAGTCGTCGTGCTCTGATCTTGTCCGGGGGCAAAATGCCTCGGACTAGCCAGCTGACCAGCGGCTCGCGCCAGTCTGGTTCGTCGTCGTCCATCTCGGCTTCAATCTCCATTGCCTCGGCTTCGTCGCCGTCCTTACCCATGACCTCGGGTGACTCCCCTTTGTCGGAAGGGTCGACAGCCCCCGAGGGATCGGCATTGATCGAGGGCTTGTGGAGGTCATTGGCGAATACGCCCGTCGGGACCGTGGCCCTTTCGGCTGCAATTTTTGCCAACTCATCGGCCTCCTCGTTGTACCGACGCGCAATGTGGTTGAGCTCGAGGCCGTCGAATTTTTCCTCGAGCAACCGCACCAGCGTGCAGTAGGCGGCCATTCTGGGGTTCTGGCACGTCGACTCCTTCATGACCTGATCCACGACGAGCTGGGAGTCGCCTCGGACCTCGAGGCGTCGGATCCTGAGCTCGATGGCGATGTGGAGACCGTTGACCAGAGCCTCATATGCGGCCACGTTGTTGGAAGCCGTGAAGTGTAGCCGTAGTAGGTACTTGAGCCGGACCCCGAGGGGTGAGATGAAGACGATGCCTGCGCCAGCACCAGTCTTCATCATCGACCCGTCGAAGTTCATGACCCAATATTCCTCTTGGGTCGGGAGTGGCGGTAGTTGTGTCTCGGTCCACTCTGCCACGAAGTCCGCAAGTACCTGGGACTTGATGGCTTTGCGTGGCGCGTAGGTGATGCCGTCACCCATGAGCTCGATGGCCCACTTGGCGATCCTCCCCGTCGTTTCCCGATTTTGGATCACCTCCCCGAGGGGGAAGGACGACACCACGGTCACGGGGTGGGATTCGAAGTAGTGCCGCAACTTGCGTCGGGCAAGGACGATCGCGTACACTAGCTTCTGGATCTGAGGGTAGCGTGTCTTGGTCTCTGACAAGACTTCACTGATGAAGTAGACCGGTCGCTGTACCGGTAAGGCGTGTCCTTCTTCTTGCCGCTCTACGACGATCGCTGCACTCACAACCTGGTTGGTAGCCGCGACATATAGTAAGAAATTTTCCTCCTTCGTAGGAGGCACAAGAATCGGCGCTTTTGAAAGTAGAGCCTTAAGCCTTTCGAGGGCTTCCTGGGCCTCGGTGGTCCAGGTAAAGCGTTCGTTTTTCTTAAGCAACCGATACAAGGGAAGGCCCTTTTCGCCGAGCCTTGAGATGAATCGACTCAAGGCCGCGAGACACCCCATAAGCTTCTGCACGCCCTTCGGGTTTCGGATCGGACCCATCTGTGTGATGGCCGATATCTTTTCCGGGTTGGCTTCGATGCCACGCTCGGAAACAATGAACCCGAGGAGCATGCCCCGTGGGACCCCGAAAACGCACTTCTCGGGGTTTAGCTTTATGTTTTTCTTTTTAAGGCAGTCGAATGCCTTTTCTAGGTCGGCTACTAAGTCACTCGCCTTCCTGGATTTTATCACTATATCGTCTACGTAAGCCTCAACGGTTCGCCCGATGAGGTCCCCAAAAACTTTGAGCATCAACGCTGGTAAGTTGCGCCCGCATTTTTGAGGCCAAATGGCATGGTTACGTAACAATATGTGCCGAAAGGAGTGATGAAAGAGGTCGCTAATTCGTCGGACTCTTTCATTCGGATCTGATGGTAACCGGAATAAGCATCAAGAAAGCAAAGCCGCTCACAGCCAGCAGTAGAATCTACTATTTGGTCAATGCGAGGTAATGGAAATGGATACTTAGGACAAGCTTTATTTAAACTAGTGTAATCGACGCACATTCTCCATTTTCCATTTTTCTTTTTAACCAAAACAGGATTTGCTAACCATTGTGGATGGAAGACCTCCTTGATGAATCCAGCCGCCAAAAGCTTCTGCACCTCCTCCCCGATGGCCCGGCGCTTCTCCTCGTCGAATCGGCGCAGGCGTTGTTTCACCGGCTTGGATCCGGCCTGGATGTCTAAGGAGTGCTCGGCGACCTCCCTCGGGATGCCTGGCATATCCGAGGGGCTCCACGCAAACATGTCGGCGTGTTTGCGGAGGAAGTCGACGAGCACTGCCTCCTATTTTGGGTCGAGGGTGGCGCTGACCTTCAGCGCCCTGCCGTTGGGGGAGTTCGGGTCGAGGAGGACATCCTTCACCCCCTCAGCGGACTTAAAGGTGCCCGTGGCCTTCTTGGGGTCGGGGACCTCTTTTTCTAACCTGTCGAGGTCGGTCATGAGGGCTTCTGACTCCACCAACGCGCCGGCGTACTCGCAGCACTCGACGTCGCACTGGTACGCGTGCTGGTAGGAGGCGCTGATGGTAATCACCCCTTTTGGCCCTGGCATCTTGAGCTTGAGATAGGCGTAGTTCGGAACTGCCATGAACTTTGCGTAACATGGCCTCCCGAGGATGGCGTGGTAGGTGCCGTGGAAGCCTACCACTTCAAATGTCAGGGGCTCCTTCCTGAAGTTGTCAGGAGTCCCGAAGTAGACGGGCAGATCGATCTGCCCGAGGGGTTGCACGCTCTTTCCGGGCACTATCCCGTGGAATGGGGACGTCGTGGCCCGGAGGAGCGAGCGACTGATCCCCATTAAGTCGAGGGTCTCAGCGTAGAGAATGTTGAGGCCGCTGCCTCCGTCCATGAGGACTTTGGAGAGCCTCGTGTTGCCGACGACGGGGTCGACAACAAGTGGGTAGCGTCCCGGCGATGGGACGTAGTCCGGGTGGTCGTCCCGGCTGAAGGTGATAGCGTCGTGGGACCAGTCAAGGAAGCATGGTGTCGCTGGTCCGGCGGAGTAGACCTCCCTGCGCTCGCGCTTTCGCTGCCGCGGCGTAGGGGCGGTCCCGGGCCCCCCGAAGATCATGAGGCATTTGTCGATGGGCGGGAACTCATCGTCCTTCCCGCCCTCGTCCTCCTGATCCCTGGCGGGCTTCTTGCCGGCGTCGTCCTTGAACGGCTGCCGGCTGTAGTGCTTCTTGAGCATCACACACTGTGCGAGTGTGTGATGTACTGGACCCTGGTGATAAGGGCACGGCTTGCTGAGCATGTCGTCGAAGCGGCCTCGAGGGGGTCGTTCCCTCTTGGGTTCGGTGGCCGCCACGAGGGAGTCATCGCGGAGTGGGGCCTTTCCCTTCCCCTTCTTCTTCTTGTTGTTCGGTCCTCGGGAAGAGGTGCCCTCGGGGGCCTCCTCCTTCCGTTTGCCCTTGGGGTCAGAGAAGAGGGCTCCTACCGCCTCATCCCCTGAGGCGAAGCTGGTAGCGATCTTCATGAGTTCAGAGACTCTGGTGGGTGTCCGGCGTCCGAGCTCATGAACGAGCTCTTTGCAGGAGGTTCCTGCGGCAAACGCTCCGACGACATCGGAGTCGGCGACCTGGGGCAGCTCGTTGTACTGTTTGGAGAAACGCCGGATGTAGTCCCGGAGGGACTCGCCCGGTTTCTGCTTGCAGCTGCGGAGGTCCCAGGAGTTACCAGGGCGTACGTACGTGCCCTGGAAGTTTCCTACGAATATCTTGACCAGATCGCTCCAGTCGAAGATCTTTCGTGGGGGAAGGTGTTCCAGCCAAGCTCTTGTGGAATCGGCGAGGAACAGGGGGAGGTTGCGGATGATGATGAGGTCATCCTGCGCGCTGCCAAGTTGGCACGCAAGGCGGTAGTCCGCTAACCAGAGTTCGGGGTTAGTTTCCCCCGAGTACTTGGCTATGTTGGTTGGTTGTCGGAATCGGGACGGGAACTTGGCCCTCTGGATGGCCTCGCTGAAGACGCGTGGTCCCGAGGGCTCGGGTGAGGGTTCACGATCCTCATCCGAGTCGTAGCGCCCGCCCCGATGGACGCTGTAGCCGCGCGCGGCTCCGTCAGTCTTTCGCCGACCGCGGGCTTGTAGGATGGCTCGGACGTCGACGTCCTTGCCAAGCCGTTGGTGGACTGGCGGAGCCCTTGGAGCCTCGGGTCGAACCGAGGCTTCGCGCTTGTGACGTGCTATGCCACCATGCTGGTGACTTTCGGCGCCATGGTGTCGCGACGCTGAACTTTCCGCCTGGAGGACGGCGGCATCCTCCAGGAGGTCTTTGAGCTTATTCCTGAGCTGTCGCGCCTCCTCGGAGGAGGGCTCAGGTATGCTTCGGAGTAGCATGGCTGCTTCCGCGAGCTTTCGGCTTGCTCGGGGGGCGACCCCTGGTGTCTCGGCCCTGTCGTCAGCGATGATTCGGGCCTGGACATCTCAGGCTCGACGCCGAGCTGCTCCTCCATCGGTTTGCCGCTCGCCAAGCTCCAGCGTAGCTCGCAGCTGGGTGAGGCGCAAGCGGTCCTCGTCCATCCGTGCCTCAAGCTCCCGGAGCTGCTCTAGCTCCGGGGTTTGAGGTGCGGAGCGAGAGGTTCCTGCCCCCTGACCCAGCGGCGGGGCTGACCGCGAGGGCTTCGGGGCCGCTGGAGGGGGCGTGACTTGTTCGTGCTGGGGATGCGACGGAGGGGGTATGTCGTCGTCACCCCCCAAGTGGACATCCTCTACTCGCCCCTCATCAGGGTGCATCAAGTTGTAGCACTCCCGAGAGGGGTCGATGTAGGTCCTCTGTGAGCTGGGGACGACGCTCGGTGCGTTCTCCCCCGAGTCGTTGGTGTGGGCGGCGTTGTCCACATTTGCCCAGAATTTGTCATCATCGTCGCTGTAGCTGCGACGAGGCGAGTTCCGGTCATAACGATTCCCCCCTCCGAGCGTTGTCGAGGGGTGAGGTTGGCGGTGGTGTCTGTTTCCCCACCGCCGTGTGTCCTGGCACTTTCCCCAGGGGATGGCGGTGAGGATGCCACGTGGTCTCCCACGAGGCTGTCTTGGCGCTCGAGGCGCTGGACCGGAGTGTCCGACAGTTCGTGCAATAATGCATGAACTGCACGCACGTGGGCGTCCATGGCGGTCTGAAGCCCAAAGAAGGACGACGGCGCCGTTCCCCTCTGCCGGTAAGGGCGGAGAGAAAAATCGGCTGGCGTCGTGTTTCCGCCCTCGCCCGTCCCTCGGGCGGTAAGCGGATGCGTGACCGCTGGTGCCGGAGATTCCGGGACCGCGGTCGGCGCAGTATTGGCTACGCCCGTTGGAGTTGCCTGGTGAGTCGCATCTCCCGCGGCGGGAGGCTGGTTGGCACCACTGCGCCTCCTCCTCCTGATTCGCCGAGGGCGGCGTGCAACGTCTCCCCCATCCTCCGAGGCGGGCGGAAGCGTGGCGGGGGTCCTTTCTCCGGCCGTCTGCGGGGCCAGAGTCGGGACGACCGTGACACGAGGCCCGGTCGGGCGCAGGTTCATCTCGAGCCCATGGCCAGTGGCCATGAACTCGAGAGTCCCGAACCGGAGTTCCGTGCCAGCGGGAAGCGTGGTGGAGCTGGTTGCCATCCGAAACCTATGTCAACGCGCAAAAGGCCCCTACCTGGCGCGCCAACTGTCGGTGCTAATTTTGGCGAGGCTAACACCGGCTAGTAAATATGTGTTTTGCGGTTGAGGTTACGGATGGTGTGCAAGGGGAACACAGGGATTATACTGGTTCAGGCCGAGCAAGCCCTACGTCCAGTGGAGAGGAGAGTCGTGTTGCCTTGCACCGGGGTGCTTGTAGTAGGGGTTACAAGCTAGTCGAGAGAGGGAAGTGCTCCCAGGTCTCTTGTGAGTGTCTAAGTGTTTACTAGTCGTATGCTGTGGGCGAGAACTTGGAACTTCTCCGTCCGTTCGTTCGTCTGTCTTCTTAAAGCTGGTCTCTGCTCTCCCTTTTATAGCCGCAAGGGGGAGGCAAAGGCGGCTACGACGCTACCTATTAAAATAGTGAGGAGTTGCCGTTCCCCGTTTGACTAGCTGCTGCCTTTTCTCCGTGTCTCCGGGGTATGGGTATGGCTATCTTGGTTCGCGAGTTCCAAGGTAGAAACAGTCGTCTGACCATGTCTTGTCGTCAGCTCTCTGGGTCTTCTGGATATGGCCGTCGTGGTCCGCATGACTTTGGTGAGTTCACACCTGCCGGCTATCCTTCCGTACGATGTGACAAGAGTGAGAGTCACCTTGGGGCGCTGTTTCCCGAGGCTCGGGATCCTGAAGGCGTGCTCGTCCTTTCGTGTGGACGGCGCAGTGGGCGTCTTTCCCGAAACGTGGCGGCGCACCGTGGACCACACCGTGGAGGACGATCGTAGTGGGCCCATCAAATCTTGGGGCGTTGTTTCCCGAGGCTCGGGATCCTGAAGGCGTGCTCATCATTTCGTGTGGACGGCGCAGTGGGCGCCTTTCCCGAAGCGGGGCAGCGCACCGTAGACCATACCGTGGAGGACGGTCGTAGTGGGCCCATCAAATCTGCTGTCAGGGAAATCCCGACAGGTGGTATGGCCATCAGGGGCGTGCGAAGCACAGTCGCGTCGAGAGTCTCGCCTGACGGGACAGTGCTTGTAAAGTGGTCAGAGAGATTTCTTGTGGTCCAAGATTGCTCCGCTGACATCACCCGTGCCTTGGATGCCGACCTTGGCGCCGTGGATGCCGCTCTCCCGAGTTCTCCCGAGGAGGCTTCGGGCGAGGCTCGGGCGAATCGGAGACTTGGGCGCCCAGGACGCCGCCTCCCGAGCTCTCCCGAGGAGGGTCGGGCGAATCGGAGGTTTGGGCGCCGAGGACGCCGTTCTCCCGAGCTCTCCAGAGGAGGGTCGGGCGAATCGGAGACTTGGGCGCCCAGGACGCCGCCTCCCGAGCTCTCCCGAGGAGGCTCGGGCGAATCGGAGAATTGGGCGCCGAGGACGCCGCTCTCCCGAGCTCTCCCGAGGAGGCTCGGGCGAATCGGAGACTTGGGCGCCGAGGACGCCGCCTCCCGAGCTCTCCCGAGGAGGCTCGGGCGAATCGGAGACTTGGGCGCCCAGGACGCCGCCTCCCGAGCTCTCCAGAGGAGGCTCGGGCGAATCGGAGACTTGGGCGCCCAGGACGCCGCCTCCCGAGCTCTCCCGAGGAGGGTCGGGCGAATCGGAGGTTTGGGCGCCGAGGACGCCGTTCTCCCGAGCTCTCCAGAGGAGGCTCGGGAGAATCGGAGACTTGGGCGCCCAGGACGCCGCCTCCCGAGCTCTCCCGAGGAGGCTCGGGCGAATCGGAGACTTGGGCGCCCAGGACGCCGCCTCCCGAGCTCTCCCGAGGAGGCTCGGGCGAATCGGAGACTTGGGCGCCCAGGACGCCGCCTCCCGAGCTCTCCCGAGGAGGCTCGGGCGAATCGGAGACTTGGGCGCCCAGGACGCCGCCTCCCGAGCTCTCCCGAGGAGGCTCGGGCGAATCGGAGACTTGGACGCCGAGGACGCCGCCTCCCGAGCTCTCCCGAGGAGGCTCGGGCGAATCGGAGACTTGGGCGCCCAGGACGCCGCCTCCCGAGCTCTCCCGAGGAGGCTCGGGCGAATCGGAGACTTGGGCGCCCAGGACGCCGCCTCCCGAGCTCTCCCGAGGAGGCTCGGGCGAATCGGAGACTTGGGCGCCGAGGACGCCGCCTCCCGAGCTCTCCCGAGGAGGCTCGGGCGAATCGGGGAATTGGGCGCCGACGACGCCGCTCTCCCGAGCTCTCCCGAGGAGGCTGTCATTAGTGGAATGATGTCGTGGGCCTCTGTAGACGCGGCCTTCGTGGGCTTCCACTGGCCTTACTTGGGCCAGGCCAAGTTGGGAATGAGCTTTTTTGCATCGAAGTTGGGTACCCCTAACTTTGGTAACCGACAGTTATGAATTTCCAAAGATTATCCTATTTTCTGAAAATGGAAAATGATCGATTAATCAGGGGCAGCTCGGGATTGGTCCACGTGGCGCGCGGGTCCAGTAGTGCGGCATGTGGCGCCTCATCAGAACACAGACCCGATGGTCGCCCACCAGGTGTTCGATGCTGGTTCCCAGAGAGTCGCCGGCGTCGGCGTAGCTCGGCGGAGCTCGGCGTAGCTTGGGCGAATCGGAGATTCGGGGCGCCGAGGGTGCCGCTCTCCCGAGCTCTCCCGGGGAGGCTTGGGCGAATCGGACATTTGGGCGCCGAGGGTGCCGCTCTCCCGAGCTCTCCCGGGGAGGCTCGGGCGAATCGGAGATTTGGTGCGCTGAGGGTGCCGCTCTCCCGAGCTCTCCCGGGGAGGCTCGGGCGAATCGGAATTTTGGGCGGCGAGGGTGCCGCCCTCCCGAGGGTTGGCTGTCATTAGTGAAATGATGTCGTGGGCCTCCTTCTCTCCCACGGCATACGGCGGTTCTCCGACGAGGTGGAGGCGCACGTAGCCAAGGCGACAGACATGATTCGGGGCTCGGCTATCTACGCGGCGGTGCCGAGGCAGACTTGGCGAACCTCGTCGGCCTTTCTCCGCAGCGCGAGGCGATCGGGGGTACTCGGAACAGATTTTAGGCGAGGCGGAACGTGTTGGCGGCGATCACGTTTCCCCGAGAACGCACCTCTCGGTGTTCCGGGCTATGGAGGTTCGATCTTCCGCAACTAAGCTTGTCCGAGGTGGTCGGTGAGTCGGTGGTCACGCTAGCGGGTCGCGTCGGCGGTTTCACGGCTTGTGCGCGCGGGAACGCCGTCGAGGTGGCGGTGCTCCGAGCACATGTGACGGCGATGCCCGTTGGAAGTGGCCTGACGTCCATAGCCGATGTCCAGTGGTTTGATGGCCGGTCTTGTGCGCGTGTTGTGCGAAGTGTTCAGGGGCCGGAAACAGCCCGCGGCCTACACGCTCGTGATGCCGAGCGCCATGACCGTAGCACGGCGAGGTTGGATGAGGTGCTCGGTGGCTCACCGTGGGGCTGGTGAGGCTAGGATGGCGGTGCAGTGGCGAGTTGGAGCCGTGCAGAGTGATCGCAGTGCCGTGCCGCTCCTCGTCCGCAGCTCGGGCTTCTCCTCCGTGTCCGGCTCCGGCGTGCTCCGCGGCGGCGGTGCTCCGGCAGCTTCTCCTCCGTGTCCGGCTCCGGCGTGCTCCGCGGCGGCGGCGCTCCGGCAGCTTCTCCTCCTCTGCTCCGCCCTTCTCCCTTCTCTTCCTCCCTCTATTGTGCGGTGTGGTGTAGTGGTTGTGTCGCAGCGCGGCGGCGGCGAGTGGGACGAGGTCTAGGGCTTCGGGGCGACTCCTTTTATAGACGGCCAGGACATGGCGTGGCGGCGGACGATGATTAGCGGCGAAGGGGGCACGTGGAGACCATCGGTGCTCCCGAGCTAGGGTTTCCCAGTGCGCGCGGCTTCTTGGCGGGCAAGGCAGGGGACAGGCGAGGGACAGCGGGGTCAGGGCTCTGCCATGCGTGGCGCTGTCGGTCACGCCATTTGCGTGACTCTGTCGGCCACCGTCTTTCGCGAGGTGAGAAGAAGAACAGTAGCGAGAGCGGCTGACAGGCGGGGCCGGGTGGTCAGCGGCTGCGGGGGAGTGGGTGAAACGGTCGCGCACGCGCTTGCTCGGTTGGGCCGCAGCTGGGCCGACAGGCTGGCTTCCTTTCTTCCTCTCTTCTCTTTTCTTTTTCCTTTTCTATTTTCTATTTTCACTTTAGTGTATAAATACATATATTACCCATTTTAAATATTGAGTAAATACAAACATAAATTGCAATAAATCCCAAATGTGATGCATAAGTTATTATTCTATGTGAATGGAATTAAAATGCAAGCTATACTCCTTTATTACCAAATTCATAATGAAACATGTATGCTTGCATAAGAAAAATGGGTTTTCATAATAAATAAATGAAAAATTTTAATTGGTTGGGATTTTAGGTTGTGTGGATTTTTAGGATTGTTACAAAACACCACCTTAAGTACGTGTGGACTGTGGTAAATTCTGGTGTACGCACAGCAGATTCCATCAAACTTTTCTGACATCCCTTTTTCCTATAACGCCCCGCCTGGTCTGCTGGAGCTCCGAAATTTTGTGTGACGCAGCGGCGGGGAACCGCGCTCGTTTCCGCCTCGGCAAATTAAAAATCCCTGGCTGGCTTCGCCTTCGCGCGGAAGGATCGCCCCCCACCACGACGATGTTGCGCAGGCGCGGACTGATGGGCATTTTTTCGAATCACGGACTGATGGGCATTAGCGCTGAGCGCTCTCGGGCTTCGGGAATGCAGTGCAGAGCAGGCCTGCTTCACTACTCCACGGAACCACACGGAACCGAAGCACCGATGGTTGAAGGGCGACGCAGAGCCGGCCTGCTTCTACTCCAAGAAACCAGTCGGGAAAAAAAAAAGAAGTGCAGACTGCTTCTACTCCAAGAAACCAGTCGAAAAAAAAAAGAGTGCAGAAACCAGCAGCCGAACATGCTAGGGCCCGCTACCTACCCAACTACCCTACGCGCCTACGCGGTGCTGCCGTGCCGGGCCGGACTCCCGATCTCCCGGGACGCGTGCGGCGTGCCCATCGTCCTTTTGTGATTTGCCTTGGGCGCTAGGAGCACTGTGTGCACCCAACGAGCTTGCAAAACGATGAACTGCCACAGTATACTGTACTTACCCAGAATCACAGTTCCGAAGACAGTTCTTCCATCAGGGACCGCCAGATCTTTCTGCAGTCAAAACACGGATAAACTGTACTCCCTCCATCCCATAAAAAACACAGTTCTAGTACAATTATGTTTTATATACCAACTACAGAAAAAATAGCGATGATATCAAGTAAATATTATTAGATTAATTATAAAAAATCATAGTAAATTGATTGGAGTTACAAATGTAGATAGGGTTAACTAAAAACTTGATTTAAACATAACTCAAATGCAACTGATACGTGCATTCTTATGAGAAACCCCTCTAGATTTCAAATGCCCGACAGTTTACTTGAGACTCGAGAGTACAGGAACTGCCTCAATTGGGTTGTGTGTGGTATATTATGTCAAGGTGTGCATACATGCATACAAGCTGCTACATATTTGATTCATCAATGAGTGTAAAAGAATGGATTATATAGCCCATGGCCAAACAACGAATCTACTACTTTACAAAAGGTGGGGAAGATGACGAAAATGATAGGGAAAAAAGAAATAGGAGGGTTAATTGGGCATTCAACCAGGGAAACTTGAAGTCGGATGAGCTAGAATCATCGGGGAATGCCTAAATCAACAAGATATAAGAAGGCCACAGAGACTGTGGGCTATGGCAGGTTTGCGTGGGCCAGATCTCCCATGGCTGATGTTCCTTCTCTGGATGCGAAATCCTGTAGCATTCGAACAAATTTAGCAATAAAGTTCAGTTGAAGGTTTCATACGCACATGAATCCATAGCATGGTTGAGTACCTGAAGGCGGTTTAACAAGTGCATCAAGAACAAATGCACGAACACCTGGTGTGGCGGAAACAGATTTATAGTCAAAAAGAAGTCTTAATTTGGTAAATTAAAAAAATGGCAAACATAGAGGAAATTGAAGTTATGTGGTTCATGCCAGATAGAATAGCAGGCTGACTCGTGCAACGGGATGTCGCCACAAAAATCTTGTTGCACGCACTGCTCCTGTATCTAAAAGCTTCGCAGCCTTTTGTAACTGGAACAAAGATTTATAGAAAACGTTGTTAATCTTGACAGTTCACTTCCTATTAATTTAAAAGGGTGTAAATCTTCGGACTAGCACTGGTCGTATCTACCTGCTGATTTGCTGTTGCCATGTGTCGATGATGTAGAGGAAGAGGCCTACAATATGCATACTTAATTGTCTAAAATGTACTAAAGTTTGCAAATAGATGGATACACTTAAGACTGGATAACATCAATTATCATGAAATCCAAGAATGATGAAAACCGCAATTATCAGGTGCAAAACAGTTAACGTACTCTAATGCCTTGATATCAGTATCTTCTTCCCATGACGATGCTGATCTGCGAGTAGCTTTACTCCTTTCTGCTTCGATCTATCAAATGGAGGACATTGGTAACAAAAGGGAAGCAACATACTACATAAGAACATCTGCAGTAAACTTACTAGGACAAAAGAGCAACAGGAGAAGGAGAAATTAACAACCTGCACTTCATGGAACTGTTTCAATGATTTCTCCAGTTGGAACTCCAATGCAGCCTTTTCGCTGGCCATGGATTCCAATTGTGTTTGCTTGTGATACTAGAAGAAGGATCCATACAGAATCAAATTAGCTCTCAATGTTAGAGTGCCAAGGACACAGAAGAAATGGACAGGTCGATTGCATACCAGCAAGTCAGTTAGCTCACGGTATCTCTTCTCAAGCTCAACATGCTCCTGATAAACAAACAAGAAAAATTCAAACAATCACAGAAATAAGTGCTCCGTTGGAATTTTAATAATCTAAATCTGCATGGCTTGGTTACAGTGAAGGAAAGTAACATCAGCAACAAATATTTCACCTGTCTAGAATAATGCTCTGCGTCTCTTCTCATTCCAGCCATTTCAACTCTCATTTTCTGTAACTCGGCCTTCATCATGAAAATAAGGGTGCGTAATGTGCAATGTGTAAATACAAAACAAATAAACTTTGATAGCCCTTGCTACAGCTTGAAAATCAAACCATGCACATCCAGCAGTACGCCAAAAATTTGAAGAAAATAATGAATCTTTAGTTGAGTTATGAAATTAATGTCACCTCCAACGACGATATCTTGGCCTCTGCCTCTCGTTGACTTTGGCGTGCACGCTCAACTTCTTCCTGCCAAGCTTGAATCTGTTCCACAACAGTAAGAGAACCACAAGTAACATTTTGTCAGTAGGACAACCCTGATCAGTAAGACGCATTGTGCAACAAGCGCATTCCAGTATTCCACATTAAAGGCATTAAGTACAACACAAAGTTGAGCCCTCGAAGACAAAAGGATGTTTTAATTTTCACCTGAAGAACTTGATTAGCTTCTTCTGAAGGCTTTTTCTGTGTGCGGCGATTACGAGCTTCCATCTCCTGTAGTTCTTGTTGCAATGAAGAACATTCAACCTAAGATAACCAGAACATCCACAGTCAACACAACAGGATAAACAAACCAGCTCATAGTCTAATGTGCAAAACACAAGGTGGAAAGGAATGTACCTCAAGCACAGCCACCTTGTGCTCCAGTTCCAGCGCTCTTGATGAGCTTTGATCAGCAGCTCTCTGGATGACACCAGAACAGTTAAGATCAGCAGTAGAGTATCATCGACTATATTAAGAAAGTATATGTTACAAATTACTTCCTCTGGTCACACTTAAGTGATGTCTTGGGGTTTTATGAAGCTAATTGTTTCAAACTTTGATTACAAATTACTAGTACTTTTTATGAGTTGAGCTTGGAACTTGAAAATGGTAGCAGTAGATATGCATTGAAAAGTAGTTTCATAGCCGTATACCTTGAGTATGTGTTGCAAATATATCATAACAAAAAAGAGTGAGCAAAGTTGTGTTTTGGAGATCATGTCCATGTCCAAAATGTGTATTTGTGAATGGAGGGAGTAGTTACCAGCATTAAAGCTGAGATATGCATGCAATATAGGAAGCAGAATGTGTATAATAATAAATATAATTTTGGAGCATCGAAGTTGGCCAGTTACATCACTTCTGTTGAGATTATATTTCTTATTGATTATTGTACTTATGTTGGTATATTGAGTATGAACCTCTGAAATCTAAATGAGTAAAATATGTACTAAAAGTTTAAATAACAATGGTGGACCAAGTGTTGAATTAGTTCATGCTCACAGCTAATCACAACTGAAGTTTCCAAATACAGCATACAAAAATAAACAATATCCTTATAAAAAATAATAAAACAAAATACTCCCTGAACAGGACAGTATGCACTATGCAGGGGTGGATCCTGGCTGGCACACCCAAAAATTCGTGAAGATTACTCGGTACTAGGGAGTATGTAGTGTATGCAGCCAGCTAAAAAACGTGAAGCTCAATAGTGACCCATTCCCATGACCCCTAGGTAGGCAGTGGTGACAAGAAACTGTCTGCCAAGACACATAAGAAACACGTAGCTGGCTAGCGCTCGCTGAAGCCTGAAGCCCATGCAGATGCAGCAGTCAGCACAACTGCTCTTGCACTTCCATGATATGAAACCTCAAACTTCTGCTAATTCATTTTCTTTATTGTATACCTTTGAATGTATTGCTTGCTTTTTCATTCTTTGAATTGTTGGACCTTAACCGAATAGTAGTAGTTTCATACAATCTATACAGGTGTAAAATTTCCCCACTCTGAGCAATGCTTGACATGTTCAAGTTATGAAATTGTTACCAATAAAAAACACAATAGTGCATGTAAGGTCATACAATGTTGATGGCAGTTCTGGAATTCCCAGTTATACTACCTTTGGTCAGTGTGCAGTGTGCACACCCAGTGATAAATTTCTAGATCCGCCACTAACAGTACACACGAGAGACTATTATTTTAGAAGAATAACCATAATAAGGCATGCAAGTTATACATCCAGCCTTTTTGACTATTGGTTCTTGAAGACAAAAAGAAGCAGACTGTAATGGATGAGCTTTCATTATTTCATTGTCGCAAATATTATATGGGAGCTTAATAGGAAATAAACATTCCTTAGCATCAATGTGCTAGTTTCTGGTTTGCATCCAAAAAATTAGCTGCGTGACTTGCATGAATTTCACATCCTTGCAATATAGATCATGATGATAGTTATACCTTGTAAAATTACCTGGATTCTAGCTAGAGCGTTTGATGCCTCAACAGCCCGATGTTCTAGTTCTACTTCTCTCTCAACAGCTGCCTGTATAATAACAGCAAGTGACTAGAAAATAATAGAAGACAAATTACTGAGAATATAAAGTGCCGAAGAGAATGAACTTTGACAAATTACCATCTTTGTGGCATTATGAGCAATGCGCTCTTCTTCAGCCCTACGCTCTGCGGTAGCAAGTTCCTCCCGTAAAGCCTAAATTAAATCGTGTTTGGAGGTTATGTACTTGATCTGCATCATGGGAACTAAAATAAACCATCTTTGCCTTACTAACCTGTATAACCCTGGTTTCAGTAAGTTCACGGTTCCTCTTGAGACCATCCATATCTTCCTGGTTCAATAGACAGCAGGGTTAATATTAAAATATTTATCTTGTTAGGATCAATATCTATGTACCAAAGGATATTAACTGTAAGTCATTAAAGTATTTTTTCTTGAATGAGCAGGAGAGATGAGTATCAGTGCATTATTTTAAGAAGTGTACTTAGAGCATCTCCAAGAGTTTCCAAAACCCACTCTCAAACTTGATTTTTGGCAAGATTCAAACAAATCACTCTCCAACAGTTCCCTATCTCAGCTCCCAATCTTTCTGCACTTGAGAAAATCGACCCGATCGCGCAGCAATATACGTGCATGTATCAATTGACCAATAAAGGTGGAAGCACGTGGCGAAGAATAAGGAGTAAGGACAGGGTTTCCAATGCAAATGTACAAGAGAGAAACATAAAGGGGGTTGGGTGATTTGGAAATAGTCTGGGATTCCTGTTGCAAAATTGCCTTTTAGGAGCGATATTTTGGAAATGGTTAGAGAAACCCAACAAATGTGCTCTCAACTTTTTTTTATCCACTTGGAAAACCCACTGATTTACCAATTGTTTTTTTAGGGGCTGTTGAAGATGCTCTTAAGCAAGTACAATAACAGGTTGTAGGTGGGCTGGATGATGATGTGGAGGAAAGACAAGAGGAGTGAGAATGGAAACGGGTTGTAAGTTTACAGACAGCTTATGCACAAGAATCAAGAAACTTTGTGAGAAGAAAGTGGGTCATGTATTAATAGCGAAGAGCTAACTACTCAGCTGAGAGATGAGCTTCTCAGCTGCAAAGATACATAAGCCAGCAGCAAGCTGTATTATTAGTATTGCTCTAAGGGCACAACACTCCCCCTCCCCCCCCCCCCCCCCCCCCCCTCAACACCCCAACAGTTAAAATTAATTACATGCGCAGCACAATTAATCTCAACCACGCCAAACGCCAGTGCATCACATGTGCAACTCTGACACCACCATTTAGTATGGAGAACATTTTATCAACCACTACATGATTTCAGTGTTGAAGTCATCAAGAAAAAATGGTAGATGTACGATCGAATGCTAATAAATGACCAAATATACAAGCCACCTCATCTTTTGTACCATTTCGAATGAATGCAAAAATATCCAGACTTACATGTCAAATCTTAGCTACTTTGGGCCACAAACATGCATAAAAATGTTATATATGGAAGTGTTCGAAAATGAAGGGTACAGATGTTCAAAGCAACCATGAGATAAAGACAAGAACAAACTAAACAATGTGCATGTAGCTCTAGAATATGAAACCCTGGGTAAGCTGTTAACACCAATAAAATTACTAAGACAAGAGTAAATGAAGCCTTAAACGTGATTACAGAAGCACATACTACTAATGGTAGGGTGGTAAGATACAAACCATGGTTCCCTTAGGCCTTAGGTACTAGTTACAGTATGCTTATAGAAGAAATAATGAAGAGAGAGTAATATATGATAAATGAAACCTCTAAAGAAGCAAGCTTTTCTTCTGAAGCTGCTGCTCTTTTCTTCCAAGAGTCCAATGATTTAACAAGAGATTCAATCTCTGCATTTTTTGCAGTCAAAGCATCAACCATATTCGATTCGGCTCTTGAACCTTCTACTCTGGACATTGCTAGTTCTTGCTGTAGTTGCTTTATATGAGCTTCATGCAAGGTAGATTTCTCTCTCTGGCATGTTGTATAACATTAATGTATATTAGAAAAAGAGAACTGTATACAGTTGGGTGGAGATAAACAGAAAATGTAGTCACAAAGTGCGTGAACTAACTAGACCTCTTGAACAAGAAGTTCCTCCAGCTGTGCATTTTCAGACTTATACTCTTGGAGGCGGGATGAGAGTCCAGCACAAACCTATTCGTAAGTTGAAAACAAAAGCACATAATCACATAAGAACATATTGGTAAGTTGAAAACAATGAACAAGAAAACAAAACAGATCTAGCCAACATAGACCAAGTGTGAGTAGTGAGGCAATTGAGCGTATGCTTATCCTTACCCGAGCTAACCTAGCTTCTTTTGATTGGCCAGTCTTGACAGCACTTTTTAACAGTCCCTGAGCCTATAAAAGATCAAACAACACAATGGGAAACGAACAAGACAACATATTCAAATATCAATCAGAACAATTTGGTCACTGAGTTTCCAATTTTCTGCAACATCTTCCTTAATGAAATGATGCGCAGCTCTCCTGCATGTTCGAGAAAAAAAATTTCTGCAGCATACCTCCTCAAGTTGGTCTTGTTCCTTCACGGAAATTGAATCTGATTTCTGTTCGTGTCGATCTTCTATGCTTTCTGGTGAATCTGAAACATTCTCTTTCTTTGATTCTTGCAGTTTGCCAGTAACCTCTGTATTTGGCAATTCAGACACATTTCTGTCCTGGGTAACAGCCACAGCAGAGTCTCTCTCCTCCACATTAATCACTGGACCAATCTCGGCAGTCTGGTTACTGCTGCTTGACTCACTTTTTTCATCGGGAACTGGAGAATAGCTTTCAACAGCAATCTCTGAATTGGAATGTGTAACACCATCCACGGTGGCATTGTCAGAGTTTTTCTCCATCAGTGGAACTTCCGCCATGGTATTAACAACAGTCCCAGGCCCATCAGTCTTAAGGTTATCAGTAGCTTTCTCTCCTTTCTCCAATGTACCCTCATTACCCACTTCCTTAACATCAATCTGAGCGACTTCTGGTTCACTAGCACTGGTATCAACACTTGACGAATCTGCCGGCGGCGAAGGCCTGATCTTCTCAATCTTCATCCGTTCTCGTGGCGGTTGCCTACTCCTCCTTTCCTTCTGAGCAGATGTCTTGTTACCACCATCAGCATTGGTGAGCTTCAACGGACCCTGCAAAAGAAATTAATGTCAAAGCTGAGACAATGGCTCTCATGCGTGGTAATGTAAAGAAACAAGTTATGCTCAAGAAGGCTGTTAAGTAGTGACCTTCTCCCTCGGCTTTCCCTTATTTGCTTGCACTTCTTGGCTGTTTGATCCTTCACAAACAAGCATTCAACAAGCAGAGATTAAACTACCTGCCTAATAGCTATAGATGGGCACGTATGAACCAAGGAGGCACGCTACCTGAAGGCTGAGAGGTAGATTGCTCATCCGACAGTTCTGTTGCCACGATCTTGGCCCTCCGGTCGACGACTTCGAGCAAGTCTATTAAAGAGAGGAACACCATGCTCAGATTCCATATTGCAAACTCCTCACGGCGCAATCAAGCAGGCAGAAACGGTGATGGGTTTCAGTTATATTAGGTGCAATTTGGCGAGCAGAATGACCAAACAGCCAAACAGGGTACACTACCACAGCTACAGGAAATACTAGAATCACGGAGTAACCAGCGCGGGGAAAGTACGAGAGTTGTGGGATGGAGAGGAGGACGGCAGATCGCCGGCGGCGGGGAGACGCGGATCTGTGTGGCGCGGCGAGATAGGACGAGGGAGGTCGGGGGGTTCGTACCTTCGGCGACCTTGAGCCAGGAGGCCATGGCGGGATCCCCGCTGGTGGCGCAGTGTGACGGCGAGTCGGCGAGCGAGCTTGATAAATTGGCTGGTGTGAGATCTCCGGCTACGGCAGGCAGTGGGGTTCCAATTCCAAGCAAGGTGTCGCAGCTCGCAATGGTTGGTAGCGTGGCGGGGCGACGGGTCGGGGAGAGGACCTGCGGACCAACCGGTACTGTATTTGTCAACAAATATCACGTAACCATGTTCGAAAATACCTGGCCCGTCTAGCTCAGTCGGTAGAGCGCAAGGCTCTTAACCTTGTGGTCGTGGGTTCGAGCCCCACGGTGGGCGCTTTCTATATTGTTTAACCTTATGCTGATTTTTTTTTTAATAAAAAAACAAAATTATCCTCTTTGTGCTGATTCTTTTGCCCTCCTTTTGCTGATTTTTTGTCCACCTTTTGCTGAGTTTTTTTTAAAATCTTTTTTGTCCTCCTTTTGCTGAATTTTTTTTGTCCTTTTGTGAGACCGCTGAGGCGCTAACATGTACTAATTCTGTACTTTCCCTCCCTATGTTTGGTTTCTGGTTTTTGCCCGTTTGCTAATGAGTGTTATGTTCTTTTTTTTTTATACAAAATGAACACCGCAGAGCCAAAACAACGAACTTAGAGTACTAGCAGTACGGGCAAGCAAGCCAAAAGTATAGTAGCTCATAAGATTGTACGGCTTGTTCTTTTGACAAATCAGCGTTTATTTTCAGTCATGAAATAATATTTTTCTCTCACAACAAATCAGCACGAGCCGAAATCAGCGTTTATTTTCAGCCAAAAGAACAGACGGGTACACTGGGAGAAAAGATTGGTGCAATTAATTACAAATGAGCTGTCATTTGAGCTCTTTGTAGGATAATGTTAGTATGCTAAAGTGATGGCTCGGTCGGATCTGGAGCCTCATTTTGTTAACATGCTGGCAGTACCGAATCTGAGACAATAAGACCTGAATTAGAGGATAATAAACAGAGCTCACAGATGTTAAAGAAAATTGAGGTTAATAGTAACATCCTGCCAATCTGAGTACATTAATTGCATGTCTCGAATTTGTGGAATGCATACAATCTATGGAGCAAACAAATAAATGCTATGATTCAGTGTATGCACAACAGAAATATTCCATATTTATTCAGTAAGAGTATGATTAACAGTTCTCATAGGTCATAATTTAAGGTAATAGTAAACATGCATGAGGTAGAACAAATCAGCAATTAGGTATTGAAAAAGGATGCGTCGTAATGGAAATGTGGTTATTGTAGAAAATTAAAAACTGAATGCAAATGTTATTTGTACATCAGTTTTGGAAAGCAAAACGAAATGCATACGTACCTGATGATGTATTATGCTGTTGTTGAAACTATTCTTGGTAGCAGGTGCAAGAGGATGAACTCATATGCACTTGCCTGGCAAAGACGACGTACACGCTGTCGTGGCTAACAAAGGGACCGTATAGGCTGTTGTCGCTGCCGCAGGAATCCTCGTGCGCATGGGTGCGGCGAGACGAAGGAGAGGCCGCTCCGGTGGCCAATCCGGCGGGTGTGTTGCCGCACCGCCGCATCGCAAAGGGGCAGCTCCCGCCGCAGCGCCACGCCGCACAGGGGCTGGGCGGGCTGCGCACGGGTCGGCAGGACACCGGCCGGCGAAGGACGCAGGCGTCGAGAGAGCCCCCCGCATCGGCGCGACGCATAGAGGCTGATGTGGCTACGCGCGGATCGACGGGACACCGGGCGGAGAAGGACGCAGGCGTCGAGAGAGGCCGCGTGGCATCGATCCGGCGGAGGCGTGGCGCTGCAATCCGTGGCGGCACAGGGAGGAAGGCGCGGGCGTGGAGGTTTCAGGCGGGCGTGCAGGGCTGGAGGGGTACGGCGTTGAGGCGAGAGGAGCGACGGGATCGGCGGACGGAGGCGCGGCGGCGGCGTACCATGGAGAAGCGTTTTTTTTTTTTTTTTGCAAGCGGGCGGTGTACACGATGGAGAAGCGTTTTTTTTTTTCAAGCGGCGGTGTATACCATGAAGAAGTGTTTTCTTTTTTTTTTCAAGCTGCTGCGGCAACTACGTTTTGTGGGGCGGCACCAGGATTATCTATATCTATAGATAGATAGATGTCGCTAGACTTCAGTCCAACCAAGGTTCGAGCCACGCATGCAAATTTTAATTCGGTCCATCAAATATTAAAAACTAGACCAGCCAGTTCCCTTGAGGCTCCCTAGAGGAGAAAGAGGAATTCTTACACTTTCATGCAGAGAATGACAATCAAGCGTTAAAAGTAGGCTTACCACTAGCATATACTTTCTCCGTCTAAAAAAAGTATGATTCTAACATAATAACATATTTTAGTGTAAAAAGCTAAAATTTGATTAGAGCAGCTGAACAATGCCAAAGAGTCTCAGGTGGCGTGGGTGGGAGACGAAGAACTTTTTGTTTTATCAGAGTGTCGCGAGGATTAAGCGCTCCACTCGAGCGAATGGGCAGAACCAGATGCAGGCGATTGCGAACAATTGGGCCAACGAAAAAGGCTGACGAAAAACAAAAAACGTTAATAAAAACAGGGATAGACGTGTTGCATATTTATTTACTGCTATTTTTCAAAATACATGGTTTTTAAGAGTCCAAAACTAGAGAAGTCTATGATGGAGTCCGTTGCTATTTTTTTATTTTTTCCCAATAAACTAGAAGAGTCCATGATACACTCCAACTCCATTAATTACCATTATTTTTTATTCCTATTCTTTTTCTCGCCATTGCTTTTGTCCTATTTTTTCATATATGTCTAAGTGAAATAGAGAGAGTCTATCACAGGTCCATAACCATTTCTTTTCTCTAGTGCAAAGATTCCTTTTTCTATTATTTTTTTACTACAATGGATTGCAACAGGAGAAAAAATCGTTAATAAAAAAATATAAGGATAAGAGTGTTGCGTATTTATTTATATTTAATACTTATACTGCTATTTTCCAACCTAAATACGTGGAGTCTGTGTCATGCTAGACAAGAGCTATTCTAAATCGCACTTACATGATGATGTGTTACATATATAAATCCGGACGGTTTTCTAGCAGTTATTAGAGGGAGACAGAAGAAAAAAATAGTCAGGCAAGAAAGATATGAAGAAATTTTACCTATTTATTACATATATAAGCCCATCGAAGCTCTATTCAGTGCATGTGTGCTATCGGGTTGCCTAGGCCAATCAGGTTGGGGGATAAACAACATATGGAGGTTGGAAAAGAAACCAGAGACAAAGATACTACATGCACTTTGAAACGTTCATAGCTCAAAACGTGTGAAAGGTTCTCTAAAAGAGGTTTGTTACTTTTCAATCGATTCTGGTAAAATAAAGCTCGCTGACATAGCACATTGTGATTCAACAAAAAGTTGGAACAAGCAAGGAAAAACATCCAGATTTTAGTATGCACTCTCTTTATAATGGTCCTCATATAATCATCGACTTTTTGTTTATACCAGTGAACAATGTGTGTCTCTTTGACACACAAACTTAAGATGGTGTTTTGTTTTTTTTAAAAAAATAAGATGGTGTTTTGTTGCTAGGCACACTTTATCTCATTTTAGCTTTTTCGACTGTTGGTTGGTAATTAAACTTATACAAGATTTTTTTTTTGCCTCCACATATCAACAGAGTAAAAAAACTGCCACCAGATTTTCTTAAGCATGGCATAGTATGACTCTTAAGTTTTCTAGCAGCATCTTTTATGGTTTGTCAGTTGTCACATTTATTTAAAATTAGTTGTAAATTGTGGGCTTGTGGCTGAACCAAACAACCCCTTCAACAACTTTCGGCAGATGCTAACGTTGTCATGTTTTAAGCCCAACAGTAGAAGAAGCTTCGGCCCACACCTTCTCCCAAGTCCCAAGCCTCCAAGGCCCGACCAAGATTGCCAGCCGGCTTGTTACGAGACCCAAGGCCTACATACTAACACGTATATTACCCATGCTAACGCTATAGTAACATATAGAAAAAATAAATCATAAACAAAAAATCATAAAACTGAAAAAACAAAGAAACAGAGAACATCATTAAATTCATTGCTTCGAAGGCTAAGTAGTTTAATGTAAAAAAAGCTTTGCCCTTTTAGGACACACACATGTTATTATGACCATTGAATCTTCATTGAGATACGTGGACTGCAAGGGAAAGATAAGTAGTTTAATGTATCCCTCCTCTTGTGTACATATATTGATGTGCATCTAATGGCAATGCTCATGACAGCACATGCTTTATGAGAGGGGAAAAACATTGTCCCTAGGGTATTCAACACTTCATAGTGCCACAAGGAAACCCCGACACGGAGCGCTTCTCTTTCTAATGTTATAGGCCCAACTATATGGACTAAGTGGGCCGCTTTGTTCTTCTTGATGGGATGTGTAAGCGTTTGATAAACTATTTAGTATAGAGTATATATCAATGTTAAACTTATAACATAGGAATGGATCAGTTTTTCCACTCAAACTCCCCCTTTTCTTTTAGCCAACACATATTTGTGTGATGAAACTTCAAGTAGTCTTAGGGTCCGTTTGGATTCTTTCATTTGAAAGAATTAAAATGTACTTAATAAACTAGGCTATTTAGTTTGAAATATTATATTTCACCGCTTTTCAAAGTTTACATATAAACTTATCTTAAATTCATAGGGTGAGAGATAGAATTTAATTATATAGATTATCATTCTATGTTTCTAAATTCATAGGGTGGGAGATAAAATTTAATTATATAGATTATCATTCTATGTTTCTACTTTGGAACTTATAGCACGCTCTTCAACTTAGTTTCCTACGATATAAATGCAACATATAATTGTTTCTCTCATATAGCCAAGTAGCCAACAATAATATACAAATATAATCTATATACAACCATATTAGCTTAATTAATATGTTTCTAAATTACGATTATTAAATAAATTCAATGACAAGGATTCGGACAGGACCTATTTTCTTTAAGAAAACCAACAAGAAGAAGCAAAGTGATCTGCAGGGAAAAAAAGGTGAAGGAAATACTGGTACTCTGCCTTAAAACAAACTCTGAATAATCTGCTTAATCACTCTACCAGATGTTTCAGGGTACAACATTCATGGCGTATTGTGCCAGGCGAAGCAAGCATATAAGCTCCGTTTGCCTATACATTCAGTCACTAGACGCCTGAATCGTATGGCAACGGAAAGGGTCTGTCAAATGCTTGGTTGAAGCTTGCCAAACCAGTGGAAAGTACTGCTCTAGAAGCAAAACTTTCCACCAGCAAAGCTAAAGCAAAGTGTGCTTCTTTACTGTTGATGCCTCTGCCATCGCAGAGTCTCGGTTCTAAACGAGATCGAGATACGTCGTGTTGACGAAAAGGAACGCAAGGCAGAGCTTCCTGGCTGCAGAATGCTTGTGCGTACTGACCACCGACGCCATCTACTCCTAAACTTTTGCTTGGGAGGAGTATTGTGGAGACTTTGCAGCAGGATTTAAAATTCTGACAGGCGAATAACCCTACATGCAGACTGATCAGAAACCTGTCACTCTGTCAGTCATCAGGTGCTTCATACAAGGCCACAAGTTTTTTGTACAGCGCCGTAACACCACAAGCGCAATGCTTGACAGTAACACCACAAGCGCAATGCTTGACAGTAGTGAAAGCTGAATATTCCTACGTACTTTGGTCACTGTGCTGGAAGATCCGAGTTCGATTGGCAGTTGTCTCCGGCCGATCGACGTGGGCTCGGGTTCTCATTTCAGGTTTGGATTTTTCGAACCCTGCTGCCGGGAAACAGATGAAGACGGTAGTAGTGGTGGTGGGGGTGATGGTGTAGCAGTACGGGTGTAGTATGTACCACTAGTAGATGTAGATCGAGGGCCACGATGAATCATGGGCTCATGGCACGAAAACAAGACGCCGGAGAAAATATCTTCCAGGCCAGGCCAGAGCCGGAGAGGTAGGCCGGGCCGGGCGGTACGGCATCAACGCACGTACCACTCACTCAAATCAAAGGATAAGGCGGCAGCAGGTGGCGATCGACGGCAACGCCACAGCACAAGCTCGTGGGGCTCTTTTGCCCGGCGTGGCGGGGCACGGCCGGCCGGGCCGGGGCATCTGCGCTTAGCGCTGCCTGCCCACCGCGCGCGGCCGCGGTCCGGCCCCACGCCCAAAAAGCGGGTGGTGGGCGTGCTCACGCCTGCGCACGTGCCTGCACGTGCCCCGGAGGCGTGACCCTCGCCTGCCTCCGCCAATCTCCACCGGCCGGCGACCGAGCGGCCTCCGCGCGCGCACGTTACCCCCGAAGAAAAGCCCGCCGCGACCGTACGTGAGCGCGCATGTGACGGACAATGTGAGCCAGCCCCGGCTGGCCCCGCCCGGCTTAATTAACTCGCAACAAATCCAGGCGCGCGCGCGTAGCATCTGCGTGCACGCTAGCTCCAAATCCGCCGATCGATCCATGGAGCTCCTGTCTCTCTCTAACTAATCTCGCAGTCTCGCTCTCGCTCGCCACCTCGATCTGGCTGATCCATCACACGGCTAAAGGGGCATACAGTAGTATATAATGGGCAGGTCGTGGCATGGCATTTGACCAACAACCAGTACGTGCGTGTGCATCTGTAGTGGCCTAAGCTAGCTATAGCCAGCAGATCGATCGATGCATGATCATGATCAATGGTTGGTGCGTGGCGTGGTGTGCGTCTTCGTACGTCCTAGCTTACTTTGACGGTGCGGTATCTTGTTGTACTCTGTACCCGTGCGGACGGGAGGTGACGGAGGAAACATGCTGCGTGCGTATGCTGGGCTGCCGGGCGGGTTACCATGCACGCATGCACCATCATACATGCAGCAAGGGAAGCGACGGTTTCCAGGCGGCATGCATGCAAGGACCTGCTGGCTGGACCGCCGTACGGTGACGGGCACTCGGACGCGAATTGAAGTGACCGAGGCAAGACGCACAGGACGCCAAGTGACCGAGGCAAGACGCACAGTCAATGAAACCACACCACAGTGAAAATGTCAAGGGTATATTCGTGGAGTGGTACAGGAGTTGCAGTAAGAGTGGATAATATCAAATAGAATTAATCTTCTTGGACGCCGATGCGGCGATGCACATAGTGTATATACCGCACAAGGCGCGGTATAGTTTAAGGATCGTTCCATTTGGATCGCCAACACGCCTGCGTGCCTGGGATCACGAGGACGCCCGGACCGAGGAGTAGTAGGCTACGAAATGCCGCTCGTCAGCATTATTCTGAGCTCGTAGATAGGAGTCTGTGATACTATTAATATTATTCTACAGTCTCTAATTATTACTGTCGTTACTCCGTTCTCCCATATTACCACCCTCTGAGCTATGGGCCCGGCCCCTCTCTCTCCCCTCTGTGTCTCGGGTTTCTCTATTGCCACCCCCCATGTGAGCGCCCTCCGTCACCGGGCGCCCTGCCGGTTTTTATACTCCACCACTTGTTTCCTGGTAGTGAGAGCCCACATGCGCTCACAGTGCCCGCGACAAGCTGCCACCTTGCTTAACTTACTCCACTCGATGCTGTAATGGCTAAGCTAAAAGCTACTGCAGCCAAAATTACTCCTCCTAGTGCTCTCTAATACTACAACCGTACCGTCGTTGCATGCATGCATGTTCATGCTCATGCATGGGTCGATGATGAGGCAGTATGCATGCATACATTGCACATTTGCATCCACAGCCGGCCGATCGGTTAAAATTCATTCAAGAGTCCTGGCATGCAGGACATGAGCGACAGATGTGGCTCGCCTACGGTGGTAGCCTGTGTCCTTCTGCCTTGTTCTGCGCCCACTCTCTGCTGGTCAGCTTCAGTACGTACTAGTATCGTACTACGTAGCCAGAGCGCAGCGTAATGCAGAATTCTTCCTGTTTCAGTTTCAGGTTCAGCGTTGCAGATTTGCAGATTGCAGTGGTGGGGGGCGGCGATGAGCGCAGACACAGCACTACAGCAGCATGCATGCGGAAATGGCAAAATTAAAAGCGAGCCGGGCGGTGGCGGCATGCAGATTTACAGCGATGGGCAGAGATTTGTATATTTATCATGCCGATTGCGATTGGATCCACTATAGTCGACGACCACCATACCAGCCCCACAACATTGCATTTGTTTGCCTTTTTTTTTTTTCTTATATACAATGGAGGAGAGGCATCTCTTTCACGCAAGATTCTAATGATCACGTGCGCCCGGGTTGTGGCGGGTCTATCACGCTCGCCTCCGGCGTGCACGGCCTTGTTTGGTTGCGCACACAACATCTGTGACATGTACTATCTATCGTCTTTGGGTTAATTCACCCGCCGGTTTAAATGCATTCATCTCCACAGTGTATATACAAGGGAGGAGAAGTAGATACTGATGAGAACCACATTATCAACGTATGTGATTTGATGACGGGAGTTTTAAAACCAGGGAAAATAAAATGCCAAAATTTCCAATCTTGTTTTCATGTTCAGGAAGCAGAATGAGGGCTACAGGGAGATATATGTGTGGTAGCCCTTAATTAAATTACAGAATTCTAAGAAACAAAGGAAGAAAATTAAAAGGGCTAGGAAAACTCGATCTTTCTCATAGAGTTCTAATTAAGCATGTTAGGAGAGGCTGACAAAAAGCAGGATGACAAAATCAATAGAAGCTAGGTCGCCACGAAAATTTCGAAGAGCTGAACAGAAGCACACGAACTAATAATAAGCAAAATGAAGAGGAAAAAGAACTCCTAAGGGAAGATTAGTAGTTCTTTCATAATTTGAAGGAGGGTGTTTGGATTTTAGCCGACGCATTAATTATTACTGTGCTAATCGATCAATTCTAGCACAAGCTAGACTCATCTAGATGAGCTGCCGGTAGCAGTCTGTCCCTACCAAGTGGTGGTGGATCAAAAAGTCGTCGCCGGCGACGATTGGTGGCGCCGACGGCCCGTCGAACAGCATCGCGCTCTGCATGCGCATTAGGCCGCCGCCGCCGCCAGGACCAGAGGCGGCGCCGGCCATCACGTGCGGCTGCTGCACCACCTCCTTCTGGCGGCGCAGCTCCAGCACCTTTCGGTGGGAGTTGGAGTGCTTGGACATCACGAAGGTGGGGCTCGCCGCGGGCCGGTACTCCGGCACCAGCCGGCCCGACTTGTACCGCACCCCGCACGCGTTGCACAGCGTCTTGGGGCCCATGGGCCCCGTCCTCCACTGCGGCGTCTTGTCCGTCTCGCAGTGCAGGCACCGCCGCCCTTCTGCCGACGCAGCCGAGCCCGAGCCCGAGCCCGAGCCGCCGCCGGGCTGTGGCTGTGCCACTGCCGCCGCGGGCATGCTCGAGGGCGGCGCCGCCGCGTCTTTCTTCTTTGAGGGCTTCCTGGCGGTGAACGCGTGCGCCGAGATGCCGGACTCCGCCGGGGAGATGGCAATGGACGCCGGCGACGGTGGCGAGGCCGGGGTCAGCGGGAGCACTAGCAGCCGTGACGACCAGTTGCCCGGAGCTGCGCGGGAGCGCTTGCTGCGGGCCTTCGCGGGGACTGGCGCCTCCGGGCGGAACATGCCGGGCTGTGCTGCGGCGGCGGCCGCGGGTGCCACGGGAGGAGCTGGTGGCGCGTTCAGAGCCGGGGTGAGCCCGCCGGAAATGAGCTTCAGCTTCTCGAGGTCCTCCGCGGCGAAACTCTCCTCGCCCTCGCCCATGTAGTTGGATAGCCATTCCAGCTCCGCCAATTGATCGTACTGCGCACAATTCACAGCAAGTTTAGCAAACAGCAAGTTAATTCTCTATACTTCCTTTCCCTTAATTAGCGTGGACATATATACAGGAAAAATTGCAGGCCAAACTTTGCATAATTCTTCTCGGTTTGGATTGGAGACTGGTGTGCTTGAAGTCTCCTTTTCGCAAGGTTACTCTTTATGTCAATTTTACGTAGTTACGAATTCTGAAGGACCAAAAATGAGTGGTTAACAGGAATCCAAATGTTTTTTTTTTCGGAGGATTAAAAATGAAATCTTGTAACCGCACTCCTACAAAATTACAAGAAAATGAAATCCACCACCAGTGCGTCCCCATTTCTTCGCAACAGTCTAAAATTGCCAAATGAACGAATTCAAACGAATTGACACTGACAGACTGACAGTATAAATAAAACTGTACACGAAACGAAAGACACAAGTTACCGGCTCGCAGAATTCCGCCGGGAAGTCGCCGTCGGCTAGCCCAGAGAAGGAGTTGCTGCAGCTGTCCAGGGCTGTGACGGTGGACGAGTCGGCCGAGAAATTCCCGAGGCCGCCGCCGCCCTCCTCCTTGACGACGGCCTGCAGGCACGGCGGGGCCTCGCCTGCCGCCTCCTCCCCGCCCCCTTCCTCGTCGTCGTCGTATGGCAGCGCGAGGAGGTCGTCCACGACGAAGTGGTCCCCGCACCCCGCGGCCTTCCTCTCGCGTGGGCCCGCGCCTCCGCCGTAGAACCCGTACTCGGCTGACGCCGCTGCCGCCTCCATCGTTTCCCGGCCGGCTGCTTGCTCTCTCTGTCCGCCTGCCTCCGCGCAGCGCCGCTGCACCTGCACTGCACTACGTGTCCCACCGCAACGTCCGCGTCGTCTCCTCCTGCGTTACTCGGCCGGGTTTTGTTCGTTTGCTCCCTTCTTCGGTTTTGGACGTGTGGGCGAGGAGAGGGAGAGACGGGACGGAAACGGAAATGACGCAGAGAGAGAGAGAGAGAGAGAGAGAGAGAGAGAGAGAGAGGCAGGGAGGGAGTAGGGTTTAATTGGCGTGGCGTGGAGGTGGAGGTGGAGCGCGGAGAGACGAGACGGGAGGAGAGGAGAGGAGAGGAGAGGAGGGGGTTCAGTCAGCTGGAGCGAACGATTCTTAAGGAGTAAATAAAGCGGGAGCCACTGAGCCACCACAGGACACCGTCCTCGGCCCTCCGCCAGTAAAACACTCCAACTGGCTCAACTAGAATTTGAATTTGAAATGCTAAAAAAAGGCCGGGATAATTGGAATCCAAGCACCGGCCGCAGCAGTTTGATTTTTTTTTTTTTCAAATTCAAAGCCTGCAGGAATGAATGAATGAACATCGATCCTGATCACAGAACCTGCAGGAATAAGCGTCGACTGAACAACGACCTCGATCCAATACTGCCAGTTTCACGAGGAAAACGTTATATGTACGTCTCTATCTAGATAGAGTAAAAAAAAAAAAAAAAAAAGTTAAACAGGCATTACACGCAGGCACTCAAGTACTTAGCTGATTTCATGACACCACTTTTCTCGTCACTCCACGTAACAACAGCAGTACAGCACGAGGGCTGGAGCTTTACGTTGCAGGAAGGAAACTGAACTGAAGGACAGAAGGAGAGGCAAGGAGCAGGAGCCCCTGCAACGCAATAGCCCGCGCCGGGCCGCCGGTGCATGCATGGACCGACGGACGACACACACGGTAGATTCCTGTTGTCTCTTACGTCTGCGTGAGAACAAATGCGCCTGACGAAGCAGGTGGATTTTGTGAGGCGCGGTCACGTGGAAGCCGGTAAAAATTCTAGTCCCATTATTGGGATCACCGCTCACCCCAGCGTTGTTCCACGTAATCAAGTATATTTTTTTTAAGCCTCAAACTTTATTGCAAGTTGTAGTATCTGAACTTACATATTTAAAACTCACACCACACAAACGCACATCCCTAATATATAAGCTAGCCCTACAACTAGAGTACACGGTTTATATAAACACAGAGATGACTTCGTGCGTGACGAAAAGCCACTAATCTATCCAGAGCATCCGTGTAGAAACGAGCCGTAGACTTTCCAGTATCTTAAAAACAGATAAAAGAAGAAGGGTTAAAAACCGCGGTGAGAAAATCGCTTCGAGCAGCTCTCAAATTACGACCGGTGGCCTCCCAACCGGGAGTGCTCACCATCTGCTCGGTCCCGGTAATCAAGTACGTTATGCATGGGTGTTGTTGGTGCGTGGTCGCATGCAGTATCGTCGGCTATCAAATATTAGGAACCAGAACAATAGGATTAATTAATATTAGGAACCAAAACAATAGGATTCGAATCGTTCCAAGCAAATTCGAAGAGAATTGCTACGGTACACCCAAATGACTGTGAGCTGTTTATTTTATTCGATCGGACGGCCGCTATCAGATCTTACCTCCTTAGAGGTAATATCTTAAATATATTTTTATCTATTTATTTATTATTTAAAATATGATAAAAAATAAATATTTAGAATATAGAAAATCTTTTTTAGATTTGTTTGCATGCATCTAGTAGATTTGTTTGCACCAGATTGGAAACTTGCATGCGTGCGTGACTGTCCTGTGCTTTTGTGGCCGGTGCGTGGGTGTGCGTTTGTGGCCGGTGCGTCGGAGCCGGCAGCGGGAGCAGCAGCGGTGCGGCGGTCAGGCACGTATCGGCGGTCACAGTGACACAGTAGCAGCGGCGGTGTCACGACGGCGGGCCGGCGGTTTCTTTATTTTCTTTTTACCGGACGAATGTGTGTGCTTCACAGCGGTTTCTTTCTTTTTTTTTGGACGGCAACACCTGCATGCATGCGATCTCAGGACGTCGGAGATGAGGATATCGCGGCGCTAACTGAAAAAGACCGAGATTCCAGGAGAAAATAGGAAAGAAATCTATTTGTCTATATTTGTTAATTTATTATGTAATTTAAAAATACTAATATTCAACGGTCTAGATTTATCTGAGATGTTACCTCCTAAAGAGGTAAGATTTACGTAAGGGTGTACCTTAGCATGACCCAATTCAGAAACAAGGTTCCTAAATTCTCCAACCTCACAGAGATGGAACCGCCCTCGACCATAGAGGCGTGGGCCCCGCTTCACCCAGACTTAGAGGCATGAGCTTCGGCTCGCCTGACCTTTAGAGGCGTGGCCTGACTCTATGAGTACGGGCTTCTCCCTACCTCCCCTGACTCTGAGTACGGGCTTCACCTCGCCTGAATCTATGAGTACGGGCTCCACCTTGCCTGAATCTATGAGTACAGGCTCCACCTCGCCTGACCTCAGAGGCACGAGCTCCGCCTTGCCGACTCCAGCTGTGAGTTGGGCGAGAATCCACAAGGGGCCCACACTACCTCTTGACACAGTGGTGCGGGAGTAGGAGCCGAGGGTCATGATCACGGCGTCAGGGAGAGAGCAGGAAAGTTTCGACCCCTGTGGAGTCAATTACTGACCCTTGCCTAGCCCACCGCTAACTATGCTGTTCATTGAGACGGGATGGGATGACACGAACGAATGATTGTGCGCACGCTTGGCTCACTCTATGATGTTAGGCGCCAGGAAAGGCCGGTCGGACCCACACGAAGCAAGGTCAAGGACGACGTGGTTCCCGCTATGGGCAAGATACAACGAGGCGTCCATCATCACCTACAGTATCGGAGGAGAACCCACCATGGGAGCAGAAAGAGCAAATTGACCCAGAACATTTTTTTCTTTTTCTCCTTGTCCCCCTCTCTGACCTTCTCTTGGCACGTTACCTGGGGCACTTGCAATCTATCCTTCCCTTGGTCTATAAAAGAAAAGACGGGATGCCCCATGCAAGACAATAAAATCCCATCGCTCAACACCACAACCCATCGCACACACTCACCAGAGAACTAGGAGCTCTCCCTCTCTCGCGCGTTTATAACCCCTACTACAAATAAAGGTTCCGGTAGCGCAAGCCACTAAATACTAGATTAGGGACGTTCTGCCCAAACCAGTATAAACGTTTGTGTCCTATTTGCATACCATCTGAACACTAAACACACATCCTAAGTTTACTGGTCGGTGTTATTTTGAAATACCGACAAGTACCAACATAATTTGACTTAATAGGCTATATTTACAAAGGTTATGTTTTAAGTTGTCTTGCAATGGTATAATAGTTGTCTTATAGTACTATATTTTAATTCATGATGTGGTCCTGTTTGGAGACATCCATATTAAGATTGATTTTGAGCTTCGCGGGGTGATTACACTTGACATAGAGAGCAACTTGATTTTCAGTTTTGCGAGATATGGAAAACTGATTCCATGACATAGATAGTAGAAAGGTTCATGTCATCTATGTCCGTGTCGTCCGTTGTCATAGAACAAGAGGGCGTCTCCATATATACATGCCTTAATATCTTTCTTATGTTTCCTTAATGGAGCAATTAGCAGAGAAATAAATATGCATTGCTAGTACATTTTGTTAGTTTAGGTATGAAATTCTTGAGGCCAATTTTGGATTGACAAAGGAATGATATGTTTGACATTATTAATCTTCCTGTTGTGTTTAAATTATGGAGTCCGAATCAACAATATCATTGGATGAAATATGGGTTCCATGGTGCATTGACTAGAGGGCCCAGAGCCCCAGAGGTGTTTATTCTGGGATAAACAACAGGCCTCTTTCCACCCGTGGATTGGGCTAGGATCATTGTCGGGATTTGGACCAAGATGACATTTGTTGTTTGGTGCAGTGGTTTATCATCATGTCTTTGTTCTGTGTAGAGTTTTTAATTTAGACTCAGTTTCTATGATTTTTACTCTTTCCAATAACTTCTTGCCGCGAATGGGCCTTTGATCCAATGATAGCACTGTCCAGTTAGCACCCACCAGGATTCAAATTCTGGTTATCAGACATTTCCTCGATTTATTTCAGAATCTAACGACGTTGTGCTTTCAGTAGTAGACGACACAGGGGTAAGTCTTCTTGCCACATCAAAAAAACACTTAGATGACAGTACAATTAATATCCATAAAAACTTTGGTGATTTTTATATTGGGAGTTCCCTACCTAGCCGGATTACAGCAGTTATGGAATGTCGTTTAAACTGATTATATACGGGTAAATCGCTCACAGCTCAGCGCAGATCCCATTACGCCAGTTTTCATGCAGGATCGAATCCCGTGCTCCCTTACTACGCGTTTCCTGATTATGATTACAATTCCATTTATATTTCCCAACCAAACACCTCGCAAGTTCAAAAGCATTCCAACACAGCTCAAATTTTAGAGATGCTTTTGTTCAAAAAAAATTAGAGATGCTCATGATGCATGTGCTTAAAAGGTAAACAAGCTGAGCAGCACCCACAACATCGCCAAAAAGATGAATTATTATTTGATCACCGAAGCTCAATGCCCCAATGGAGTCCTTGCCAACGAAGAACATGGATCGAGATCAATAATCAGGATTTCTTAGCATTCCCCCCCACCCCACACCCCCCCTCCCCCCCCCAAAAAAAAAAAAAAAAAAAAAAAAAAAAAAAAAAAAAAAAAAAAAAAAAAAACCCTTCGTTTTCAATCTTGAAGCTTATTAGAAAAAACTCAATAGTCGCCGCCATGGAGAACCTGGGCGTGTGGCCCCTGCTATACACAGAAGTCAGACCACTATTTATTCAAAGTAAATTATCAAATTCGGAACTAGGATGCACACAACATTAAACTACAAATGTTGTACACGATGATTTGCACATTTATGCAGCTCGCCACAGGGCATAAAGTTCAAAACATGCACGACGGAATCTACTATGCTAGTTTGCTACTGCACATACAACAAAACGAAGATAAGAAACCGAAACCAGTTCTAACGCGGCTCTCTTGACTGAGACCTATCCTCATCCCTGCCACCATGCCTATCCTCATCCCTGCCACCATGCCTGTCATCAGGCCTATCATGGTGCCTTTCATTATCTGAAGGCTGCCTATCAAATTGTCGAGCATTTCTCTCATTGTGATTCTCATGTTGCCTCTCGTTGCCCGAATGCTGCCTATCATAATTCCGATCAGTCCTGGATAGATATCCCTCTACGTCTGGGGGATGGGCGAATTTGCATTCAGCTTTCCGGCAGTTTCCCTGATCAAGATATTGCCAGCAGATTCCATAAAATCGTCCTCTTGACCCCCCATCGCCACCAGAGCGTTGCTTCCATGACCTTCCGCCTGAGTCACCAGCACTAAAAGCACCACGGTGTCCAGAGTGCCTGCCCCCATTCTCTCTCTGCTGATTATTCCAATTAGGATTACCGTTTGGAGCATTCCAGTTCATGTTGTTATTTGACTGACCCAGATTTCCCTGCACAGGAGCACTCCACCCAACGTTTTGGTTCATGTTTCCAGCTTGTTGGTTTCCCCAGGTAGGATAAGAATTTGCATTTCCTGCTGCAACACCACCCCAAGGGGCCATTGTGACTCCTTGTATCTGACCTCCCATCATAGCAGCTGCATTTGGAGTCCCCTGGCCTTGATTTGCAGCCCAGATCATGTTCATGCTGGTGTTTCCTGGATTTGGTAACCAACCCATGTTTGGAACTGCATTTGGCTGCGTTGGCATGGCTACACCCATGTTGTAGCCTGAACCTTGAGCTGATGCTACCCAAGGCATATTCATATTGCTCTGTCCCATCATTCCCCAACCTAAGCTTGCATCACCCTGAGGTGTATTTCCCCAGGTCAGATTTCCAGTTATCTGAGATTGGCCAGGTGTGTTCGCCACTTGTGCAGGTATAGCCCACCCACTGCTTTGATTATTACTGCCAGCAATGGTTGTCAATGAAGGTTGTACTGATGCAGCAGGTGGTGTTGACATCATCTGTGATGGCATCATTGAGTTGGAGAGATCAGTTGATGACATCTGGTTTCTTGTGTCTGCGGGTGATACAACAATAATGTCATTAGGTTGGCTTAAACTAAAGTCTTAGTAAGAGTAGATGAATAAGACTGAAATCACTGGATGTGATTGAAAGTAAAGGAAACAACAGAATCCGTGATTTCGAAAAGCAAAAGGGAAAGCAAACATGGCACAAACAGCAGGCAAGCATTGAGCTAATACCTTCAAGTTGCTGAGTGTTCAGTTGTGCTTGTCCAAGCTGTGCACCCGGTGGTCCCATAGCTGCAAAAGACAAAAAAAAAAAAAAAAATGTTTACATCCAATACAAACATTTCTGTACTACAATGTCCAGAAATCAAATGCATCACCACCTATATTAACATAAAATAGTGGAGATACAATCTAACCAAGTCAGGCCAATTTAGACCCCACAAATTTGGTTCCAGTTTCACAGTTCATCTAAATGGTGATTAACGGATTTCACTAAAACAGGAAAACCTTTTATAAGGGCCTACCTTCAGCTGAAGAGCTCACTCTTCCATGTGAAACATCTCCTGATTTGGATTCAACGCTATCAGCTAATCTGTCATCCGTTTGGGGTAAAGAAGACAATACTTGGTTCTGGGAGGTCAAATCTGAATTAACCTTTTCTGCATTTGCAGTTGCAGGGGGCATTCCAGGAGTTAAATGACCCGTATTTTCTGCAGCCAAAATATTTTGTCCTGAAAAGTTTCCCATGGCAGGCTGGGTAGGTGTCACAGGATTCACTGCACCCCCGAACTGACTTGATGTAGCATTCCAACTTCCAGTAAGAGATTGTTGGCTTGTGTATGCTGCATGAGAATTTTGCATTCCATAATAACCTTGTGTGCCAGAATGGATCAAAGTTGTTCCAAGGTTTGTTGAACTATAATCATGTCTTTGATCGCTAGTTGAGAAAGACTTTGCAACTGCTGATTTTAGAGTTTGTTCACCAGCTATTGTGCTTTGCTCAAGAGGGGTTTTGTTAATTTGAGATAAACTAACATGTGGCGGTTCCCATGGAGGAAGGTCTTTCTCAAACTTCCCTGCCAAAGCATCTGTCAATAGAATGGAATCATCCTGCTTCTCACTAGCTTTCCATATCTTCAAACTAGGAGGGAAATACCCATTGTTGTTCCATTTCCGCAGCTGTATGATTGAGAAAGGTCCTTGGGTTTTATTAGAAGGATCCATGTACAGCCAGATCTTCTCTGAGTCGCTAATGACTGATTCAGATGCAGTTTTTGCCCCTGAACCTATGTTAGTAGCTATAATTCCAGATGAGGCACCAGGTGACCCTTGTGGAGCACTGCGTGTAGTGCCTTCCTGTTTAACTGTTTGTGCACCAATGTTTGGGCTCTCTGATTTACTTGTATAACCAGCACTTTCTCCTTGAGAAGAAAATGTGGACCTCCGTGAAAGGGGTGATTCCATATGAGGACTGGATTCAGCCCATGTGTTTCGATTAGATTCCCAGTTAGTTTTTGGATCTCGCTGTACAGCATTTCTACCATCTCCTTTACCTGGAGACACAAGATTACCATCTTTCCTCAAGAAAGAACCTCTGGATTTATTGAAGCTACCTGTACAATAAAATTATGGAAGTTCATGACAGAGTTGTAATGATAATATCAGAAGATGATACTATGGGAGGGAGTAAAATACTTCTTTCAATTTCCTGCTCCTGTTCCTCCGGAGATTCATAATCTGGATCCATCGCAGGGTCAGCATGTATTTCAGGTTCTTCATTCAGCCTACGAGCACGCTCCTCAGGAGTGCTTAGCAATTTCAGCTTCTCTACACATTCCCTAAGCGTGAATACTGATTAAGGTTATACAAGCCAAATTCACATAAAAAGAAAGAACAATCCTCACTGAAATTTCTTCCAGAGGAATAAACCATAAAGCCTACTGGCGGAAGTGACAGAAGCAGACTAACTGTGCATAAGCACCAGTAGAAATTAACTATACTATGTATAATGCTGATGCTAACAATAATGCATGAAAAAGGATATTCTTTTCTATGGCCCATATCACTTGCACGGTCACGAAGATGCCCAAGTCGCATCTTTTCGCTTTCAATCCACTGAAAAGTTTGTAATTGGCAGTAAACTCAGTAAAATAGAATTACTTAGCCAACAAAAACCTTTATAGTTCATCAAGATGAGCTGCTTACATCATTGACTTTCAGAGTTTGGAGAACCCTTGCCTTCTCCTGAACCTCTCCCTGGAAGATACGATAGTTAGACAAAAAGAAACCAGTGCAGAAATAGCACAAAAATGTGCAAGAAACACTCATAATAAGTTAATGATAACTTTACCACTGTCAGTCTTGGAATGAATCCATACTTTATGCTTTGACGCAAGCGTTTGCACTCCTCCTAGAAAAGGAAAAACAATTGCAAATCAGAGAAATTTGAACGAAATACACTAGCAAATTATATCAAGTGCATGATTACATCCATGAAGTCAGGAAGCAAGGTCAAGGATCTTCCAACAGCAGTTAAAGTTAACAGTACTCGAAGTGAAAGACGACCTTATAATAGATTTTAGTAAACTGATTAGTAAAGCTTCAAACTGAGAAGAAAAATACCTCAGTGAACTCCTGGTTTGAGATTATGTCAATAGTTACTGCCTCCCGCTTGTCTAAGTTTAGTATCTCTAGCGTTATATCAGTGGTCCTTTTCCCAGATTTATATTTTTCTGCAGATCTTCCAGTCCCTGGAAACGATAGAAGGAAATTTAGTATAATGCAGCTAAGACGACAATACCAAATTAGGAAGTAAAACATCCCTTACCAACAATTTGTACAAGTCTATAAATGTCTTGCCTTTGCCCTGTGCCCGGTATTCTTATTCTCACAAATGATCCAACAACTTTCTCATCAAATGTGTCAACATCACCAATCAATTCTTCCATTAGGTTGCGACGCAAGTACATCAAGCCAATGTTATGGTTATCTATTGCTGCATAGTCATCAAGATTAGGCTGACGTCTCAGGTCATACTTACGTGATTTTCTTCTTTTTTCTAAACTCATAACAACTGAAGCTTCACTGTTACCATCAGCATCCTGACTAGGATCAGGATCTACTACACCACCATGATTTTCATCAGCGTCAATTGGTGAAACCTCACTCGTAGGAAAATGTGATTCAAGAAGCTTAAGCATCTCAAAATGCCCAACACGTTCTTTTGCGAAGAGACTTTGGAGCAAAGAATCACAAATTATCTGGCTTTTCCGACGAGGATCACGCAGATTGTTGCGTTTGATATAGTCAAGTAAAAGGGGTTGAACGTCATACTGACTGATCGCAGATTTATCACCATTTCTCACATGAGCTACAAAGTTTATGAGCTCCTTAGAAGCCCAGCTGGCCTCTTCAGCTGAGGATGTAGATGTCCCAACACTTTCAGAGTCTTTTGATGAATGCTGGCTGCTCAAAGAACGCCTGGATAATTTTCTAACCTTTTTCCCAGTGGAAGTCTGAGCATCATGAATGCCCGACAGGCCTCGTTTGGCAGATTTCCTACTGCTCTCTTTTCCTTGAGAACCCTCCTCAATGGCTGCTTGTTTAGATCGCTTCCTTCCCCTCTTTTTTGATGTGTTATTTTCTAGATGATGCCCTGATGAACTCTCTGAATTAACCTCTTCGTCATTAGTATCAGGTAATTCTCCACTCTTTTGAAACTTAGCTGCTGATATTTCCTCAACTGTCAATGACAAGTTTGCCTTCAAATTTAACCAATAGTCCTTGAACAAATACCACCAGCTGCTTTTGTCGTCAAAATCCACCTCCTGTTAAAACAAATTTTCATAAGACAAAATTCCACCATTACCACAACAACATAGCCTTTCAGTCCCAAGCAAGTTGGGGTAGGCCAGAGTTAAAACCCAACAAGGACCCCTAGCCACGGTTCAGGCACTATACAAAATTCCACAACTATAAAAAACCTACTGTAAAATCCATAGGGTTCCCTTCACATGAACTACAACAGATTGAAAGTAATACACACCAACAATAAGCTAGACAAAATCAAACATACAATAACCAACCTCCAAAACAGTTGTAACTACAATAGCTGATGTTGATTAATGAGAATTGGAAACAGGGTAGGTACTTTGTGCATCATGTAAATGCTTTGTAACTCAGTGAAACTACATGCCTCTCATGTTTATTGGTTTGCCAAAATAACATTTCCTACTACAAACGATTGAGCAATAATTGTGGTAAATGCCAGGATTATCTACCCATACTTGTAACCATATGATGCATGGTACCATCCTCTGTGGCTTATTAACCGATTGTGACTCTTTATGTAATTTATTTATGCATGATTGAGTATGATAGCAGGTAGAGTTTATAACTTGAAGTAGTGTTCAACTAAGATCTAATGACAGTATCACACATGCACCCCCTGTAGTCACATTTTTTATGTTGCAGTATATCCAAGTTGCAGCATGCATTTCTCTTCTCTTTCCAAAACACACACTGAACATATTTAAGGTCCCATTTCAATGCAGAAATTCTGTAAGAAACTTAATAAAGGGGAACTCTTATTTTCTGTGCAGACAACAGAATAGGAAAAAATAATAATAACTTAGTACCAGTGGATATAAATTGTAGGATGGAACACCATCCGACATTGTCTTGGTCTACTCCAGGAAAAAATAATTGATGCTCTGGAAAGCATGCAGTCAAGTCTTTCATACTTTTGCTATCTATTATGGCATACATCTGCCCTACCACAATTTATATAGACAAATATATACAAGAGGCAATAGTAGTCAATATTGCATATTAGGGGCAGTTTGGATGACCAAAATACCACTTTTTTGTCACTAAAGGGTAGCAAACTGTAAATCTATTTAGCACCAGTTCGAAATGCAATTCTGACTACACAGCGAATTGCCTAGATGTCGGACTGATCCATTATATTCGACCAAATCAAATAAAAAGTTCAAGCATAGGGCATGGACATTGTAGAATTTTGGGAACAGACGGAATCTTTGATGGGGCCTCTCCTTCCTCGCCATTGTCACTTCAATTCTTCAGAGAGGAGGCAATGCTCTGGTGCTTGGCTAGAGCTACAAAGGTCCAGCCTCCAGTAGCTGGCCATGGTTGGGTAGCGGGTAGAGGTGTTGGTTAAGGTAGCAGGCCGGTTGTGAGCCCCCTGCTGAGGTCAGTGTTGTTTGTTATGGGCGATTAGACCTGGTTGCATTTTTATTTTCCAACCTTCTTCGGCCTCCTAGAAGATTTCAAAGTGGCTGCTTTGTATGGGACACTATGCCTCCCTTTTTTCTCTCTAATATAAGATGCACAGTTTTCCTGTGCTTCGAGAGGAAAAAAATTGATTGTACTGTCACTTCTATAGAACAAATACTGGGAGAACATGGCAACAACCAAGAAGCACCTTGCATGCCTGGTCCAAATCATTTGCATGGAAAAATCATATAAAACAATAAAAGGGTGACCTCAGTGCCATAAATAAAGAATTACAAAAACATAATGATAAAGAAAATAACTAGACTGAGGAAACAAGAATGGTGGAGAAGGATACCATTGGGTCTGCAGCCTCCTCTCTATTCTCTATCAACATCACAGTGTTCATGCATGTATCACAAAAGCCTTTATTTTCTCTGACACAGCTAAACTTTGCATCTTTCATGCAAGCCTTGCATAATGAAAAAGTGCATGTGTAGCACATATGGCGGGCAGGTTTCTGACAGTTGCTACAAATGTGCCACCCTGGTAGCAAAGTAAATAGGATCAAATAAACTCTGAGTCCTTGTTTCAGAAGCCAGAATAACAGAAAATATCATATTTTAGAAGTAAGCTCATCTAAGAGTGTCCAGCGCAAAAACTAAACATCGTTCCCAATTCATATACATAAAGAGATAACATACTTTCTAATCCATATAAGTTAAACAAATCAAGACTGATTTCACTAGTCTCGATGTTCATGAACAAACAACATTCTCAAGTATAACAGTTCTGTGAACAATATAACAAAATTTCACAGTTGCTCAGTGCTTGAATTTTAACATGCAGTTAATGTTTATAATACATGGTTGTTTGAGGAATTAAGGATCTAGTCATCGAGTGGGAGCAGATATGTAGTGACATCTCAAAATTTTCAGTTCCAGGCAGGGGGAGATATGTTGAAGCTGGAAACTGGAAAAGAATTATCAGGTTCTCAGGCAAGTCATTATACAATGGTTTTACTGTTAATGATACTGGTCCCTCATTTAAATATATTTGGATAGGAAAAATTGCAGCAAAAATCAAAATCTTCTTATGGCTAATGGAATACAGTGCTGTGCTAAGTAAGGGTAATATGATCAAGAGGAAGTGGTGTTAGATGTAATCTGCTGCTATCCACTCTCTCTTTTGCAGTACAAGAGCAGGTAGAAGGTCACCTCTTGCTGACATGTTCTAGTACTGTAGGTGGTATGGCAATAGGCCATGATGTAGTTGGTAGAAGGCTGATCTAAGCCATGTATTCTAAGTGGTAGTACACTAGGTATGGTGGCTGTACCCAGCCATGTCTTGCTTACCTTATAGTGGTACAAGACTTGTGTATATATACATTGCAAATGGAATGGAGCAAGTAGTTCTTTGCCTCACATATTCAGTGTTTCAGACTTCAGCCAGCGCTGAGCCTAAAGCTGTGTGTGTGAGAGAGAGAGAGAGTGAGAGCTCAGCTCTTCTTCAACCTTGGGCCAGGGGAGAGGGAGAGGGAGAGGAAGGTGAGCAAGGTTCTGCTCACCTGGTGCCTAGGTTCTAGGACCAACAAGTGGGAGGCGAATCCCGTATGCTATCTTTAATATATACAATCTTATGTTATATATACATACAATATAATTGCCCATTATGCAGTAGGCCCAGAATGGTAAATGAAAGTGGCTAATGATTGAATAAAAAAGCCCTTTTAACCCAGTAGTAGAGTAATGCCATGTTAAGCCATAAGCCATCGGTCCAAATCCGATAGAGGGCTTTTCACTTAGTGCTAGACAGAAGTCATCGGTTCAATGATCAGGAGGAAAGCATCACTGCCTCTTCTTTGTTTGCCCAGTGGATAAAGTGGTGTGGATAATTGTGGCTCAAAGCCTTGGAGCTGATGACAGACCCAATGTTTTCAGGTCGTCCGATTAATCGCGATTAATCGCGATTAGTCGTCCTGGTCGGTCAGGAGTGCTCGATTAGGGGATCCGACTCGATTAGGTCGACCAGAAACCTGGTCGTCCGATTAGTCGTCCACTAATCACGATTAATCGTCCGATAAGGACAGGGACGACCAGGTTTTGCTCTGTTTTTGGGCCTGTTTAACAGGGCGGATATGTGGACTACTGGGCTTACATCTTGGCCTGTTAGGGTTAGAATATATAGCAAGAAAGTCACCAGCTGAACACTAATGCAGTCTTCATGCTACCTTTATTGTGTATAACATAGTGTATATATAGAGGTATATATATAGGTCGACCAGCTGATATACCTGGACGACCAGGGGACAACCAGGGTCGACCAGGGTCGATTAATCGACCTGGTCGACGATTAATCATGATTAGTCGCCTGGTCGGTCCCAAGTCGACCAGGAACGACCAGCCGACCTGAAAACATTGGACAGACCCCAAAACTTAGCTCAATATTGAAAGTGGGCTAAGAAATGGTTACCTAATTGTAACAAGTTCCATGCTTTTGGGATTGCTACAATTTGGGCAATCTGGAAAACAAGGAACAAGGCTTGCTTTGATGGTAAATTGGTGAAACACCCTGCTGAAATAATTTGTTATGCTTGTGCGTTTATGTGATATAAGTGGCAGATTCAAGAGATGACGGTTGAAAGGGTGAATATCATGCTACATGTCACCACAAAATCGCTGGCAGAATCAGCTTTCTTTGGGCCAGGTGATGCTGCAGCTGGAGGGTGCACCTTGACAGGGTGAAGGCAAGAATTGAAGATGGTGTGGCTCCAATCGGCAGGAGTTGCCAAGTCACAAATGTTGTAAACTTTGCGTATGGATGTGTGCCCTGTGAGGCTGTGATGTATCAGGGAGTGTGTTGCACTGGTCGAGTGTTAAACTTGGTTGGTTGGTTTGGTAGTCAGTTGTATCTAGCTTTTAGTCCATATTTTGCAGGGCACCTATTTCTTTCCTGCCTGACATCTGAAGCAGACTATCGGTCAGGACAAGGGTGGCCGGCCGTTTGTTGTCCCTAGCTCTTTCATCTTGGTTCTCAAACATCTGTATTTCTGTTGTGATAATGAAAATGGGGTTGAGCTCGGTTCGGGAAAAAAAGAACAAATAAAACATTCTCAAACAAAAGCTATGATACTACAAACAGGGAAATCGTACGATGACCAATGTTGCAGGATCAGAGTATCTCAATGTTTAGGAACTAATAAAACATTGAGATTAGTGAAATCTATCATGCTCTTTTTGATTTGGCGTTGTGGCTAGACGCTAATCTGGAACGCGTTACATTGCAGGATTTCACTCAGTTTTAGTAGTAGGCCTGGTGGTGCCAATTAGGTGAACCCTGTGTGTTCACTCCAATGTGGCGTTTTGCGGTTCGTACTGTAGGCACTGCTTTGTTCACAAAGACCTTTGTAATTTTGTTGCTGCCAAGTAATGAAATTCAGTTTTACCGTGGTGGAAAAAGGAACTAATAAAACATTTTCAAGCTATATGATAGTAAGGACAAGGAAATCACGTGATGACCAATGCTGTAGGTTCATTATAAAATCATAAATTCCATATTACATAGAAGTTAAATAAATTGAAAAGAGCACAATAGACAGTTTACACTAATTACATTTTCATAATAAGTTAGCTATGACAGTAAGAAGAAAACACTGAGACGGACAACATTACAGGATCTTTGTAAATGTACCTTCAAGAAAGCATGCATGTCCACATGATTCAAATGTAAGCATTTATGTAAGGACAATGAGGGTTGGTCAGACAAAATTATTGCACATACCACAGTTCCACCGACCCTTTGACTTGAAGAAGTCATCATCCCGATTAACACAAGAAGGATGGTAGGCTTTAGGGCAGCCCCTGAAAGACATGATCAACCAAAAGATGTAACATGTTCGGTCTTACATATTTTGGAATAAAGAAATAAAGAAACCCCATGCAATGCACAAACCTACGATCACAAATCACAAGATCACCACCATCAAAGCAAATGAAGCAGACCTCCTCCTCATCCTTCCTCTTTACAGACGGTTTCACCACAGCTTGGACTTTGGAAGATGGACGGCCTCTCTTACGACGCCCTCCAACTTTCTTTGCCGCTAAAGGAGGAGGCTCATCGTCATCGTCATCATCATCATCCATATGCGCAGCCTCTTCTTCAGGGACATCATCACCAGTTATGTCATCGACAGCTTCTGCAACATCTTCACCAATAATGTTGTTGTCTTCATCATCATCGTTAGTTGTGGCAGCTGCCTCCATCAGTATGGCATTTTCTTCCAGTCCATCGTAATCAGCTATCACAGCCTCTTTCAGACCATTATCATTGTCAATCAAGCCAGCTCCCGCCATTTGGAGTCCCTCTTCTTCAGGGATATCATTACCATCCTTGTCTATATGAGCAGCCTTTTCTTCAGGGACATCAATACCACCCTCTTCATTTACAGCTTCACCTGCAATGTATTCAACAGCAATTCTGCCTTCCTCAACCATGTCTCCAGTAATGTTTACTGCAACCACCCGCATGCCTTCCTCTTCCACACGATCTTCATCAGCTGCTGCAACTTCCTTTTGCTCATTATCATCTTCAGACAGCCCACCCCTACTCATTTGTTTCTCACTATCATCTCTTGTCGTGGTAACTTCATCCATGTCCTTGCCCTCCTCATCTGTGGCAGTGTCAGCAATAGAGCCAACACATTCTGCCTCGTTGTCATCCCCAATTGGGACCTGCATATCCATATTTGTGCAGTCCTGTAAAACATGGTCCCCAGCTTCCACAATCTCTGTTTCCACCTCATTTAACAGAGATGTAGCCACCTTTAACTGTGGGCTTTCCAGATCCTGAGCATGCATGTGATCATTAGCTGCAACATCCGTATCCATCCTTGCACTGTCATCTTTTACATCATTTACCAAGGGAGCGACCTCAGCAGTGTCAAGGGAGTCACCACCAAACTCTTGATCAGTTTGGTCATCCCACCTATGCACACCGCCAGAGAAAACTGTATTGCAGTCATCATTAACCAGGCAAGCAGACACCGCTGTACGATCCTCTGCGGATGATACCAGGGCAGCACCCACCTCTATGAGATCATCCGCAAAAGTACTAACCTCTTTGGTTTGCATGCCAACCTCCACGGGATCATCCACCAGTGTGGAGGATGACACAGCAGCACCCACCTCGGTGAGAACATCCACAGCGGCGCTAATGCCATTAGTTTGCCCCTCTACATCAGCACCCTCCTCTGGCGCGTCAGCCTTAGCAGGTTGGTTGGGGTCATCAGAAATCCCCACGAGCTTATCTGCCACTATAACATTGTCATCTTCACCACCGCCATCCTTCTGACCCTCAATAGCCTCAATATCCTTGGAGCCCTCGCCCACGACAACCAGGGCTGTCGTCATGGCCTCCTCCATTGCAGGAGGTGACTCAGCGTCGGGCATACTGATTCTATCAGTGAAACAGTGCCAGACCAGGATTTGGGTGATTGGGTATCCCCAACCACCGCTCCTGCACACCGTCTGGCGGACGTGTGCACGTGGCGCTGGAGCTCGGCCACGGAGGCCGGGACGCCGGATGCTGGCCGCCTGCTCTGCTTCCGCTGGCTCGCTGCAGTGTTCGCACGCTAGGGTGTGGCCGCGCGGTCGCCGCCGTTCGCTTGTCGCAGCCTCGCGCTGGGCGATGGCCGCGCGGTTGCACCGTCGCGGCGTTGCACTTGTCGGCCGCCGGTGCCAGCCTACCGTCTTCCCTAGGGTTTGTGATTTGGGGGATTTGGGGTCGGCTCGGAGGAGAGACCGAGAGACGAGAGCGGCAGGCCGCAGGACAGATCGAGCTAGAGGCGACTCGAGATGAGGTAGCGTTGAGTGGCCTGTGGACTGTTGTTGGGTACGGCTTGCTGAGACGGGCCAACGGCCCATGGATATTTACTCGTGTCGGCCCAACGTCCTCGTCCAAATGTCACGAACTTTTTTTTTTCCATTTTATAGGTTGAAAATTTTACTAGAAATTCGTTTTTTCAAGAAAAAAAAGCAAACAACTATAAAACAGCCGGCCGTAATTTAGTTGAGTCGTACGGCCTGTTTATAAAAAAATCATTCTACCTATACTATACCCATCAATCTATCTACTATTCTATATTGTATATCTATATTATAGAGAGAGAGAGCAGAGAAATTTATAAATATATATCACTAGGTAGCGTGCCCGTACGTTGTCACGGTATAACTAAACTTTTATATTAAATATGCACGGATCGCATGGTAAAATAACAATATCATAAAATTAAGTACCGATGTTAAAGTGATATTTTAATTCAAAAGGTAAAGTTTGTGAAATTAACACAATCAAAATAAGCTCACCAACTCTACTGTATAAACCTTTTTGTGTGTCGCAAACGGAACAAATAATGCCTGATAATCCCCAGCCTCCCAAGTCATTAAGGTTCGGATGGCTAGCGAGAAGACGCTCTGACACTTCTGTGGCCAAACGAATCTGACACTTCCATGGACCAGGAGTGAGGACAGGCCCTGGATCCAATCGCCTCGCACTTGCACAACCCGTTGGGACGCTACATTACAAAACCACAAGTGTGATGGCGAATGTGGATAGCAGCGACACGCCAAGAGCTAGGGCAAGCTCAGGATACGATCACTAGTGAGGTGGGTGGGGACTGAGCGCTTCACCGCCGACCGGGAGGGGTTTGAGCGCTGCCGGCCAAAGAAGGAAGCCGAACACTGCTCGACCTGACATTGTAACCTTCCATGAGACCGTGTGTTCATTCGTATCAAACGTGGATTAATCTAACCAAACTAAATAGGCATCAATAGGCATCAACCATAGTCCATAGTAGCCATATTTGCCATTGGTGGATGGCTGGAGAGCTAAAATGAACAGAGAATAAATTGGCTTATGGAGGGGAGGGGTTAACTCCAATTAGATACTTGCAGCTACGTGGACCGCTCAATGGCATTCAATTCAGAAAAGGTAGAACATCATCGCTCTTCATGAAATGTAGGAATTTTACAGGAATTAAACAGGAAAAACACTTGAATCGTTTCAAGTTCACGAGAAAAATACAGGATTAAGGCAAAATCCGGTGTCCCAAAAGGGCCTTAGGTGCTATAGAGTGGGCTACTTTTCAAACACCTAAAGCATGAATGACATGAACATTATCGGTTGAGATAATATCTCCATCTCCCACATCAAACCACTTGCAAAAGCTTGATACCGCCTCTTTTACATGTCCTGTCAAAGAGTATCTGGTTTTACATGTTCTGTCAAAGAGAAATGGACAACTTTACTTTTTTTGTTGGCCAAAAAATCCCAAAGTACTTCGAGAGGAAGTACAAAATCATGTGTTACACTTCAACAAAAGTAAAACTCATAGATAACTGACTATTATTATGCTTCTAAAAGTGTGCTATCCTACTGAAGAAATCAATGTTATGCAACAACTAATTAGTTGAAGCTTAAGATTCAGACATTAGAGGCACGGGCAGCAGTGAAACAATACTACAATTCATCTTTGAAACATAGGACATGAACATGTTGAACCCTTCGCTGATTGTCATTTAATTCCCAAACCAAGGGTTGGACACACCAGATAGTTCCATACTCCCATTAGGAAATTCGAAGTCATCTTCAGTCCCTTCCTAGTTCCTACAGAGAAGTTTTTCTACCATTCCCTCTCTTTCAAGTATCAACTCCAATCAAAATTTATTACTTTTTTTCCTTACTTGCCTGCATCAGATTGTTCTATAAAGAAACAAAGATCAATCTCATGGTCCAGAGGTAATATTAGGACCTACCTTGTTATGATCACAAAAATTCTAAAAATTTGTGATCATACTTTGGACTTCAAACCTACAACATTGTCAACTACCGGTTTCTGATTTGAAAGCCATTCAAAGGGTTAAAAATCCTTTCGGCTTAGCTGAAATCACCCAACCACAGATTTTTTCCAACTATAAAAGCAAAAAATCACATCAGCTCTAGACATCCTCTAAAGGTGGGTGACAATTATTTTCTTTATAATAACTGAAGAGTTCCATAGTTGGACATTACCTTCCATAAGTAGAAAGAAATAAGAGGCCCTTACAAGTACTTGGGCACTAAACAATTATACAATTTCAGTACAATCAGTCACTGGGCACTGAACAATTATGCAAGAAAAATTGATTTGCAAGTACTTGGTATAATCTTGAAAGGTTTTAAAAAACAGATGGTTCAGTACCTGCAACATGCCTGTGGAAGAAGGGGTCTCAAACCTCTCCACCCAAACATAGTCATCATACAACATGTGAGAAACAGGGTATTATTTGACTGCAACAGCAACTGTGTTACATCAAATGCCAGATGCATATTTGTAATGCAAAGCCAAGTTTAAAAAAAACTACAAATAGTGTTTTCAAGCTTGTGAGTTCATTTGTCACACGACACTAAAGCAACCAGACAAAGAGGAGGTGTTGATGTTAATGATTGAAATCACTTTCAATTACACAGTCCATAAGACATATTGAGTCACGGATGTGATGCGCAAGGCGTGATCACTTTTTTATTGAGGAGGTTAAAGCGAAGCCGGAACTTTCCATTATTTTATTAAAAAATAACCATTTCCACCCAAAAAAAATTAGATCAAAGTTCATGATAGGTAAAGCAATCAGAAGAGGCATGGGTTCTGAAAGTGATCGAACCTCGAGGACGTGCTTGTAGCGATGGTCGTGGCTGAGGTCGCGTGCGATGCGGCGGAGCTCCACCACAGGTGCAGTGCATCCCTCACTGGACCAGTTATCGAGCACCACCGTCGCGCTCCGCTTGCCACGCCCAGTCAGAAGATGCGGCTACGCAACGCAAGTAGTCCTCGTCCTCCTCGCCCATGGTTGCAACCGCGCGGTCGTCCACGGCGGTCGCGGGAGCAACAGTCGTCATGGCTTCAGATGCTAGGCTTCTGCGCAACACGTCGTCTCGCCGTCCGCGAGCATAGCCATGGCGGCAGCAGGAGGAGGAGGCGAGGTCGAACCGGGGTGCGGCGACCCCAGGCGGCCCGGTGCGGACATGGCGCTGCCCCAGCTGACCAGCACGGTGTGACCGCCCCCTCCCGCCGGACTTCTCTGCAGATTGCCGCCACCAGGATCCGATCGGCTCTCAAGATCCATCACCGGTGACGCGGGCCTACCTCGGCGCCATTGGAGTGGAGCGAGGAGTCAGGGACGACGGGCCACTCCTTGCGGTGCACGACTCGCGCGCAGTGGCCGGTGGCTGGAGAGAGGCTAGCGGGGCCAAGCGGCGCGCAAGGAAATCGCAATGAGGAGGGCGGCAGGTCTGCATGAAGGAAAGGCCGCTCGGCATATCAGCGTGGGATTGGCCGTGACGTTCGGCTTCGAGGAGAGCAGAAACAAGAAATTGTCGCACGGTATTTTCTTTCCTTTTCCTTCTCTCGTATCATTGTTGCACCCAATTTTCTTTTATTTTCTCTCTCGTATGGCATGCAGAGGCAGCACCATGACCATAATTGCTTTCTCACGGTGATTTTTTTCTTTTTTTTTTCTCGGGCGTTGGATAGGATGGGAGGTGGAATCGCAGAGACAGGCAGATGGAAGTACCAAACGATTGTCGTACCAAAAGTTGTCCACTCTTTAGTCTTATAAGTTGTACTAGGTAGCGTGCTCGTACGTTGCCACGGGTCATCTAAACTTTTGTACTACCAATACAAGGATCGCACGATAAAATAATAATACTGTAAAATTAAAAACCGATATCAAAGTGAGATTTAATCTAAAAGTCAAAGTTCGTGAAATTAACAATCACGGAGAGCGAGGTGTCACAGGTTCAGCAACTCTAGTGTATATGCCAACTGTACACCTGAATTGTACCGGTGCGTTGCATTGGTAACAAATATCACAATAAGTTAAATTTAAATGTTTTATACTAATATTATCAAAATATGCCCCACATCAGTACCTGCCAACCATATCAACACGAGATGAAGCAACAAATACAATTAGCAACTATAGGCTGTGCCAACCATCTCAACACGAGATGAAGCAACAAATACAATTGGCAACTATAGGCTCTGATGGAGCAATACTGAGTTGCCATGACAGGATGTAACGACGGCGAACGCTAGAGTGTGAAGTATTGGGCTTTACATTGGTATAAAACTATGGTATTGTGTCGGCTGATCAATTGAAGTAGCAAACATACATCTATAGAAGCACAACTTTCGTTCCATCTTCTCATCACAATTCAGTTGAACGCAATTTACAAGCAAATGCTACACTGGACAACTTTAATGCCACCTCATTGCCACAACCCAAGCAACAATAATATCTGGGCAATGAACAACAAAAGATTGACGAGAGCGACTATGTACCACAATTTGAAGGTTAAATATGAGGTACACTACAATTTGTTCACCAGATTAATATATTCACAAACAAAAGACGTCTGATATTAAAAAAAATCAAAGATCGTTTCAATTTTTCATCAAAACATATTGCTTTAAGCAGTTGGCTAAATAAACAATTACCATCTCAATGGAATAAAATTTGAAAAATTATTTTCTGTGATTTGAATATAGCCAGTAACAACTGACTGCTTATGATCGCATACACTTGCTGTTCAAATTGATCAGATACTGGGTTCATAAAAAGTTACAATCAACTTCCACTTGTCTAGTTTTATTGTCTTGGCGTTCCAACCAAACCAGGCAGTACCTGTGCCCCATCAGAAAGTGATGGAAGTTCCCACTTGACCCTTGAGTTGTCACACAAACACTTCGCTCTAAATGCTGACACTGTAATCCAACACTTCTAGGTAAGACAAAAATGCCCCTACAAAAAATTGGTTGGTGAGTTGGATAGTATAATTCATAACATAGAACAGCAGTATTAATCTATCTTCTATCCTCAAGCCAAGCAGATACGTCTGAAAATCAATTGCTCCAAATTTGCATGCAGTAGATGTAATATCATCATGCATGCATATATGCTTAATATTAAAAGAACTCTAGAATGTTAGTGCAAGAAATACTTTGAACGAAGCACATTCTTCAAGCAAAGCAAGAGATGGAATATATGTATAAGATAGATGACAAAAACTCTTTTTTTTTAATAGTACTCGAACCCAAGTTACTGCAATAAAAAAGTGATGAACACCAAAACATTTGCACCTCCAAAGAAAAGAAAGTTGCACTATTTAATATTCATGGGCTAGACGAAACATGGAGTGCCATCTGAATTTTAAACTGGTGTACAAAAGAAAATTCAGTTCTCTCATTAGCAAGGATGGGGATTTCATAGGTACCCAGTAAATTTTCATAGGTGCAACATGGCCAGCATAGGTGCAGTAAATATATTTGAATATGCTGCTGGCATGAAGCAAATCCAGTATTTTAGTAATATAGGTCTGATGGCAACAATAATCCTGTCTGAAAATCTTGTAAAGAAGTTTAATCGATCACCAATGACAACTAAATGTACTGTGTATACAATATTCAATTTCTAATATTAGCGTCCCACTATCCCTAAAACTATTAAAAAAAATTATGAATACCATGTGGCAATGCAATACTGTCAGGTTCACATTCGCACCAGCGCTTTATTCCCAGACCCACTGTATTGATAGCCTGCAAGCACATCATTTGAAATTCAATTTTGTGAGGCAAGCAAAAAGAAACATGTTATCCATGATGTCGCAGGATGCTGTGATTATAAATCCCCACAACCAATATTGTTGGATAGCAGGATGGATTTAATTGGTTTTCATGATATAATAACTGTATAGATAATCTAGAAATCAGTAAAAAAAAAATGGGTGTGGCTAAGTGTTACAGGTTTTAGCTTCAAACCAAATAGACCCAAGTCTTGTCCAAACGAATATGAAGTAATAAAAATTAAATCAAGCAATTCAGAGGACATAGGAACATTAAATATTCCTGATGCAATTTAAGATCAATCACTGAACTGGGACACGAACTGAACAAATCACCAACAGCGCTCTGTAATTATGATCCACAAATAGACAAAAATGCTAACTACAGACAATGGGTCATGACTTAGTACGTTAAATTCTCGTCAGGTGACAAGTGACATCAATCTAACTACAAGCTAACAGAAAATTAGATTGAGCATCAATGCAACAGGGATCAAAAGGAGATATTTACCTTTGTTCTGGCAACATGTCCTTGCTGTGTACTTTCATGCTAGAATGCAAGGAGAACCGCCAAACATGAGTTGAAATGATTTTTATATAACAGGCAATGAGGGCTTTGGCATGGCAGATGAGAGGTAGTCTACCCTGGCCATTAGTAACCTCTCGTCTGAAGAAGAAACCAGAGGGTTTTGTGTGTCATCAAGAAGGTACTGAGCAATCTCCTGATTAAATGATCTGCTCTCTGAAAAAATAGCCAGAAATAAATGTAAAAAATAGAGCAAATGAAAAAAATGAACGCAAGGAAAAAATGTTATAAGTTAATATAAAGATGATTTACGGCACTATCGAAGGTAATAAAATAACATAGGATTATAACAAGCTGGATGTTGTATTATTGGATTATAACAATAATCCAATAATAATTTCTTATTTCATCATGTCATGCTACAAGCTGCATGCATGTGGAGTATCATTGGATTATAACAAAACCAGAATCAAAAGTTTCTCGTTGTTGTGCCTATGTAAATTTCTGAAAGCACACTTACAAAAGAATAACAGAATATAAGAAAATAGCTGTAGGCAAATGACATAACTAATATGATAATATCAATAGAAACTTATACAGCCAAGACCCAAGAACTCTGACGCATGAGAGCAATTTGTTTAGGAAAAACATGGACTTCGAACTCAGCAGTCAAGAGTCATGAGAAGAGATAGTCAGACTTAAAATAGGCACACAAGTTTAACTTGACCAAGGGGCTGAGGCAGTGCTAGAATTTCTTTTGTTATCTTGATTCATAATTCCTAAACATTACCAATAGTATAAAATAATCAATAATTAGCCAAACACGTCATTTCTGTTAGCTTGTAGTTGGTACATGAGAATCGATGTTCCCTATTCATCATTTCTGTTAAACACGTCAGTGATGCCATTTCTACTGGTAGAGGATATTCAATCAAACCAAAATACATTATCCAGATAGAGGATGTAGCCAATACCTACAGATTTTAGTGGGGAGGGAGAGGAAGACGTGCATCACCGTCACAGCCTGGAGGTGGAGCCGTCGGTGGGGAAGCACCGTGATTTGCGGACGGCGATAGATTGGAGAGGGGACCGGGCGCCAGCGGCTTGCAGGGAGCAGTAGACGGCAGCCTTCTCGATGGCGGTCGTAGTCACTGACGAGTCCACGGACTCCTGCGCACACTGTTGGCGGGCGCCGCCGCTGCTGCGATGGACCAGGTATATTGGCCAGGTCGAGGCAAGAGAGACGGCGGCGGATGGGGCATGTGCTGGGGGCGCTCGGTGGTGAGCAACGCACACGCGACGGCAAGAATGGCGGACCGGTCGACAGCGAGGATCGCCCGCGCGAAGCCAACGACGGCAGTTGAGGGCCGCGCGACGGTGAGGACGGCGCGCAGGACGCAGGGCATGGGGAAGATCTAGGCGCGGAGAGAGAGGGGAGGGGGAGGGAAGAAAGCTACGCCGGGCGGGGGAACTGGTGCGTGGATCTCGCGATGGGGAAGGGAAGGGAGCGTGATTGGTGGGAGGAAACTACGCCGCGCGGGGGAGATCGCACCTGAGGGGCGGACGGACGAAAAAAAAATATCACACCTCCTCTTTTAGTCTTATTAGTTATATATATACTAGGTAGCTTACCAGTACGTTACTACGGGACATCTAAGCTTTTATACTTAAAAACACGGATCGTATGATAAGATAACAATATCATGAAATTAAATACCGATGTTAAAGTGTCATTCAATCTAAAACACAAAATTCGTGAAATTAACACGATCACACGGAGAGTTATTCCTTTTTTTGTCAAAAAAAACAATTTTCCTCACAAATAGAAAAATATTTGCAGTCTAAAGGCTTCATTTCTATAAGGAATGTCTCCACAATTATCTTTTTTTTTTTCATGCATAGCAGTTTCTACAAAAGCAATGTAGATGTCCAAAGCTAGCAGATAATATGAATTCCCAAGCAATTAGAATTCACATTCACAGGAAAAAAAAGAAGAAAACCTACAACTTTGATGGAGTGACCTCCAGCTACCTTGGCAAATGAAATGCAGGTTACAAATGTGATTACATATTGACCATGTCTCACACGGGCATTCTAACAAGCACATGGTATGTAAGAGTCTCGTTCACATCTAGCTGCACTACAAGAGTTCATGCTAAATGAATATTGCAATTAAGCAGGGGCAGGAATGTCGATGAGCAGAGAAATTCTTACATCTGGTCTAAGTTTTCCATCGTGGCAGAAGAAAGCATCCCATCGTGGCAGAAGAAAGCAGACAACGACACTTGCTGCTTGAAACAGTAGTCGTTCCTCTCCTGGATGAGCTGAAATACAGGCAGACCATCTCCTCCACCAGCTTCATGACAGCGGTTTTGAGGATGCAGATGTGCGACGCAAAATTTACACCATGTTCTCAAATATAACTTGCAGATAAATTGAATCACTAACGGAAATGTTACAAACATGTTATATCAAACCAGATTAAATGCATAGATTCACATGTATATTTTAGAACTCGGTTATATTATTAAGCAATTGCCAAGTTCTGGTTTCGAAATAAATTAGGAATCTAATTCTGAAAATGTCCATTCAAATTTTTACGATAAAAGAACTACATAAAGCTAATAAAGCGCTGCCGCATTTCTGGAGAGGGGGTAACAAAGTAAACAACAAACATATACACTTTAGAAAAAACCATTTAGTGGTAATGTTCTTTCCCACATTCCAGGCAGTGAAGCAAAGCTTGCATGTTTTCAAGCTTATAGATAATATGCTCCTCTAAAAAAAGATAATATGCTCTTAAATTTCATCAAACAAACCAAAGAAATTAGCTAATTTTCGTGGATGCTTCGTGATTATATCAACATTTTTTTTCAAGCAATTTCTTTTGATTTACTGACCTTGTTGGATTAGATAGAGAGCAGAGAATTAATAGCCTTGATTTGTTAGTGTTGGGCAGACAATCATGGCTCCTGATCATGCCTTACCAATAATGGTTTTGCTCTGAATAAATATTGAATGGCAACTTGCTGCCCATGCACCTGGAATGTGTGTTTTTATTTGTGGTAGTTGCATGTACTTGATTACTGAATCATGTTATGACCATCAAACTACACAGTTGCATTCAAAAACTTTTGCACGGCTCTGAATTTAGATTAGACTGAACCAGCTGCATCTTATTTGGTTTTACTCAAATTTTGGAGCTAAAATCTGTCAATTGCAGTACAGCATAAAACCCTCATCATTTGTCAAATAAAAGTATAAAACAATACTTTTTTATCATCTTGGTTCACTGGTGACTACTATCGAGACATGGTTTCACTGCGCCTTAATGTCAGGCAAAAAAACAACAAGCCTTTTGGACTTAGCATAGCTGAAACATGAACATGTTACTTGGTCTAGGAGGGAAACTGAATGAACCTTGTGTCGATGTCTAAGATACAGCTACTGATGGCCCTTGCGCAGCTGTGCTACATACTTGTATCATTGATCTCCATGCCATTTCCTGCTTCAATATACCCCCACGAAAAATAATCTTGCAAGTACTTTTACCAACCAATTTAAGGTAATTTTCATCTAATTTGATTAGTACTTACAAAGCCATGACAAATCAATGAATAGTTAATCTTGAAGCAAAACGAGAGAATTGACAATGCAAACCTGCATGTAAGATTTGGAGACCTTTTCTTGCAAGCAGATCACACAGCAACATCCTCAAAGCTAAGCATCTGCATAATGCTCCTCCTCGGTGGATTCAAGGAAGCACACCTCCCAAGTTCATCGGACTTCCTGAGCGCCTGACCATCTAAATTAATTCTCTTTCACCTTTTCAATAATTTCCAGTTTGTGCCAAACAACAGAAAAGAAGAAGAAGTGATAGTTAGCTGTGCTGAAGATAAGCTAAAATCATATAACACATGCAGAAAAAACACAACTAATAGCCAGTATCCTGTGTCTATGCGTTGGGGGCTGTTCCATCATAACCAAACCAAATCAGACAAGATACAGGAAGGCCGGGAACTCACCAGGTGGCTTGAGAGGATGACCATGGCGCCCTTGCTGATGAGGTGTTGGACGGTGCTGTAGGCACAAAATTGCAACTCCAATACGGTGCCAAATCCAGGTCTATCCACACGTGGCTCCTGTAATTGCATCGAAGAAACACATAATTTCGCCGGGGCATAGCAACTCCCTACAAAGTGGATCCAAATTTCAAACGCTCTGAATCAATATATGAGAATGAGAGATCAACTAAACAATAGCGAAGGAGAAAACATCCGAGGTGTTGAGACAGCTGCGACAGAACCAAAAGAGGATGGACTCACCGAACTGGTCGGCCTTGGCGCGGGACTCGTGGCCACCCTAGTGGTTCTCCACCGTCATCTGAAGCACCATCCACTGTCCGAACACCAGGCTAATGGCCTCTCTAATCGCCGCGGCCCCACGTCAACGGAGATCGGGCCGCGGCCGCCACCGCCGCCATTAGATGCGGCCATGGTGTCGGCCAGCAGTGCCCCCGGTGGCCGAACGGAGAGCAAGGGCGTGGGCGAGGAGGAGGGCGAGGGAGAGGGCGACAACGACGGTGAGGGCGAGCGGAGGAGATTGTGGAGGGGATCCATGAAGCGAGGCCGGGAGAGATTTTGGTGCACGGTGATTTTTTTCGTTTCTTTTTTTTCGCAGGGGTGGGTTGGGGATGGGAGTGTAGGCAGGGTTTTTCTTTCCATTTTTTCGCACGGGGTGGGGGCGGAGGAGCGGACGGGAGGGCGCGTCGCAGGAAGGGAGGGCAGACGGAAAAAAAAATTGTCGTACCAAAAATTGTCTCCTCCATTAGTTTTATTAGTGGTAGATAGACTAGGTAGCGTGTCCGTACGTTGTTACGGGACAGGTGAATTTATTTACTAAAACACATTGATCGTACGATAAGATAACACTATTTTAAAATTAAATACTCACCTTAAATTGATATTTATCAAAAAAATAAAGTTTATGAAATTAACATCGTCACAGAGAGCACAACATCACTCTACTGTATACAAATTTCGGTGATGCGGCTAAGATAACTATTTTATATTGACAAAAAAAGAAATTTCTGATATTCTTTCATGCGTCAACAAATTCTCGCCGCATCTCCATGTGTTTTTTTCTTGCATCAATAGTCTTGGAACTGATGCAGAAAGAAACATATGTGGATCAAGTAATATCTCAAAACCCTATCCAAAATCTTGCTTTGTTCAGAAGATCAGACCTCGTCTCAATATAAATTCAAATATAAAAAATGCACAGCTCAACACAGAAATACAGAATTTATCCCAAATACCAACAAACTTGAAAATAAGCATGTTCTAAACAAATATGAAAATACCATGCTTTTGCTAACAGTATACCAACAAATATGAAAACATATTCCCTAGGACTCAAAGCGTCCAAGGGATTTTTTTATATAAGTATGTTAAGAACTCTTAAAGTAGCATGACTTGTTTTTCTTCTGTAATTTGTATTGATGATGATTAAATTGCCAAATATAACTCTGAAATAGATAATTCCTCTCCTACCTATTCATTACCAAAGAAACAGTAGAAGAATCAAATCATTACAATCTTTTTCACCAGCAACAAACATATGTCATGCTCTGCACCCAGAAAATAAGTTACAATTTTCGGGTTTCGATCACTTACATCACAGTGGGGGCTTGCACATCTCAATACAAGGAAAAGTATCCAGGAATCAGCTCTGATGCGGAGTCCTGCATCTCGGTGAGGATAATGGTTTATCCTACACTGAGGCAAACAAAAAATTTAGTGAAGTCAATGCCACACGTACCATGTAAAAAGGCAATGCAATAATATTGTTTTGTATCATCATCCAGAATATGAGCCACTTACCACTAATGTCGAGCAAGTTGAATGAAACGGGGATCTTCCTAATGCACCTCGCCATTATAATAGCAGCCGAAACTTCCTGGTCTTCATGTGACACACGGACAATGCAGAGTTTTCATACAGGATTAAGATACTTAACTAAAAATTTACAGAGCTTATAATAAGTACTTTTCTATTAAAAAGCCAGTAGTAAACACAGAATGACAAACACTGATATAAGATTAAAAAGGTTTTCAGAAGTAATTGCTGCTAGTACCAGGTAGGCCACACTCCCCAAAGTTGAGCTGAATATCGTCTCTTATAACTTTTAATATATTAAATCGGGTGAGGATTACAGGTCCTGTTCACCTCTACCTTCATCTATAAAGACCTCCACCACCATGTACCTATTCTTGAAATGGATCATGGTGACTACACATTTCTTTTACTCCAGAGCTCCTGCATCCAGATGAAAGACCAGTCAATACTTTTAAGAAATGTAAAGTAACCGAAGCAACATCTTAAATCTTAACCCCAAAAAATGAGAGAGAAAATAAGAGGAAAGCAATGCTACAGGTAGGTGGGGTATCAAGCAGTGCATTAATCAAACATGAGAAGTGAAACAACATGAGACACAAAATACTAAATCTATAAAGATCATAATGCTAAGCAGCTAGGACACTTCTTCTGCATAGCTATCTTAATTGGTTCAAGTTAAGGTGTATCCGTATATCACAACTTTAGAACTAACAATAAATTGCTTGTGCATCCATTTTTCAGCAGAGAAGTCTTATTACCGAACTGTTAAAATTAATAAGCAAAGGCAACAATTGAAGTTTCAGACAATTGAAGGACCCTTGCACTACCTTCGGCGCTCCTGCTCCAGCAGCAGAACCTTCGCCGCGACGTACTCCAACCTTCCAGTACTAATCCTAGAGAAGCTGCAAACAATGCAAAATACAGAAGGCATGATCAGCACTAACGCACACATTTAGATGCAATAGGATAAGTTGTCTTTATTCATATACTATAAATTTCTTCTTGACTTGCACTAATGAGAAGAAAACACTAAATCAACAATTGAAGTTTCATTCCAGATAATTGTATTTTGATAGATCCAAATCATGATACTTCAGATAAAAGAGTATGCACACTGAGTTTTTAGGAAGCTTACTGAATTTAGAGCAATATTCACCACTGATCAATAAATGAACACCTATTCTGCGCTAAAATGAGCATTTTATCAAACACCTGAACTGTAAGCAATGGTAGGCTAGCAGTGCAGAGTAACTGAGAAGGGCTTGTCCCTGCAAATCGACGATACAAACAATTTCAATCACATTTACCCAGCTTCCCCATCCCAAATCATTACAATTTCACATCCATACAATCAACACAAACATGAATCCATGGACAACACAGCCGGAGAAGTGGGCAAAGTTTGGGCTCTGTACGGTCAGAAGATAAGCACGGGACAGAGGACTCACCGGGCCGGGACAAGAGTGTTCCTCAAGAACCAGCCGCTGCGTCTTGTGGATGAGGGCTCCAGGAGAACCAGCACCATCAGATGTGTCTTGTGGAGGAGGGCTCACCGGGCCGGGAGGCTTCACGGCGTTGGGCGGGTAGGCGGCTTCAGCGGTGGCGTCGCATGAGGGATCAGCGGTGGCGGCGCGTGAGGCCTCAGTGGTGGCGCTCGCGGCGTGGTGCCGTCTTCCCGGTCAAGGCTGTCGCGGCGTGGTGCCGTCGTCCCGGACCCGATCAAGGCGGTCGCGGCGGTGCGACGTCGGGCAGGCAGGCGGCTTCAGCGGAGGCGGCTGGAGGAGATGGAGCCTGATTTGATTTGCGTGATTGAAGGGAGCGGGATCGTACGAGGATGGAGCGTGATTTGTGCAGCTGTAAATCGCGCTAATTGTGGAGGAAGACTGGAAGGGGCGAAGGGCTGGAGGGCGGAGGCGTGGGCCTGGAAGATCGCAGAGGTTACCGATCGAGCGCGAGGCGGGCGGTTCGCAGGAGGGGCAGACGGAAAACGAAACAAATGTCTGAAAAAAAGCTGTCTGCTCTTTAGTTTTATTAGTTGTAGATAAGTAGATATAATAGTTTCGTACCCACCCAATGTCTCATAGAGTTGCAGCTTGTGTTTGGAAATAGAGACCATGAATGGGCTGGACCATTTTCTTGGGTGTTTGGTTAGGAGTTGTGAGATCTGGGTAGTGGTCTTAAACAAGTTTCCTTGCTTAGGTTAAGATAGGTTTGGATTGGATTGGTCAGATGTGACGAAAGTAGCACCATTCTCTATCCCTGGGAGCGGGCCACGTCGTCCGGAATTCGTAGTCGTCCGATCGGGCGATCGGACGGCCCAGATAGGACGAATCCCGGCCAATTTGCAAAAAAAGTCCTCGAACTCTAGCGAAATAGAACCTGCAGTCCATTCTCCTCTCTCAGGTTTTCTTACAAAGAAGTCTTTAAAGTTTTTCAAAATCAACCCGCCGTCCAGACCATTCTATGGGCCCGCCTGCCACCGTGACCGCGCTACGTGAGCCGAGCTGGGCCAGATTCGGCCCAAATGGCCATCTCATTTTTGTGTCTTTTATTAAATCGCATGGCATGCTGAATTTGTTTATTTCATACAAAAATAATTATTGCTTCTACAATCATGAAAATTTATGTGTAGCCTCTCCATGATATACTATATATAAAAAATATGAAACTTAGAAAAGAAATAATTTTGAAATGATTTAAAATAAACTCTTTTATTTAATAAATAAACCTTCCATGATTTCTACACATTAAAATATTAAACCAAAAATTATAAAATTTGTTTTGTGGCTACTTTATCATGTTTCCAACCTCTACAAAAATTTTGAGATAAATTTGAAGTGTTTTAACAAATTATTATCGCATGCTCAGTTAACAAATTAATTTAAAAGGAAGTTCATGGTCGATCCTCATAGCAGCCGAAATGTATATACAAAAAAATGAAAATCCACGCTTAACATATATAGTCATCCACAAACGACAATTTCTAAACATCAGAAAAAACACTAACACTTCCCATAAAAGAACAATTTAACTGCCATTATTCATACTCATGTGCCTAACTAAAAAGAAAAATAATAAATATCTAACAATTGTCATACGCGGGTTCAACAATAGTCATGTGTGGCAAAGCCGTGCCGCTTTCTAGTGGATAACTAAAGTTGCTTTTTCTCGAGAAAGCCGAGGACCGCCTAATTCGCATAGATGTGAGTATCCACAATAGATGTATCAAAAAAAAGTGAATGATCAAAATAGATGTTTGAATCGCTTTCCATGTTTTTAATTGAGTAAAATGCACTGGCGGTCCCTAAACTTATGATGCTGTGTTATTCCGGTCCCTAAACTCTCAAATCGACTGTTTAGGTCCTTAAACTTATTCATCTGTGTCATCTGGCTCCCTAAACTTGTTCGGCTGTGTCATTCCGGTTCATAAACTTGTAAATTATCCGTTTAGGTTATCAAACTTGTTAAATTGTGTTATCTCAGTCCCTAAACTTATTAGGCTGTGTCATCTAGATCCACACAGGACGATCTAAAAACTTGATATAAAAAAAATAATTCATAACTTTTTCATATGAATTCGAATGAGGACAAACTTTATATCAAAATTGTAGTCCTTGATGCGATCTACAACATTATAGCTGAAAAGTTTTTGAATTAAAACTGTTTAGGGTCCCAAAATATTTTTGTATATTTATATATTTTGAAATTAAAATTTAAAATTATCAAACAAACTTGGATATTGATATGGCCTATATAAAAATTAAAATTCTCAATATGATCTACAGCCTTAAGTTAAAACTATTTTTATTTGAAGTCGTTTAGTATCCCAAAATTTAATTTTAAATTTTAAATTTTAAAATCTGTAAATTTACAATAATATTTTGGAATATTAAGCGACTTCAAACAAAAAACTTTCAACTACAAAGTTATAGATCGTGTTGAGAGCTACAATTTTGATATAAAGTTTATCTTCATTAGAGTTCATATAAAAAAGTTATAAATTATTTTTTATATCAAGTTTTCAGATCGCCATGTTTGGATTCAGATGGCACAGCCGAACAAGTTTAGGGACTGGTATGACATAACTGAATAAGTTTGAGGATCTAAATGGTTGATTTACAAGTTTAGGGATCAGGATGACATGACCGAACAAGTTTGAGGACTTAAACGATCGATTTGAGAGTTTAGGAACCGGAATGACACAACAGTGCAAGTTTAGGGACCGCTGCTGCACTTTACTCTTTTTAATTAGTTTGGTGGACATTTTTTAGTTTAAAGTTAGTATCACATATTTTTGGCCTGTTCGGCTAGAATTATTTTGGTTGTTGCTGAGAAAAACACTCGATGGTTGATTAGTTACCCTACTAGGATCGTCCTGAGCCCGGTCTGGCACCATTTGGTGCATTTGGACTGTGTTTGGTTGCCTTACTCGCATCCTTTCCCAGCTCCTCCGCTCATTACTTGCTCTCCTCTGTCGCGCACGCCTTCGTCCTCTAGGAGTCTCCTTCCCTCTCCATCCGAGATGCGCGGGCGCGGTGCTTGGCGGGAAGCTTTTTGCCCTTGGTGGGAAATGGCGCAATGCTGGTGATAAAAGGGCGCAAGCCGGTGCGGGGCTAGGATTACTGCCCCACATCCGCCGCTCTTCTTTTTCCTTTGGTCTGGTGTGCCTTCTCCTCTTACGTCCTTTGGATCCAAGTGACCGCTCGACTCGACCTCCGCGTCGTATCTGTGCTTGTCGACCAATGTTCCGTCAGTATACCTCACATGCGACTGTCTCCTCTCTCCCTCTGTACGGCGGTTTTGTTGCTTGGTTTGATGGTATTTTTTCGTGCCATGAACATTAGGTCCATATTCTTTCAAGCTCACAATTGTTCGATGTTATTGTTGATCTACATCTGAATACTTGGTTGGCTCATGTTAGACCATTAGACTGACGAAGACAGAGACCTTTTATTGGGATTCTTGGGTAAGCGAGAGGACAGAAGGAGGTGAAGAGTCGTCGGCGTTGACCTTTGTGGTCACGAGGGAGACAAAGGGAAGGAAACTGATGGACTAATGTCTCATCATTCATCAAAAATAGAAATAACTTCCGAAACTAATGGATTGACAAAATCTTTCCCGTCCCGTCCGGCGGTGGCGACGTGCGCGCGCGTATGGCAAGTCAGCATCCTTTTCTAAACTTCTCAATATAGACAGATAAAGTCCAATCATATAAGTCGAGTCAACGTCACGTCAATACTCATGCCGATATTATTTATCTCAAACCATAGGGTTATTATAATTATTAGACTATTAGTTTGGGCCTGGCCCATATACAATCCAACACCAGCTTCGCTCCCTCTACCGGAGGCGAGGACGACTGCAGAGGCACAAAGCTCCTCATCATCCTCCTCCTTTGGATCGGAGCCTCCTCCCTCCCCCTTTAGATCTGAGAGACACTGTGATGGTGAGGGTTCCGGCGACCTCTATGGTCATATTCCTTCCTTCTTGCCGAGCTCAAAGGTGATGGGCCTAAGGCTGGAGCAGCCTGCACCTGAAGCCCCCTACTGTTTGCATGTCCTTATTTTTTTCTCCATGTTGCAGAGGGATTTTTGGATGTTGCAGAAGATATTTTTATATGTCGCAACAGTGTTTTTCAAATATTTAATGGGATTTTCTTTACAATAGATGATTTTCGAATATTGCGATGAGATTTTTTATTGACACAAGAGATGATTTTTTAATGTTTTCTATTTACATGTTTCATGATTGATTTTGTGATGTTGCAGTACATAATTTTTTATGTTTCAACACATATTTTTATGTTATTGCAGTACATGTTTTTTATGTTTCAAAGAGATTTATAGGGCACGGCCCGTGTGTCAGAGATGGGGCGCGACGAGCCGGAGCACCGGTGGATGAGTCATGCTGGGTTTGCGGATGGGGTGTGCTTGTCCTCATGGTGACGCGCAAGTAATAGAGGGTGTCAGGGGAGAAGGAGCGGCACATGTCAATAGAGGAGGGGTGGGCGTCCAAGCTCATGGAGAGAGAGGGAAAGGGGTTGAGAAAATAGACGCTACTTCCTTCGTCCTATACTGTTTGTCGCTTGGGAATTGTGACTCTGAGAGCAGCGCGAATTTCAAACAACACTGCCACCGGGACAGAGGGAGTATATGGGAGTAGGTGTGAAGGTACATGCGTGGTTGTTAGGCTAGGTGAGGTGCGGTCAGATACGGGCGTCCGAATAGTTAGTCCTATCGGAACGAAAGTAATGTCCGGGCGAAAAGAACACCCTCTGTGGCTGAAAAGAAGTGCTAGCCTCAGGAACTAGCCTAAGGGCCTGTTTACTTTCTAAAATTTTTTCTCTTTTCTCATCACATCGATTGTAATTTACGTCTACATAGAGCATTAAATAAAGTAACAGCGGTTGTATATTTGTACTTTTTGCCTGACTAGCTCGAGATGAATCTTTTGAGTCTACTTGGGTTGTCCAATACAAACGAAATATAGCGTACTTTTCATCCCTTTTCACCTAAGACCCTGTTTATTTCCTAAATTTTTTTCTCTTTCTCCATCACATTGATTGTCCTTTACGTCTGCATAGAGCATTAAATGAAGTAGCAGCTATTACATGTTTGTACTTTTTACCTGGCTAGATCGAGATGAATCTTTTGAGTCTACTTAGACCATGATTGGACAAAAATTGTCAAATACAAACGAAAGTGCTACCGTGCACTTTTCCCTTTTTTTTCACCCAACTAAACAGCCCCTAAAATCACTTTGGCTGTGTTCGCTTCAGCTAAACAGTATATATTTTTTAGTTTTAAAATAGTATTTCTCCTCATAATAAATCAGCTTCAGGTAAAATCAGGTGACCTTTTCAGCCGAAGCAAATGGAGCCTTTCACTGCTTGCCGAAATTTCCCCGAATTCCCAAACACAATACCAGACGGCTAACGCACTGGTCCCATAAAATTCCCGCTCCCTGTCTTAAGCCTCCAAAACCCTAGCCCTTGCTCGTCCGGCGACGAGGATGCCTGGTATGCCGACGGACGGTGGAGGCGCCATCGTACCTTTTACAGGGGAGCCTGGCCAAGGGGCACTCCCGCCGCCACCTGTGCGGCCAATCCGCCACTGCGTGGCGCCGCCTATCTTCCGCATCTACGTCTCCTGGTCCAGCGGCAACCGTCTGCAGGTCGCGTGCCTCCGCCCGCCGAAGTCGGAAGGTGGCGGCGGCACGGAGGAGGTCAGTGGTAGTGTGGTGGAGGTGAATCTCGGCGACGGTGGCAGCGGGGGCTCGGAGGCCGAGGAGAAAATTGACGAGGTGGAGATGCGGCGGATCGAGTACGGGTCGGTGCCGGCCTTCGCGCTGCTGCAGAGCAGGAAGAACACCCTCGCAGATGCTGCTACTATGTCGCACGTGCCCTCAGTCCCTGATCATGCAGAATGGTGAAATTCATTTCGACGCTATATACACTATTATATTACATGCTTATGATTAGTGATTAATTTGGTCACTGCCTGTAATTAGCTCCTTATATGGTTCAGTGTAACAAGCTGTTGGCTTAACGCCGCAGGATCCTTAAAGCAGAAATTTGCTACGCAACTTGGATTTTACCAAAGTGTGATACGGCAGTAGTCTTTATGTCAGCTGTCTGATCCATAACATTGTAGGTTGCAGAAGCTTGAGTTGTTACTTTATTACATTCACACTGATGCACGTGTTTGCACCAGTAATAATATGGTCAAAACTTCCTTACAGCAAAGATATGAGTTATTCATTTTGCTGAAAAATATTACGTTACACTGTGAGTTGTGCTGCCGTTTAATCTTTGTGGTGTTTCATTAGGTGGCAATATGTGCTTGAATACAGCAAAACCATTGGCAATCTTCTTGGGAACCCAGACCCTCCTGTTTTCATGATTGAAGACCCTAAAACAATTCTTAAGGTGTGTATCTCTATGTGTTATGCTGTTTCATATTCTATTACTGATGACCCAGATCAATTCCCACATGATTTAGTAACTTCGAATGTTTTCTCTCCCCTATAAAAACACTTTAAAGGTTAGGGAGAAACCCACAAGTTTAAGAGCAGCTTGGGAGTTGTTGGAGATATTCTATGTTGATAAACATTTGCAAAGCTGGCTTCCTGAGCGCATTGTTGATTGGTTAGCTGTAATGCTCTTTCTTTTAACCATTTTCTTGTTCCATTTGCTTACACTTAACTAGCGCGCTGTCCATGGATGGCTCTCTCATTCTACTTTCTGTGATTTTAGGATTTTGACAGCTTGTTGTCAACGATGGCGAGCACGGTGTACTCTAAGCTCAGCAATTTCCAGAAAAAACTCATTAACTTGCAGGTTGGTTTCAATATGACTAGCATCTTCCAATCATGTGGTCTGCTGATTTGTTTATAGACTCCCAGTATCCTGTATTCATGTGGCTATCCCAGCATGTGATTGATATTCTGTTTTACTATCCACTACTATCCATATGCATTACTTCCAATCCTTGATGTCCTTCTGTTGATGAGGTTAAGGTTAACCACATCATGAGAGATCATTTTGTAGATTGTTGAAGATGATCCTGATTACTGGAATGGTTTGTCCGCAGCACTTTCGGTTGGATGGCTTGATATTGTGGTATGTTGGTTTTCTTCATTTTTTCTGACAAGTTGGTGCTTTTGTTAGATGCTTCCTCTCTGAAGTTTTTCCTCATGTAGGTAAATATGCTACGGTTTCACGGATCATACCAATTAGATCAGATGGATAACCGTGAGGTATTTCAGTCATGTGTGCTGGTTTCTTTGAGCTTATTTTAATTTCTTCTTTTATTAATTTATCATTTATCTTGCAGATAAAATACCATTAGATCTCTTAGGGTTCTAGATATTTTATCTTTTTTTGTGTTTGTAGAATTTGTTGTCTTCAATAATTACTCTGCATCTGAACTGCAAGACTGTGTCCAAATGCACAATAATAGAAATATATGAATTATGCTTTGTTTTGCTCCATGTCATTTTACCGTGGAGGCTGAAGCCTGAACTGTTAAAATGGTTCGCCTGCTGCAACAAAGACAATTAATTTAAGTGCTGGTTGTGTAGTTAATAATTTCTTATAAATCAAGCCAATCTGGGTTGAGTGGGAACAGTAGCATATAAGACTCTGATGTGAATCTTGTTTTTGTATGACTGTTGTGAAGATGAAAGTGGAAACAGGGAATGGTGGAATGGATCTGTTTGAACTTAAATTTAGGTGGGAACTCATGTTATGAGGACTCATATTGGATATTTTGGACCTGTTCATTTTATATTTGATTGTTTCTTTCCTTTTATGCTTGAATTCATTTATTTTGTAAGATTCCATGAAAATGTAACTGTGCTACGGTGTAATATACTTTTGCTTAATGTTAGTACTTTAGTTCTTTCACTTATATATGCATTTTCTTCAGGAGTTTTTTTTGAGGCTGTAGTAATACATGTATCCCTTCTAGCTTTGGCCATGTGCTCCCATGTTATGTTGTCAGTTGATTTTATGTATACCTGGTTTCCTAAAATATTTACTTTTCTTCCTTTGGTTACCAGACAGAAAATGGATTGGTCGAGGCTGTTGCTGTTCTTGTATCAACGATGCCCCGCATGAGACCGAATTTGCCAACTGGTAAATTAGGCCAGTGCTGCAAAACAAGACCTGATTTTATCAAGGTTTGTCTTATAAAATGGCGCTTTCTTCTCTTGAAGCAAGCTTCATCTTCTGTCCCCTTGAATTCTCTTGAGTTGTGGATATTGTATGATTATACTAGTTCTACGCTGTCAAAAAAACTCGACCACCTGTCAGCAACCAGGTTTGAGCCTGGGTGGCTAGCCTCTAAAATGGAGGCTTTACCAACTGAGCTATCACTTGGTTTCCAAATTCAGTACCATTAACAAAAACATTATTATTATTATTTCATATCAATGAAAAAAATCCTACAAAAGTTGATTGGCTCGTTTTTATTCTTCTTGCTCTCTTATTAGTTTTGCACTGCATGCTGGAACCTAGATGCCTCACAGCTATGAGTATAATCACCGTAATGACTGTTGGCAATGGGCACTATTGCAGATTGAAGTTCTCAGTGCACGCCATATGATTCTACATTTCTACCATCTGATTGTTCATTGTTGCGAATTGTATGGCTTCTTTGCTGCACCATCTCTTATCTACTTTCTGAGATTATTTTGTCAAAATGAAAAAGAAAACTTGAAAGGCACAATTTTGTTTTGTATAAAAATATATAATATTGGTTCTAAATGTTCCAAATATGTGTGGCATCCTTCAGGTGCTTCTTTTGTGCACATTTTGAAATTTGGATGTCCTCTTTGTGCACGTTTTTGTAAGCCTTATGATCAAGTCAGTGGAAAGCTTTTGCTAAGTTATCTATATTTTCAGGCATGGGAAAAGTGGCGAGGTCAAGTAACTAAACTGGAGTGCAGTGCATTTTGGATCCAGTGCGGTCACCAAAAAACCCGTGATGGTTTGAAGAATTTGCTTCATATTATGATGGGGAACATAACGGAACTCACTGATGCTACTTCGCATTGGTTGGAGCTGTTTGCTTCTCATTTTCTTTACATAAAACCATTTACAGCGGTTAGTTCTCTTGTATTATAATCTATAGTGCTTTGTGGTTCCTCTGCTTGATTAATTTGTTAATAGCTGATGATTACATTGCTTAATGACCATTTGTCAAGTATAAATGTATCATGGTCCTTTTCTCCTTAATAATGAAAAGGTTTCAAATGGTTTTCCCTGAAAGAAAAATCCATGTCGAAATTAGTATCATTAAAACACCTGCTTTGCCCTTGAGATCATTTATTTGATATCCTGGACCCACCATATGAGCCCAGATATTGTTTTTGTAACCATCTTCTCTTCTCTAAATCAATGTCCATACGGCCTGCTATTAATTTAAAATTGCATTACACAGTGATATGCACGATGATAGCATATGTTTTTTTTGGGGATTGGATTTTCTTAGCCCTCCAATTTCTTCCTTTTCTCATGCAAACAATTAGTTTTCAGTATATAGTTTCTTTTCTTTTCTTTTTGTTTTTGTTGGAAAGAGTTCCCTCTGCTCTTATACAAAGCAAGTATGTCCGGTTTAGGTGCTGGGCATACCACATACCAGTTTACCATCCAAAAGTAAATGTAATGCCAAGGCAGCTATCCTGTTACAGATTTATTTAGATTTTGACAATGTCGGACATCTGATAGTTGGTTGGAGTGAAGTTGTTCATCCAGTTCATTGTCCTCTTCTTGACCACCTTCAGCTTGTCGTGGCCGTGTTTCCTGAGCTGCAAACTCCGCTTCAGCAGAAATGAAAGCCCAATAAAAATCACTTCAAAAGGGTTGTTAGTAAACGTTTTCAGTATATGGTTCAATAGTTCATACCCTTGCTTAAGTTTTTCCGAAGGAAGTATGCATTTGATTACATCATAATAAAAAATATACATCTTGTCAGGGTTTTGAAGGGATGCACCATTTAGCCCAGAAATGCATACAGCTTAAGCCACCCTCTGGCACTGATGGATTAACAGGCCTCATTATTGGTGTCCTTTCAGAAAATCCAGAGGTTAGAACATGAAGTCATCCTCTATCTATGCCCTTGGACTTATACATTTTTATTTCTTGTTTGTATAACATCTTTTCCATGATTAGGTTGTATTGGCAGAATGCACAAAAAATTTTGGCCCTTGGTAAGATGGACAATCTGCTAATTTCTATCCATTGAAACACTGCCCTAACTGATTTGGGCATTTGTACCTGCAGGCTGGTCACACATGCTATGGAACTTCTGACAGCTGATAATGACTATGCGGATATTATGTTGCATGAAGAGCGACCTAACTTAGGTGGTATAAGCATAGAGGAACTGCACCGGCTAGTCTATGCTCAAGTTTTATGTTCTCATTCTTTGACTTGGCAGGTTAGTTATGTAATGTAGTAACCCTAGCACACCACCAACTAATGAGTTTGGTTCTATGTATTTTTTATTAGGCATTAGCCATGCACTCAATTCACTAGCAACTGTACGAATTGCATGCGTGCATTATTTAGCTGGGATTATTTTCAGTGGCAGAGCTGGTGAATTTCCAAGCCTAGGGCCAGTAGTTAAGCACCTAAAAATTTGAAACCTGATCTGCATATCAATTTGTTCACATAGGGGAACAATAAAATACGTAATTTAGTGGATGTATCTTGATTCCACATATAATCGTACAGCAAACTGATTTTAGTTGCACGGCATTTCCATTATTAGTACTCATTGCACATTTGTACTTATACAAAAACAAAAGATTGGCTTGGTTGCATAATAGGCGTAGGAGTCTCGGACCAAGAGAGAGAAAAGGATTTCAATGTCTTTGTCCTCTCCATTGTATAAGTTTACAAGATGCAAAAGAAAAACATAGTAAAACAACCTGACTGCTAGTTGCCACATCCTACAAAAACACAAATATTGAGCAATGGAATGGAAAATTGGAATGGGAGATTGGGTTATTTCATAATTGGTTGGAGGCTTGGATCAAGTGAATTAGAGAACAACCTGTTGTAATATATTCCTTGTGCGGTGTATCCCTATTGCTCTGCAGTCTTGCAGATGGGAATGAGCCACAAAGCACAGGGGCAAGCTAGTTGCCAGCTAGGCGTCCGCCCAACGTGCCTCCAACTATGGAGCGGAGAGCTGTGGACAGCCCCTTGCAGCTAGCGCGGAGGACCTGGTGGCGACAGGTTGCCACAACCCCTCTTGCCGAGTTGCTGATTGGCAGTAACGCGATGGGCGGCGCAGCAGCAGACGGCAGCGGCACGGCGGCTAGGGTTAAGTAGCACCGCAGTCTGCTGCAGCCAGCCGGACAGGGACGGAGCTTGAGCTTCTGAACAGGGATGGGAGTCTAGTCGCCAAGTTGGATTGCGGCACTGGCGCACACTGCCGCATGCTGGCTTCTGGAGTCAGGGTCAGGTGTCGAGGAGGAGCTCCAGCATTCTCCTGTGTCTGGACCGACTGGGAGTAAGAATTTGGCCCAACAGCCCAGGTTTACTTCAGATTGGGCCAACAATTCACATGTATTATAAGAAGTATTTTGGGCCAAGCCTAGGGCTGTGGTCCTAAGGCCCATATCCGCCCCTTCTTTTAGTCTGTTTATTTTTCCCTTGAGATATGTTTTCTGTTAGATAAGCCTAGCTACTTGTATCTTACTTTCCTGCACTTTTACGTTTTTACCCAGCTTTTGGTATGTAGCTTAGAAGTTAAGCTAGTATCTACTTTATACCTGGGTATATGCTGGAGTAGTTGGCTGCTCAACTGCCATATAAGCAGGGGCACGCCACCAACACTTGTAAGCCAGTGAGTTGATTTCCAATTCAATCCAAGCGGCCAATCGGCCAAGCTGCCCTCTGGGCTTTCTATCACCCTTGATCCATTAGATGAGTGGCCAACAATTGGTATCAGGAGCCTAGGGTTTTAGAGAGTCCTAATCCACCGCCGCCGCCGCCGCCGCCACCTCCATGGCTTCCACCTCCGCAGACCGCGTAGCCACAGCAGCAGCCGCAGCCAAGGGCAGCAGGAGCCCCTCGGATTCCAAGATCGGCGGCAAGGCCGCGATCCCAGAGAGTCGCGAGGTGCGTCTCGCCGCCGCCGAGGCAGCAGCGTAGCAGGCAGCGCAGGCAGTAGCAGCCGCGGCCCAGGCCACGGTGGCCGCGATCCGCGCGGAGATGATGGAGGAGGAGGAGGAGGCAGGCGGGTTGCGGAAGGGATCGCGGAGTCCAGGGCGGCACCGCCATCCCTCGCCGTCACCAGATCAGCGCCGCGGGAGGCGCGGCCGGTCATCGGCGATGCAGGTGTACCGCGACGCCGGAGGCACGTGGCCACAACTCAGCCGCTCCAACTACCACGAGTGGAGCCTGCTGATGAAGGTCAAGCTTCAGGCGCGCGGGCTCTGGGAGGCGGTCTGTTACGGTGAGGTGTCTTATGCTGATGATCGGTGGGCCTTAGAGGCCCTCTGTGCTGCAATCCCGCCGGAGCTGGGGGCCGCCATCGCCAACAAGCCGACTGCCAAGCTCGCCTGGGAGGCGATCGCGACCAGGCATGTTGGAGGAGAGCGCGTCCGTCGTGCTACGCTGCAGCGCCTTCGAGAGGACTGGGAAGGCTTGGCCTTTCAGCCCGGAGAGAAAGTCGAGGACTTCGCGCTGCGCCTCACTAGCTTGATGGAGCAGATGGCGATCAACGGCGACACCGACCTCAACGAGGAACGAGCTGTGGAGAAGCTCCTGCGGTGCATGCCGAAGAGCCTTGGGCAGATTGTGAATTCGATCGAGACCATGCTCGACTTCGGGACGCTCACCGTCGAGGACGTCACCGGGCGGCTCAAGGCGGTCCAGGACCGCGAGTGCGCACCGGAGACGGAGGCGGCTTCCGGCAAACTCCTCTACACCGCCGGGCAGTGGCGGGCCTTCGACAAGGAGGAGGAGGAGGAGGGCGCAGGATCGTCCAAGGATCGGCGCCGGCGTCCTCGCGGCAAGAAGAACAAACCGCGCGACGGAGCCGGTGGTGCCGGTGGCGGAGGACAAGCAGACAAGGCTGGTGGTGCGGCTGGTGAATGCAAGGCGAACCAAGACGACACCTGCCTCAACTGCAACCGCACCGGGCACTGGGCACGCGACTGCCCCCATCCGCAGCGAAACCGGGAGCGTGGAGCGGCGAATGTCGCCGAGGTGGAAGGGGAACGCGCGGCCTTTCTCGTCCACGGCATCCTGGAGATCGAGGAGGAAGGGTGCAGCAAGCCTCAAGCTTCGACCCTCCGAGCTCTGAGTACCGATCTCGAGCTCGAGGAGCCGCGTGCACGTGCCTACCTCGACATCGGCAGCGACGGAAAGAAGCTTGATGGCTGGTACCTGGACAGCGGCGCCACCCACCACATGACCGGGCGTCGCGAGCTCTTCACCGACTTGGACACATCGGCTCGGGGAGTCGTGAGGTTTGGTGACGAGTCGAAGGTGGAGATCCAAGGCGTCGGTTCCATCATCCTCGAAGCCAAGAACGGCGAGCACAGGGTGCTCCACGGCGTCTACTACATCCCGGCGCTCCGCAACTCGAGCATGAGTCTCGGACAGCTCGACGAGGGAGGCTCGAAGGTGGAGATCGAGGACGGCATCTTGAGGATCTGGGATCGTCAACGGCGGCTGCTCGTCAAGGTACGGCGCAGCGCCAACCGCCTCTACATCCTCCACCTCAACACCGCGAAGCCACTCTGTCTTGCTGCTCGGAAGGATGATGAGGAGTGGCGCTGGCATGAGCGCTACGGTCACCTCCACTTCAACGCGCTCCGGAAGCTGTCCAGGGACGACATGGTGCGCGGGCTGCCGGCGATCCACCATGTCGGGCAGTTCTGCGACACGTGCGTCATCACCAAGCATCGCCAAGCACCATTTCCGGCCGAAGCCCAGTACCGAGCACGGGAACCGCTTGAGCTGGTCCACGGCGACCTCTGCAGCCCGGTGACACCGGCGACCATCGGCGGCAGGCGCTACTTCTTGCTGCTCGCCGACGACGCCACTCGCTATATGTGGGTGGCTTTGCTGACCACCAAGGACAACACCGCCGACGCCATCAAGCACCTCCGAGCTGTGGTGGAGAACAAGAGCGGGAAGAAGATGCGGACCCTCCGCACCGACAACGGCCGCGAGTTCATCGTCGCCGAGTTCACGGCGTATTGCGCCGAGGAGGGCATCCAGCGTCACTACTCCGCCCCGTACTCGCCGCAGCAGAACGGCGTCGTGGAGAAGCGGAACCAGACGGTGGTCGCCATGGAGCGAGCACTGTTGATGCAGCGAGGACTGCCGGCACGCTTCTGGGGTGAGGCTGTGGTGACCGCTGTGTATCTGTTGAACAGGTCTCCGACCAAGGCGCTGCAGGGCATGACGCCGTACGAGGCATGGCATGGGATGCCACCGGAGGTCGGACACCTGCGCACGTTCGGCTGCGTGGCGTTCGTCAAGGACCTCACCCAGCCGAGGAAGCTCGACGACCGCAGCCACCCCGGCATCTTCATCGGGTATGCAGACGGCGCCAAGGCCTACCGCGTCTTCGACCTGACCACTTAGCGTGTGCGAGTATCGCGCGACGTCGTCTTCGACGAGAGCCGTGGCTGGGACTGGATCAAGGAAGGAGGCGAGCACGCTCCGGCGGACTGGGAGTTCGTCGTCGAGCACCTCTGGGAGAATGGAGTTGAAGGACTGCGTACCCCGGCGTCCTCTGCTCCGAGCACCGCCTCTGCTCCGATCACTCCGACCACGCGGTCTTCAGCTCCGGGGGAGCAGTCGACCACGTCCCCGAACACTTCCGAGCAGTCTCCGAGCACTGCCGAGCAGTCTCCGAGCACCGCCGAGCAGTCTCCAAGCACTACACCGACCATGGCAACGGCTCCGACCACGTCAATCGAGTTCGCCACGCCGCTGGAGGATGATGAGGACCGTCTGGATGCGTTCTACGACGACGAACCTCTTCGCTACCGACGAATGGCCAACATTCTCGGTGACGAAGCTCCTTCCGAGCAGGCGCCGCGACTCTTTGCCCAGCTGCATCTCTCGCACGCTGGCGAGCCCACCAACTACGCGGAGGCACGAGGTGATCCTGCGTGGGAGGCCGCCATGAAGCAAGAGCTCCAGTCGGTGGAGAAGAACAAGACTTGGGAGCTCGTGGACCTGCCTGCGGGACATCGCCCGATCACCCTGAAGTGGGTGTTCAAGCTCAAGAAGGATGAGAAGGGGGCGGTGACCAAGCACAAGGCAAGGCTGGTGGCAAGGGGGTTCGTGCAGCAAGAGGGTGTGGACTACGACGATGCTTTTGCGCCAGTGGCGCGCATAGAGTCGGTCCGTGTCCTCCTCGCGCTGGCGGCTCAGGAAGGGTGGAAGGTCCACCAAATGGACGTGAAGTCGGCATTCCTGAACGGCGACCTCAAGGAGGAGGTGTATGTACGCCAGCCGCCAGGATTCGTCGTCGCTGGGAAGGAAGACAAGGTCTTCCGCCTGCGCAAGGCCCTCTACGGCTTGCGACAGGCGCCGCGTGCCTGGAACGCGAAGCTGGACGCCACTCTGAAGGCGATGGGCTTCCACCAGAGCGCGCACGAGGCAGCGGTGTACCGGCGGGGCAGCAGGTGCTCTGCTCTGCTGGTCGGAGTCTACGTCGACGACCTCATCATCACCGGTGCGGATGAAGAAGAGGTGAAGAGGTTCAAGGAGCAGATGAAGGAGAAGTTCGACATGAGCGACCTCGGACTCCTCTGCTTCTACCTCGGCGTCAAGGTGCGCCAGGATGACACTGGCATCACCCTCCGTCAAGCTCACTATGCCAAGCGGATCCTGGAGCTCGGCGGGATGACTGGCTGCAACCCAGCTCACACGCCGATGGAGGAGAAGCTGCAGCTCAGCCGTGAGAGCAAGGCGGAGGAGGTGGACTCCACCCACTACCGGCGGCTGGTCGGCAGCCTCCGGTGCCTCGTACATACCCGGCCGGACCTAGCGTTCGCCGTCGCGTACGTGAGCCGGTTCATGGAACGGCCCGCGCTGGAGCACCTGCAGGCCGTGAAGCGCATCCTCCGCTACGTCGCCGGGACCCTGGACTACGGTCTCCACTACAAGAGGGCTCCTGGCACGGCGCGCTTCGTCGGCTACTGCGACAGTGATCTTACCGGCGACATCGACACAAGCAAGAGCACCAGTGGAACTATGTTCTTTCTGGGTAATTGCCTGGTCAGCTGGCAATCGATCAAGCAGAGGGTGGTGGCGCTGTCGAGCTGCGAGGCAGAGTACATTGCCACCACTACTGCAGCAACACAGGCCCTTTGGCTGTCTCGGCTGTTCGGGGAGCTGCTGGGCAGGAAAGTGGATGTGGTGGAGCTGAAGGTAGACAGCAAGTCTGCTTTAGCCCTGGCCAAGAACCCGGTCTTCCACGACAGGAGCAAGCACATCCGGATCAAGTACCACTTCATCAGGGACTGCTTGGAGGACGGGAGCATCAAGGCCAGCCACATCGCCACTACTGATCAGCTCGCGGACATTCTCATCAAGTCGCTGGGCAAGGCCAAGTTCCAGGAGATGAGGATTAGGATCGGTGTGAAGCAGATCACCTAGTACTAGGCTTAGGGGAAGATTGTTAGATAAGCCTAGCTACTTGTATCTTACTTTCCTGCACTTTTACGTTTTTACCCAGCTTTTGGTAGGTAGCTTAGAAGTTAAGCTAGTATCTACTTTATATCTGGGAATATGCTGTAGTAGTTGGCTGCTCCACTGCCATATAAGCAGGGGCACGCCACCAACACTTGTAAGCCAGTGAGTTGATTTCCAATTCAATCCAAGCGGCCAATCGGCCAAGCTGCCCTCTAGTCATTCTATCACCCTTGATCCATTAGATGAGTGGCCAACATTTTCCCTTTTACCTCTTGGCTGGCTTACTGAAGAATGGATCCATACAATGGTAAATAGGAAATGTGGGTTCCAATCGAGTGGTGAATAGGAACTATTTTATATGTTTTCTGAATATTTATATGTGCATATACCTTTTATTTGCTATGTTAATCTGTTTTACTTTTAGTATGAGAAACTTTGAATTTCCGTTTGTCTGTGATAGCATAAATGTCTCCTTTTGACAACATTTATCTTGGCTATCTTGCATGTTTGGTTCTCAGATTGCGCCTACTTATCTGTCCTCATGTCTAAACCAAGGCCTAGGACTCTTGGAGATTCTACTTCTCAAGCAACCCATACATGATAATCGCCTAGTACTCAAGGTACCATGCATTTTAATTCTATACTAACTTTCAGCGTCTCAGACCCACTTTTATTGTCTAATCCTCATTTCTGTGGACAGACTTTGGAAATTTGCCGATTGTACGAACTGGAGAATGTTAGTACAATCATCATGAAGGTAAACATGGATTCAAATGTTGCACAACCTTTTGTTACTAAAAAAAAAATTGGGACATGGCTTAGTGATCATCTTGTGATGTTGCTTATTCAAACTTCCACATGTAGCTTTCATTTTCCATTGTTCTCAACCGAACTCAGCGTTAGCTTAAACTAAGGATTCATATCTAATAACTGCTTGTTTGTCTTTTTAGATTGCTGGCATTTATCATTGGAAGCATGGACGAAAAGGAACTGGTGTATACTGGTTCCAGCAAGCTCATGATAAAGTTTGTCTTGACAGAATTGCTCAACAGTTGTTCGAACACATTGGGAAGTCAGTGACAGATGATAGTTTGAAGGTTTCTTTTTTCTTTCTAAATTCCTCAGATGTAATTGGCAACTAGTTCTCTGCACAATAGTAACCTAGTAACAATGATCAAAAGGAAGAGTATTCCCCTTCAACTAATAAAGATTTTGCATTTTCAGCAATGGGAAGGGCTGCTCGAGCTCCTTGGTTCTGACATTGGTAGTGCGGGCGGTCTTGAGTTCCTTCACAGGTATTTCTGTCCATCAATTTTGTCTCTCTACATTAAAATGTTGATTGTTAGCTTAGGATATGATTGTGCCAAGGTACCGGGATTTCAAGAGGTCTCTGCAACAAGCTCTAGACAGAAGGTGTGGTGAGGCTGCTCGGCAAACTGTGGATTTTCTAATACAGGTGAAATTCCACATCACTTGTGTTTTTTAACCATATATCTACACTTTGTGGGCCCCAGCTGGGGAAGTGTGCCCCACTTTTTTTTCATACTGTGTGTAAACTCTTTTTCCAATCTTAATTGAAATGCAGAGCTCCTGCCATTTCTTTCAAAAAACCATATCTACACTTCAGGCCTCCATACCTTGAGAAAAAAGAGGATCTGGAAATTCAGTTTGAATTTATAGTACAAGATTGTACCTTGGAGGATGCCAATAATCTGTTGTCTCCAGTCTTCTGATCATATAATGTGTTTCTTTGCAGCTTATGAAAAACCCATCCACACCTCAACGTTTCTGGTTACCCCTTCTACATGACTCGGTAACGTATTATTTCTGTGTTGGCTTAGGATGCCAGTACCTGTACCAGTTGTACCCAGAGCACACAACCAAATCTATTCGGTAATTCTGTCACCACTTTGTACAGGTGGAGCTACTTAATAGCAAAATCAGCCCTCTTATGAATGTTGCTGAGACAACATTGTTGCTCAACAAGCTGCAAGAGCTGTCAATGGCCAAGCTGCGCCCTGATTTTTCCAGTAATCACCTACCAAGCCATGCGATGAGCTCGGTGAGATTGGCTCTGGCATCAAATCTGGCACGTGCCGTTCTTGAAGATCCATAGTTCAAGCACACTTTAGCACAGGAGTATGACGTTCAGGTTGCTGGAGGATTGTGACCATGTGCGATTCAAATGATCAGTTCAATAGATGCAGCGTTTGTGTTGCGAATGCATGCAGCATGCTGAGCTGTTGTTTGAACTTTGAATGAAAGAAAGTATTGGCATGTTGCTAGAAAACATAATTTCTTCATCGGCGCAGCTTTTTACTGAGAAAAGAATATAACAAAATGGCCTGATCTGAATGGCTACGATGGGTAGATAGTAAATCTGTTCTAATTTATAAGTTATTTGACCACTCGTCTTATTAAAAAATGTGTATAAAATATCACTTCTTTTGTTATGCCTTGTTTTATTAATAAAGTTTTTTCAAAAATAATTTAAATTTAACTCTTTTTATATAAATATTTTGAAAAAAACGAGTGGTTAAAATTAGAGTTGAAAATGTCATTTGGGATGGAGGGAGTACAAAACAACAGACTTTCATTTTGTGTAGAACAACGCAACTCATGTAAGGAGCATGTAACCGATATGACGAGTGTCGGTGAGTTTTCATTCTCATGTCATGTCACGATTTATTTCGACTAAACCGAGCATCGAAAGTTCAGTTTTTGCTAACACAACAAGGTTTTGCATAGCCTGAGACACGAAGAGAATGGTAGGAAAAATAAATTTCAAAATCATTTGACATGAACCGATTGAGAAAACGCCAAAACAGTTATATTGAAGATATAACATACTGAACCTATCATCCATACAGTTTGATCATGTAACATACTGTAATTAATTTGTGAAAATTCCTAGTTTTCATTAAGTGAACCAATTAAGGGAAGCACAATCATATTGTGATCTCTTGCTCCATCCTTAATTTATTCGAGATCCTTAGCGATCTGATGATTCTCCTACACATCAAAGATCAAGTATACGGAATAATATTCAAATGGAAATCATGCATATATTAAAAGTTTATGCTGCATTAGAAGTTTAAAACTGAAGTGGACATCCTTTATATTGGCTGGCATGAATACAATTTTGAGTCAATTCAGTCAAAATGGCATCTTAGCATCTCTCGTAGCAGTCCCCGAGCCAAGTAAAATCCACTCACAAGCAGCTAACAGAATAGAATGTTATTGCACCAGAATAACATAATCGTTACATTTCATTTTTTTTTAAAAAAATACAGGAGCGTACATTAACATAGGGGCATTTAAATAAGCATACCATAACCCTAAAAAGATCATCTAGTAAGATATACATGTAAGAGGTCCAAAGCGACTTACACCAAAAGATAGCCGCAAGTGAAAAAGTGTAGTCGGCCATCTGGATCGATTTCTAGAATCTCTGCTCCTCTCATAGGATTTGCAATATTTCTACATCCTTCATTGTTCTATACCCGATATAAGATCAATTTGTTCATCACAGAGCAATGGGCATTTCAGAGCTTCATCTCATCTCTGATTGAGTAGGCCGCTGTCATTGGGTAACATCATGGCTTGTTGCCCATCGATAATCGACACAACCTGCATCATTTCCAAATTAAATTTTAGCTCTCCCATTATGCAACTTCCAAAGTTAAAAAATTGTTTGCACTGACATTTATGCGGATATTCAGAAAGTTGTACCAAAGAGCTTGTAAAAAGCAGTCATCCTCTTACATTATTTGGTTTGCAGAAGGAATTTTCATGCATCATATTCTTGGCCGCAGAACCGTGACTCTTTATCCTTTTGCATTGATTTGTTTGTATTTTATGTATGAAAAGAAGTCAAAATCTGGACAAGTGAACACGAGTTCAAGTCAAGTCACATGTATTGTGAGCTTCACAGCATGTTATCCGAAGTTTACTATTTGCAAATTTTTATTTGTCATTTGAAATATAGGTTTCCCCGCTTTATAGATGACAAAGTGTTTTTTTATTTTGTTAAAAGATGACAAAGCGTTAACAACATGAAGTTCAGTGTACTACTGTACTGGCACATCAGCCAAGAGAAGCCTTAATGCTACATAACAAGCGTGCAAAGTCATCTTATGATCTGAAAAATTCCAGCACTTACCAAATGAGTGAAGCAATCACAGAAAGTCTAGAAGAAAACAAGAAATTGTTGGTATTAGTGTATTACCTTTTATTTCACAAAGCTAGAAGAAAACAAGAAAGTCGTTTCAGGTAGCTGATGCTGCCATTGAATCGGAGCAGCTGGAACACGAAAAAGTTCAATAAACCTCCCCCTCCCGGGCCCGGCCTTCTCTGTTCTGGCTTCCAAAACTCTGCTTCTCAGCAGCAATGCCGGAGCCCCAGTCCTCTGAGACCTCAAGCGGAAGCGTAGATCGCCTCCGGAACGCCTTCGCTGGAGTGCTGTGCACCTTCACCCTCCTCCTCATCGGCGTCCTCGCCTTCTCCATCCGACTATTCTCTGTATGTAAGATCGACCCAAACCCCACCATTTTTAGATCCTTTTCCCACCATGGTTACGGACCCATACCTGTCTTACTGATCCGTTGATGTGCCGCAGGTGATCAAATACGAAAGCGTCATCCACGAGTTCGATCCCTACTTCAATTACCGCGTCACCCAGGTCCCCCCCCCCCCCCCCCCCCCCCCTACCCACCCACGCACGCCCCCGGCGACGAATTTCAGGTGTTGAGTTCGTTTAGGAGGCAATGTTATGTTCTCTTCAACGAGTTATGGGGTTAGGGACTTAGGTAGGGATGCGAATCCATTTATTTTGGGTCAGTAGGTCGACCCAAAACTTGCTACACAATAATTTAGAAAATGGTATTGCCACTGTATTTAAGTGATTAGGTGAGTAGGTGACCCAGAAAACACTGGGTACCACTTTGGATCCCTAGACCTCTTTGCAATTTGTCTGTTTTAATACACCCTCTGTCCCAGGATATAAGGTATAACCACTTTTTATTCATGTCCCAGGACATAGGACGTAACAACTTTTTATTCATGTCACATAAGACGTGCTCTCTCTAAACACACATACATCGATACGTGCTGAGAGAGAATTAAATACTTTTCTTGGTCTTTGAACCAGAGGTAGTTACGCCTTATATCCTGGAACGGAGGGAGTATACGGCTGTATGGTCTCAGGTGACTTGTGGATGTACTGAATGATCCCAACATTTGGGTGAATAAAATGGCAGGGATGTTTTCCAATGCACATTTGTTGCTTGGATTTGCTCACAAGTGCTTTATTAGTGTGTCTTAATGTTTCAAAAGCAGCTGTGCACATGCACTTAAATTTCGATTCATTGTAATTTCCCTCTTGTTTCAGTTCTTGTCAAAGAATGGCATATACGAATTCTGGAACTGGTTTGATGACCGAACATGGTAAGATTTCTAATAACACTTGAATCTATATTTGTTTTCCAGTTATTTCTATGCTCATTGTCACCTGCATTTAGGTATCCTCTTGGGCGTGTTATTGGCGGCACTGTCTATCCTGGTTTGACACTTACTGCTGGTACAATATGGTGGTATGTGGAATATTGCACTGCCAATGCATACTGTTTAGAGGAATGCTTCATTGGGTAGGTTTGAAGTACTGTTAGCATGACTCAATCGTTTGGTTGGCATAGGCTGCTTAATTCCCTTAACATCCCATTGTCGGTGGAGACTGTCTGCGTCTTCACTGCTCCAATTTTCTCAGTCAATGCGTCCTGGGCTACTTACCTATTAACCAAGGTTGTTTTCTTATTATATTAACCATGTTCTTACACTGGATTACTGAAGTTCTCTAGTAATCTCACTATTGTGTCTCCAGGAAACAAAGGGCCCTGGGGCTGGTTTGATGGCAGCAACTATACTAGCAATGGTACTTGTTATATTGACTATGCATTTTGTCTGAAAAATACTAGATCCTTTGATATGTTTGCTTGATTTATAGTTTATCTGCTCTTCTATTCTTCTGTGGGCACATCAAGAATGAGGCAGTTAGATAAGGATATGTTAGCTTTGTCAATGTTGTCTGAGTTTTTGAGCGTAACATATGAAGTCTTGGCACTTCATTGTTTAGTTGTTATGATCTGAACAGGTCATTTTCATTGCAAGTCCTTGTTTGCTTATTCTCAGTATGATCTCTCCTTGAGCAGTTCTGCGTTCACATTGGTATGATTTTTTTGGGTTAAATTTGGAACACTAAAGAAAAGGAACTAAATCGAACCACTTCTTAGCTTCTATGTTCGAAACATTCAAAGGAACTGCTTTGGCCTTTGATTTTTTTCGTTCATCCAAAATAGTGTTGCCTATCACTGAGAAGTAGATATATTCCCGGCATGTAAAAGGCTCAATGTTCTGTTAACCAGAAAACCAAAATGGTGAGCTGAAACCATGAAGGAAAGCTAACTTCTGAACTTTGTTCACTGATTGGTGAACAATGAAAATTTCTTACTATTGACAATCATGTTACGAGTTGGGTTTCTATGTGCGGGATATTGGTTTCCCTATCATTTATTATGATATTAACATCAGCCTTTTCCATATGAATGTAAAAAAGCAAGGCCTTCTAATAGGTTTTCACCCTTTTTAGATGTCTAGCAGTATAACCTTGGTCCTATCTTGTAAATGTCACTTAATAAAGAACCTACTTATCACTTCCTGCCGATATGCAGATCCCATCATACATCTCAAGATCTGTTGCTGGCAGCTACGATAATGAAGCTGTAGCTATATTTGCTTTAATAATCACGTTTTATCTATATGTGAAGGTGAGTGATCTCAAAGTTTTCCCTCCTGTTCCTTTCTTTCTCTGAAGTTTCTCTTTGCTACTTTAAACATGTATGAAATGATTTTGTAGACACTGAACACTGGATCACTCTTTTATGCGACACTTAATGCTCTCTCTTACTTCTACATGGTATTTTTCTTTCCATTTTCTAATATTTGTACTAACTGTTTTTAGACCATGTATCCAAGATATGCTACTGTATTTTCTCTTTCAGGTTTGTTCTTGGGGAGGCTACACATTCATCATCAATCTTATCCCGATGCATGTTCTCTTGTGTATTGTGACTGGTCGTTACTCTTCACGACTTTATATTGCTTATGCTCCCCTTGTAAGTCCATAGGTTTAGTGTCATGCCAAATCTTTTGTACAAGCGAATATAATTTTTTTTGAACGAATGAATAGAAAATTTTTCATACCGGTAAACATAATGCAGATTGTGCTTGGAACACTTCTGGCAGCATTGGTGCCTGTTGTCGGTTTTAATGCAGTAATGACGTCAGAGCACTTTGCATCATTTCTGGTATGTTCATTGTGTGTCTACTAGGGATGCAAGTTGCTCTTCTTTTGAGTCACTGGGTCAACCCAAAACTTGCTAAAATGAATAAGAATGACATGATACTTGATTAATTTAGGGAGAGAAATGAACTAAACTAGCTGACCTAGAAAGCACCATTTGGTACCCACTTGCATCCCTGATCTACCTACATGTTTACCTTTATCTCCTAGCTTTTACCATTTCAGTAAAACCTTGTCTTCAAGCTAATGCATCTCCTCCTATCCTCTTTGTTATTTCAAAAACAGGTGTTTATAATCCTCCATGTGGTTGCTCTTGTTTATTACATCAAAGGACTTTTAACTCCTCGACTGTTCAAAGTGGCCATGACATTTGTTATAACAATTGGATTGTAAGTTTCTGATTTTGGAAGTTGGAACTAGTTGAAATGCATAGTAAATGTTGTATCTATGAGCAAAGAAAGATTTATTCTTCAGTAAAAATGAAGCAGCTGATCATGTTTAGGTCGCTGAACTGCTAGCTATCCACTTGACACATCTAACAGCAAAAATCCTGCAGGGCTGTTTGTTTTGCTGTTGCTGGAGTACTCGTTGCATTGATTGCATCTAGCCCAACAAAAGGCTGGAGTGGGCGCAGTTTGAGTCTACTGGATCCGTAAGTTCTTATCAGGTTGTCATTGCTAGTTGAACTGTTGTGCTCTTGATGTTCTGTTGCAAAGTAAGATCTCAGACTTGGTCTCTAGGAACACAAAATTTTACGATTTGATTGTTAAAAGTTGCTAGAGAGGTTTACTAGTGCTGCTTTACGGTTTCCCCGTTGGTACATAAAATGCAACAATATTTACAGGCACACATGTTTGTGACACCTTGATTTTTGAATGCATGGTGAGCTTTCAACATAATCTCCTGTTATAGTGAAGTATCCAAATTTCCTTATCAACACATGTGTCTATGTCCAAGTGATTTAATTAATTTGCAATATACTGAGAAATATAGTTAGACCTGATACTTACTGTAAGAATATATTTGTCGTCTAATGGACCTGTGTTGTGTTTTTTCCTAGTTTCTGTTAAACCTGTCATAAACTTTTGTTATAGAATCAATTCATATTTCTTCCTTTTCTGTATAAGTTGACACATTGACTGCTTGTCCTTCACCATTTCCTTTTGCTCCTGGCAGAACCTATGCAAGCAAGTACATCCCTATAATTGCTAGTGTGAGCGAACACCAGCCACCAACCTGGCCTTCTTATTTTATGGATATCAATGTGCTGGCCTTCTTAGTTCCTTCTGGGATCATAGTAAGTATTCCATTTCTTTTAGTTGAACATGCAGTTTAGTCAGTTAGTTTTACCATGTTTTTGACTTTTGACTGATTGGCGTTAACTCAATTTTCAGTCGTGCTTCTTACCATTATCTGATGCAAGCTCATTTTTGGTCCTGTACTTGGTAACCTCAGTGTATTTCTCTGGAGTAATGGTAAAACCCTTGAGCATGGAACATTTGCAAACTGCAGTACAATGTTTGTCCTTTTATTAATCTGTATGTTATTGCAATGATAGGTCCGACTTATGCTGGTCCTTGCTCCTGCTGCATGCATTTTGTCTGGGATTGCTTTATCCGAAGCTTTTGGTGTCCTTACAAGATCAATGAAATTTCAGCGTCCAACACTGGATGATAGCTCTTCAGTATGACTGCTTTCTTCATGTCCTTTTTCCTATTTGTTCCATTGGATTATCCACTTACATGATATTTTATCAAATTCAAGGCAGGGGATGGGAGTTTTTCTGATACTCCTACCAACTCAGAAATGGTTTTGAAGGAAAAAACATCCAAGAAAAATCGGAAGAAAGACAAAGACTCAGAGGGAAGTTCACCTGTTGATCATAGAACTGAAGAAAAGCTTTTAGTATTGCCTTGTGGGCCATCTGCTGTGGGAATAATGCTGCTGATTATACTTTCTGGTTTTTACGTGGTAAAGGAACTGTTCTTTCTGCAAACTACATTCCCATTTGATTACATGAATATCGCTAGTGATTGTTGTCATTTTTGCAGATCCATTGTGTGTGGGCTGCTGCAGAAGCATATTCAGCACCTTCAATTGTGCTAACATCTCGTTCACATGATGGGTTTCATGTTTTTGATGATTTCCGTGAAGCTTATGGATGGCTGCGCCATAACACAGATGTAGATGATAAGGTATACCTTTGTTCTTATAATTGCACTATATGTTCTTATTCTGACAGCAATATGGTATTTTTTTTTGGCAGGTTGCATCTTGGTGGGACTATGGTTATCAGACAACTGCAATGGCAAACAGAACTGTTATTGTGGACAATAATACATGGAATAACACACACATAGCAACAGTTGGGACTGCAATGGCATCCCCAGAAAAAGCAGCATGGGAGATCTTCAATTCCTTAGATGTCAAATATGTGCTTGTTATCTTTGGAGGTTGTTACACTTTTGGCTTCTAGAAGCAAACAATTGCCTTAAACAAGTGCTGCCATTCACCTTAACCTGATGCTTTTTTTTCAGGGCTTATTGGCTACCCAAGTGATGATATTAATAAGTTCCTCTGGATGGTTCGAATAGGTGGTGGTGTATTCCCTCAAATAAAGGAGGCAGATTACCTTGTAAGTTGTGGACTTGCCTCTCGCAATTCCTTGCCAATCAACAGGAATCTGATCTGCATTTATTAATTAAGAGAGAGTTCTGGACAATACTACTGTTCCTCAAAGAGTGACATTTTGGTTTTGTCTTAAGTCAAAGCATTTTATGTTTGACCAAGTTTATATGGAAGATTATCAATATTTATGGCACCAGATAGATTTACTATGAAAATATATTTCATGACGAATCTAATGATTTTATGACTGGTGTGTGGTGTCACATATCAAGCAAGGCTGCAGTGCCTTTCATCTCCCTCCCTCACTCGCTCGTAAGCACGGCTCCACCACATTGTGGGCTGTTTAAGCCTGGCCGCTGATCACCCACTGCTACCACCTGCACTGTGCGCTATACCCCGGCTCCTATCAAATGATATTTATTTGGCATATATTTTTAGTCAAACTTAGGGTTGTTTGACTTAGGACAAAACCAAAATGACACTTTTGCGCGCCGTGAGTACTTTCTTCTAGTTGCTAGCTTTTTGTTTGGTCTGTGCATCTGTTGGTTGTGGGTGGGCGCATCTTGAGATGAAAAAGCTCTGTCAAATAATTGGTGTTTCGTTTTGTGTTTCTTATTTCTCTAGAAGGATGGCAACTACCGTGTTGATTCTCATGCCACCCCAACCATGTTGAATTCCCTCATGTACAAGCTTTGCTATTACAGGTCTGTGACACGTCAAAATTATTATGCTGTGCTCAACGGACACATTTGTGAATGAAGTGTAACCTTGTTTTCCAATATTTGCAGATTCGTCGAAACTGATGGTAAGGGCTTTGATAAAGTGAGAAGATATGAAATAGGGAAGAAGCATTTTAAACTTACACATTTTGAGGAGGTGGAGTGCTTTTATTCTTTTTCCCAATTTGGATTTGGACTTGAAAAATCCCCTATTGCTTGAAAAATGCATTCCTTGTGTTTCTGTGCTGCTGGATGCAGGTTTTCACGACCCACCATTGGATGGTTCGGATTTACAAACTGAAACCCCAGAAGAACAGAGTCAGAGGGAAACTGAAATTTAAATCTGTGAGTCAGACAACAAAATTTGCTTGGATATAAGCATGTTGAAACGTTTGCATCTTAAATAGTTTTTTTACCTAACTTCTCTACAGAGTTCAAAAACAAGTTCTATGCATAAAACTGGTGGAAAGAAGAGCCCATGGAAATAGATACTACTGAGGTGGGATGCTGGAGTCACTAGTCAGCACAGTTACTATCCCGAGAAAACCACGAATTCGCGAAAAGGAGTTAGATTAAAAGTATAGCATCATTGTGTTCTTTGCTATTGTCATGGAGCAGATTATAGGGGGTGCTTCATGGTTTTCGGCATTCGATCTTCTTAATGACATTTCTGCAACCAGGGTCTGATGAAATTTGTGATAGGTTCTGGAGTGAGGCTTTATCCCCATTTAAACAAGATGGACTTTGTCTGAAGAATATGGAGGCCTAATTTTCTTTTAGGCCACCTGTGGAATGCAGCCCTCCCCCCCCCCCCCCCCCCCCCTGCATTTTTTCTGTAAAAATGAATTGATTCTTGGTTTTGTAAAATTACTAAAATAGAACTATTAGCTACAGTGACATGAACAGTGTAACAACGGGTGAAACTGAAGCCATATGGAGCTTGTCTGATGATATCTTGTTTTGCTTTGGATCAATCAGTAACCAAGGTATATAAAGTTTAGGGGTGTAGATGCATTATATACAAAAAATGGTAAAAACAATCATCAGGACTAAAAATTTTATCCTATGTATTAATTTAAACGAGTTTGCTTTCCTTATCCTGCGGCTTCGATTTCTTTGCAACTGGTTTTTTCCTTTTTGAAGTGAGCGAGCTAAACCAGCTCTCCATGCCAGGCCAGTGTAGGCTCGCCTGACCAAGTGAGGAGCGGAACGTGCTACACGCACATGCAACAGACACACCTCTCTGTCTCAAAATATCTGTCGTTTGCATTTCATAAACAACTTTGATTAAGTATAAATTAAAAATTATTAGAAGTTATGGTACATAAGGACAGTCCTAATGATAAAAACTACGCACGGTATCCATAGCATCTAAATCACAAATAAAACAATTGATAGAAACTACCTCACCAATGGGGAGTCTTCCATAATAAATGTTGCCTTTATTTCCCCTCTCTCTCCAAACTTCATCTTTTTTCTCCGACTACTACTGCTGTCTTCTGTTCTTTGGCAAGAAAAAGCTCAAGCAGAGCATGTGTTGGTTGCCGTCGAGGCAAGGGGCCAGGCCACCAGCCACGGCAAAGCTCGGTTCCGTGGCCAGTCACCAGGCGTGAACTCGTGCTTGCGCTCACCATAGAACCTGTGCTCGCGATCGTTGTTGTCCTCGTGACCTTTGCGGCAGGGACCTGCAGCACGTCGGCATGTGGTCTGCTGTACGGCGGCGTGGGCTTCGCAATGACGACGAGCGCAACAACGGCGGCTTGCTGCACGGCGGCTTGCGCGACGGCGATGCAGTCTGCACGGGCTTCATGGCGCAGCGGATTAGCTTGATGACGGCGCGGCCTGCGCGACCTTCACGGCGTCGAGCGCGGCGGCCTGCGCGACGGCGATGCGGTCTGCACGGGCTTCATGCGTGAGGCGGCCTGCGCGGCAGCGGCTTTGCGTGAGGCGGCCTGCGCGACCTTCACGGTGTCGAGCGCGGGCGGCGCGGCGGACCTCTGCACGGCGACTTGCGCGACGGCAATGCGTTCTGCACGGCCTTCGTGGACGCACTAGTACATAGTAGTAGGTATTTTGTCCCGGGAAACTCCTTTACTCCTGGTTTCGTAAGCGGATGCGGGACTAAAGATGGAGTCTTTACTCCCAATTGATCGACAGGTACTAAAGAGAGACTTTAAGTCTCAGTCCATAAAACCAACCAGGCTAAAGACTGGCCAGCCGAGCCACGGGCCTACCGTCTTTAATCCCGGTTTGTATTTAAGATCGGGGCTAAAGTGTTTCTCTTTTTTCTATATTTTGGTTTTTTCCTATTATTTTGTTATCCGTGTTCTACACCGCTAATATATGAATTAGGTTTTTAAATACGTTCTACGCTGCTAATATATGAATAATATGTACGCGTGTCAAAAGTACAGGTTCAAAGCACAAATAACAAAATCAAAGTATAAAACTTAGACATACAATTTAAACCACACATGTTCAAGTTATTGCACATGGGATCATATAACGATTTAGAAGTTATTACACATATAACATGTTCAAGTGCTCCAAATAAACGATACAAGACACAACTACTACCTACACATTTCTGAAATGTTCATTATGTGCCACAAGCAACTGAGTGAAGTATAGGTCGCCGATGTGGTATAGGCATATTTCATCGATGTAGAGTAAAACATTGAGCAATGCACTCTCTCTTGCTTCACAACTACAAACACAAGGTCTACTGACCATAGTAAACGGTGCTCGAGCAGGACGGCAATATGGTCTTTTATTCGCAACTAGCTTGTCCTGAAACCCTTCGCTTGTACGTTTTGGCCTTGCATAAGCGTAGTTCCATTCATACCCCAATTGATACATTGTCTGGTTTAGAATGGCTTCAAAACCGCACCCTGTGTATGTTAAGTCACAGTCCCAAACCTGTAATTGTTCAAAATTAATGTATGTTATATAATATATATGAGCTAGGTATAAAGAATTTAAACTTGACTTACCACATCATTTCGATTGGTTGCGGCGATCCTTGCACAAAATCCCTGCGGTTCATGACTCATGTTTGCATTCATACATTGTACGAGCAACGAGCATAGAGTAGGTAGAGTGTGCCCAATGTTCGCAAGTTTAGTCACACATGCCATGGTAGCATATTTTTGTGCAACGCTCGGCTGGGGTGCCGTTGGACCAACCTCTGAGATTTGTACAACTCCTCTACCATGCCTGGCGGCGATGGAAAAGCCAATCCGACATTGTGTTAATTGGCTATTATCTACTTGAAAGGTTTCGACATTAACTGTCCGAACACCAAATTTGGACAGTGTTTCTTTCAACCAAATAATTGGGTCAATTACCTACAATTAATAGGTATTAATCATTACATTATAAACATATGCACATATTGGACAATATAATTATACAAACTTATTCAATTGCTTACAATGGTTGGATAGAGCCAATTTGCTTTAACAACCTCTGGATCGAATCAAAAGCATTTACATAGCCGCTGTGTCCAATCCTTTCTGGTTCAGGGAAACATCCAGCCATCTCTAATTTATACATATATATGATATATCAAAATCCATATAAGTTGGCTGTTGGCCAACAATATATCTGGAACCCTAAAAAATATATCTAGAACCCTAAACAAACTGTTCAAAAACTTCATGTCAAAATATACAATTTCTTGCCCTATTCATCCGAATCCACAGATATGTTTAAAGATCTCTCAGACATGATCAGTTAAGCCGTAGACAAAATGTAAAGAATTAATGTATATCATCAGGGCGCAGCGGGGAACGATGCGGCCGGGGTCGGAGACGGGCGCGGCCGGTGGGTCGCAGTCGGAGAAGGGAGCGGCGGGGTCCGAGGAGAAGGCGGCCGGGCGGTGGCCAGGCGCGGGCGGGCGCGGACACGGTACAGAGGTCGGAGACGGGTGCGGCCGGTGGGTCGCAGTCGGAGAAGGGCGCGGCGGGGTCCGAGGAGAAGGCGGCCGGGCCGTGGCGAGGTCGTGGCCGGAGGCAAGGACGCGCGAGCGCGAAGCGGCGGCGGTGGGCGACGATTGAAATGAAACGAAACGAACCGAAAAGATTGAAAGGGCGACGCAATATATACGCGTGCGACTTTAATCCCGGACCCAGCTACAAACCGGGACTAAAGATCACCTTTAGTCCCGGTTCGCACTACAAACTGGGACTAATGGTGATCTTTAGTCCCGGTTCGTAGTGGGGGCCGGGACTAAAGTCGATTTGGCACCCTACAAAAGTGTGTTCCTAGCAGCAGTTTTGTTTCCCGCCCATGCAACCGCAATAACTGAGTTCACAGACTCATAAGTCAGTACAAAAGAGGTTCACAAATACCGCAACAAGTTCACAAATTGTTCATCGAAATTCATGAGTTCACAAATACAATTTCACAACAACAAGTTCAAATACACATCAAGTTTACAAATTTGACAACCATAGTTCAGAAGAATAAGTTTCCCGACAAACGACGACTGAAGGGAGAATCACATATGCATCAAGCACTGTCATCCTTGGATGAAGTATCCTTGGATTCAGTGGTTCGCGCTTTCTTTGCCACATGTGCCTCGTCATCCTTGGTTTCAGTATTCTTCGTACCTACATATTTAAATGAGTTGTGTTAGGTATAATTTACATGTATAATTTACCAGTTGCATAAATAACAATTGTAGCTGAAGTATAAATGTACCATTCTCGTGAAAATGGTTGGGTTGAACCTTAGAGGTCACCCTGTGGGGCTGCTTCCTGTGAGCCAACACCCGGGTCCAGAAGCAGTGAACTATCTTCTAAAGAAGGTAGTGTCTCCGGAACTTCTGTGGTGTCTCCCGGTGCTTCCCTTGTGGTGCGTGCAGGCGAACCTTCTTCTGATGAAGAATCGCAAGGTCTCTCAATTAAGTAACCTGTGCATCCTGTAATTCAGGTTTTTTTGTATATATGTAAACCCACGTATGTAAACCCATCTATTAACTGTTTGTACCTATGCCTGCTTGCCGATGATCTGTTCCTTGTGCACCTCCATGGCCAGAAGTCCCCGCACCTCCGCGATCCATGTGTGGGTATAGTATGTATCGGATTCGATACAGAGGCAGGGCTGTAGTAAGAGTGACAATTGTTAGAATGACCAATGTAACTGTAAGTGCACCTACCAGTCACGAGACGACGGGCCTCCTGTTGATCACCCGGTGGTAGTGAGTCTACAATAATCCAAACTGGCCATATGTGCATCATGGAATCCCCGGAAGGTGACTGTTTGCGGACTCCGATATGTACAACCCTGGGTATAGTTGATCTTTGAGCATATGTGATCATGTGGATTGTGCGATCATTGCTATTGTACTGGACGTCGCGAACTTGATATAGGTTCACGAACATTCTAGGTACTACGAAAGATTGCACAAAAGATGCGGTGGCATTCCATAAATGACAAGGATGAGTGGTTCGTAATATTCTGACGGTGATGCTGGTTCTACTGCTTGTATCATGGAGGAGGTGGGCAAGGTGGGATCCAAGCCTACTGTAGTGGCACCATAGTCGGATGTCCACGGAAGGACGACAAGCTCATGAACACCAACTTCGATATGTGATACACACATGATGGCATGTGCATCAGTTGGAGATGAGGCTAGCACCAGGTAATCTCGAAGATAATGGCAGATATTGTTTAGCGGGACAAAGACATGACACTGCTAGACCAGTGCTTCTTGTATCGCGGTGTGATTCATGAAATACGGGTACTCTTCAGGGATAGCTTGCACGGGGACCTTGATAAGTATTAAGTGGCCTAGCATATCAGTAGTATGCAAGTTGACCTCATATGTGTCAAAGATTGTCATGTAGTAGCGATTGAAGTCCTCCATATCTTTGGGTTGCCGAGGTACGCCGATTGAGGCTCAAACGGCAGTTGTCATGTACAATCACAAACAAAACAATGTCAACCCATAAATTCATTTTTCAAACACTGCTGTTGTTATTTTAATTTTTTCTCAGTTTCTAAATGTTGACGGTAATTATTGTATGATTTTACCCGTCAACTAAATATGAGATAAGGGTATAAAAGCAAACACCACCATAGAATAGGGCTTTAATTAACAGAATTACACAATTTTGGTGAATCAGTGTTTTACAGGGGGTTATCCAGAAAAGAACCAAGGGAGGCCTACATGTCAGATTAAAGTAACGAAATCCGCTGTGAAAAGAGATCAAGAATGTTCTAGAGAACACCAGAGACTCACTGGCAGAAGCGGGGCAAACTTGGCAGTTGGGGGAGGTCGGCCGACCCACTGACCAGGTCAGCCGACCTGTCAGTGAGCCATCTCGGCCTCCGCTTCGACGTGGACCCACATTCCGAAATTTCACGCAATCTTGACCGCCCGTCAAAGTCGGTTTGATCCAAGGGCTACGGTTCATCGCACCGGCCTATATAAGGACCCCCAGACCCCCCAGGGTTTCATATCAATTCAGTCATCAATCAGTTCAACCCAGTTGAAGAGAGCTAGAAACCCTAAAATCATTAGAGCTTCACCATGTAGAGCATAGCTACATAGGTTAGAAGTAGAAGGAGGCGAGTTCTACTCGAGTTCCGGATCTGTCTGGAGCTAGAAGGCTTTCTGGAGCCATTGTAAGTTCTCTCTTGTATCTTAACCTCTTTTGAGTGATTGAGATAAAGTTGATTGACATTGTTCTACTATTGATTATGTTCTCAATTATGCTATTCATTTCTTATCTAGATTGTATACTTTGCATAGTTAGGATGCATTCATATTCATACATAGGTTTGTATAGCGCTCATTCATTGATATCATGAGTGGGTGATAAATAGCATGTAAGCATGGTGCTTAGATGTGGTTTGTCTGCAAATACGCCTTATATTCTGGGTTCTGTGGTAGATCGCGGATGTGACACTCCCGTTGAGTCCTTTGTAGTCCACACTTCGAATGTAGGGAGAGTAGAAAGTTATTATTACTTTAGAAGGCTGGCTATGATCTTGATCTTCCTTAGTAATATTCCTTTAAGTATGAATATGAAGTATCTTCACCATGATTGTTAGTATAATTGCACCAATCTAATATGTCTTTGATAGTATAGTTGGAATGATTTAGGATATCCTTATGCTTCAACCTAATCCATGCTAGTGCCTAGATAGGAAGTGCTCTAACTGATCATTATTATATACTGATTGATTGGATTGATCATTATGCTTATCATATATATCATTATTATTGTGACATAACCCCTATTCTGAGGATATGGGTCTTGCATGGTTATCTCTATATTTACATATGCATATGACATCTATCTATTTACTTGCATCCCATTTATTGCCAACCCTTCCCAGTGGTAAAATATAAATGACAACCCGGAATACTCCTGGGTAAAATGTTACAATTGTATAATTAATCTGTGCGCTTGCAGATACTTTGAACTTAATATTTTATATCCTCTTTAGTCACTTGCATCTATAATAATTGCTTAGTATTATTTTAGGTAGTTTCCATACATGTCTCTTATATTCTTGCTAGGGATGACAACTTAGTTATTGTAAGAGATATAGGTTTAAAAGAGGTGGCTAAGTAATTTACCAAGTGACACTTAATTATTACCATCAGCATTTTTGGCGCCGTTGCCAGGGATAGAGTCTAAACTCTATTTTTGGTGATGACATTAGAAATGCCAACAAGCATTTTTGGCGCTGTTGCCGGGGATGGAGTCTAAACTCTATTTTTGGTGATGACGTTAGAAATGCCAACAAGCTTTTTTGGCGCCGTTGCCGAGGAAGGCGTTTGGCATACATAAGATGTAGATTGATCATATGCATAACACCAAATATGTCGAGAAACGATATAAATCTTACTCAAATAGGCTCACCCTGTCCTTATTTATTCTTTGTGTAGCTTATGCAGGGTGATGTATGAACGGATTTGATCTTCCGCAGAATTTTGTTGAAAATCCAGAAGCTTTGATCAGGAAGACCCGAGCCAAGCTTAGGAATACCCCAGATCCGCAGCCGGAAGACATCTGTACAAGAAGAAGTTTGACACCAGAGTTTGAGGCCATGGCTAACAAGAGCCTTCGCGAGTTCTCCGCTCCAACCACCGCTAACATCCGTACGGGACCACCCACTGATGTTGGAGACAATGGATTCGAGCTCAAGCCTGCGCTCATCAACATGGTGCACGCTAGCCAGTTTTGTGGAAAGGCGCATGAGATGCGAGTGCCCATCTCCAACATTTTTTAGAGATATACATCACTTTCACCATCAAGGGAGTAACCAGAGATGCAATCCTGCTCCGCCTGTTTCCATTCTCACTGTTGGGAAGAGCTAAACAGTGGTTTTATGCAAACAAATACAAGAACACTACATGGGACCTCCGCTCCACTGTCTTCCTAGCAAAATTCTTCCCTATGGACAAGACGAATGCTCTCAGAGGGAAGATCACCAGCTTTCAGCAACAGCATGATGAATCTGTCCCGGAAGCATGGGAACACTTCCAAGACTACATTTCAGAATGTCCTCACCATGGGATGGAGAATTGGTTGCTTATGCAAATCTTCTACCATAGGTTGGTGTTGGTATAAATTAACTGCACTCTACTTAAATAAGATTGTACTCAGATTATCCGCAAGCGCACAGATAATATACCATTGTTACATTTCACCCGGAGGTTTTAAATATCGAATCCACAAGGAACAGTAGGTGATAATGACCAAGCCGATGAACTTAACCCTACAATTAGGCTAGATAATATCAAGAAAGAGGAAATAGCTAATGATTATCTAGTTCCAACTACCGGTAAACTTTGAATAATATCGTTCTAACTGAGCAGTGACATGAATAAAAGGCGAAATCAGAGTTCCCTCCTACCAGACACTTATACACCTATCGATCCTATCAACGGGAAGTGGACTACATAGGACTCAACGCAGCTGTCACATACGCGATCTACGACTATCCGGCCAATCAGGGGACATTCACAAGTAAACCTAACCTAGGCACCACGCCTACACTACGAAATACTACTTCAATCAAGTAATGACCAAGATCAAAGCACTCAATATAAATTGCAAACTTAAGAACGAATAATAACAAATGCTTACTTGAATTAAAAGTTGAATACAAAAGTATCTCAGAACGCAGCTCCGGGCGAGGAAGCTGAATCCAGAAGAATACAGCCACGAAGAAGCACCGACAGGCCAGAACTCCTCCAGAATCTCTACTCTCCTACTCTATCTCTCTAATCTCTAAACAAGACTAGATCTAAATGAACTAGTCTCTCCTAACTGCTACAACTAGATAGAGAATATGAAGCACCGGGGTGTAGAATGCCTTCTGGAGGGGGCCTGTGTAACAGAACCGCCTAAATTACATGGCCCACAGGCGACTGTCATTATCATTAATGACTCTGACAGCCGGGCCCATGTTCCATATAACCTAGACCGATCTGTCGGGCTACATCAGCGCCCAATTTTTTTTTTCCGCAGGATCACATTGCGAATACATTACAAGATTACAACATTTCACAGTAAAATACATCAGAGTACAGGAGCGGAATATTGCATAACTTTATGTTACAAACCAGTTGTCCAAATAGAGTTCCAGTACGATTATTACAATCCATAAGTAGTGGCAGTAGCAGTTGAATAATTATACAACATTATACATAAGGTAACTCGAACCCTGCCCACAGGTTCCACTTCACTCTTCCTCGCTACCCTCCTGGATGATGGTCATACAGCACGGAGCAAAACAGACATCTGAAGGCGGATCTCCTGCAGCAAGGGTTAACAAACCCTGAGTACTAGGGGTACTCCGCAAGACTTACCCGACTAAAGGTGTAAGATGAGACTCAGGAATGCAGGGTCATAGGTGAGGCTAGCAGGAGGTAAAAGATTTGCAGAAAAGCATCACTATCCAATTTTATTTCATCATTATCATCATCATATATCTATAGTTCCAATATTCAAACTCATAGATCGTCATTTTTCCACTTACTTCCTTTATTCAGAAAACACCTAGTTGAGAACCACTTTTCGGGGTAGGGAAGTGGATTGAGTCTCCATTGACCGAGGAGCACGTCGATTCGAATCCAGAAAGTATACCCAGCTGGGGATTCTAACCACACTGCATATGCAGCACGCCGGCATACATATACCAACCTATCATCTAGGTCTTTCTATCCCGGAACCGGTCCTGCGCCACCCGGGAGCACAGTACTCCACTTGTCTCCAGGCACGACGGCCACGTGGGTACAAGCTACTCCCGCCATCTCTCCACTCCCAGTGCGTGGTTGTCGGTTCCAGCAATAGAGCCACCTGACTCTAGGCTTTCCACAAAGGTATGTGGCTAGGCTGTTCATCTCGATCCAGCACGCCTACAACGAACGGTCCCTATAGTTTTGAAAACCGTGTCTGCCGGTGAGAAGTCATGGGAAACGCCGTCCCACGAGCACGTCAGCCGAGCGAAACACCTTACAGTGATATCGACCAGCTTTGAACTATTCCGAAGGTGATCGTGCATTGGGACTCTAACGCAAATACACATCGACCAACGGATCACAAGTTCTCCACTAATCATAAAGTATGTATACATTCATAGCACAGAAAATAGTTTTTTTTTAAAATTCTAATTTTTATTAAGCATGCCTAAGCATTTTTTTTAAACCATTTCATTTAAATCAGGTTTTAGGATAATTATTTGGGACAATGCATCTGGATAGGTAACAATCAACTCCTATCAACTTAATGCAATAGATTGACTCGAATTATAAAGAATTTCACAACAGAGGGTTAATGCACCGGGGCTTGCCTTGGAGTGAAAAGAGGGTCGGGTTGGGATCGGTCCCGCAGATGTCGAAACCCTGGATCACCTCCGGAGCTGTCTCCCCAGCAGTGGCCTCGACTTTCACTTCCTCGCTCCCGGTCACTACACGTGTGCAATGATGCATGCTTAACATGATGCAACAGTCTTTATAGGAATGCAATAATCAATGATTAACATCTTGAGTACAACTTTCCTTCACGGAAAAGTTGTAAACGGAGATCAAAAATTATACAGCAATTATTAAAGAGATGATTTTAGCAGTCATGGAAAGCCGTTGCACGACTTTTACGACTTTGACCTTACACTAACATCTTTTATTGCCAAGGATCATATAGGGGTGGATCCTTGAGCTTCAATCAATCCAAAATCCACACAAAACCCTAAATCCATTTCTTCTACTCATTTTATTTATTTTTCCTAATTTCACATATATTTACTAACTGACCAAACTAACTCCAATTGTGACCAAATTTCACCAACAGCTAGGTTTCACCATTAAACAGAGCCACAATTAATTTCATGATTTTTGGAGTTACCTACAATTTATTAAAAATCAACAAAGTTGCATTATCTATTTATTTGGCTGATTTTTACCCCTAACAGAAAAGGTCTAAAATGAACATATGATATTTTTATTAAATTCTATACATCACAGAGAGCTACCACAAAATTTTTCATGATTTTTCAGGCCACAGATTAATTCCTATGAAATTGACAAACATCAGCACTATTCATAGAAATAAATTTGAAAAAGGCTATTGAAAATAGCTGGAAAATGGGAAAAGCGAAACCGGCCCGAGGCGGCCCACACAACCGCTCGGCCCGGCCACTCGCCCCCGCCGCGCTGCCCGCGCCCGCGCCCGAACTGGGCCGGCCCACTATCACGCGCGTCGTCTCCCGCGCGCACGCGGCCCGCGCCTGCGCGAGCTGAGGCGCTGACAGGCGGGCCCCGCCTGTCAGCTCCTCCTCCTACCTCCCGCCAGCTCGCGCACGCACCGGCACGCGGCGGTCCGCCACGGGTATCGCCGCCGGCGACTTCAACAGCGAAACTGACCGCGTCAGTCCACGCCCTAGAGCTAAGGGAACACCCAGGCATGCTCAGCTCCTACCCTAATCGCCTACGACGAGCCGAAGCTCGCCCATGGCGGACGCGCAGCCCGGCGGATCTACGCCGCCCACGCCGGACCCGCGAGGTAATAACAGAGGGGTTGGGGAGGGTCATCAGCTCACCACGGGTCTCGGTGACAAGGTGGTGAAGGCAGAGGTGGCCCGAAGGGACGAGCTTGACGGTGACCGCAACGGCGGCGGCGTGCTCCGACGGTAACTCCCCCGTTCCGGCGACACTGGACCACCACAGAGCATACGGTCGCAAGCATGAGAAACTACAGGCTACATGGAGCCTCGGACACAAGCTAAGGATCCCCAGAACTCACCTAATCGGTCTCGACACCGCACGCGGCTCGCGGCGGCGCTCCGGGCACCCGCAGCGACGGCGACGAGTACACCGGCACCCTCGAGCCACTACAGCTTCCACCAGTGGGCTCGGGAGGTGCGCAAGAGAGTTGGCTAGATGCTCACGAGATGGAGAGAGTGATGGTGGTGCGGTGTGGGCGAATTTTGCCGGCGAACCGAGCGAACTCCGGCGAGCCGGGAAACGGGAAAAAGAAGAAGGCGGCCCGCTCGTCGTATTTATAGGGCAGAGGACGAGAGGGAGAGGGAGAAAAGGCGTCAACGGCCCATATTTGAGCAACGTGGGAGCAGGGACGGGCGTGGCCGACCGACGGCGACGCGCCCACGCCGGCGACGCGCGAACAGCGCGAGGAGGACAGTGCCCATCCCGGGTTACTGTAGCTCAACCACTCCCATTTTTGTTTTTTGTGGAATTCGGTCAAATTCAAATGGAAAAAGGAAAAATGGTAAAAAGCAAAGTTGTAGTGCTCAGAAAACTGAACACTTTTTGTTTTTGGACCAACTCCAAATTTGGCCAAATTTGAAATCTATTCAAAAGGGGATGAATAGGGTTTTTGAATTTCAAACTGTATTTTCAAAATTACTTTTGATTTTACACAACAACTTGAAAAATGGCTAAAATAGAAGTTGTTCCCCTCAGAGAGCTTTACAACTTTCATTAAGGAAGTTTTGTCAGATTCCAATTAATTTTTGAAATGGCATTTCAAATTCAATTTTTTTTATTCACTGTTTTGAGTTAAATTCAAATTTTCATAACAGAACTTCAAAATCTCCAAAAATAAAAGTTGTCACATTTAATTAGATCTACAACTTTCATTAAAGGATCACCCCCAGATTCCTTCTAGATTTTGAATTAGGGTTTTGGGGCTAAATCTAGGGTTATTTCAAATATGCAATTAGGATTTTAAATTTTCAATCCAATACTTTATCAATCCAAGCCACTCTAGGTCCCTAAGCACAATCATATGCAAATTAATTAAGTTAAATATGATGACATGGCAGGTTATTTATTCCGTAATACCCAGGGTATTACAGCCTGGGGCGTCCTTATATAGGCCGAGGTGGAGTAGGGGGCAAGCAACCGCCACGTCATCGATCCGCGTCTCATGTTATGTGTACCGTCGAATCAAACCGACCTTAGATCGACGTAGGGATGCTTTACTTGGGTGCCAAGGAAGCGTGGGAGGAAGATTCCAAAAGCCGAGGGCCAAAACCCTAATGGTGGGGCTGGCCAGCCCCACCCTGGCGCCGGGCGGCGCCCAAAGTCGGGGTCTCGGGCCCAATTTCGTCGTGTTGTCTTCTTGGGTCTCCTGCAGTCCAATGGTGCATATGTTGCCGCGGATTTTAATTCCGAACTCCGAATATAGCAAATGATAGGTCCGTTTCGATCGTCTCGACGAGGCCGTCGCAATGGTGTAGTCCAATTGCTTATTTGAGATACTTTATTGATGAAAAATTGCGTATTCCTACAATACAAGTGAGAACACCAAAACTCGTGAAACTCGTTAAAATCAAAACCTACAACTATGCTTTGTGATTCATTTTGTGTCAAATCATGCTACAGTTGATGGTTATTTTTGGTACTTAACGACCGTCAACAGTTGGCTACCAGGACCCGTGAGACGATGGATGCTGCTGCTGGATGAGCTTTTCTGTCACTCACCATTGAGCAAGCTACTACCCTTGTGGAGAAGATGGCATCCAACCAGAGTTGGAATGAAGAAAGAGCCCCGACCCGCAAGAGAGAAGGAATGCACCAGCTCAAGGAGACCGACATGATTTCTGTCAAGATGGACCTGCTGATGAAGAAGCTTGATGACCGAGCCAATGATAAGAGAGAGGTCAACCACATCCACGATGCCTACATGACATGCGAAGAATGTGAAGACACTGGCCACTCAGATCACACCTATCCGGAGATTCAGGAGGATGTGAACTACGTGGGCAACAACAACAACAACTACCGTCTCCAGAATTAGATCTGGAATCAGAACCAAGGTTGGAATCAGCAACAGAGGCCCAATTACCAAGGTAATTACTCAGGTAATTACCCAAGGTAACAACTTCAACACACCATTGAGAGATCTAGTCTCTGGCCAGACCAAACTGCTAGATTAAATTTCCAAGAAGCTAGTCTTCAATGACAAGTTGCTAGAAACCATCAACAACAGGATGGATGGTTTTGCCTCTGCTATCAAGAACCAGCTCAGCTTCAACTAAATGCTAGAATCCCAAATAGCTCAGTGTAACGTCCCGCCTCCCCGAGGCCAGGCCCGCTTACATTTGGCAGCTTAACTAGGATATAGACTACCCTCACAGACCAACACCAGTCTTTTCTGCGCACTTTGTCCTCACTCATGCGCACCCGGGAAGAACTTCCCGGTCGGTCACCCATCGCTCCAGGGCCAAGCTCGCTTAACCTTGGAGTTCTCTGCAGATGGGCTTCCGGAAAAGAAGTTGCAACTTGTTGGTATGAGTATCCTATCAATCCTATTAAGCCCTGGGCCGGGATGTTACATCCTCACCCCCTTAAGAGATTGACGACCTCGTCGATCAATCCCAAGCCAGGAACGTCCCCTCTTGGCCACGTCCGTGTGTCCAGTGCGAGCGCATGTGCCATGCTGTGTGACCATGCCGGATCCACACCAGCCATGCGCACCATGCCTGCGCAACTACGACACACGCGCCCATGAAATCGTAAGGGTCGTCTCTGATACCATTCTATAACGTCCCGCCTCCCCGAGGTCGGGCCCGCTTACATTTAGCAGCTTAACTAGGATATAGACTACCCTCACAGACCAACACCAGTCTTTTCTGCGCACTTTGTCCTCACTCATGCGCACCCGGGAAGAACTTCCCGGTCGGTCACCCATCGCTCCAGGGCCAAGCTCGCTTAACCTTGGAGTTCTTTGCAGATGGGCTTCCGGAAAAGAAGTTGCAACTTGTTGGTATGAGTATCCTATCAATCCTATTAAGCCCTGGGCCGGGATGTTACATCAATTTAAAGCTTAATTGGAATTCTTCTTTTGTTAATATCTTTAATTCCCAATCAAAGGTTTAATTACACCATCAAACCTAAACATAATTAAATCACTTTAGAAGCCCTAAGCACAATCATATGCAGATGATTAAATTAAACATGATGACATGGCAAAATTAACTAGCCGTAGTTACGCCGATCAAAGGCGCCGTCCCTTGGTGTTTAAGACAGGAGATTATGTCTATCTAAAAGTCTCACCCATGAAGGGGATTAATTGATTTGGAGTTAAAGGCAAATTAGCTCCTCGATACATTGGACCATTTCAAATCATGGCTCGTCATGGGAAAGTAGCTTATAAGTTGAGGTTGCCAGATCATCTCTCAGCCGTACACAACGTCTTTCATGTATCACAACTAAAAAAGTGTCTTCGGGTGCCAGATCAAGTCGTTGATGTTAAGGAAATAGAACTCCAACCCGACCTAACGTACTCTGAGTATCCCATCCGAGTCTTGGATCGGAAGGATCGCGTCACTCGAAGAACCACTACAAGATGGTACAAGATTCAATGGAGCGAACATTCCGAGGATGAAGCCACTTGGGAATCTGAAGACTATCCCGCTGAAAACTTCCCCGAATTCTTTGCTACATTGTGAATGTAAAAATTTCTGAGATGTGAACTCCCTTATTAGTTTATAGTAGAAAACTAGGGTAGGTTTACTTGAGACATTTTCTTTTTCATTACTTAACCCTAAGGTTTATCGTCTATCAAATCTCGGGACGAGATTTCTTTATGGGGGAAGGGCTGTAATACCCTGAGTATTACGGCTAGTTAATTTTGCCATGTCATCATGTTTAATTTAATCATCTGCATATGATTGTGCTTAGGGCTTCTAAAGTGATTTAATTATGTTTAGGTTTGATGGTGTAATTAAACCTTTGATTCGGAATTAAAGATATTAGCAAAAGAAGAATTCCAATTAAGCTTTAAATTGACTCAAAACCTTAATTTAAAAATTGTTTGGAATTGGATGAAAGTGCCTTAATAAAAGTTGTAGATCTGTTAAAATGAAACAACTTTTATTTTGGAAGATTTTGAAGTTATAATATAAAAATTCAAATTAAACTCAAATTACTATGTTGAAATTCAAGTTTGAAACTTCAAATTCAAAAATATTAGGAATTTGACAAAACCTCCTTAATAAGAGTTGTATAGATCACTGAGTAGGACAACTTTTATTTTGACAATTTTTCAAGTTGTTAAAGAAATTTAAAAGTAATTTTAAAAATACAGTTTGAAATTCAAAACCCTCTTTTACCCCCTTTACTGTAGTTTCAAAATCATATGGAATTTGGGTTTGGTTAAAGAACAAAAGTTGTCCAAAATTTTGAAACCTACAACTTTTGTGTTTTCACTTTTTCAAGTTGGTATACGAAATCTTGCGAATTGGGTCAAAAACCGAGAGGGGGCACTGCATTTGCTACAGTAACCCCGCCCCCCCTCTCTGTTCGCGCACAGGAGCTGGCCGCCGGGGCGCACGCGCGCGCGGCGCCGCCCGTGCCGGCCGGGATCTTGCCCCCGGCACGGCCGCGCGTGTGGGGGACCCCGCGCCGCCCTATGCCGCTCCTGTCCCTCCCTCTGACCGGCTTAAAGGGCAACGACACCCTCCTCTGTGCCCCCATCCTTTCTCCGACCACCGTCGCACCAGCCTCGGTTTCGAGCCAAAATTGGCCTCAACCCGTGCACCATTCTTCAATTGCTTGAGCACCCAACCTCCCTGCTCCCTTGCGCATCCTGTGCCTCCGCCTGAGTCGACGTTCGTGCTTCGAGGGCTCAGGAACGCTCGTCGTCGTCCATGTGTCCGGTCGGAGCTCCACCATAGTCGTTCTCTCGGTGTAGCTTGCTGTGGTGAGTCTCGTCCGCGCTAGTGTTACGTTTTGAGCTCCTTAACTCTTGCTGATCTTCCTGCGTGCGGTGGTCTTTCGTTTGGTGCCCCAGAACGCTCGGAATGGAGGGGTCACCGTCGTGGAGCACCGCCGCGGCCGCTGTCGTCATCAAGCTCGCTTTCTCCCACCACCGCTGCTCCCGCCGTCTGCCGGTCTAGGACCGTGGTGAGCTCCTGGATCTCCCCAAACCTTTTACCTAAACGCTATTGTACCCTTGCGGCCGGAATGGGTTGGCCGCACCGCCGCGTCCGCCATGGGCGAGCTCGAGCTCGTCGGAGGCGCGTAGATCCCTGGTTTGATATGCTAGGTTGTCTGCTGGGTCTTAGGGTTCGCTGGGGTACGCTCGGTTTCATCCCGGGGATCGCCGGCGGTGAGCTCCGCGGCAAGCCGCCGTGCGCGCGTGTGTGCGTGTGTGCACGAGTGGGCGCCGGTCTGGTGAGGAGGAGGAACTGACAGGCGGGGGCCGCCTGTCAGCGCCTCGGTACGGCACCTGGGCGCGGGCCGGTGCGGGAGCGGCCAAGTGGGTCGGCCTGCCTGGTTTGGGCCGTCCCGGACTGAAAGGCGTTTTCCATTTTCTCATTAGAATTTCAAATGGATTTCTATTTTAAATTACTATGAATAGTTCCTCTGTTTGTTATTTTTGTAGTATTATTTTTGTTGTTCTAAAAATCATGAAAATAATTGTGGGTACTCTCTGGAGCATTTTGTATTTTATAAAAATATTAAATATAATATTTGGACATTTTCTATAGGAACTAAAAATCAGCATATTAATTAGTAAATGGAACTTTGAGCAATTTTAATAAATTCCAGATTTATCCAAAAATCATAAAAATTTATGTGGCACTATTTTAGGGTAAAACCTACCTGTTGGTTAAGTTTGGGCTCAATTTGAAATTGTTTGATCACTTAATAAATAAGTATTGGGTTAATTGAATAAAAGAATCGATTTTAGCAAATAATCCTTGAAGTGTGGTGTGATTTTTGGATTGATTGAATTCATGGATCTTTCGCCATAGTGATCCTTGACAAAAGTATTAGAGTCACTTGTTGGTTGTAGTAAAGCTGTGCAGCGGCTTTCTATGACCGTTAAAATGGTCAATAAAACAAAAGTAAGAAAACATTGCTTTTACCTTCCGTAAAACGTTTACAACTTTATCGTGAAGGAAAGTTGTACTCAAGATCTAAATGGTTTACTTTCAAGCATTTCATTCGTTGTCCCCATACCATGCTAAGCATACATCATTGCATACGTGTAGTGCCCGTTCCCGAGGAGGTCCAAGTCGAGGGTACTGCCGAGGAGGTCCCTCCAGAAGTCATACAGGGATTCGACATCTGCGGGACCGAGCCTGACCCGACGCTGTACGCGATTCAAGGCAAGCCCCGGTACATTTAGCCCCGCCTTGTGTTTTATAAAATTATTTATCACTTGAGTCTATTATTGCATTAGGTTGTTAGGAGTTGTTTGTCACCTATATTGATGCATTACCTACCTTGATAAATAATATCCCAAAAACCTGTTTAAAAATAAAAATATTCAAAAATGCTTAGTCCTGCTTGATCAATTTAGATTTGCAT